>CM070482.1:8812033-9412033 GCA_036324585.1 Champsocephalus esox | reverse complement strand
TTATGTTATGTTGCTTTGTGTGATATATTCTTTTGTTTGCTTTTGAACCAATTGCATGGCTCCTCAGCAGAGCGGCAGCATGTCGCTCCTCTCCTCCATCCAGCATCACACCGCCAGAGGACAATGGCCATCCACCAAATGAAGCAGCAGTAACAGGAAGTGACAGCCGATAGAGAGCAGAGAGCCACAGACATCAGATGGTAAAGATAAATTGTGTAGTATGCAACACGGCCAGACTTTAACCTTCAGAGAGCGTTCATCCAAATCCCTGGAGGGGGGATTAAAGTGCAACGCATCACAGGGGTCTCTCCATTTGAGGCTGGCAGGATACAGCCCTGAAGAACAAGTTGAAATACATGTGTTTCAACAGTTCGACTCCCACCTCTGCATCGCTGTCCCAATAAATACGGCTCCTGTTGTTGATCTGGAGAGAAAGTAGACCCACCTTGGTGTGAGGTGTCAGAACGCCTGCAGGTTTAAAATACACCTGTCTGCTAATGGGAGGCAGGGAAACATCCCAGATCAGTTAACACATTGGCCCAAGGATGTTTAACACTACACATGTATCTGACATACCCACTTTCTTGTTAAGAAAATGCAGAAGTTTAAACAACACAGATACAGACTGATGTTACCAATAACTCACATATATAACACAAAGCATATAAACAAATAAAGAAAACGAACGTACACTTTGAGTTACTTTGATTTATTTGACAAAATTCTAACAGGAGAATCACCAATACACTGTTACTCTGGAAAGAAATTGATATTTTGCGTAAGGTATTTTGGGAAGGGCTTTGCAATTGAAAAAAGAAAAGAAATACATTACATTTTAAAATAACAATAATAATAATGTTAATAATAATAGTTTCCCAAGTGGCGGCATTTTGCAACATGTACAAATATTGTTTTAACATTAAAAACAACTGGTAAAAGTGTTTTAAATGTATGAAATATTGCTAAATATTCCCTTCTCCTCGTCTGTGAACAGGTTTTATTTACTTCCTGTTGAACAAAAGAATATGTTCTCCTTCCTGCTGTCTGAATTCCAGCAGATGGAAGGAGTGTGGAGTTATTTATGAATCTGGGCACTGAAGGAATCTGGCCATCGGTCTTTACCAGGGCAGGGTGTGTGTGTGTGTGTGTGTGTGTGTGTGTGTGTGTGTGTGTGTGTGTGTGTGTACCAGGGTGGGGGGTAGTAGACGTGTTTACTATGTGTAATGAACCAATCAGCAGGCCGCCCAGGGGGGGATGTGGGGGTGCCGGTTAGGGGAATGGGGGTCGCTCCCCATCTTTCCTTTTACCCAAATGTGGGTCACTTCCCATCCTCGGGTGATTTCCCTCGTGTTTCCGTAGAAACAATAACCCTCCTGCGAAACCCTTATCAAGGCACTTACTCATTTATAATGCTCTTAATGAATCTGCATTATCCCGTTAGCTGCCTCCTGATGTCTCACAGGCTTTGTACAACCATCCGCCCCGTTCATTGTTATTATCCAGTTATTTCCTCACTTATTGTGGGTCATCTCTTACGGCAGGGGAGGATGTCTATAGGAAGACGTGTATTTGTGTGTACCTCAAAGGTCCTCTGTATGTTTCCTTTGTTTCCCTCCGTCTGTTCACAAGTAAAGGTCAATATTGAATTAATCAGATTAACAGCTGTGATTCAGAACTGTGGATCTTCTGGGAACCTTCAGAATAACTAGATATTAGCAAGTCCATTTGAAAGGAGTTCATTAATATTGATGTGACTTCAGCAAACCTCTAACACATAGCTTTTCTTCAAAGGATGCACGATTGGTCACCCCTTCAGATGAACAACACAAGGTACATTAATAGTCCATTTATTAATATTGATGTTATTTCAGCAAACCTGAAATGTCATATGTCACTGTCTGTCCATAGCCTTTATGTGCCTTGTATTTATTCTTATGTGTGCTTTTTTTATCTATTCGTGTAATATTATATTTTATTATAATGTTATGTTCATTGTGAAGCACTTTGGCAAACCCTCTGTTTTTAAACTGTGCTATATAAATAAAGTGGATTGGATTGGATTGAAACCCCCACATAGGTTTTCTTTAAAGGTAGCATCACTGGTCTTCTCTTTAGGCATCATGTCTTTTCAACCTCCCTCCTATTCTTTCCCTCCTTCTGGTCACAAAGTAGTATTGGGTATGATTTATTTAGTGGATGGACAGCTGTGCTTCACAAATCAAATATCTTCTAGGATCTCTCAGATGAACCACACAAGGTGCATTAACAAGTCCATTATAAATATTCCATTAATATTGATGTCCCTTTGGCAAACCTCACAGATTTTCTGACATTAGTCATCAAGTGTGCATGGTCATTTATTTTGACGGGATGATGACTATAGGAAACCGTCTGTGTGTGTGTACCTCAAAGATGTTAAATTAAATAACAACCTTCTTCCTATTCCTTTGTTTCCCCTGATCCTAAAGTAGTGTTATAGTGTAACATTGAATTTAACACATTGACACCTGTACTCCAAGAGTCAAATACAAACCATATATTAACAAGTCCAGGAGTTCTAACATTGATGTTACTTCAGCAAACCTCTAACATATCGTTTTTCTTCCAAGGGAACGTTTTCCTTTGACTCATGGAAGAAGCCCCGCTGACCCACTAGCTTTGTGAGCATGGTGTGCTAAAAACATCTTCTCTCTTTCGTGACCGTCAGAAGGAAAACAAAAAAGGTCAAGAGACATGTAAGGTCCAGGAGACCAGGAGCTTTAAGTGGTAGCTGCCTCCCCCCAAGGCCATTTGGTTGCATCATGAAGAGAGCAAGAGCAAGGGCGATGGCAAAGGACATTAGCGTTGTACCTTCCTCTCTTTGTCTGCTCAAAGAAAGAGCTGCCTTCAAACAAAGAGAAATAATTCTTACTTCTTCATCAGTCTTACATCTGGCTGTAAGGCAGATCCATTCACTTCATTTGATACACATTTTTAAGCACATTTATTTCTTTTTTGTTGTGTCAACTTTTTGTTTTTGATTGGCGAATATCTGCCTGAGCGTTGCGGTTATGATTAGATCCAGGTCAGCTGACACAGGACTGCTCTTTTTGTATGTGAACCAACCACATTACTACACATGACGCACAATGCTCTTGATATTGGGGGTGGGGGATGTTTCATATTTGTTTACAATACTCTCAAAATGGACCCATTATATCCATCGGGTGCAGATTTACAATTTACAGCCTTGAGCGATTTTTATGGCTCGAGGCTGTTTTTAGCAGCAGCCTTTTTGGGTCTAGGCCTCTCTATAGCCTGTCCTAATGCCCTTCTCTTTTAGACATGCCAATGATTTCTATATATTCTTCACTATCGGCTCTCCAAATATACATTGAGTGACAACCAACATGTGACACTTTAATGCATTTCAGTAGAATAGTCCTGCAATAGTGGTGCCATTGCTATATAGTCCATATCATACATAAGAAGGCTGTATCGTTCCTTTCAATTAAGTACCTTGTGTTTACATGCTTTCATTTACGTGAAATGAGGACGTGTGATCCTCATCGAAGTGACTCCATAGGAATCATAAAAAGCCTTTACTGAACTGCTGGCATATATTTACAAAGAGACATATGCTACTTTCATATGTGATGCCAGCACTTAGCAACACTTACCAAGGTGTTGTTAATTGTGCAAGAATGACACGTCCCTTCTCAAGCTTCCCACTGACAAACACGAACATATTCATTGGAATACAAATCGCAGATCTCTGAAGGAAATCCTGTCTCAATCATATTTATGTCCCCATACAACTGTCCTCTTAATCAGACTGCAGCAGGGGAACATATTTATTCTGGGTTACGGTCGCACGTTGTCAAACTTGGAGTTAAGAATGTCCATTGAAACGAAACAAAAACATCGCCGATTAGTTGGCCGTCTTAATGCAACAACACTACTTGGTTAGGTTAAGTAGTAGAAGGTCATCCATCGTCTCAAAATTGGTATGGACGTTTGAAGAATGATGTTCATAACTCCAGAGATACATAGATAGTAAAGCATTGAAGCTGCTCTGGAAGATTGGGGAGATTTCTGACTACACTGAGACTTTCGAAGAGTTGTGTCTCTGTGCCTTGCATGAAATTGAAATGTTACACAGGTTGTGTGTAGATCAGGACTGTTGTATTGGTTTCTGTTTATACTGGTTCTTACATCAACGTCTGTGGAGTTAATTCCATAACTAACATCACACATATTATTAATAGTAACCCTTTGTGCCTTCGGTCACCCTCTCTCCTGCGCCCCTTCCTCTCTGATAATTATAGCTTGATCACTCATTCACACATTCACTTGGTCACACTTCCTTGAACTCTCAACTCTTCATCCCCTCAAAGGCACATTGAGAGGGCGGGGCACCAGTGGTTGGGAGTTCCCTTTAAGAGCCTGTGCGTTGTAAAGACCCGCTCTGTGACCTAAGGCCCATCGAACATCACACAGATCCAGATCAAGGCGAAGAGGGAGAGATCCGACCAATCAGGCAGCTCGTTAGCCGGCCTCACGTATCGCTCTGTCGATCAACGTTTCAAGACCCGTCCATTCTCCAAATGATCGGCTCACCATCGCCGCCACTCGGCCTTTTACACCAGAGGCCGCTGCCTTTGGAGGAGAAGGTTGTTTTGTATGTTGTGTGAGATGACGTCTAAAGAATGGGGGGTTGAGACGGGGGGATTTTGGGGGGTTGGGGGTCTTTTAATAGTAAGCCGAGAGCAGTCTCTGTTGCAATTATCTCACTTTGCTGCACTTACAGAATGCTTGACCTGCTTCTCAGCATCGATATGGCACATTTCTCAGGGCGAGGCGGGGGTCGGCACAGAGGGTTCGGATCTACACAGGAGTGTGTGTGAAAACAGAGATACTTTTGACCGTTCGTGTGAGAACGAGCATGAATAAGTGTGACACTGTTTGTGTGTGTGTGTGTGTGTTTCTTACCTGTCAGCCGTCCTGTGGTGGGACCGAGGCTGTGAAAGCCCCTCCTGGGTGGCCGATAGGAGCTTGAAGAGGTTGTGAAGAAGTTAGTGTTGGCTGATTAACTTATCACAAGACCCGGATACAACAAAAACAACTATTTTCTACCAGCATTCAAAATCTAAGGTGTTGACTTCAGCAAAATGGTATATTTTTTATAGAAATTAACAACAAGAAAAATATAGAAGCAGCTCTAAATCACTTCTGTTTGACGCAGCAGGAACTCTAATGTTAACTTTAAGACACAATGGAAATGTCTCCTCTCTACACTGTACTGCAGATCTGACGGCTTTCTGTTAGTCGAGAGGAGACATCTGTCAGATTCGACTGACGCATTCCTCCATCGGGTCTCTGGCTCACTGAGGAGCTGCTCTCCCACCTTCATTATTAAAACATGAATCAGATGGAGGAACAGATGCTCGGGTGACTCAACAGGAATTTGAAAACAGAAAAAAAACGTTGGCAAAATAAAGAACAAGAGTCCGTTTCTTTTTTGCAGAATTTGCACGAGAATGACTTTAGCTGAAACTTGACTTTGTTTCTGTGTCTGATTTATGTTGAAATGCCCTGTGGCTCAAGAATCATGTTCTTCAGGTTTATGAACATCTTTCCTGTAAACATAGCCTAATTTAAACTATTTATTAAATAGTTTTAAATGAGACTAAAGAGCAGTTTTAAGCAGAACTACGCTAAGTATATTTTGAATATCCTCAGATATGTAAAACACAAAACAAGAGCAAGTATTGTTATTATTCCCCCTATATCCCAAGGATAAAGCAATGTATTTCTATTCAGGATTTTTATTTCGGTTTGTAATTAAAGTATGTACTTGCAGTTTTGGATCGCAATTAGGATTGTCCAAATACTGTTCCAAACGTTATCTTAAAGAGGTGATGAACAAATGTGTTTAAGGGAACAATAATGCCAGCTTCCTAATGAAGAAACTCCTCCAACCTTTCCATGTTGTCCAAAAACGATTTTTCTTTTGATTACTGACAATTGCTTTTACCATGGCCACAGCAAATGTAAGCAACACAAAATAAGATATTAACACTCACTGACATCATAGTCCTGAAATATACGCACGCTTTCTGGGAACTGGGGCAGAGGACACACACCTGGGCTTGTTGGCAGGAATCTTAACGTATTATTTATTTCTCTTCTAAGTGATGAGCTGATTCAAAGCACTACTTGGAAAGGACATGACAGGTTCACTGAAAGAGGCTGTTGAAACTGCAATTTGTCTCTGAAGATCTACTTTCTGTGAAGTTCAAATACTCAAACACCACATTGTTGTTTGCAATACACTGGGATATACAGTAAACACCCCCCCCCCTACACACACACACACACACACACACACACACACACACACACACACACACACACACACACATACACACACACATACACACACACACACACACACAGTGTGTTGTCGCCAGGACTGAGGACACAAATGAAGGGAAAGTTGGCGTTGTGTACGAGTCCAGAGGCTCAGGGGGAATATTAAAGCTACTCCTTCTCTTCCATGCAGGCAGAATGAAATACATGTTGTGTGCAGGGGGAATTGCGAAACAGAATTCTCGGTACGGATCCATCATGCTCATATATTTATAATTTGGTTTTCCATAAGTAATTCTCAGCTTTATGGTTAAACTAACTTTCATCCAAACCTTTATCAACATTGACAGTATATTTTAAACAAGCTCTGTGGTCTGTTTGAGGTCTTACTTCTCGTCCATCAGAACATCAAGACACCGTTTTTGATCAACTGGAAAGACAGCATTTTAGCAACATTTATCATCCAGTGTGTTATTATCTTCGTTCTACATAGCTGAGACATTAAAATTGAACAATGTTACATCTGCAGCAACCTTGTCTGACACTGGTCGACATGCAATTGTCAGCCTTGATTTGGATTCGCCAGACAACTGATACGGCTAAACAATGCTGTCTCGTATTGTTACGTTCCCTACTGGGCTGGAGGAACCAAAGGGAAGTAACACAATATAAAATGACCTGGCGAGAGAAAGGAGAGTAAGCTGATCTGTGAAGCCACAAGATGGTCTTTTAATGGAAAAAGAAAAAGAGCTCACCAGCCAACTTGCAAAGTAAACTAAGAACTCAAACACAAATATACACTGGAGCACATCTCCTAATAATTAACAAAACACTGGTCTCACACAGAGACAGAGGGTGTTTCTCAATGTCGAGGAAGGCTGCTCCAGAGCCACTATTTCAAGCATACTACGTCATCGAGTGCCGCCGAAGTACTGTTCCAATGTCCAGCATACTTGGAATTCTACCGAGCCCGCTGTACTTCGTTTGGAGATATTTCGAGGCTGCACATGTGTAGACTCCGCGGTCTTAAAATCCCCACAATGCTTTGCGTACGGACCAATTTCCCAGAAAATGTAAGACGGGGCCTCTCATATGACACACAGCTGCACACTTGCTCGCCTGTTCCACTCTTCGTTTTCCGAATGCCAGGAAGTATTCTTGCCATCACTTCTGAAGAAAGTGACTCGGAAGACATGTGCTACCAAGCAAGCGTACTCGTGCACACATGCAGCCAGAGGAGAAGGAGAGAGCCACTGCAGCCTTGAACCACAGTGTCTGGTGTGTTTCCATCCTGGGGTTCCCTATTGCTCTATTCCTTCCATTGAATGTCGTATCCCTAAAGGAATGAATTGACTGTACTGAGAAAGAAGGATCCTCACTCAGCAACTACTTCTACTGACGGCCTTCAGCAACACAGCGACTTGTTAGAGAGTTTAAAAATAGAAAACTATCATGCAAAGAAATCTGCTCCTGGCAAAGCTTTTGTAAGATTCCCACCTTAGATGTAATTCAATTTGGAGTTTGTATTGACTCTGGAGCAGACACCACACACACACACACACACACCACCACGCACGCACGCACGCACACATACACACACACACACACACACACACACACCACACACACACACACACACACACACACACACACACACACACACACACACACACACTCCGATACATAACTCGAATTCTGTTGTCCTTCATCTCAAACATCCTTTTGTTCCTCAGCTCTCCCCTACTGGCAGACACTGAGTCTCTTTTATCACCCTCCCTTTCTCTGTGTCTCTTCCTCTCGCTCTGTTCATCGCTGGAGACAGACAATGCCATCGGCTGCCAAACCCACAGCCGTAATAACACCCCGAAACAGAGAGCCGCACCGCCCTCCTGTCAGTCAGAGAGACAATACAAGGTGACAGCGGTCGTGCAGGAACACCTGGGTGGATGTCTGGGGGTGACGACAGGATAATGTGGTGGTGAAGTGTGGCGCTGAGCCACGATGACACACTCAGGGCCCTGTAATCTGCGGAAGCTGCAGGAAATGGCTGACACAATGACTTCCTGAAATGTTTGATTTGCGGTTACACATCGAAAATGGTGTCGTCTCCTCTCCAAGGGCAAGAGTTTAAGAGAGCAGCTACAGTCGTGGTGTGAACGTTTTTAGAGATAGATTGGTTTTCTAAAAGATTGGTGATGGAATTATTTACATTTTTGAACAATATTTGTGTAGCTTAACTCTTGTGGGAAATGCACAATGACCGTACAGTACATAACGTTTTTATTTCAATTACAACAGTTCTGCATTTTCAAATAAGAAACCTCAATTCATCTCGGAATTTTAAAGCAACTTAAACTCAAAGCTGACCAAACACGTTCAAACAAGCTGACCTTTGACCTTGATTATCTATTACAGCAGGTTTCAACGTCTGGGATTTTCCTTTGACTTTCATCTTCAATTCTAAGTGATGTTTCTACATTCACAGGTTTGTTTGTTCAGTACAACACGGTTATTAAAAACATCACACAAAGTGCATATGGTACAAGACACCATTGTCCCCCAGTGCAGGACTGGTATGAGGAACTTCTAAAACTGTCAGCTTAGATGATGACTAAAAACCCAGGTATGTAGGTATACACCTGAACTAAGAACATTCATAACATTCACCAGCTTGCAACTTACAAATGATGTATCACTTGCATATAGACTCTTATGGCACTACTTCTATTCTATTTGATTGTATTACTTGCACTATTTTATCTGTTTTATTGTGTTGCACTGTTGGAGGAGTCTGTGACCTAAGATTTTCATCGACATGACTACACTATATCTATGTAGGAATGACAATACAAGCCTTGAATCTTGAGATGTCAATGATGGCTATCTAAGCTTTCATAAGTTTAGTTTTAGTTATAAGTTAGTAGCAGTTGAGCATGAAGGTTATTTTCATTATCCAACAATATACAGAAAATCGTTTTGAACATGGGAATCTAATCGTATACTTTAATGGCACTTCCTTTTATTTCATAGTACCCATTATTTTATATTATATATTCATATAAGAAATTAACAAAAGATAAAGGTCAATCTGATTATCTAATGTTGTGGCAGGCAGAGATGAACTGTCCTGTGCACCTTTCTTTCATTTCCCCTCGCACCATTTAGAGTTTTTCATTTTCCGTTGATCTCTTTCTCTCTATTCCCTCTGCTGCACAAACCCTCACATTCTTCTTCTTCTTCTTCTTCTTCTTCTTCTTCTTCTTCTTCTTCTTCTCTTCTTCTTCTTCTTCTTCTTCTTCTTCTTCTTCTTCTTCTTCTTCTTCTTCTTCTTCTTCTTCTTCTTCTTCTTCTTCTTCTTCTTCTTCTTCTTCTTCTTCTTCTTCTTCTTCTTCTTCTTCTCTTTCCCATGTTTTTCCTCTGCCTCTGATTCCTCCAGGCCTGCACTTGACCTTCCTGTCTTCTCTGTCTGCATCTACTCCCAGAACTAAATCTCTGCCAGTCACGTTTCATATGTTCCCATAAATGTGCCTTCATCACCCATCGGCACCGCCATAATCGCTAACATGGCTAACATGGCTAACATGGCTAACATGGCTAACATGGCTAACATGGCCAACATTCCTCCACTAGACGTCCCTTCGTGTTTATGTCAGAGTGTAATTATTGGGTTTGCAGCTTCAGGCTCTACACTTGTTTTCTATCTTAACATTAGCTGCATTACTGTGGAAGCACCAACGAGTGGAAGCACATTGCTTTGCAGCGTGACAATAATGCAAGCACTGACACACACATGCATACACACATTCAAGCATGTTTGTACTTGTTTATTTGACTCAGAGGGATGGATGTCATTATAATAAAAAAGACCCACACAAGGATACTCGTGGGTAAACAGACACTGCTGTCTAATTGATAAACTGCCAGTCTGTCATTCCTCTGCGAGTCACTTACATACATTTGTTTTGGATGACAACCAAACAGTGAAATGACACATACGTATAGAAGCTGTGTATTAAGCAATCATTAGGCAAAGAAAATAACTGTGACTTTTCCCAAGACATATATACACTTCTCAAATAAAATAGTTTAGAGGGGACCTATCATGCAAAATGCACTTTTGTACATCTTTTATACATGAATATGTGTCCCCGGTGTGTCAGAAAACACAACCGTCTCTCTTTTCCTCCGTACCCAAATCTCTAAAAACGGGGCTGGAACGGATCTGATACAGACTGATACAGATTTTAAATATCTCTTACGTCAGAAACGAGGAGCTCCGCCTATATGGGCAACTCTCCACCTATCAGGAGGAGACAGCCACGGCCATTGCTGTTCGAAAGCGCTGGAGACGCTGTAGTACATATGCCAGGCCTGTAGGTGGCGCTGTAGTCTGCCACAAAAGCAGCGAAGAAGACTTCTCACAGATTCAGCCCTTTGTAAGAGTCGGTGAGGGCTGATAATTTATTCCGGGAAATTACTCAGACCTACTAATTGACCTAACCGAAGTTATTGAGTCTATGTAAGTTTACTGCTTGGCTCAGATCCACCAACGTCAGCAAGATCTCACCTCTATTAACTCCCCGAAGAACCAGGTTCAATTAATTGCTGTTTCAATTCAGACAACTCTCTTAAATCTGTTTAAGCGATCCCGAAGGATTTTGATATCAGTAAATGAGGTGTGGCCCTACCTAAGTGTGAGTGTGGCAGGGTGCAATCTTACCTTTGAAGCAGGAGAGGAGAGCGCAGATGTCCTTTAAGTTGTCCCAGTCCAAAAGGTGGGATCAGTTTATTTGGTATATAGGTCCAAACTAATACAGGGTTTTTTCCTTCTCTCTTTACAACATTATAATCATACTAAACCTATTATGCTGTGATCATGTTCTAATATGAAACTTGAATTCACAGTTTTACATTTATTACCAAAATTGTAACTTCAACTGCCCAATTCAGTTGGGATTTTTAAATCTCTCGATATAATTTAGAGACATTTCCTCATAAAAGACCGGTGATAATAAAAAGTACATTCAAACTTTCATTCACCAAATCAATTCACATCAATTCCATCTATGTTTTCCGAAACAGATGGCGGGAGTAACATTCAAAAACCCATTCCTATCCGCATGAATTCGGAGGAAGATTCCTCACAGGTGGCGGGCCTAATACTCACAAACACATCTCAATTCATTCCACTCATTTCCCATAGAAATTCAACCGAGATATTTGAGAGATATTTACCAAGTCTGAGAGAACCTTACCGAGAGCAACACCCAGCTCTGAGGGACAGAGCTCTTTTACCGGGAGAGAGTATACCAGGGGAACCCCCCCCCTCTCTATCACCTTGCTCCCTCTCCGCCGGTGTCTTTATGCTCAACAACAGGATATAAAAACCTAAAGACACCTCCTCCATACCCATAGTTGTGAAAACTGGGCCTCTGATGTACAGGACTGGACATGACCAGACATATGATATGGCTATGTCATAAGACACACCTTCCCAAACTTATGTAACAAAAGTTCATGACCTCGACGAGTGTGCAGGACTTGCAAAATATTATTCTCGGCTATGACATAACCACCTTTTTGGGGCCTCTGTCTGTTTCTCCTTAAGTCAGGAGCCCCCCTCCCTGTGTACTGCCGTGAGGGAAGAAAACTGTCTCTCGCTTATCAGTGAAACCCATAAACCATTATAGGCCTTACACACTCAACTTAACAAACCACTTTGTTTATACTGTAAATATAGAAAATCATAAAATATGAAACATTTTCATTACGAGTTATATAAGAATATAATTGAGTATATTTGATTAAAACTATCTTTCGTTGTAAGTATTCATCCTGATATGGAGATCTCAACACCTTGCAAAAACAGGGCTAAAAAAGAGCAAATAGAGCGAAATGAGGCATGGCTAAAATGCTTGGTATTTTGAAAAAAAAACTTTGCAGACATGTTTTATATAGGTATGGCCCTACATTATAGTATTAAAATATAGCATGATAGGTCCACTTTAAGCAAAAATATGGCTCAAACTAAATCTCCTGTTAGTCGCTAGCAGTCATGGGATTCTTCATTTATCCCACACGAGCAATACAAGCATATTAAGTAGCATGTGACCAATATCAACTAAGCAATACTTGCAAGATGAACATTTTGTAATATTTGGAAGCAGAGAAATGGATTGAACTGCTGATTTGCTGGTGTTTTCCCTATGAGGGTATCAAGCATTCAAAAGGACAGTTCTTGGGAGGAGTAGTCCATTATAGCCATTATAGCAAAAGTTACATGGTTTTCGCAAAAATATTGATTCAGTCATCTCATGGTTTAATATACATTTCTTGTTCTTGTAAAGGAAAGTGAATCATTCAACAAGTGATCAAAGCAATTTTCCAATGATAATCTCACACTAATGGGGCGAAGCCTGCGAGCTAGTTCAGGCAGTCAACTCGAGCACTTATGCTGCATTCATACATAACGCCCCCTAGCCGCTCTACAACCAACCAAACAGAGTCTCCTTAATATGCCGCTCTATTTAACCTGCCAGATCTCTCTCCATGGTTTGCTTGCTGCTGCTATTGCTGCAGCTACCTCTACGTCGCTGCTGCTTGCTGCGTTCATTTGCTATTGCTGCATTCATTTGCTATTGCTGCGTTCATGTTCGTGCTGCTGTGTTTCATGTTGCTGCTGCTTGCCTGCCCCACCACCACCCCAGCTTCCACCTGTAGGCTCGGGGGTTAGTTATTTAATCATCACTCATCGTGCTATGTATATCTATGGAGTGATGAGGCCCGAGCCTAGTCGCCAAACTCAACTATATGCTGCTTCTAATAAACATGTTAAAGGAACACGTGAGTTGTCTGACTGAACTGATAAGACTTTTTTCTAAAACCATCACCTACTTTAAGAGCTTCCATTGTAGGAAAATCATTCCTGTCAGGCATGCTACGTCTAAACCAACCATATAAAAAACAAAAAAAAGACAGTTTTATCTCATAATCGAGCACTATGGTTAGTCATAAACTTCTAAATAATACAGTTGGAGGCAATAGGGAGCCTCGACAGCAGTGTTGTGTTATTTTTGGATTAATGGAGTCCAGAATCAGCAGGAATTCTTGCATTAGTTTATCCAATATGAATTCTCCTTCATTTTCTTCCAGAGCCGTCACTGTGTATTAGCCTGAAGATAAGCATGAGGCACCCACACCCTGTTTACACTGATGACCTGTTCCTCAATGAAGCGTCCACATGTGGAACAGATCCTGTGCACAAACGCTCCACCAGCATCACACTGTAAAACAATCTGTTACTAAGGCAACAGGTGCTGTTGGGGAGACATACACGATTTAACCAGGAGCAGGAGTTGATTATAGACGGCCAATCGCTGAAAAGAGAACGTATGGGCCAAGGTCAGGCTTTGGAAAGTAAGGATGACATCAGTGTGCAAACATCCACGTGATCTAAAGATTGTATTTGTCTTGGCCAGCGTACAGTGTGTGTAATTGCTTTGGTTAAAAGCTTGTGTCAAAACGTGACATGTTGCAGACATCACCTTGCAAGCGCCAGGAAACTTTTAAAAGAAAGATTTAATGAGGCTTAGGTGTTTGTAAATATTAAAGGGGCCCTATTATTCAAAGGTTCATATTTGTATGTAGTGTCTCTACTCATGTCTCCATGCTTTAAAGTTCAAAAAGCTCTTTATTTTTCTCATACTGCCTGTGCTGCAGCACCTCTTGTTCACCCTCTGTCTGAAACCAGAGCCCAGTCTGCTCTGATTGGTTAGCTGGCCGGCTCTGTTGTGATTGATCAACCGCTTAAAGATGTCCCGCCCCTTACCTATCACGTACAATGTGTTGGAGTGCTAGCCAATAGAAGAGCGAGTGTTACGTAGTGATGTCACTATGTTACAGGAAGTAAACAAAGGAGACAAATGGAGGCGTATCAGGCAGGGGGGGAGTGTGTGTGTTACATACATGTAAAGAATAACTTGTATAACTTATATAACACAGTACAGGAAAGGAAAACCCCCCCAAAAGCAAACGGACTAACAATGTTACTAACGTTGAAGCCCCACTGCACTGGCTTTGTATATTTACCCAGCAAAGACAACAGAGAAAAAAAATGGCTTTTGGAAAAACACTTCGAAGTAGCTATCATAAAATCTCCACAGAACTCTGTTTGAAATGATTGTAAATATTTGAGCAAGCTGTGGGTTTTTCATGGTGTGTCTTTACTTTGCTTTACGGTGTGGAACGAGGGGCCTCGTGAGAATCCTAATGTAACGTCGGATTTTCGAACGGTCTCGCTAAATGTGGGTCAGGGAATGAGCAGGAACAGTTTCACAGTGTTTAATATAAACACTGCCTTCGAGACCACATTCCTCGATGCCTTACGTTCCTGTAATCCCCCATTTCAACCTCATGATGACAATAAAACCCCAACTGTAATTCACCCGTGCATGGAAGAGATATTTTACATGCTTTTAAAAAATAAAGACCAAATGGTTCGTCTTTCACCCTTCATCGTTTGCACGATCTTTGCACATTAGTGATGCAATCATCATGCGGCACAGTGAGGAATTTCACACACAAAAGGAGTTGACTTTGGCTTTAAACGCTGTTGATTAACAAACGTCAAGACGTGTGTCAGACTGTTGATAGCATGGGATTTCAACACAGCCGACCAACAGGAACACAATGGGCATTCCTGAGCTTTCCTTCATGTGCGTTTAATGCCTAACTCTGCTGTAGATAGAGAGATATAGATCGGGTTGAAAGGGGGTTGCTGAGTCATGACCCCGTGCAGTCCGAGGCATTTAGATAGATTTGATGTTAAGGTGAGTTGACGGTGGAGCAAACGCCACAGGATGCAGACCTCGAGATGAAGTGGAAATAGATTTCTGACATGGGCGAGCTGTGGGTGGACAGATCAGCGGACTGGCACAGATGGTTTCCGGGCTTTTTTTGAGTGCCAGCGTCCAGACGGATGATGATTAACCAGAGATGACGTGCTGCCTGGAGCCAACATCACACCAGAGGTCTCCATCTCAAAATGGACCTGACTACCATTTCCCTACTCGTCTCCTTCCCCTTTTGAATAACTTGATTTTCATTGTGAATTATACATTGTTTGGTGGGCCACCCAGCACCATACGAAAGTAATGTTTGCTAAAATAGGCTAAAAATAAATGTTTTAAGATCAAAACGTCTAGACTTGTACTCTGGTGGGATTATAGATGGTTGTGTAACAGATTACCAGCATAGAGGAGAATTTAAATTTTTTAAACATGCTCTTTCTGGAGTGCTTAAACAGGTTTGAGCTCACTATTTATCTGAAAATACAAGGTTGAGAACAATGAGATAACCTTACATCACTCACCTTTGGCAGTATGATTTGGCAACATGAAGGACATCAAGGTACTTCATTAGAAAGTAAAACACCCAAATATTCGCTGTGAGTATGTCTCTTGAAAAGCATATGAGGAGTTAAAGGTCATTTCTTCAGAATGGATTTAAACACATCTGGATATTTCTGGGTAGAAGTATTGATAATTATTTAGCGAGAGGGGTCATTTGATTACCTTCGAGGAGAGTTTTGTGAAGTGAAAACACCTGCAGTTATGTGAGGAATGAGCAAATACGGATGCGTTCTGGGGGGCGTCACATGTTGGATAAACACAGTGATGTCCTGTCAACAAACTCACATCCAGTCTCATAAATAGTTTCCTAACTCCCAAGCAAGTTAGATAAACCTTATCTTACCAACACTAATAGAGCGGGACAGGACCACCAGTTGATATAGATTCTAGAGAGCAGATAATCCTCTTATATTAAAAAAATAACTTTTAACGGACAACTTTACAAACACAAATATTTTCACCTCCTTCTAACCCTTTACTACATTTAAGGGAGAAAAGGAAAAAATCTAACATAAAATTATTAGTGTGAACATAGTAAGAGAAAATAAAGAGATCTGTAACATTCCTACAAATTCATAAAATAAATAGAAAACTGTATAATAGACAAATGTTAAATTAGTCGTTGCGTACATTTTGAACCATTTTAAGTATGTTTATTATAATACGTTATCACAAAGTTTTAACAACATGGCTGCAGATGAAACTGTTTTTCTTAGAGAAGTGTTGGCACAGCTTCTTGGCCCTGATGTCACCTGAGGGAGGACGGATTGTTGTGGATTATTTTCTCATAATAGAAATGATTAAAAAGGAAAGTAGTGTTGCCTCAAAGCCAAATAGTCTCCAGTTCAAATCAGTCTCCCTCTTTAAATATTTCTACGTGAGACTCTCAATCACCTGTAGAATGTATTTATCTGGTTGTTTTTTTGTATTAGCTATGGAGGTAAACAGTATCAAACATAAGCAGCATCTTATCATTTGAAATGGCTCTGGTTGCAAAAATGAGAAAATGATTGTACAGAAGTCAATGACGCCCAACTTTGCAAGCTGCAAATTGATAGTTCTTTTCACTCATTAATAATCATTATTTGGTGATATTTTACACACATATAATTCTGAAATGTGTGAATGTGCCTGTTGAGGGTTTTAGCTTTTGCCATTTTGGTACGTTTCTATTCTAATATATTACGCTGAGTATTTTTTAATGACTGTCGAGGACAAATGTTGGCATCAGTTTTGCTTCATTTATGATGTCCATCTGGATGTGTCAGCAGAGCAAAACAAGGATTTCAATGCAGGTGTTGAATAAGATGTCACATGTGTATATGATATACATATTTTTATATATATTTGTATTGTTGTATTCGGGATTGTGGGAAACGGTATTTCGATCTCTCTGTCTGTAAACACAAACTGAAAGATTGACAATAAAGTTGACTTTGACATTTAAATGAACTATATGTTTGTAATTTCTCTTCATGACTAATTATGGCTGGCTCATGAGTGCTTGCACACACAACCACAAATCTCTTCTCTCCAGACAGCAGAGCCAAGAAAACCACACACAGGTGCTGAATGTCCGGGCCCTGCTGCCATTTCTACCCCCTCCCTCCCTTTCAGTGGATGCTCCAACCATGTCATCCAAAACCCAACCTTCCTCTCTCCATCCTCCTCCTCCTCTCACTCTTCCTCCCTTTGCCTCCCTGCCCCACTGTGGTTACAGAATGAGTTTTGTCTGTGTTTGGATGAGCTCATAGGGAAAGGATGTGCCACAGCTCCACACCGTCTTTCATCCTCCGGCTGGACAGAGGCTTGGACGATGCACCCTGATGCTTCTGAACAAAACAAGCTGGATGTTCGCCCATGCAGCAGAAATCCTGTAGCATGTTTCCAGTCCACCCTGATTATTTCTGTGATGAGGTGGTGGGAGGATTGAAAACACTGCATTCAGCAAGTTTACAATGTGAATACACTGTACAATGCAACTCAAATGTAGTGTAAAACTCGTTCTAATCAATGAATAACGACCAGTTTGATAACATGTAGAACATATTTTTGTTGTATATATTTACTGCCAAGCTCGTTTACAATTCAGATCACTGTTTTCCCTATAATCATTGTGATGTTAAATAAATCAACATTTTAAAGCATTACACAACGGATCCCTACCCGCTGCAGGACTCTGACCTGACCAGATTCAATCTGTTTGGGAATTTTGCACGACTAAATAAATTGAAAAAAGGTCAGTCTGTTTTCTAATGGGCCTTGTATAAATATATATTTAAACTTACAATGTTATCACTTAATGCAAGCCCTTAAATAAAGTTGTGTCAGATCAAATTAACTCACGTATTTGACACTGGTAGGTGTGTTGGTTTACATTGTTTATCAATGGGAGCTTGGAGACTACAAGGCCCAGTACACTTTTGCACTGGTGATTTTAATTTAGCTGTGGATACAGTTTCAACGGATTTAATGGGAACCCAGTGTGTCACTATATTTCACAAAATATGATGCCACGTTCTGGTGAATTTTGAAACTTTTCCCCCGGAAATGAAGCCAGATTCAAAATCATTTTAAGGAAGAATTTAGTGTCTATATGAGAATGTCAGGAAACAGTTGACAAATCTCCAGATCCTTGTTGAGGCTTGAATTTTTTGACTGGGCCAGTGCGCAATTACTTTTGTTTGCCAAAAAAGTGAATTGGAGATGAAGCCAAAAACCTCTCCTGAACACACTGAGGCCAATCTGTTGCTACAGAGCCACTGTCCGCCAACTGCCATGCATTTATACACTTTTATGATAAAGTGGATTATATTGCAGAGATTCACAAGGTTTTATTTGCAAAATATCAGGCAGGTAGATCCCTTAAAATCCTTATGATTGAGACAAATCGTAACAAACCCAATCACCTATTCTCCACAATACATCGGTTGCTCAAGCCTAGTGATCCCTCATCAACCACTCCTACAACTGATGACTGCAACCGCTTTATGGAACTTAAAAAAAAATGAAAACATCAGGCTTAACATCGCCAAAGCCTCCTCAAACCAACCTGTCTTTCCCCAACATCCTGTACTTGCTCCGTCAAATGCACCAACCCTTAACTGTTTCACGGAGGTCAAGCAAGCTGAGCTTTCAAAAATCATCTCAGCAATGACCTCATCTAGCTGCTCCCTTGATCCTATCCCCACCTCCCTACTCTCTCCATCCATTATTCCAACGGCCAACATCATAATAACCCTGTTGAGTGGTGAGGTCCCCCCCCTCCCTCAAGCTGGCAGCCATCAGACCTGTCGTGAAGAAGCACGACCTGGATCCTGAGGTACTCACAAACTACCGTCCCATCTCAAACCTGCCTTTTTTAGCTTAAGTTCTGGAAAAAGTTGTTGCCCTTCAGCTTCACGAACATCTTCACACTCATGAGCTCTATGAAACCTTCCAGTCCGGTTTCAGACCAGCTCACAGCACTGAAACAGCTCTGGTCAGGGTCCTAAATGACCTGCTGATGGCGGCAGACTCTGGTTCCCCAAGCCTACTCATCTTGCTGGACTTAAGTGCAGCATTTGACACTGTTGACCATCGCATCATGCGTCAGCGTCTCCAGGAGGTGGGAATCACTGGCAAGGCTCTGGACTTTTTCCACTCGTACCTCACAGGAAGACAGGAATATGTCTGTCTTGGGAGAAGCACCTCCGACACACACTTTGTTACCTCTGGTGTACTCCAAGGGTCAGTCCTTGGGCCACTGCTCTTTTTAATTTACATGTTGCCGCTGGGACAAATACTGAGGAGCCTTCCACACATATGCCGATGACACACAGATTTATTTCCAAACTTCCCCGGATAAACATCTGGCACTTTCAAAAGTCTCAAGATGTCTGGAACACATACACCACTGGATGAGCAACAACTCCCTCCAACTGAATAGCAGCAAATCAGAGGCCATTCTGAACACCAAATCAAACACAAAAAACCGATATCCCTCATATCAGCATCAATGGCCACTCCATTCCCCTCTACCCACTTGTAACGAGCCTAGGTGTGAAACTGGACTCATCCCTTTCATTCCAGACACACATTAAGACGGTCTGCCAAGCCTCATACCACCTGAGGAACATCTCCAAAATGCGACACTCCCTCACCAACCGGACACAGAACAACTGGTCCATGCCTTCATCACCTCCCGCATTGACTACTGCAATTCTCTGCTTGCAGGCATTCCAACAAAAACCACTCAGAGACTGCAATATGTACAAAACTGTGCCGCCCGGATACTCACAAAAACACGCAAATCAGAGCACATCACCCCCATCCTTCACTCACTCCACTGGCTCCCTGTAACACACCGGATCAACTACAAAGTCCTCATAATGGTCTTCAACGCCATCAACCACACTGGCCCCACATACCTGCAGGAACTGCTAACCAGAAAACATTCACCTACCTCACACACACTCAGGTCAGCCAGCTCCAATCTCCTGGTGGTCACCATGGGAGACCGTGCTTTCTCCTCCCTGGGTCCACGTCTGTGGAATCAGCTTCCAGAGAACATACGAACCTCTGCATCACTCTGAGTTTTTAGGAAATGCCTCAAGACCCACCTGTTCCGCACCACATTTTACTGACTGTACTTTATTTGTTTTATTTTAAACCTTTTATGCTCTTAACCTTTTTATTTTAATTGTTTATATTACCATATTTTATTCAATATGCTCCTTTAGATATATTTTTATTTTATTTGTTTTATTATTTTCTCCTTATAACATTGTGAAGCAACTTGAGATGACATTGTTTTTAAAGTGTGATATATAAATCAAATGTATTATTATTATTGTTATTGTTATTATTATTATTATTATTATTTATGAGTGAGAATTTAGTTAATGAACAGAATCATGTTAGTATTTATATTGAGACCACTTAAATGTCCTGTTTTGTTTAGATATAGATATTGATATCATGTTCCTCTATGAAGAGCTCTCATCCACTTTAGAAACTGTTGTGCAACCCTCTGAGCACACCAACAACACCCAATGCTGTCTGGGAAAATATGTGCAGAAAAAGTCAATTTATAACTGTTTTGTTCAGTAACTTACCAAGACTTGCAACATGACTACACATAAGATAACATTAAGCTTTATTGTCTCCCTTAGGAGAAATTTGTCTTGGGCATCGAGATAATACACATAAAACATTCAGGTCAATCAGTCATAGATACAGAACAGAGATCACATATCACATGGCAAAGAAACAAACAAGAAACATACAGGTACAGCACTTTCCCTATTGCATTCATACATAATCAAACATTGCACTTCCCCTATTGCATTCATACATAATCAAATATTGCACTTTTCCCTATTGTATTTTTACATAAATCAAATGACATACTTAAAAAGCTGCTTTGTGAAAAAGTTAGAAATGTCTTTTTTACAAAAGCAAGAAAGGACAGACATTTTACAGTCACAATATCTAATTATTATGGATGATAAAATCTGATGTTTTCTTATTATGGGAAAGCACACATTATAAATAAATCACAGACCTGTTTGTATGAGGTAGAAGCGTTTCTCTACAGAACAGAAAGACACAGTAAACACTGTCAATCCATCAGGCTTATGATATTTACTTTTGACCTTGACATTTCTCGCACGGGTAAAGCCTTTGACTTTCTACTTTTGCCTCCAGGGTTTCCAGTACAGTAGTAACAGTTGTGGCATTTTCTCTCCCTTGTAATAGCTGTAACTCGTACTGCCTGGAGGACATTTGAGCACCGCTGAGTGGATATTCAGCTCTTGTTAAATCAAATTATAAAATGTATCCCTGTTATTAACTGCAGCATGTTGGTTCAACTGTGAAATGTTCACCTATAATTACCTGCAAAATGTAGGCTAAAACATGAAATGAGCCTCACAATATTCAGTAGAATTTGGGTCAAACTGTGTTATTTATCCCTGTAATTAACCTCAACTGTGTGAGTTAAATGAAGGTGTAAAACAGATTAACTTCCACCAGTCTACATCTAAAATCTGACCAAATCCACCCTTTTGGAGGTGGGTGTTACAGAAAGCATGTAAAGGTGGTTTATGGTAACCTAGTTTGCAGACAGATGTACGTCATTACTGCTCTACTCTGTTATTGTCCTGCCAACAGCCGTAAAACTTGTATAAGGAACATGAAGACATGCGTCTGAGAGAGAAAAATGGGGGGCGGATGAAGGGGAAGGCGAAGGAATGAATGAAGAGATGAAGGACAGCAGAGTAACAGAGGCGTAGGTGCATGTGTGTTTTTATGTGTGCCATAAAGCAGTGATGAAAGATGAACTGATGAACCCAAATGCACGACCCAGAGACAAAGTCTTGAATATAAAAAAAAGTATATTTATTTTCTCAGTTCAGGTAATTCCTCTTAACAGAGTAGGTGGTGGAAAAAACAAAAGGCGCTCACAAGGAGGGAAAAAACTAGCGTAACAAAAAGAGGACTTTTAAAACTTATAAAAGCCAACAGAATAAACAAAATAACAAAACCTGACATGAGTGGAAAAAGCGATCCTTTCTGGGCCGAGGCTTGGCACGACCATTCGGGGAAACAAGCAAGACGAACTGACACAAGACAGGGGAGAGACAGGACTATTTAACCATGGGGTGAGTGGGAACAGGTGGAAACAATCAGGGACGGCGGGAAAAACACACAAGGGGAGGGAGAAACAGGGCCTGAAATAAAAGAGGTGAGCACAAAATAAACAACCCAGTCTCTCGGCATTTCGTGTAATAGTCACGAAATTAATTGAATCTATTGATTCGTTCACCAACACGATCTTTTTTAAAAGCAATGTATTTCTATTGATATGTTTTATCGTGCCTGCACCACGTCTTTTTGTCCGGTTGGGTCTTGGAATACCAGAAGTTGTGTGGTTCATAAAAACATTTTCTTACTCAATATCTTACCCTACCCCTTTTATTTTAAATTGTATAATGTCTGAGTTTTTTCTCAAGGAAAAGAAATGGGGCTCAGAGCCTCAGAATACTGAAATCTGTATTTGTTGTCATCTTTTTTTCCTTCTAATTTGTTATTATTTGGTGCAGGCACGAAACGTACTACCAATAGAAATACATTGCTTCTAAAATCGTTCTGTGTCCAGGGCTCAACGCTAACTTTTAAAAGTGGTTGCCAGGCTGGCAACCAGGCATCAGCTTTTGGTTGCCAAAACTTAAAATACGGTTGCCATTTTTAGATACCTTATATTTTAAATAATTAAGATACTATACATACATCAACTTACAGTAATAATGAACATGTGACGCAAAATAATGTTCAAATGCTTTACAATAAGTAATTAACGCAATTATTTGAAACTTAAGTGGTAGGAAACTTGTCCACCCTCAATTGCTGGTATACTAAATACCAGTAGTGCAGCTGTTGTCATGTTCTTCAAAGATCCCTCACAAATGGATTGAGCAAGTCGCTAGTTTCGCCATCCGTTGTCTCCCTTTCAAATGTGTGTTTTCTTGACCTTTGTGCTGACCCCCACCATAGATCCATTGGCCCTTCAGCATTGAAGTCTTGGATTGGCCATACTAATACATTTCTAATGTTAAATAAATGAAAACCATTCACAGTTAAGAATTAGACATTAATTATTAATATTGTAAATTACCTTTAATATGTCTAACTACATTTCAAATGTTTTACCTTTTTATAGAAGTGATTATAATGTTATGCCAATATTTTCCGATGGTAAAGTTTCGTTTAGCACTTTTATTTTGGTAGTAATAAGATCGAGATTCTTATTTTGAGGGAACTTTTACCGGAAGTGAATGGACAACATTCCTCTTTGCTTTTCGTTCGGGTTTACCTTATGTTTTATCAGTTGGATCACTTTGACCATTCGTTTGATGTTGACGGGTTGGCCGAACTTTTTACCCCACAGTCAAACAACTTAATTTGCTTCGCCATTTTTTGTAAAACAAATGCACCAAGCAGGCGAGTAAACGTGCATCGCTTTCTGGCTCCGTAATCACACCAATGCACGTGCAACTTAAGTATCAGGTTCTGACTGGTCACAACAATAATTAAATATCACTCTTAATACAACAAATAATTAACATTTATCTATTTTGGGGTTCACATTTTGCTGTTTGCTGTCCTTATTTCTTTATGTTAAAAAAGGCCAAGAAGTGGTTGACATTTTTTCTGAATGGTTGCCAATGGCAACCTGGCAACCATTACTGTCGAGCCTAGGGTTGCGTTCCAATAGTCCATTTAGCTTAGGAACCTTCCTAACCAAGTGAAATGACCCGGAAGTCCCTCAGTGGCAGCCATGATAAGTGCCGTTCCAATTCTCCAAATGATAGGAAAGGAGGTTTCAAACTTCCTTTATAACCTCCTTTAGCTAGGAACCACTGGACCTCCCTAACCGAAAGGAGAGGAGAAAATGCTGCCCCACAATGCATTGCAGCCGCAGCATTTGCCGTCACTCAACAGTCGGCCGTTCACGGAAACAACCGATTATGACCGAGAAATGATATCATGAAAGTTACGGTGCTTATTAAGCATTTTAAAACGTTTGTGGTAAGTTGCCAAAGTGCTTTGTTTTGAACGTTCATCAGTATTATAATCAAAAAGAGAAATATGAACGTTAGTTTTTACCGAATTATGATCAAATAAAGTCAACATTTCAGTCTTTACTGAGCTGTGGGGTTTGTTCAACTTTTAAAAGATGTTTGAATGGTGATATACACAGTGATAGATGTTAAGGACTAACGTTTATAATAAATACATCTGTATTGATTTAAGATCTTTAGTTCATACAATCATACGTATTGGGATCATTTGTATTAATGTGGACCGGAGGGAGAGGGTGGCGAGCATAAGTTTCACTTTCCTTTTTTATTTCAATTCCAGCTTTGGTCCTGAAGAATATGTTTCTCTGTTGTCCACGTTCATAAAGCAAAGCAGCAGCATCAGAGCACGGTGCAGAGTCTCTAGATGAGTCCCTCGTTCTTATTGAACATCCATGTTGTAGTCCGCTGTATAGAAAACTGTGGTTTCCATGGTTTCCCCACAGCAGCAGACGCACACAATGACGTCCGCTGGCGCATCATAAACATGTCGGATAGTGAAAGTGCATTCGGATTCTCTAAAGTACCGCAGTCTCTTCTCCTAAGTCCTTTTGAATTCTCCTATCCACTATCCCTTAACCCCGTGACGTTTCACTCAGAGGTCAAGGAATAGAGATAGGGTTAGAATTTAGGAGCTGATTTTTGGATTATCGGAACGCAACCCCGGTGTCAGAATACTGAAATCTGTATTTCCTTCTAATTTGTTATTATTTAATTTGATTTTAAAATCGTTCTGTGTGACACGAAAAAAATGGCGAAATTGTGTTGATGAACACAAATCAATAGATTAATTTTGTGACTACAACACAAAATGCAGTGAGACTGTGTTGAAATAAAACAGGAAATGGAAAACGAGTCATGACAATAAACACAGAGACGAGATGAATATAAACAGACATGACCAGATGTGAAAAACATGAAATGACAGACATACTGTAATACATAACATAACTAACATATTTGACAGGACACAACAGGAAAGATGCATGATGACATAAAGGAAAAGTGTGAGCATGACCTGAACAGCAAAAGAGAGAACGATAAAGCTGTGTGTATTGATACAGGAACCGCAGCGAAAAGTGAAAACATTAAGTAAGGCAGGTTTCTGACATATTTATGCAACATAACATTTTTGGTGAGTATAAAAAACGTAAACGTTTTTATAAAAGGAAAGATACTGTGAGACAAGTCACAGCCGCAAAAACACAAGAAAGATGGTTTTTGCACCCGGGTGACTCGTGAACAATGATAGTTGCCCCCTTATTGATTTTTTAGTTTGAATGATTTGACATTTAGCGCTGTCAAGTTTATTTATACAACATGTTGTCTTTCCTACAGAATATCAAGAGGATGGGTTAAATGCAGAGGCCACATTTCTCACACAGACTCACACAGACTCACACACACACAGACTCACACACACACACAGACTCACACACACACACCACACACACACACACACACACACACACACACACACACACGATTGGTTCATTACACATAGTAAACACATCTACTACCCCCCACCCTGGTGTACACAAACACACACACACACACACACACACACACACACACGCACACACACACACACACACACACACACACACACACACACACACACACACACACACACACACACAGTAAACACATCTACTACCCCCCACCCTGGTACACACACACACACACACACACACACACACACACACACACACACACACACACACACACACACACACAGTAAACACATCTACTACCCCCCACCCTGGTACACACACACACACACACACACACACACACACACACACACACACACACACACACAGTAAACACATCTACTACCCCCCACCCTGGTACACACACACACACACACACACACACACACACACACACACACACACACGATTGGTTCATTACACGTAGTAAACACATCTACTACCCCCCACCCTGGTACACACACACACACACACACACACACACGATTGGTTCATTACACGTAGTAAACACATCTACTACCCCCCACCCTGGTACACACACACACACACACACACACACACACACACACACACACACACACACACACACACACACACACACACACACACACACACACACACACACACACACACACACACACGTTGTTTAATGTGAACTGACATATTTACACACTGAACAAAGTGATGAATAGATAGAGAAGGAGTCACAGGGGTTGAGTAACACTATGGCGTATATTCTGCATATAAATATGTGCAGGTCATTACACTTTGCAAGCCTGCACAATTAAACATGCGTAATGTAATACTCATACTCATGTTTCGTAAGCTCGAAAAGTGTTCCCAATACAAATCAGGTAAAAGAAATACACATCTTTATATTCTTACATAATCCCGATTTGTATGAAACCAAAGGGGCCTCCTCTTTTCCCGGTTGCTTTCAGGAGTCAAAGGTAAGCTGTTACGAAATGGATGTTTATGAAGGAAACAGTGGTTATACAAGAGTCATGGGAGGGCCTCGCAGGAGTCTGAGCATCTCGTGACCACTTGAGAGGTCACAGGTGTTTGGCAATCCTGTTTGTTTTGGGATGAGACTGTCTTGACCCTCATCTCCTCAAAGATGTCTCGAGGGGGAAAGCCAAGTTGGTTAAATAACGAAACCTGGCCTCATGGTGGAAAGGCAGGGGGGGTTTAGCGCAGGCCCCACATGTGTCATAACGGCTAATGTGAGAAGTGTGTGTACAACAAGACCTCCCTCTGTTATCTCTGGATCTGAAGCTATTTATTTATTTACACATTAAGAAGTTCTGTAGGATGTATTAGTGTTTTTGTCAGTGATTTGCACAAATATAGCAAATAAAATACGATAGTAAGTAAAGTAAAAACAACATATTTTGTTCCAGTTCCACAATCTTCATTTGATATATTCAGTGAAGAGTAATTATAATTCCTTCAAAACTTTTTCTAAATCTTGCAAAGAGCCTTTAGAACCACTTACTTGTTACTAGTTAGTATTTGATAGCTCTCAAAAGTAAAGAAATTCCCCAAAGATGTGTCTAAAATGGTATATTCTTAGTGACATAATTAGTTTTAACGTATATGGTTTGTTTATTAAAGGACACTTATCATTGTTTTCTTTTGCAATTTTTGACCTTCAAATAATTTATGAATTTCTGTTGTGAGATTTAAGTTAAATTAATCATAAAAACTAGGAAAAAATAAGCAAATCCTCACTTTTCAAAATCAGGAACCAGATAAAATGTTGTATGGTGTAAAATAATCATTGATCAATTATGAATTGTTGCCTTGCTGTTCGATCAATGGACCAACTAGTTGTTAAAGCACAATACATATATGAATGTTTACTTTTATTTTCGAAGTGAACTCATTTGACCTTTTCTAACGGGCGAGTGAGCATGCATGCCTTTTGTAACTGTGTGTGTTTGTGTGTGTGTGAGACAAAGGAAGAGCATGTTGCTATACGTGTGTTTCTACTAAAGCAAAAGTACTTCTTGTTTGTTTACACCAAAACATGCTCCAATTAGTTGTTCTATATGGAGTGTCTGTTGTGAGCGGCTCATTGTTTCACTGATTGGTTCTGTACAGCTTGTGTCAGACTGTACAACGAGTGATGTGTGTGTTCAGAGATGATTTCACAGCGCTTCAAAGCTCCATGGCAGGAAACATTGTTTATGGGAACCAAGCCAATTAAACTGTATCTCCATTCACTCTTATTGAAGCACACTGCTACTTGTTGTTGTGTTGCTATAGTTACGTAACAGAAGAAAACAAACAGCGTGCAGAGTTTATTATCTTAAGGCATTTTGTGACGTCCAAACTGATGTATATAAGTGTTACCTACAGATGATACAATTTAGTGCCAATATTTACTTAAAGGGACAGTTCACCCAAATTATAAAAATACATGTTTTCACAATGCAGTAGTAGTTTTAATGTATCAAGCTTTTCATTAGTGTGTGTGTATTTAAAGACCAGATCAGTCAATGATGGAAGTGATAGTGTGCAGCGAGCAGAGGCCTGTACTACGAAGCAGGATTTTCGCTCAGCTGGCTAACTTTAGGGAAAACTCGGGGTTTCCGGTCCTACGACGCTGGTTCTCTTTTTAGCAGGCTAGATCTCCATGGTAACTTATGCTGAGCGGCTAACCTGCCCCGGAGCAGGGGGGTATACTATGAATCTAGTTCAACCATATCCTAGATATGTTTTGAGTTATCCGGTTAACTTAATCCAAAACGAAAGCCGCTCTCGCTAAACTGTCCTACGACGCTGGCTATCAACTCGTTGGCTCAAGCCAGACGTCTAGTTAGGTGCACGTTCACATAAAAGGGGTGGTATCTGGAGCATTCGACCAATCACAAACATGGAGAAGCGTACTGACAGCGCAGCGTCATACTTCCAGAACTATAATATTAGTCAAATATGAAGAAGTTAAACTTTAAACATCCATGACTTAAACACTTTATCCAGGATAAAAGCCAACTGTTTGCTGACCCAACAAACAGCAATAGCTGGAAAACAGTTACAGTAACTCGTCCTGTTATGCAGAAGTGTGTGTGTGTGTGTGTGTGTGTGTGTGTGTGTGTGTGTGTGTGTGTGTGTGTGTCACTTTCCACATTGTGTTATTATCGCATCTTTGTAAAAGCCTCCCTCTTTCTCTAAACCTACACCTTTTCCAAATGTTCTGTTCTCGTTGTTCCAGTTTATCAAAGACATACATAAAAAGGCTCTAATCTGCATCCATCCATCCATCCATAGAAAGTCAGTGAAGCAGATCAATATCACAGGAATGTATCCTGTAGTTACACCAGTCTCTTAAGTTCCCCCCACAGGTTTCGTAACTCAAAGAATGCCCTTTGTTTGCCGTCCACAAGCCTTTTATTACTACATTACACAACATGAAAACCCGGTAACACATGCCATTGTGTGGCCGTTCTGATCCGAGGACTGTGAATGGATACATTTTTTAATATGGACCGCCCAGGTGGGAATCAAACCTAACACTGGCGATGTTATTGCAACAACTGACCCGACGATACACACTCAAAATAACTTCAACACAAACACATTAGAGCCACTGAGAGTATCTGAAATCCATATTTGATCCAGACTTCTTTATCTGATGTGAAAACAGGCCTCAACAAAAGTCTTTTTACCAGCAACTGATGCAATCGCAACGATTCTGATCTTTCGTTTTTGTATTTCAAGGGCTGCTGGCATCAAGCAGGGAGTTATATCATAGTAGTCAGACATCGTTTTTAAGTAAAGGTTTAAAGGTGCCCCATTGTGCTTTTTCAGGTAGTCATATAGGTTTGTGTGCATTGAAATGGTCTGCAAACAATAAACGTTGGAGATTGTTGCCTATCCTAAGTATGTAAATCAATATAAAAAGTGAATTTAGTTTCAAATCCAGTTTAATAACGATATATCATATAAAACCAAGGTTTACCAGTGATTACGATTAGTTTTAATAAACTTGTATTCAGGTGCAGACACTTATTAAAAAGCTCTCCCTTAAACCAAATGCTCCTGATCTCATCTTTCCAGATCCAGCCTCAGTTTTTGGCTGATATTCCTTCATCTCTAAGTCCTCAGTGAATTGATTTGTCACAGCAATTCTTGGCAAATTAGACACATCTCATAATTGTAAACCAATGAATCAATTACATGATGTAATCTGTGTCGAGGGGATGCTGTGAGATGCGAGATAGGTAGAGGTTTAAGAGCTGAATCCTCTCGCCCAGGGGCCTCAGCTGCTGAGCCCCGGCCTTCAGATTTCATTTAGTGAAGGAAGGAAGAGTATCTTGATACGTCTGATCCTGGCCCGGGGCTTGTTTCAGCTGCTCATGGCAAGCTGGACCGGTTGTGTAATGATAGGATGTAAGTCTAAATGTACCATTATATAGCCAACTATGGTAGGGTTTCTGCGAGGACACAGGTTTTTTTTTACGCAAATGTGACGTGAACGAGGGCATGGGAGGATACCGTACTCTTTTATCTGCGTCTATCTTTGGCTCTGGAGGCCGAGACAATGACAGACAGACGATGTGGAGTGAGATATATGGGGAACATCTGCTGGTCACCGTCCAACAAGGCTCGGAAAGAGATAGAGATGTAGACTTGGCTGTCACCGTTGCTGTTCGTGGTTACCGTATTAACATCAAAGTCAACTTTATTGTCAATCTTTCAGTTTGTGTGTACAGACAAATGCAAAATAAAAATCCTGGTATATAAGGCTTCTAATAAATTGCTCAAACATGTAACAGCACTCGGTGGTTCCTAGCTCTTTGCAAAACTCTTACGGCCCCTACACACGGCGGCGTGCGTTGCCGCTTCAACGCTTCTGCCCATTCACTTTGAATGGGGTGACGTCACGATTTGCCGAACTGCATTGTGGGAGCAAAGCGTAGCTTCTCCCGAGGTGCTCGATGCAAAAGTAGAGCAATGTTCTACTTTTGCCGCCTCGACGGAGGCGTCAGCCAATCAAATCCCTCGTATGTAAATCTGACAGTACAAGCGCTAGCCAATCAAACCGTGTGTATGTTGGGAGAGCCAGACCGCAGTTATTTCCCATATGTCAACAAATGGAGGAGAAAATGATCGTGGCGGTAGGGAATCACCCGGTACTCTATGACCAGTCCCTCTTTACATACAGGGATACAAACCGGAGGAGCCAGGCATGGGGGGAGGTGGTAGAGACAGTGGGCCTGTTTGGGGAGTTTATATCCAGTGTACTTCGTTTGAATGGACAGCTAGCAAGCATAGACAGTATATTTAGCCAGCATGGATGTAGCATGAATGCTTTGCTTTGTATGTCCGGGGCGGGACATTCATGTGATTGGTTGTTGGTCGGGCTGCTCGCGTTGACTCCCAAAGCTCAAGACACGCCCACCGCCAAGCGGCAACGCACGCCGCCGTGTGTAGGGGCCGCTATATACCAGGGGTTATTACGAAAAGATCCCTCAGGGGTCAGGAATTCTCCAAGTCTTAGTTACTGTAAAAATACCTCCTCAAGCTCCCTTAAAGCTGTGTTTCAGCTCAAGTGTGCTCGACACACGCCTACTGTTGCCACTGTTTTTCACACTTTGACTGATGAAGAGATTTTTGTCAACCTGAGGGCGTTTTCCCCAGGAGTTAAGTGAGAAGATTGGTGTGCTTTAAGTGATGCATGGTGCTGCTGACTCATACGGTCTGCAAGTGAAAGCCAACCCAACTGGTCTACATGTTTTACATAATCATTCGTCATTACATACAATACTATGATTGTTGGTTTATTTTGATAATATCAAGATAATTTGCAGTGTTTTTCATATGATGTGAAGTTACCCATGACTAATCACTGCAGCTCAAATCAAAGCGTAGCAAAGCAACTGTGCTTTTATTCCCGTCTTTATTAACAGAGAAATGTGTCAGACCCAAGCGTTATTTGGACATTTGAAATAACTTATTTTGAAAACATTCAAGCATTTAGAAAGAGAGATACGTTTCTACTCTTACGTCTGCGGAAAACACACCATGTATACATTACTTCAGGGGACATTACATTGACTTACATGCATTTCCTGGAGACTTATCCTAACCTTAACCCTAACCAACACGTGCCTAACCCTAACCCTAACCAAGTCTTCACCCTAAAATGAATGATCCCCCTCATGGGGACCTCCAATTTGTCCCCATAAGGGAAGCCAGTCCCCACATGTGACTATGTAAACAGATGTAGGTCCCCACAAGTATAGTAATGCTAGACCACACACACACACACACACACACACACACACACACACACACACACACACACACACACACACACACACACACACACACACACACACAGTACATAGACTCAAAGAGATGTGGGAAAAGTGAAACCTCCGAACAGATATCCCATATCATTACAGAAATCCAAACATTGTAACATCAAAAGACAAAATCCTCCAGAGCAGAAAAAAAGCGTGTTTATTGCTCAAAGTGAGAGCAAACACACATTTCTGCTGGCCAGTGCTCCGGTGATTAAAGGTGATTTTGTGGCATTTGTTGTTGATAGCAAATACAGAACACTCTGTCCAGCGAGACACACTCAAACATTTACAAAAAAACGCTAACCTTCAGCAGACTCCATTGTGTAATCTTTCCAAATGTTTTATGATGTTTATAGAACGTTTTGTTATGAGTACATCAATACATGATGTGGCTTGTAGGGACTCTTTCAGGTCAAAATAGTTTCTTACTTGAGTCTTACTTGACTACAGTCAATAAGGTTTATTTTAGGTTGATTACCTGCAGACTTCATTGCATTTTTTTTATTTGCTAGTATTATCTAGGCTGTGACCTTTAGTGTAGGTTTACTATCAGCTATCCTGGCTCCAAGATGGTGGAATGAGCTCCCCATTGACATCAGGACAGCAGATAGCTTACACACCTTCCGGCGCAGACTGAAAACTCATCTCTTTCGACTCCACTTCGAGCGATAGAACTATTAACAAAGCACTTATATACTAATAAAGGGACTGGCTTATCTAAAGCCAGTTGAGTAGCACTTGAAATGTTTTGGCTCTATGAAACCTGATGTACTTTATGATTCTGTTTTCTTCAAGTTTGTATCTTCTTGGTCGAACGCACTTCTTGTAAGTCGCTTTGGATAAAAGCGTCAGCTCAATGTAACGTAATGCAATGTACTGTAATAACTAATAAGTAGAAATGTAAAAAAAAGAAGCCTTGTAGCCTGGTAGTAACGTGAAAGCAATTAGCTAGAAATTCAATGAAGGACTCATTTGAATACCTTGCTTCTGGTCAAGTGTCTGCATGGCCGTTAAATAATGTTTCCCCTGCAGAAAACACGATACTGTGGCGTCAAATTGAATTGATTTAACCTTCAAACCTGCCTTTATTTCAAACAAGGTTCCTCGTTAACAAGATATTTACAAAGGTTACAGCAGAAATACAACTGGGTTGCTTCAGTGCATGCAAACAAACAGTGGCTTTTGGGTGGTTAATCGAGGTTGTTCGCCCATCTGTTTCCAACTAATGATGAGAGAGTTTGCTTTAAGCATAGCCTGGTAGAATAGAAGCATATTCAGCTCAGAGAGGCCGGCCTCAGCCTTCCCCCTTTCACAGACCCCCTTCAAATCCTCTTTTGTTGGGACTGAATGATGTGGCTGTCCACAATATCTCTGAGGCTCCAACCAGCAGTGATTCACACTAACTGAGTCACACTGTCTCTCTTTAAATCATCGTGCAGTGTGCATTCACCCTGTGGTGCCGTCTCTGTCAGCAAAACAGTTCCCTGTCGCCGAAAGCTTAGCCGTGAGAAGATTTTAAAGGTCCCCTATTATAGTGTTTTTCATCAATCTATTATAGGTCTCAGATATATACAAAATATGGCTCTGAAGTGTTTGGCTCCAAACACCAAACAACATCCCATAATCCCCTCTGTTTCAGCCCTGTTTCAAAAGTGCTGATTCTCTGTCTGTTACTTTAGATCAGGGGTGCCCAACCTTTTTTGAACCGAGAGCTACTTTTAAAGTTGCCAGTCTGCCGAGAACTACCACTCCAAATAGAGAGGCGCAGCCATTACTGACAGCCTACGACACACTTCTACTTGTATAAAACTGACCTTCGTACGATTAATACTTCATAAAATACTGCAGATCTTTTATCTCACCTCTTTCTAATCTACACACAAGTATTTAACTGAAGCTACACAACAGTGTTGTTGATAGTTGACAGTGCTGCCACATATGATACAGGGACAAAGAAAAGACTCTGAACCCTTTCTTTGCCATTATATAAAAATAGTGTTGCTACAAAAGTATAAATTAGGCTTACTAATAAGACAACTCAGATCTGAAGCTACTCAGGAATCTGCTGCCAAAGTGCAATAAAAAAGAGAAAATTAATAGAATCAAACCCTTTTTTTGTTACATTTTAGTAGAGTATAAAAAGAAATGCCTTTAAAATAGGATGCAAGCAACACTAGTTTTTTAACCTGAATTGATAATAGACTATAATCAATTTAAACAGAACAGATCTTAATGTTTGCATTCTTATACCATTTTGTACAATAATTATAATGAATAAGTTCAAACAAACTAAAACTTACAGCTGATTAATAACGGTATCTAACTTGAGTTTTTATTAGATCAAAAACCTGTTGAAATGCTACTGTTATTTTTACTGTCCCCAAAAAGCGCGTCGGCAGCCTCCAGGAATGCTTCTTTCACAACTTCGCCAAACGTGACTGACACGATGAGATGCTCTGGTAGCAGCCTTGCTCTTGTTGTTGGGCCTGGTGAAAATGGACTGCTGTGCATTCAGCTGTCCTCTCAGGCCCCTCCCCTTTTGGAGCGTAGGGCAGAATTAGGAGGGAATTCCGTCTCGTAGCGTTTGTGCACTGTTTTGAAATGCCTCTCCTAAATTACCCTTCTTCGATAAAGCCACGCTCGCATTGCAGATGGACTTTGAATTGGAATAGATACAAAAATAATTATCCTCCCACTCGGAGTGAACATTATATATGTTGGGCTTTTTTGCTTCTGCCATAATTGTGGTCTTGTGTGTGTGCGGACTGTCACTCCTGTTGACACGGAGAACGTCAGCCCCCCACTGCCCACCAGCCACGCCCCGACACATGGGGTCACGCCGGCCAATCACAAAGCTTTGATGCGTTCAAGTGCATTATTCTGGCACAGGAAGATTATGTTATAGGACATTAACGATAAAACAGAATATTGTTGTTCTATTTTTAGACACATCTCGCGATCGACTGGTTGGGCACCCCTGCGTTAGATGAAAACAAGGAGCCACTCCCCACGCCCCTCTGCGAGATATTTGGTTAAAAAGAAGGAGGAGATTCAGGTGATAAGGTAGTGGAGGGGTGATTGGCTAATGGTTACACAAGCCAAAACATCGTTATGAAATCATAAAGTGGCCAAAATCTGATCAGCTCATTTTCAGACAGGTTTTCATAGAAATGGATCAGGACAAAAAGAGAGAGAATCTTTTTTCCTGAAACTTTCAGAATCTCTTTCCACAGAGGGGACACATGTTGATGTATAAAAGACGTGAGAACGTGGATTTTGCATAATAGGTGACCTTTAATGCTGCTGTTGCACAGACAACCCTAATCTAGGACTTTATTTGACTCAAAATTGTGTCAATATTTGGACTACAACTGTATTCAATGTCATTTTGTAAGATGTATTAGATGTTGTGTTTTCAAATGAAAATATCTTTCTTTCTTCTTCTTAAACAGTTTTCAATCCGGATTTGAACCCATACTGTCACTCCGGAAAGCTGTTCTTGCTCCCCTTAAAAGGCCCTGCATGTAACTAATCTGAGGGTTATTTGTACGCTCTTTTACCCAATCAGAAGTCTCTCTCTGTAGTTACCACAAGCTAGGCTTCCTGGAGAAGTCTGGTATTGTGGTCATGTTGATTAGTGGCTTGGAGATGTATGCAGCTATATATATACTTTCGGAAACACACCCAAAATACAGACCATTCTGGAAAAGCGGTGGCGCTGGGGGTGGAGAGCAAAGAAGAGACAAAAAAAAGAAAGAGTCCCCAACATACCACAGATGTTTCTGAGAGCCATTCAATCCACAGGGAACAGAAAGAAAAAGTGACTTCATAAAATGGTTGAATGATACCGTATGTGATCTGCTTCTCGCTGCCAAAGAAAAGAAAAGCCTCAGACCGTAAACATCTTTTAAACTCTAGGGCTGCTGGTGTTCAAACTTTCAAATTCTGAAACAAGCTTTGGTTCAGGAAGCAAACTCATGAAGGCACTTCATCTAGAACAGTGATTCTCAAACTGTTTTCAATAATGTACCCCACTTTGAAAGGAAAATTTACCACGTACCCCCTGATCAGCGCAAAAACAATTTGTTAGGGAAGAAATGCCTATATAAAGAGGTACAGTACAGCGCTGCACCATCGGTGTCTGATTTATTAAAACAACAACCTTGTATCTGAGAAACACTTAAATGCTACATTTCAAATGTTTACAATCCGTCACTAAATTCATGGCAAACCAATTTTAACATCATGCAATAACGCTAAGACGACATAAGTTGCACGTGGGGTGCCGTCTGTTTATGTGTGTGTGTGTGGTTTGTGGGTGTTTTCAGGTTCAGGTGCTGATGAGCCGCACCTGTGGGAGGATACCTGCCTGATGAGCTACACCTGTTGAAACAGGATATAGGAGGAGCCCAGCCGGTTACGTCGCTCTCACTCTTCTGGGCACTAGAGATGGCAAATCCGGATCATTTTATGGACTCGGAGTCTTCTGAGTCAATCATTGAAGAGATCCGGATCATACGAGTCATTTGAGTCATTTGAGTCATATGAGTCAGCATGACCAAGACCGTAGAAATCCTACCGGTGAAACCGAAAAGTTGTTGCATTTAACCAGCATATTAAACTGACGTTACATTAACCTCCGCTACACAGTGTCTTTTGCTTTAATAAAACATGTGTGTGTGTGTGCATTTTCAAAAATAAGTTTTTTGCATTATATGTATATAGTTATTTTAATATGTTCCTATACTTAAGCTAATTTTGCACAATTGTGTTTTCATTTAATAATAATAATAATAATAATAATAATAATAATAATAATAATTGTATAATTACATTTTATATATTCTGTTTTGCAATTTTCTATCATTTGTTTCTTTTTGTGTGCCATGTTCAAAATAAACGAGTTTCCAAGTAAGATCCTTATTGGAAATGCAGATATTATTACAGGAGACTGTTGCACAACATGACCATTTTGTTAGAAGTCTACACTGAAACTTAATTTAGAGCCGGAAAAATCGCGGGATCCGTGAATCCAGGTCAATGATCGAGAGAGACCAGTAGCCTACGAGGACTCAGAGCCGTAACATATAGCAGGCAGCAGATCCAGAGATCCAGCAGACTCGTCCCCATGCACGAATCTACAGCAGACTCAGCCCCTCCTCCGTCTCGCACGGCTCCCGCGAGTCCCACGGCTCCCTCGACGAGTCGCAGCAGACAGTCGAGATTTGCGGACTCACGGCTCACTCACGGCTCACGGCTCACTCACGGCTCCCGCGAGTCCAACGACTCACGGCTCACTCACGGCTCACGGGACTCTCGCGGGAGCCGGAGGAGGGGCTGAATTTGCTGTTGATTCGTGCATGGCGACGAGTCTGCTGGATCTCTGGATACAACAACGTTGTAATGTGATTGTACACGTTATAAAGAGAGTAAAGAGTGACGCAATTTATAGTTTTAATTGTTACGTCACATCAGGTGTAGGACTCAAAGGACTCGGGTTAATCGAGAGGGAGACTCGTCACGACCGGCTCATTACTAGGATCCGGGTTAATGATCTGGATGAATCATGACTCGCCCATCTCTACTGGGCACTCTCTCTGCGCCAGCCTCAGGGACTTGTTGCTGATGTTTATTTAGTTGTGTATTTCAAAGAATAAACTATCTATTCTTACCTCTCGTCTCGCCTCCCTGCTTTATGTTACAGCCCACGAAGCCGGGTTGTAACATATGGGGGCTCGTGGTTGAACCTGGTCGTTTCGGAGGTACCTTTCGAAAATGGAGGTGTTGTGAACAGAGAAGAACTTAATACACAGCTGTAACGTGTTACGAGCAGTGGGCCGTGATGGGGCGCACAGCTGGTTGTTTGGGAGTAGTCTTGACGAGGGTAAGTGTTTCGTTGTGAACGACAGTAAGGGTGGCACACGGAATATTTTATTCACGGCAGACACGTACCGTTGGTATTGTCCCTGTTAGGTTTCAGTACGGTCTCCCTTGGAGGTCGTGTTGTAGTGTGGTGTGAAAGTGGTTGGAGCTATTAGCTCGGGAGCACGCCGAGGCTGCGGGTGGAGTTGCCGGGTTTTTCAGTCGCTTCGCCGAGCTTACGGTATTTAGTACGTAAGTACCCGCCATAATTAGCACCTGAAGACTAGCGGGGAGTTTAGCTAGTTTCTGAAAGCAGTTAGAGGGACGGGCCACGGTAGCGTGTGGGTTGTGTGGTAGCGTGAACGTGCACTCCGTGTTTGCATGATGGAGAGTGTGGAGGACTTTGTGAGAGCGCCTACAGAGGAGCTACTGGAGGGTTTCTCACGGGAGCAGCTGATTAGTGTTGCTGAACATTTCCGCTTGGATGTTGGGGATAAGAGGATGAAGGAAAACATAAGAGGGATTGTTAGGGCAAATCTGTTCGAGTTGGGGGTTTTCAAAGGGGGAAAATATACGGTTGATCCTGGCAGAGACGGTGTCAGTACGTCTGGCTCCCGTGATACAGACCGGACTTTTGAGTAAAGAGAGAGACTGTTAATGTTGCAGGTAGAAATGAAAAGGCTTGAGTTAGAGGAGCGGAGGTTGGGTTTACCTGCTGGAGCTGCAAGTCAGGCCTCTAATTTCCCTGATGGAGCTACTCCTTTTGACGTTGCAGGTAATCTGCGGGTTGTGCCTCAATTTAATGAACGGGATCCAGACACATTTTTCTCCTTATTTGAGCGTGTGGCTGAGAGCAGAGAGTGGTCAGAGGCTAATAGCACCTTATTGCTGCAGTGTGTGCTAACAGGTAGGGCCCAGGAGGCTTATTCTGCTTTAACAGTGGCGGACAGCAAAGTGTATCTGATGGTCCTCCACCTCCGGTAGTGTCATCTTCACCCCCGGAGACTGGTTACCCCGATGAGATGGCTAGGTGTTTTCCTGATGTGTTTGTAGCTTGTGCGGTGACACGGGCTGGGAGCCGTGTCCAAGAGGAATCTGAGGAGGATGCGATTGATGTAGATTTTGTGGTTGTTCCTGACTCATTGTTGTCTGTCTCCCGCAGTGAATTGGGAGTAGAACAGAAGGCTGACGTCTCCCTTGGTCGGTTCTTTGAGGCGGTTCTCTCCACTGAGGATGGAGAGAGCGCCGCCGGTGGTTATCTGCTGCAGGGGGAGCTGCTGGTCAGGAAATGGTTACCACATGGGGAGGATTTCATCGGTGAGCCAGTGTTTCAGGTTGTGGTCCCATTAAAATTTCGGGAGGAGGTACTTAGGACCGCACATAATCAATCGGGACACCTGGGCGTCCGTAAAACCTATAATTACATCTTGCGGGATTTTTTTTGGCCTCTGTTACGGAAAGACGTGTCTCAGTATATTAAATCGTGTCACACATGCCAAATGACGGGTAAGCCAAATCAGAAAGTGAAATCCGCTCCATTGTCTCCCATTCCAGCGGTAATGCAGGCTTTTGAGTATTTGATTATTGATTGCGTGGGACCTTTACCTTGTTCTAAAGCAGGTAGCAATTATTTGCTTACTGTGATGTGTCAAAGCACAAGGTATCCAGCTGCGTACCCGCTGCGTTCCATCACCACACGGTCAGTTGTAAAAGCCCTGACACATTTCATGTCAATCTTTGGAATCCCAAAAGTGATTCAGAGCGATCAGGGTTCAAACTTCTCATCACATCTTTTTGCACAGGTGGTGAAACAGTTGAAGGTTCAGCATAGGCAGTCTTCTGCATATCACCCACAGAGCCAAGGAGTGTTAGAGAGGTTCCATCAGACTCTGAAGTCTCTGTTACAGGGTTATTGTGTGGAGATGAATCAGGATTGGGAGGAAGGGCTACCCTGGCTTATGTTAGCGGCAAGAGAAGTTGTACAGGAGAGTACAGGGTTTAGCCCTAATGAACTTGTTTTTGGCCACAGGGTGCGTGGGCCGCTTGCGCTGTTGAGCGATGCTGTCACGCCGTCAGAAACCCCTAGGAAACTTGTTGACTATGTAAACGGGTTCCGGCATCGGTTGTATTCAGCTGCGGAGATGGCCAGGGATAAATTGTCGTCCGCCCAGGGAAAGATGAAGCGTCTGTATGACCGGAGAACCAAGCAGCGCTCGTTTAGTCCTGGTGATCAGGTCCTGGCTTTGTTGCCAATGGTCAACTCGCCGTTTGAGGCAAAGTTTTCTGGCCCTTTCACAGTACTCGAGCAGGTATCTAACCAAAATGTACTCCTGTACACGCCGAAGCGTAGAAAAGCCACTCAGCTCTGCCATGTAAACCTACTGAAGTCGTACTATGGTGTTGAGACTAGACCCCTCTCAGCAGCAGCGGCAGTGGGGAGTAGTCAGGTCTTCGGAGGTGAAGATGATGGGGTTACAGTGCCCGATGAGAGCTTGTTGCGGGGAAGGTTGAAAAATACTGAAACGTTGCAGAATATGGAGTCACTGTTGGGTCATTTGTTGGCAGAAGAAAGGGTTGAGTTGACTACTCTGATTCGTAGTAATATGTGTCTGTTCAGTGATACACCTAGCCGAACACACATGTTAGTGCACGATATAGATGTGGAGGGTGCGCATCCCATTCGCCAGCGTTTCTATCGTGTGTCTGAGGTAAAACTGCAGATAATGGACAAAGAAATCAAGTACATGCTCGAAAATGGAATCGCCGAACCGTCTTGTTCTAGCTGGGCATCACCATGTCTGCTTGTGGAGAAGTCTGATAAGAGTCCTAGGTTTTGCACAGATTATCGGAAGGTTAACGCGGTTACTAAACCGGATGCGTATCCACTGCCTCGTATGGAGGATTGTATTGATCAGGTTGGTTCTGCGCAGTTTGTGAGCAAATTTGACCTCCTAAAGGGTTACTGGCAGGTTCCACTTTCTCAAAGGGCCAAGGACATCTCTGCTTTTATTACACCCTCAGGATTATATTCCTATAATGTGATGAGTTTTGGTCTGCGTAATGCTCCCTCCACATTTCAGCGACTTATGAACAGGGTGGTGTCGGGATTGGAAGGTTGTGCCGTGTACTTGGATGACGTTGTGATCTATAGCGATACGTGGGAAGAACATTTGGCCCGTATTAAGAGACTGTTTGACCGGTTGGGTGAAGCGTGCCTGACGGTGAACTTGGCAAAGTGTGACTTTGCAAAGGCCACCGTCACTTACCTCGGAAAAATGGGACAGTGTCTGCCGTCGAGGCCAAAGTAAGTGCGATAACCAAGTACCCAGTTCCTACTACCAAAAAGGAACTTCAGCGGTTCCTTGGGTTAGTTGGGTATTATCGCAGTTTTTGTAAGAACTTCTCAACTGTGGTGGCTCCCCTGACCGATTTGCTGAAAGGGAAGGCCCGGTATGTTTGGTCAGATGTGTGCCAGCAGGCTTTTGGTAATGTCAAGTCTGTTCTGTCTTCACCTCCTCTGCTGGCCGCTCCTTGCATGATTCATTCATTCATCCTTTTCAACTGCATGTGGATGCAAGTGATGTCGGGACAGGAGCCGTACTGTTCCAAGCTGATGGTAGTGGGGTGGACCGCCCCGTGAGTTTCTATTCCAAGAAGTTTAACTCGTTTCAGTTGAACTACTCGGTAATCGAAAAGGAAACCCTCGCGCTCATCTGGGCGTTACAGCATTTTGATGTGTATGTAGGCTCCAGTGTTCCGCTGGTTGTGTACACAGACCATAACCCCATCACTTTCTTGATCTCCGTTTGTTGCCCAAATCGTAGGTTAATGCGGTGGATGCTGTATCTACAGGCCTATTGCCTGGACATTCGCCACATTAAAGGTTCGGATAACGTGGTAGCCGATGCATTGTCTAGAGCTCCGAGCTTCTGAAATGTCACTGTTATTGGGTAGCTTATGGTGTTCTTAGGAGAACTCCGTTCTTATGGGGGGGGAGTGTGACGACCCCTCCACACCACGTGGGGTGCCGTCTGTTTGTGTGTGTGTGTGTGGTTTGTGGGTGTTTTCAGGTTCAGGTGCTGATGAGCCGCACCTGTGGGAGGATACCTGCCTGATGAGCTACACCTGTTGAAACAGGATATAGGAGGAGCCCGGCCGGTTACGTCGCTCTCACTCTTCTGGGCACTCTCTCTGCGCCAGCCTCAGGGACTTGTTGCTGGTGTTTATTTAGTTGTGTATTTCAAAGAATAAACTATATATTCTTACCTCTCGTCTCGCCTCCCTGCTTTATGTTACAGCCCACGAAGCCGGGTTGTAACACATGGAACTGATCTTTTTAATAAGTTGTACTTACAATGTAGTGAAACATGGGCTCGTGCTTCACCTGCAGTTATTACACTTCACGTTTTGAAATATGTGTAACTCTGTTAATATAAAACCCACACTGCTCAAACTTCGTTACTTTTCCTAAAATTGGTATTTTTTTTTCATTAACATAAAATAAATCTCACGTACCACCTGCAGTACTCCAACGTACCCCTAGGGGTCCACGTACCCCCATTTGATAACCACTGCTCTTGAGGACTGAAGGCCAGTAGACTAAAACTGCCTACCCAAATTAGATGGTGAACAGGAGATGTATTGTGGAGTGATTGGTCCCCTTGATTTCCTCTGAGAGACGTATTGCCGTGTGTTTGAACAGTTCTCATCAAAACATAGTTGGAAACGTCCAAAACAGTAGACTTGTCCTCTTGTTTTGTGTCTACATTTTTGCTCATACCTACACGTGCTATTTAGAGTGCAAAAGTGTGTCACAATGCAAAATATAGCAAATTGCACTATGATCTGATGGTGAACTCATAACGATGACAACTCAACAACTCAATGATCGCCAACTTGGCTAGTGAGGAAAGTGGTTCATGATACTACCACGGACATTAAGATTGCAAACTAGCTTGCAATCGTCACTTCCCTTGAGGGCACAGAAGTCCGGCTGAAATTCTCAATTTTTTGTGGCTGCAGGAGTCAATACTCTACAAGCTGTTTTAAGAAATATTATGTATAAATGTATTTGCCGGCTTAATGACTGATAATGAAATCCTCTTGGCCTTATCGAACATAAGGTATATTACTACACGCTACCAATCGGAGCTGTGGAGACATTGGTATAGTTGTCTCTTTGTAGGACACTGATTTAAATTATTCTTAAACTATGAATTTTTTTTATCCTATGTATGTAATTTATTATATGTAATGTCTTGTCTTTTATCTGGACCCTGAGTCTGTAATACAGTTTTCATTCATTCATTCACATACAGTGAACGTTTACTTAGGAACGTATTCATTAAAGGGCCCTATTATGTTCATTTTCAGGTTCATATTCAATGTGTGCTTCCACTGTGACGTTTCCAAGCTTTATGAAACCAAATGCTGAGTTTTTGTTATTACTGACGAGTCTACGTTATGCCACGTAACGTTGTGCCGTTTAACCATCATCATATTCCAAGTACTTTTGTTGCTCTAAATTGTTGCGTTAACGTTAACCAAGATAACAAAGTTACACCAGTGTGTAAAGTGTTACGGCCTTAACCACGTGCAAACCTTATGTGTGAAGATACAACCTAAAAACATTCTTTTGGTGTTATTTTCAGCCAGTACTGGATTTATGTTTCCCAGATGTGCATGTGCCATTTCTATTTACTCAATGAATGAATGACTGACTGAAACTGGCAACAATGAAACACAACACAACGTTTGTACCCAAATTCTTGAAGCATTGTTTGTGTTCACATTTAAGGCGTAGTCCACATGTTCACAGGAACTATCTGTAAACAGGATTCTTCATCCTTCTTATTTCTCTATTTACACAAGCACTGTTTTAACGAAACATCCATCCAGATGAAAACACTAGTGTGACAAGGCCAATAGCAGGTTGAGCTGCACGCACACACACACACACACACACACACACACACACACACACACACACACACACACACACACACACACACACACACACACACACACACACACACACACACACACACACACACACACACACACACACACACACACACACACACACACACATCTGCCGTTGAATGCAATTTTGCCCTATTTGTGACACCGTAAAACCGAACATTTGAAGACATGTTTCCATACAAAGGCACAGTTTTTGAGTTTACCTTGGGCATTGAAAAAAGGCCAAACAACGTTGAAATAACGTATTGAAGAAGATTTGATTTGATTTTATTAATAAAGTATAAATAAGGTACCTGGAAATAAATCTGACTTAAAGTAAAGTAAATATTCCTCCACCATGAAAGATTTATATCACTTCCTTTCCGTCTGTGTCTGATTTGATCTTATTCCACAGAACAACAGGAGACTAAATTGTGCTGTGGAAAGCAACACCAGGTGAAAGTCAGTGTGAAACATTTCTCAAAAATGACGATGAACAGTGTTAGTCATTTCTGTTGCGGGATCATTTCCAATTTCCAAGCAAATCTGAAACAAGTTGAATACTTCAACAGAAAACCGCCCCGAAATAGAAGCCATATGTTCCTATTTTTCCATCAGTATTTGAAAATCAAAAACGCTGTGAGTGAATAGAGGGAAGAAGACGTAGAAAGAGTGATGGATCAACATGGTTTGGTGAGTTTGAGCTAATTAAATAAATGGAGAGTCAGGGAGGGCATAGCATACTGACAACATTTATTATTCTATGACTTAAAGGTGTAGTAGGTAAGTTTGAGAAACCGGCTCGAGATACAGCTTTTGTTATATTCCATGGAATGCTCTTAACATCCCGATAGCAATGAATATCTGAAGTGCTTTGACAAAAAATCCATAAACAAACATCATCTGTGGAAGCCGTAGCGCTGTAAAAAGCACGACCAATCATCTGAGCCGGCCCGGCTAAACGGATTGGATGGCCTACCTGCCTGTCACCCTTCCATCTGGGCACAAACTTATCTCGTGCCCTCATTGGTCATGTGCGCGTTCGTGTGTGTTGGAGGAGGGGCTCTGTGAGGAAGTCTGAAGGAAAGGGCAGATTTGTTCCGGTGTTCCGGTTTAACTGGTTCCCCGATCAACTGGTTGACAGATGTGGAGGCGTGGCCTTCGACTGAAATACACATTTCGATCGCTTCTTCTGTCGTTTACATAAATCTTTTGGTATATTTGGCTGGATAGGAACACTTTGATGCACATTCAGTACCAGTGTGTGAGGTTGTGGTTACGATGGCGATATCCGGACGCGAACAGCGAGGACTACAAAAAGAAAAACGAGTTGACATGGGCATGTCTGTTCAAAACATTGCGAGCTCCAATAAATCATTTAAAGCAGCTATTGTTGGCAGACTTATTCCTGAATATCGTTCTTAATGTGATACCAAGTCAATCTGAGACCTGTGTACACCTTCAGACAGCCTCCCAGTGAAGCACACGTTGTTTACTCACAGTTTGAAAGCAGCGTGGAGAAGTCTTCAGCTGTGTTAAACTGTGATCCTCTCAGGTAAACTGATTCGCCCAGGGAAAATGGGATCCGCCCAGATTAATCATTAATCTTGGTCTCGGCAAACAATATTAGGAATCCTCTATTCAAACTACATTCAGTGTCCATCGACATGAAAATAACAAAACAGTTCATGCTGGACTCAAACCCGAGTCCCAACAGCAAAATGCAGGGCTGGAGTTACTTTTGCTGTTGGGACTCGGGTTTGAGTCCAGCATGAACTTTTTTGTTATTTTCATGTCGATGGACACTGAATATTATGTAGTTTGAATAGAGGATTCCTAATATTGTTTGCCGAGACCAAGATTAATGACCCATCAGCATTTTAAAGTCTAAATATCCCTGCACATGCAGCAATGACATTTCTGCTGCTATCTTTGCAAAACGAGTTAACAGTCACATCTTATCTGGATGAGTGCTGCAGAATGCCGTTTTTATAAGGGATGTATGTGTGTGTCTTTCATATTCAACATGATCGCTGGTAGATAGCCACATGAGATGTAACACAGTTTAATCTGGGCGGATCCCATTTTCCCTGGGCGAATCAGTTTACCTGAGAGGATCACAGCTTAACACAGCTGAACACTTCTCCACGCTGCTTTCAAACTGTGAGTAAACAACGTACGCTTCACTGGGAGGCTGTCTGAAGGTGTACACAGGTCTCAGATGGACTTGGTATCACATTAAGAACGATATTCAGGAATAAGTCTGCCAATAATAGCTGCTTTAAATGATTTATTGGAGCTCGCAATGTTTTGAACAGACATGCCCATGTCAACTCGTTTTTCTTTTTGTAGTCCTGGCTGTTCGCGTCCGCCATCGTAACCACAACCTCACACACTGGTACTGAATGTGCATCAAAGTGTTCCTATCCAGCCAAATATACCAAAAGATTTATGTAAACGACAGAAGAAGCGATCGAAATGTGTATTTCAGTCGAAGGCCACGCCTCCACATCTGTCAACCAGTTGATCGGGGAACCAGTTAAACCGGAACACCGGCTGTGTATTTTCAGATTCTAGCGATCTCGAGCTGGTTTCTCCAAAATTACCCCACTTAGTAACTTAAATACAACACAAAATATATTCTCTTTTGGCTCTTCCAGGGAAACATGTGTACCCCTGATTATCTATTTCATATCTGACACTTCTGTTTATCTATCCTTCCTATTCATTAATGTATTCCTTCACCCACTCCCCTCCATTTAGCTGAATTCCCTCTGCTCTACTTCACTGTGACGATTGACTTCCGAACCCCCTACAGCACTCCTGTTGTTCACATCTGTGTTTTTATCAGAGCTGAAGCAGGCTGGCATGGTCTACTTAAAGTTGGACAGAAAATAAATCTCCATCTTGCTCATGGTGCAGGTGTTAATGATGGGGTAACAGGGTGGTAAAACGTGTTTTCCAAACGTCTAATGTGTGTTGAAAACAATCCTACCTGATTTGATCACATACGATTAAATCAGTGTGACAAGACTGGGGTTGATATGATCCGAGGCAGTCATGTGACCTGTACTACTTACAGCGGGTTAAGAAAGAGGTCAAAGCTGACGCAGCTGGCGCCCATGTTTCCCCCGCGAGTCACTCTGGGAATAACATTCATTTTTCTCATGGCGCTACATCTCTGCACGCCTCTCTCATAAAAGTCACATTAACCTGACGTGTCTCTTGTAAAAGTAAAGCGCCTACACACCTTTACAGCTCTGTAAACCAGGTCATGGACACATTCCCTGTTGGATCCTCTTCACTGAGCTACATGTGTGTTGTTACTTGTTTTCCCAGAATGAGTATTTGTAGTTTCCTTCTTGGTTGCTTTTCCGTTGCTTCGAAAGACAAAAAAAGTAAAGTTTGCCTCTCATGCTATTCTCACATTTGTCTTTGTCGGAGTTGTTTAATCTTCCATTGTCATGTTGGTTTACTCAATGAGTAAGGCAGAGATTAAGATGAAAGGTTCAAAATGTACTCAGTTTATTTGATGGACTCTTTTTTATCATGCAAAAATGCCAGCATTGTTCTTTCCTGCGAAAACACAGATACAACACAGATATCAACGTTTTTTGCAACTGATGCTTATTGAGCGACCTTTATTGAATGTAATGCAGAATAACAAGCCAGAAAGTGTTTTTGAAGAGGGTTGAAGGATAGTCGTATGGCTCAAACCAGACGCCTGTCATTTCTCTGGTGTAAGCTGTCCCATAAAGCCTGTTAGAAACTTTGACAAGCGCTTTATGATCTGACAGCACTTGTTAAAACTCCGAATATTTTAACGGCTAAATGTCTAATACGTGTTTTTCTGCATTGTCATGGTTTAGTTTTCACCTCAAACATTTCCAAGAAGTCTGCAGTTGCGGTTACGATTAATTTCTCCTCAAAATTCTTTGGATAATGTTTTTTCCAGATGTGTGGGATGAAAATGTTTATTTGATTAAACTTTAATTGTAAGGCTTAGTTGTTTCAGTAAACAGTTGATATGCAGTCTACTATCCATGGTTAAAAGGCATCCAACTGGCATGACAACTTTTATTTTGAAAAACAAAGAAACTAACTCTGGCTTCAAGAGCAAGTTCATCTTTTTGTGAGCACTCTCAAGGTCACTTTGAGGAGTTTAGCTGAGCGAGCGTGACTGATACCGGAGCATTTCTGTTTTGGGAGTTTGATTGAACGGGCAGAAAGAGTTCGACTCGATGCCACCGGAGCTCAGCAGAGATGGCAAAAGTACACACATCCTTTACTCTAGTAGAAGTACAGATACTCGTGTTTAAAAATACTCTGGTGAAAGTAGAAGTACTGACTAAACTCTTTACTCAAGTAAAAGTAAAGAAGTATGGGCTTTGAAGTGTGCTTCAGTAAAACGTACCCATAACTAGCAGCTGTTTTAAAGAGTACCTGACCTCCCTTTATATTAATAGAACAATAATGTCATTGTTAGCTAATGAATGTTTCCATGCTGAACGACGGCAACATGACAACGTTTCCATTGGTCCCTCTTCTTTAGAGAAGACCAGGAAGTGATGGATACACGGATCGTGTTCCAATCAATAGGCACGCAATGACTCTAAAGAATAATGATCACGCCACCAGACACATATTCAGACTAAAGGAACCAGCTGTTTGGAAATGAGAGAAGTAGAAAGTACAGGTATTTGGGTTCAACATGAGAGAAGTAGAAAGTACAGGTATTTGAGTTCAACATGTAAGAAGTAGAAAGTACAGGTACTTGAGTTCAACATGAGAGAAGTAGAAAGTACAGGTATTTGGGTTCAACATGTAAGAAGTAGAAAGTACAGGTATTTGAGTTCAACATGTAAGAAGTAGAAAGTACAGGTATTTGGGTTCAACATGTACGAAGTAGAAAGTACAGGTATTTGGGTTCAATATGTACGAAGTAGAAAGTACAGGTATTTGGGTTCAACATGTAAGAAGTAGAAAGTACAGGTATTTGGGTTCAACATGAGAGAAGTAGAAAGTACAGGTATTTGAGTTCAACATGTAAGAAGTAGAAAGTACAGGTATTTGGGTTCAACATGAGAGAAGTAGAAAGTACAGGTATTTGAGTTCAACATGTAAGAAGTAGAAAGTACAGGTATTTGGGTTCAACATGAGAGAAGTAGAAAGTACAGGTATTTGAGTTCAACATGTAAGAAGTAGAAAGTACAGGTATTTGGGTTCACCATGTAAGAAGTAGAAAGTACAGGTATTTGGGTTCAACATGTAAGAAGTAGAAAGTACAGGTATTTGTGTTCAACATGTAAGAAGTAGAAAGTACAGGTATTTGTGTTCAAACTGTAAGAAGTAGAAAGTACAGGTATTTGTGTTCAACATGTAAGAAGTAGAAAGTACAGGTATTTGAGTTCAACATGTAAGAAGTAGAAAGTACAGGTATTTGTGTTCAACATGTAAGAAGTAGAAAGTACAGGTATTTGTGTTAAAAATGTAAGAAGTAAAATTAAAAAGTCGTCAGAAAAATAAATAGTGGAGTAAAGTACTGATACCAGAAACATGTAATTAAGTGTAACAAAGTATTTGTGCTCCACTACGTCCCACCTCTGGTCGGTGGATAGTCTGAGTGTCTGCTGCTGCCAGAGAGCTCTGTCCTCATTCCTCCCAAACTCCATCCAGATCTCAGACTCCTGCTCCTCATTGCCTGCTTGGGAGGTTTGGTCTCTGGACGCTACACTAAAGCAATACCACCCTAATCTTTGAGTGTGTGAGTCAGTGTGTACGTGTGCAGTTTTATCACAGCATCCTGAAGTTTATGCACAAGTTAATGTGTTTATTTGTGGGTATGTAAATCTGTGGTCTGAGTGTGAGTTAAGGTTTTATGAGATACAGCACAGGGATAAAACTACTCCAGCTGGGATTGAATAGTTCTAACTATATAAACATGAAACTATGCTGTTGTATGCATGTCAATGAGTACAGCATAAGGTTAAATAACACAAGCACAGTCATGAAAGAAGTATGTAAATGGTTAACCTAAGAAAAGTACCAATACATTAACGTCACAATACTCCTTTACAAGTAAAGGTCCTGTATTCAAAAAAGTATTGTCAGAAAAATGTACTTTAAGTGATGTCACTATATGTTCAGAAAGTAAATCAAATGAGTCCAATGGAGGTTTTTCAGTCTGTGGAAGGAACTTTGGCATTTTAGCCTTTGCAGACCATTTACATGCACTTAAAACCTACGCCTCCGCCCGTCCCTTAACCCTAACGGCCCGTACACACAGCTGCGTGCGTTGAAGCTTCCAACGCTTCTGCCCATTCACTTTGAATGGGGTGACGTCACTTTTAGCCGAACTGCATTTTGGGAAGCGACGTGGAGCGTTGCTGGCGTTGCTGGCGTTGCTGGCGTTGCTGGCGTTGCTGGCGTTCCTGGCATTGCTGGCGTAGCTGGCGTTGCTGGCGTTGCTGGCGTAGCTGGCGTTCCTGGCGTTGCTGGCGTAGCTGGCGTTGCTGGCATTGCTGGCGTTGCTCGCCTCAAAAGTTGAGCAATGTTCAACTTTTGACGCCTCGACGGAGGCGTCAGCCAATCAAATCATATGCCAGTACAAGCTCTAGCCAATCAAACCGCGTGCTTGCGTGTCAGGGGCGGGAGATTCATGTGATTGGTTGTTGGTCAAGTGTCAGACACGCCCGCCGGCAAGCGTCAGCGCACGCCGCTGTGTGGACGGGCCGTAAGAGCACCGCCATTTTATCACACTCTGGTCACTTTCCACATTGACTACTGCAACCCCCTTCTCTTTGGTCTCCCTCTCAAATCCATCCACAGACTTCAACTGGTCCAGAACTCTGCGGCCTTGAGAGCCTTGAATGGCTCCTATATAGAATAAATGCATTATTTTGTATCTCTTGACCTCAAGCAGTTAAATAAACCTATCCTGGTTAAATAAAGGTAAAATCTCAAAACGTAAAAGCACATTTCAGATAAATGTAAATGTACAATATTTCCCTGTGAAATGATAAAGTAAATGATTCTTTCCACCACTGACTGTCAGCACCATGACAAGTGTTGATATGTTCATAACCTTATTTGGTTCATTATGACTCCTTCTCTTCCTTCCATAAAACAGATGATGTATTCCTCACACAGCTGCATTGTCTTTGTTATTAGACTGCTCTCCCGCTGGGTTCTCTGCAGGAATGCACGTTGTTTATCCGTCTTTACGCCATGTTTTATGATCGCCGATGCCAGGAATGTTAGACAAATGTAAATGTTTTATTCACAGTATTGATCTCTGAGGAGGATTCAGGGTCAGAGCAGCAGCGGTGGCTTCGTGCCTGGTAGGAATCTACAGTTTTTGCTAAAGGGCACTTCAGCAGGATGGAGGCAAGTCTTTCTGGATCACAGCTGTTGACCCAAACATCTTGTTGACTTTATTTTTGTCTGATGAAATACAAAAAAATGTTCAGCTCTGGCTTTGCAATCACTTTCATGTATGTCTTAAAGGTCCCCTATTACACTGTTTTTCATCAATATACAGGTCTCAGATATATACAGAACCTGTCTCTGATTGGCTGAAACACCAAACAGATCATTGCAGCATTACCCATAATCCCCTCTGTTTCAGCCCTGTTTACAAAGTGCTGATTCTCTGTCTGTGACTTTAGATGAGAATAAGGAGCCCCTCCCCACGCCCCTTTGAGAGACATTTGGTTACAAAGAACTCAATGGTGCTCTAGAGGAGATTCAGGTGATAAGGAGGGGGGGGGTACCTTGGTTGCTGATTGGCTAATGGTTACTCAAGACAAAACATCGTTATGACATCATAAAGTGACCAAAATCTGATCAGCTCATTTTCAGACATGTTTTTATAGAAATGGATCAAAAAGAGAGAGAATCTTTGTTCCTGAAACTTTCAGAGTCTCTTTCCACAGAGGGGACACATGTTGATGTAGAAGAGACATGAAGAAGAGGGGACACATGTTGATGTAGAAGAGACATGAAGAAGAGGGGACACATGTTGATGTAGAGGAGACATGAAGAAGAGGGGACACATGTTGATGTAGAAGAGACATGAAGAAGAGGGGACACATGTTGATGTAGAAGAGACATGAAGAAGAGGGGACACATGTTGATGTAGAAGAGACATGAAGAAGAGGGGACACATGTTGATGAAGCAGAGACATGGAGAAGAGGGGACACATGTTGATGTAGAAGAGACATGAAGAAGAGGGGACACATGTTGATGAAGAAGAGACATGGAGAAGAGGGGACACATGTTGATAAAGAAGAGACATGAAGAAGAGGGGACACATGTTGATGTAGAAGAGACATGAAGAAGAGGGGACACATGTTGATGAAGCAGAGACATGGAGAAGAGGGGACACATGTTGATGTAGAAGAGACATGAAGAAGAGGGGACACATGTTGATGTAGAAGAGACATGAAGAAGAGGGGACACATGTTGATGCAGAAGATACATGAAGAAGAGGGGACACATGTTGATGTAGAAGAGACATGAAGAAGAGGGGACACATGTTGATGTAGAGAGACATGAAGAAGAGGGGACACATGTTGATGTAGAAGAGACATGAAGAAGAGGGGACACATGTTGATGTAGAAGAGACATGAGAAAGTGGATTTTGCATAATAGGTTGAATCCTAACACCAACATTAATAACCATGCATAATTAGTTCTCTGACTCATAGGATTTCCGCTCAGTGCAGTCCCAGTTTATGACACATCACTGCTGCATTTGTTGGTTTTGGATATGATGTCTGTTGCTGAAACATCACTCCATGGCGCTCTCTGCCTCGTGTCTCTTTCTGAAGAGGAAATCGTTTCGTGGTGGGGTGGAGCCGGAGCGTAGACAAATATATTCTCGGAAGACATATTTCAGCGCGTGTGAAAAATGACTGCCAGGCCAAGACCCATACATGCTCACGTGCTGCACTGCAGGCAAGGACTGTGCTTTCTTGCAGTGTTTTCTTTACTGCACATATTTTATATTTTATTCCATTCTATTTCAATGTAAATACTGCTCTACTTTATTCTTTATTTGACTATATATATGTTTTTTATGTTATTATAGTGCTCTTAAAGATGCATAAGTGGGTATTTTTTGACCCGGTGAGGTGGTTTTCTTCTTACATTTTTATTATCATTTCATATTCCAGCTATTCCTCAAAAAACATGTTTTGGATTTCATGCCATTCAAATTTTAAATTTACATTTTAAGAAATTATAGTTTTTGTATTGCTACCCCAAGCTTCCATAAGTGGGTCAAAAATGACCCGCATGCATTTCCTATGGGAACCTTTGATTCTTATCACCTGTTGCTGTCAGGAATACATTCACTGTGGACCACACAGACTACATCACACGTGACACCTCTCAGGAAGATTATTTTACACAGCAAGATCTGATACCTGTCAGTATAATAATAATACATTATATTTTTATAGGGCTTTTCAAGGACTCAAAATCGCTACAATATAAGGGAAGGTTAGGGTGGGGGGTATACTGTAGGACTATCAAACTTGATCAACCGGCATGGATTTATGGAGGGGGGGGGGTGCTATGAGTAGACAAGAGGTGAAGAGATGAGTTTTGAAAAGGGACTGGAATACTGTGAGGGTCTCAGAATAGCGGAGATCTTTGCATCAATATGTTCAAAACGTTTTTTTCTAAAATGATAAATACTGAAATATTAAATATAAAATATTTCTAGTGTGAACCAAAATATAATACTAAATATTATACAAGTGATATTTCTTAACCAAAATGACAAACATGGCACGAAAACACATTATTCTAATACGGGTCCTTTTTGACCCACTTATGGAAGAGTGAGGGGTCCAGTCACTCGGGCATCTAAGGGTTAAAATAGTTCTGTTTCTGATTCTGAATTAATGATCTCCTGTTTCTAACATAAAGTTGGACATTTTATAATTGTGAAGGTAATCCTCGATATGCAAAACTAGATACGAACTCAGTATACAGCGAGAAACCAGCATGTTTAGACACTTTTGATAAGTTAAAACATTGTGAGTGCTGGTTTGTGTTTAAATGGCCATGGTCCATGGAAACGGGTGCTTTTTTAATAATTTATGACGAAAGACTGATATTAAGGCGAGCTCTTTCTAAAATCTTGGAGCCACATACAGTAGCAATCATGAGGCCTAACCTAAGGAACTTGTGAGAGCTTCAGGAATCAAGGGTCATCCTCCAGAGTCGAGACACAACTCTGAGTGCTAGTCTAGTTTAAGTGCATTTCTTAATGTCTTAAAGGAACATACAAGGTCTTATGTTTGAAAATGGACCAAAGGAGCCAGAGAGTTGTGAGGGTTACAGAAAGGTTCAGAAAGAGAGAAGGATAGTTACTGACAGTCAGAGTTTCAACTGACTTGAGTCATCAACTTCACGCCTCGCTGCAAGTGTGTGTGTGTGTGTGTGTGTGTGTGTGTGTGTGTGTGTGTGTGTGGTGCCCTGAGGCTGCTAACACATATATGCATCACTACAAAAATGTACACACACACAAACCGGCACTTAGTGGCTGGGATTTAGCTCAAATCCAGGTGTGGGGAGTGTGAGGTCAGACTGTAGATCAGATTCCTCTTTCTCAGACTGAACTCATTGACTGCACTTTCACTGCATGAGTTCAACTCCCTCCTTCACTTACAATTATAAAGAACATGGACACATTTATAGATGTTAGAGATAGGATAATGAAAAATGGTCTCCTTTGGTTTCTAAAGAATCCAAAGATAAAATGAGGATATGACCGGAAAAACAAAGAATACTTGAAATCACTTGAAAGTGAAAGGACTACATGTTTATCACAGAACCTAAAAATCTACCAGACACAAATGATGGGGCAATCACATTTATAAAGGGAAGTGGTCAGGGTATTTTTGATCATCCTATATGCACTTAAGTGGGATTTATTTCAGGTCAGGAAAACTGCTTCACACAAGCTGTTTCCTGTCTAAATAATTACATTAACCAATACCTGTGGGTCATTCAGAGGAAAGGATTGAAAACCTGCAACAATCATCTGCAGAAAGAAAAGCAAGACATGGTTTTGTGTTTCTCAATGTCGAGTAAAGCTGCTCCAGAGCCACTATTTCAAGCATACTACGTCATCGAGTGCCGCCGAAGGACTGTTCCAATGTACTTGGAATTCTACCGAGCCCGGCGAAATTTCGAAGCTGCACATGTGTAGACTCCGCGGTCTTAAAATCCCCACAATGCTTTGCGCACGGACCAATTTCCCACAAATCTGTGGTGGAAAATGTAAGTCTCATATGACGCACACCTGCACACTTGCTCGCCTGTTCCACTCTTCGTTTTCCGAATGCCAGGAAGTTTGCCTCGCTTCTGAAGCAAGTGACTCGGAAGACATGTGCTACCAAGCAAGCGTGCTCGACATTGAGAAACACCCCTGGTCTTTCGTCTGTACTCTGGTTTTCCTTCGTCTTCCCTCCTGTGTACTCCAAGTCCTCCTGGTTTGTTCTAGTTTTGTTTGTTACTTTTCCTTTTGTCCAATCTCGCCAGTGTTGGTGCTGTACCAGCTTTTCATTTTTATAAAAGCTCACCTTTTCTTTATATTCCCATACCTGCCTCCCCTATTTCTCCTGCTCTTGGGTCCTCATTCTTGCCAAACCCTAGTTTTGAAACATAAATGCAGAGCCTCAAAACGAATTCCTGTGGGTTTGCTTTTTACATTTTTAGAGAAAGGAGGCATATTGATCTATAATAATGAAGGTGAATAGTGAACACTGTGGGACTAAAAGCTCTATGTGGATCAGTCATGTGTGGCTGATACTCAATTTGTTATCAAAGTCACTATCAGCCGACATTACATCCACCGTGGTGGAACGAAGCATCTATATTTAATAATGAGTAAAACAGGACATGATTGAAGAAGAGATGAATACCCTACGAGATAGAGGAGTCGAGTGCCTCTTTCACGGGGTGTTTCTCAATGTCGAGGATGCTTCCTTGGTAGGACATGTCTTCCCGAGTCAGGTCATTCAGAAGCGAGGCAAGAATCCTTCCTTGCCTCTGAAAACGAAGAATGGTGGAACTAAGGCTAACAGGTGTGCGTCATATGCGAGGCCGAAGATTTGGGAAATTGGTCCGTGCGCAAAGCATTGTGGGGATTGTAAGACCACGGAGGATACACATGTGCAGCCCCGAAATTTCCCACAATGAAGGACGCCGGCCTCGGTAGAATTCTAAGGATCCTGGACATTGGAACAGTCCTTCCGCGGCACTCGATGACGTACAGTAGCATCCTTGAAATAGTCCTCGACATTGAGAAACACCCTCTGTCTCTGATTTTCACAGACTAGTTTTTGATTGATATTTTAGTTGATTCTATTATTTATTTTGTTAAATGTGCTGGCACTTCAGCTCATGTTCGTCTATTTTTTTTAAAACATTTGTCATAGCTAGATCCACATACATTGCCCTGCCTAGACAAACAGACTTTGAAAAATGATCTGTCAGATAGTTTCTTAAGAATGTAGTTCACTTCTTGTTTCCCAATAGTTTTGTCCAGTGTGTCAATATAGCAAATGACACCAATCACTTCCTCAATCTACCTTACTGAGTTCTGGTCAGAGATAAAGGACATTAAAATGGAGAGTTCGATTCAGCAGAAGTTGAATCCCTTCTGTCACAGCAGTCTTCAATGAGATATATTGCTGACAATGTTATTCAATGGCTTGTATTTAGGGAGAGTTTCATCTATGTTGTTATAGCTGTGAATTCAATTTGCCGTCAGGGACAATACATCTGAATTTAAATTGGTTGAAGAATATTTCATTAGTATCGTAAAAGCTATGGTATTGAAGAACTTGAGTACTGCTCCTTACCTAGATTACTGACCATATCCAATGTTAACAAAATAAAGATATATATCAGATGGATTTATTAAAACGATACACCCAGAATAATAAGAAAAGGAGTGATGGAAAACTCCCGACCGGTTCACTTCGTCACTTTAATTGATTCAGCTCAATGATGAAGTACAGCAGCTCTGCCAAAAACAACGGCAGCTCCTCCCGACTGATACACAGAGCTTTACTGTTACATTATATTTTGTTATCTTTTACATTCTTGTGTTTTTCATTGTTTGGTTTTAATTCAGACTTGCTTCTTGCCTTCAGCTCAGAGTTAAGTTCGGGGTAATGCAATATAGAAATACCTGATAAAAGCTGCTGATCGTACCAGGCATTACAAACACCGCTCAACAACACAACTAAGATGCAACAATATCTGACCTCTCTTTTACTTTATCTTGCAATTAATCAGAAAGCATTTTCAAAAGAACCCAATCTTCAGAATACACGTAACAGAAATGATACAGACCGTAAGAAAATGTTTTATTCATTTATTATGTTCAACCCTCTCCAGGCATTAATCCAGTGACTAAATATTATTTCTTAGCGATTAAACATCTGATTATCTTTCCTGTTAACTGATTACTCAATCACAACATTATAAGAAATTCCAGTCTCAGTTTTTTAAAGCCCAATTTGACTTCTAAAAAATGCTTTAGCCTGTCTCCAGTGCAGGACAATGTGCTTCATTAGCAATTTGAGCTAACTGCTCTATCTGGAATCGCTACTTCCCTGTTGGCAGTGAATCAAAGAGCTAGCTAATGCTCTAAGTCAGAGCCAAGGATAACTTGCAGTGTGATGATAACTATTCATAAATTACAGAGACTCTTAATCTTGTGTTTCAGCTTTGTAGTTATTCCTTTAAGCCCGCGTCACACTGTGGACACACGAATATGGAATTGTCTATTTCGCACGAAAATGGCCCCGAACCACACACGAAGGCAACATTTACATTACATTTAAGACATACAACTGCAATGAAAGTAACAAAAACAATTATGTTAAAGTACTATGATACCATACTGATATTTTTAGACTTTGTTCTTTACTTTGAGTAATTTCTTGCATTTAAATAACTGTTTCGATGTGTTCCAGTCAGACTTTCGTCCAAACCACAGCACTGAGACTGCTCTTGTAAAGGTCTTCAATGACATCCACTTAAACACAGACAGTGGCAGAACTTCAGTGTTAGTATTATTAGATCTCAGTGCTGCGTTTGACACTGTTGACCACAGCATATTACTAGACCGACTGGAAAACTGGGTGGGACTTTCGGAAACAGTTCTTAATTGGTTTGAATCCTACTTAAAGGACAGAAACAACTTTGTTTCTCTTGGTAAATACACATCTGAGTTGACAAATATGACATGTGGGGTACCTCAAGGCTCCATCTTGGGGCCTCTTCTCTTTAACATCTACATGCTACCACTGGCTCAGATAACAAAAACAACAAAATAAGTTACCATAGCTATGCAGATGACACACACATGTACGTAACAATTTCACCAGAAGACTATGCTCCAATTCAAACACTGAGTAAGTGCATTGAACAAATCAATGACTGGATGTGTCAGAACTTTCTCCAATTAAACAAAGATAAAACTGAGGTAATGGTTTTTGGAGCAAAGTCAGAACGTATAAAAGTTAGCGCTGAGCTTCAGCCTGCAATGTTCAAACCAACAGATAAAGCCAGAAATCTAGGTGTAGTCATGGACTCTGACCTGAGTTTCAAGAGTCACATTAAAACAGTTACTAAATCAGCCTACTATCACCTAAAGAACATATCTAGGATTAAAAGACCAATGTCACAGCAGGATTTGGAAAAACTTGTCCATGCTTTTATCATCAGTAGGCTCGACTACTGCAATGGTGTCTTCACAGGTCTCACTAAAACATCTATTAGGAAGCTGCAGCTGATTCAGAACGCCTCTGCTCGAGTCCTCACTGACACTAAGAAAGTGGATCACATCACTCCTGCTCTGAAGTCTTTACACTGGCTTCCTGTGTGTCAAAGAATAGATTTCAAAATACTGCTGCTGGTTTATAAAGCACTGAATGGTTTAGGCCCAAAATACATTTCTGATCTATTGCTAAATTATGAACCATCCAGATCTCTCAGGTCTTCAGGGACTGGTCAGCTTCCTGTCCCCAGAGTCAGAACTAAACATGGAAAGCAGCGTTCAGTTATTATGCTCCAACTATCTGGAACAAACTCCCAGAAACCTGCAGGTCCGCTGCAACTCTTACTCCTTTTAAATCCAGACTGAAGACTTTTCTTTTTGTCGCTGCTTTTAATTGAACTATTCATATCTTAGACTGCACTGTAACTTTTATCCATGTATTTTTTCTTTTAATGTTTATTTTATTAGACTGATTTCAAATGCCATTTTCTTAATGTCTTGCATCTTAAGCCATCGTACGACCGCCAGTGGAGTTTCTCAGACTCCGGCAGCAACTTCGTGAGCGGTGGCAAAAAATGTTGGCATGCCAAAAAATTGCCGAAGGACCTTGCGAAGGTTCATTTTTGTGTTGAATTCGTGTGTCCATTTTGCCCTTCGTAAGGCCATCGTGATGGCTTAGATGCCCTCTTGAATGACCCAATATTGTTACGATCAGAGCCGAATTTGAACATTTCCTTTATCGTGTTTCCATCGGGTGTCAATTTCGGGACAGTGTGACGCGGGCTTAAAGATGCATATCAGGTCATTGCACCTTCTCGACTGTTTTTATTCATGATTGTGATGTGTTGTTGCAAGTCACCCTATACTCTCTACCATTTCCCCTTATAGTCTGTGTTGTTGCAGCCAATAAGACATGACCACCACTCTTTCCTGAAAAAGTATTCCTCACTGTTTCTGAGTATTTAACTATTGTGTTGCTACACCGCACTGTTGTCTCTCTGCAGCTTTCTAAAACAAATCCTGATGATTTTCCAACTAATCAGCTTCTGCAGTCTGTTTGTAAACAACGGATCAACGGTCACATTTCTGAGCCCTCTTCTCAGTCGCAGCATGGAAACACAAACTATTTTCTCTTTTCTTTCCATGTATATTTCTGGTTTCAGATTTGCTACAAAGAGCAGTAAAGTTGTCAGTTTCAGAGTGAAGGAATGCACGATGTTTCCCGAACATGGTACCAAAATTGAATGACATAAATCAGGCAGGACAGCCTTGAGCCTTCCTTGTGACCTGCATCTGTCTTGTATCATCTCCCCACAGTTTAGAAAAAACTTCCTGTAAAATAAGTTTTATTTGGACATTTCTTTTAAATCCCACAGCAGACACAGGAAGGAGCAACTGAGGATACATGCATTATAAAACACAAGTTATTTAAAAGTTGAAATATCAACTCAAACTGGATCCTTAAAATTGTGTTAACATATTTTTTGAGTTAAAGTAATACCACACTGTAAATAATAATTCAGATTGGGTAATAAATAGACAATTACACACAGCCCAAAGGCACCTTTTCATAATGCCTGTGTCCAGTTAATAGTCACAAGCATCAATATTACAAAAGATGAAAATGATATGGAGATTACAATGAGGAAAGCAGCACATACTCTCAATTGAGAAACTGGAAACATGAAGAAATTGCCATTTTTACATGTCTTTCTTGACAATTTGCCAAATTATGTTCCAACCATTTTTAAATATTTTTGTATAAAGTACGTTATATGCAAAAAAGTCCTAATATGTAAAGCTAAAAACTACCTTATGTTTTCAGGTACAATTAATGAAGTCAAAAGTACCCCTGAGATTAGAAGTGAACTACAGTACCAGTTTTTTTTAAAAACTTTTTATCTCTTACATTTTATCAGTGTCTTATGTTGTGAAGCGCTTCGGGATTTGTTTTGACAGATGAGAAGCGCTATTTACATTTAATTTATTATTATTATTACCACAAATGTGTACTTGAGTCATTACAAAAGTCTGTCTTACTGAGTCTTTAGGCTGCACAGAGGGAGACATTTAAACTCTATCCCTCTCCTCTGCTGCTCATCTGTCCTCATTTGACGTTTTCATAATTCACCTCTGAATGTTATGTTAAATATCAAGAAGAAATAAATCCAAGCAGTAAATATCCCAGGATTAGACGAGAGGTGAGGTGAGATACGTCTTTAGGACAGTGTGCATGTGCTTTTATTATGTGTAGTTGTAAGTATGTCAACACCACTACGCTTGGAAGGAAAAAAGGAAACCTAAGCTCAATTCTTAGTAAAGATGTGTGTGTAAGATTAGTCTCAGCTTTTTAAGATAATAATATACACACACAGCCAAGTTTGAGCCCAGCCAAACTACGCTCACCTCCAAAAACAACATTGACTTTCCAGTTTTTAGAAATCTGATCGATGTGCTGATAAGACAAGTGTGGCATTTCTGAAACGCATGCCAGATCCCTCCTATCTGCTTCAATCATCACAAAATAAACACGGTCATGGGTGGTGCGTCGGTTGGGTAACAACTTGTATTTGTTACAGTGGTATTTATACTGTTAGTGAAGTAATCTGAGGAGAAAAACCACACAATGTCTAAATCAGAATATCAACCAGGAATGTCTAAAACTGTGCAAGAAAGACAAAGAAAGACTTCATAATACAGTGCAAGAACTCCAAATCAAGAAAAAAAGAATGAGTTACAGACTGGGCGAAATGTGGGTGATAATCACTAGGTTTTGATTATTTCAGGTAACGTCTTCCCCTCTGTCTCCCTCTTTCAACTCTGTATCTCCAATAAAGGCCCTCTCTGACTCACCCCCCCTTAGAAACCACTTTGCATGTAAGTGGTATTCTGTTAACTATAATGTTGTTGATGGTTTGTGAAAAGTGGAGAGGATGCAGAGAGACAGAAATAATGCACTGTGATGTCAATATGAGAATAAGTGTTTATACACAATGCATTATATTGCATTTCATTAAGCTACAGTTTCATCCAAAGCGACATTAATGTCGTGCATTCAACCATGAAGATACAAACCAAAAAAGCAACAAGTTTGCACATTAGCTTTTGATAGGCTAAACCATTGTAGGTGCTGTATTACATTCGCTTCAAATAAGCCATACCTTTCAAGTGCTACAAACTGCTCAGTAGAGAGATTTTTTATATCTATTTTATTGGCCGAGTCTGTGCAGAAGATAAGTATACTTTCTTCTGTACTCAACGTTTGCTCGTTGTAGAAGAGTAAATCAGTCTCTGCACATGAGTTACTGAAACTACTTGTGTTTAAAATGCAACTTGAGACGCAAAGATTATAAGTGTCCCATTCATAGAAGCACCTGTAAGAACGCAGCGTTGTGTCACTAACCACAGCCTTGGCTGCAGAGTGTCTGTGGTTTGCTGCGCGCTGTGCCACAGGGAAGACGAGGGATTATCTCGTATTTGTTAAGAGATTTCTTGTAATGGTGTCTGGCACGAGACACACATTCTTTAGACATATCACCTGTGTGTGTTTTAATAATGTAAGGTACGCCAGGAAGCTTAAGAGCCCTATTGTACTTGTTTGTTTAACTTGTTGCAAGTACATTTTTTTATCTACAAGCGATCTTTATCAGTTACATATTAAACCTTTGAATGTGTCCACTGATGCATTCATTCTGTTAAACCCTGTCCTTGCATGCTTTGTATTCTATGTTCAGTTCAGGAGCCCCGTTATTATAAACATAGGAAAATATAATGTAGCAAGAATAAATGTATATAGTCGTGTTGTTTCATACAGTAAAGTTTAATTAAGGCAATTAGCTTGATAGATTACAGACGGAAAAAAAATGCAAAAAACTCGAAAATAATTATTTTTCTGCAGCTTAACTTTTCAAAAATTTGGATTGTTCTTATATATTTGTATTATTTTTTTGTAATGCTGATAAACGCATTTAAGGCTATCCAAATGTAACACATTGCAATGTCATTCCTAGACTAATGAATGAATACTTCCATCCAACAACAACAACAACAACCTCACTGTCAAGCTGTCAATCAGAGTGATGAATGTCCCTATGTGGCTCAGTTTGATCATATCTAAAGTTCATGGAGGTGAAGCAGAGATGAAGATGTGACAGAGTTCAGGAGAATCACTTTTTTTCCAGCTGCTCTGCCAACTATGTTCCATTTCCTTCACACAAAGTGTTTCAGGGTGTCAGAGGTCTTTAATTATCCTGTTCTTATTGTTGGATTCCAGCAATAAGGGACATTCATCACTCTGATTGACAGCTTACATACTTGCCTGAATGAATGCCCCCTTGACTCCTGTAACCCCCCTATTCCACACACACACACACACACACACACACACGCACACCACACACACACACCACACACACACACACACACACTTAACAAGCCATCAGAGATTCCTGCTTGTCGGACCATCTTTATCTTCCTCCACGACCCGGGGTCAGCCAGGAGTTCATCTCTCATCCAGAAGGAGCTTTCACATTGATTTGGCAAAATACCTGATGTTCCTGCCTTTTAGACGTGTCTGTCTCTTGGCCCTATAGCATGGCGACTACGTAAGTCCAATATATTCTTCAATGTGCAACATTTATTGGATATGACAATCTGGATAAGAATGATGATATCTGCACATTTCTCAAATTCCTCTGCGGCACCACTTTGCATTGTTTACCACACTGCATCACATCCAAATGTTGACTGATCCCAATAGGCAGTCATGACGGCCTAAATTAAGCAGTGTGCATACAAACTCATTTTCCAGGACAACAGTTGAAATAAGCCTTGTTTTTTTTGCATTTTAAATAAAGTTACGGAAATGTTTACTAATGTGCAATGTTCTTCTTGCACTATTTCAATGTTATTTGTATTTACTTGCACATCCCAACGTATTCTCTTGCACTATTTTATCAGTTGTTCTATGTCCTATATGTTGCACTGTTGGAGAAGCCTGTGACCTAAGCCTTATCTACACTGTAGCTACTGTGCAAATGACAATAAAGCCTTGAAACTTGAAACCTTGCTAAATACACTACTAAATAAACACAAACATCCATGTTGGCACAAACGTATCTCTTTGGCTTCCTGGTCGTCAGTGCAGGGTTTTATCTCTCCGGTGTTTGCATTTCGTGTCCGTGTTTGTCCCTCATCTCGCCCTGCAGGTCTGGTGCACAGCGAGGTCAGCCAAACAAATCCACGGCAAACAATGAAGAATATTTGGCTATATTCTGCTGCCAGTCGCTAAGCCAGGAAGGCTGCACGTAAACGTTATCAGTGAATTAGAAATACAACAAATATTTATTATATTTTGTTTGGCATCAATGTCTTTCATTAATCAACCTGTAGAAATACAGTACAGTAGTGCTGTTAGTGTAATTCAGCCTTCAACAGAGATAAGAGGTGGATTACCTTTTATCTCTGCCCCCTGACCGGACATCATCCTGCCTCGTGCTCTCCTGTCTTTCTACTGCACAATATTTAAAACATAGAAAATCAGAAACATAGAAAAAGAATGAAACAGGTGGAGGAAGAAGCCAGATATTTGATTGAACTAAAAGTACTAAAACCATACTGTAAAAGTACTCTGTTCTAAGTTAAAGTCCTGCTTTTAAAAGGTCACTTAAGTAAAAGTAAGTTAGTATTATAAGCAAAATGTACATTAGAAGTAAAAGTACCCAATTAAAATGCTAAAATCCAAATTTCTAAAGCAATTTGTAACTGAAGCCATACTAAAAATGCTGTCTAGTACCCCAAATGTGCACTTGAGTACGACACTTGAGTGAATTAACTTAGTTACACCACTGAAAAGAGGGGACAATCTAATTTTGACATAACCAAGGACAGCTGTATCCCTGCGAGATCTGATTATCCTCAGTTTACTAGACTTTCGCCCCTATGTGAAATCCACCAATCAGAAACCAGGACTTGCCTCAGCCAGACGTATGGCTACAGTGTGTCTGTGTGTGAGAGTGTGTGCTCTGCAGATTTAAAGGCTACATGCTACCGTATGAACTCTGACTCCTATACACAAGCCCTCTTTCTTTCGGTGTGTGTACTCTCGCCCAACACAGGGTTGAGAGTGAGTTCATGTAACGGCCCTCCAGCTGACTTAAGGGGCCCGAGTCCTGGTCGGATGGTCCAACAGCTACCCCATGGTTTCCAATGTCGGATTAAGGGGGGGCCATTTCTGTAATTTTCCAAAACCGAAAATCCAAGATTCACATCCACTTCAGGACCCGATTGGCCAGCTGTGAAGAGGGGAGGAAGGAAGAAGGGTTTGGCGTCATTTCTGCAACTTTCTTTATCACGGAAAATGAAATGTGGGCCGTCCTTCCCAATGTCACATCTCCAGCCTCTTTATGATGAGAAGCATTTCACTCCGCAGTGTCGCAGGAAGACGACATGTCATTCAAACCAACTGTTTGCCTCTCAGACCCTCAATCACGGCTCTACCTCTATGATGGGGAACTTACTACAACGTGGATGCAAGATATCAGAATCAGAATCAAGTTTATTGCCAGGTACGTTTACACATACAAGGAAATTGTTTTGGTATCTGGTGGTGCGAACATAAACAATTAAAAAAAAATTGCGATAGGTAAACAAACTAATATATAAGGATAATCAAAAATAAGTATATTTAAGTAACAATTTAGCATAAAAAAGGATGCTAAAGACAAGTATCTACACCAAATGTAATGTAACTATACAGTAACCTTATATATATATACAAAATATATAATGAACAACCACAACAAGTAAAGGTACAAAATGAAACCTCATATAACAGCACCTGACAAGTGAGTGAGGGGATGTATAATGCCCCACAATGATTCATTTACTTTACTATCATACTGTCTGATGATCTGTAATAAACTCATTTATTTGTTGCCAAATAATACATTTTTATAAGAAGTAGCCATGGAACAAGTGGTGTAAGTAATGTACAGAGATGCCGTCATTGTTGCAACATCACCTACTGTAGTGTCATTATTGCAAAATATGGCAGGTATGGTATGGAGTGGTATGGTAGACACTGAATATGTTCCCATAGGTGGGCCTCCCCCATGCTGCTCTCGTTCCCAATTCCTTTTCCATTGAGCAGTTTCAGACTTTAGTTGTCGATAGAATCAAAAGTTTTTGCCTCTAGTTTTGGATTTTTAAGAGAGTTATTCATATCGACTGATATTTCTAGACTGTTTAAGACCAAAGAAGTAACACTATGATTAAAAGATGGGCGTTGTTCCTAAAAAAAGCAGAATACATTTACACATACACACACACACACACACACACACACACACACACACACACACACACACACACACACACAACACACACACCACTCACACAATTGGTCATCCACCTGCATCTCTCTGTGTGTGTGGCTGTATATACTGTGACTCACATCTAACCTTGTGTCCTTCTTCTCCCCCCCTCAAACCCCCTCCTCCCTTGATGGTGACTCATTTGTCACAGCCCAATGTCCCCACAATCAACGCTGTTCCCAGCACCAAACAATGATCATCTGCTCGCTGCCTTTCACCCCCGGGCCCTCTGTGCTATTTGTCACTGACTAAATAATGATTAGGAGTACATGTCTAAAGACGTCACGGCCTGAATTAGGAGGTTACTCACATCTTTGTTGACATTATTATTATTGGACTGACCAATGTGACCAATTCTGATTGCTGACGTCACTGTGACCAGTGTGTGGGAAGATGGCGCCTGTGTCGGCTCGCCGCTCCCTGAGCTAACGGCCCCGACACACGGGGTGCGTTGCCGCTTCAACGCTTCTGCCCATTCACTTTGAATAGGGTGATGTCACGATTCGCCGAACTGCATTGTGGGAGCAAAGCGAAGCTTCTCTCGCGGTGCTCGCTGCAAAAGTAGAGCAATGTTCTACTTTTGCTGCCTCGACGGAGGCGTCAGCCAATCAAATCCCGCGTATGCAAATCTGACAGTACAAGCGCTAGCCAATCAAACCGCGTGTATGTTGGGAGAGCGCAGTTATTTCCCATATGTCAAAAAATGGAGGAGAAAATGATCGTGGCGGTAGGGAATCACCCGGTACTCTATGACCAGTCCCTCTTTACATACAGGGATACAAACCGGAGGAGCCAGGCATGGGGGGAGGTGGCAAAGACAGTGGGGGAAACTGGTAGGTTTTCGCTTGTTTGGGGAGTTTATATCCAGTGTACTTCGTTTGAATGGACAGCTAGCAAGCAGACAGTATATTTAGCCAGCATGGATGTAGCATGAATGCTTTGCTTTGTATGTCCGGGGCGGCACATTCATGTGATTGGTTGTTGGTCGCGTTGCTCGCGTTGACTCCCCAAGCTCAAGACACGCCCACCGCCAAGCGGCAACGCACGCCGCCGTTTGTAGGCGCCGTTAGGGTTAGCTATCCTGTTTTTGTTTTATGGTTGTCAGAATGTCTCTGCTCTGCTCATCTATGATCGCCAAGCTCTCCTCCACCTCAGACCCTCATTGGAGTCCCTTTCTGTGCCCTGCTGTCCTCGACCACTTTGAGCCTGTATCCCTCACTTCTCTCTCGGATGTAGTCATGCACCTGCGGCCGACAAACTGCACCTCAGACAGCATTCCCTCTCGCCTTCTCAGAGACGTTTTCGAATCAGTTGGAGCAAGTATTTTATTAATTATAAAAACCTCTCTTAGCTCAGGATGTGTCCCAGCTGCCTTCAAACATGCAGTGGTTAAGCCAATACTTAAAAAGAAAAATCTTGACCCTTCCATTCTCGCAGATTTTAGGCCCATCTCCCAGCTACCTTTTTTATCTAAAGCCCTGGAGCGAGTAGTCTATGTCCAGCTGCAGTCATTTTTAACCACGCATGGCATCCATGAAAAGTTTCAGTCTGGCTTTAAACCCATGCATACTGTAGTACTGAAACAGCCCTTTTAAGAGTTTTTAATGATCTGCTCCATGCCACCGACTCAGGTAGCCCAGCTGTCTTGGTGCTGTTAGACCTGACAGCTGCCTTTGACACTGTGGACCATAGCATCCTGTTGTCACGGCTTGAACAGTCTGCAGGCATCACAGTCTCTACCCTTGTATGGTTCAGGTCTTACCTGACAGACCGTAGCTTTTTAGTGCAGCTAGGTGCCTTCTCCTCTGCCAAAGCCCCTCTTACCTGTGGGGTCCCCCAAGGCTCAATTCTGGGCCCCATCCTCTTTTTACTGTACATACTCCCCCTAGGTTCAATTCTTACGAAACACAATATTCCCTTCCACTGCTACGCTGACGATGTACAGATCTATCTGCCTCTCAAAGCAAATATCAACTCACTACAGCAGTTGATGGACTGCTTAACAGAGATAAAATCCTGGCTGAGCAAAAACTTCCTCAACCTCAATGAGAGTAAGACCGAGGTAATCTTTTTTGGACCCCAACCTCCAGCCTCTCCGGTTGATATTCTGGGCTCCTTAAGTAAAAACATCCTCGCCTCTGTCACGAACTTTGGAGTGACCTTCAATAGCACTTTGAAAATTCGACAAGCAGGTCAGCACCGTAGTAAAATCCTGCTGTTTTTAAATAAGACTATTGGCCAAAACCAAGTCGTATTTATCTTTTAAAGACCTGGAAAGGGTTATTAACGCCTTTGTGAACTCAAGACTGGACTATTGTAACGCTCTGTATGTGGGTATGGACCAGGCATCAATTAAACGCCTGCAGCTAGTCCAAAACGCAGCTGCACGTCTCCTGACTGGCCACAAAAAGCGTGACCACATCACCCCAATTCTGGCCTCACTACACTGGCTTCCAGTCCGGTTCAGAATTGATTTTAAAATCCTTTTATTTGTTTTTAAAGTTCTAAATGGGTTGGCTCAAGCCTTAAGATCTGCTGACCAGCTGCTGCTGGTAGTGCCTAAGACTAGGCTCAAAACCCGAGGGCACCGAGCCTTCGCAGCAGAGCCCCAGGCTCTGGAACACTCTTCCCCTCCATGTGAGGTCGGCCCAGACCCTGCGGGCTTTTAAATCAACACTGAAGACACACTACTTCTCTCTGGCCTTCTAGTTAGAGTGGGGTCACGACTCCTGACTGTTCCATGTGTTGCTTTATCTGTTGTGATTTATTGTCTTTTATTGTGATGTAATGTGTTTTTATGTGTTTAAATTACATGTACAGCACTTTGGCTCGACCAAAATCGTTTTTAAATGTGCTCTACAAATACAATTTGATTTGATATGATTTGATTTGGGACACGACAGCCGGTACATCCTAAAACACCTTTTCATGTTAAAGAAATTGAGACTTATGGACAACCCCCGAAAATCCTGTTTTGTGACACCCAGTAGTCAACATCTTAGCTTGCTGCAGTGATAGAAGCGTGTACTCCTGCTGGTGTGTTCAAGTGCAATACTTTGGGGTGAAACAGACATGATTCTTTTGAAAAGAGAAGACGGGGAAACACTGCTTTTCATCCTGGTGTTACATCGCTTTTTAAAGAATATGTTGAATTTATTTTTTGATAAAATACTTACTCAAATGTACACTTGTTTGTAGCCTTTATTTAACCAGGTGAAGCCCCTTGAGATCAAAAGATCTCTTTTTCAAGGGTGACCTACACTGAAAGAGTTATTCATCTGTTTTTGTCCCCTTTGAATGAGAGAGTTTTCTGTTCAACTGCCTTGAAGCGATAACATGCAACTATAAGTAATGAGGCACATGCTGTGAATTACTACATTTGATTAATGAAGACTCCACTATAAGACAGTCTACACATACTGTTTATTGAAACATGTATGTCTCCAGATTTAAATTGAACACATTGGAGGACTTTAAGACCTAACCTTAGCCTCTATTTCTTTCCTTCAGGAATTGCCCATTACTGTAATAAAATGATCCTTAGGGATAAGGTGAGAAGTTCAGTCATCCGGGAGGGACTCAGAGTTGAGCCGCTCCTCCTTCGTGTCGAAAGGAATCAGTTGAGGTGTTTCGGGCACCTAGTTAGGATGCCACCTGGGCGCCTCCCTAGGGAGGTGTTCCAGGCACGTCCAGCTGGGAAGAGACCGAGGGGTAGACCTAGGACCAGGTGGAGGGATTATATCTCTTCGCTGGCCTGGGAGCGCCTTGGGACCCCCCAGTCAGAGCTGGTTGATGTCGCCAGGGAAAGGAATGTTTGGGGCTCTCTGCTGGAACTGCTACCCCCGCGACCCGACCACGGATAAGCGGGAGAAGATGGATGGATGGAATAAAATATGAGATTGTGTCAACATTAGTCTAAATACTGTTATTGTTTTATTCATTTAGTAGAACAAAATTAATAGCAATATCTATAATATTTCAGAACCTTCCCTCCTTTAAAAACTTGGCACAACACGGTTTCACTGTTTCACTGTTTCACTTTCAGCCATGAAACATCAAACATTACCCACAGAGTAATCTGCTTTATTGTAGAAACAGCATTTCCTTTGACCTGTAAATCTGCTTTCTGAGGCATTAACCAGATTTAACTCTTCATCATAGTTATACAAATATACTGCAAGGCTAATAATTCTGGTAAATTATTAACAACACAACCTCTTCAACCGGGAAAAACATCACATTGATAATCTTTTATTAGGAACTGTCTTATCAAAAAGATCTTTAGGGAGTATCTGTCTGCATCTGTGTGTGGGCTGCTGTATATTCAGGATGGAATATTTCACATGTTTTCTTTGCATATAATGTGAAGTTTTGTCAGTGGTAAAATTGAATGGGAGGTCAGTGAACCCAAAAACATCCCTCCCTGCAGAGAACAAGATTTACAGTTCTCATTAGAGTGGACATGCTCTAAGTGGAGAAGACAGGGGTTAAAACATAATTTGACCTTTATAAAAACAGACAGAGAGAAAGAGTAGATGAAGAGGGTGAGACGATGTGAGGAGGAGGAGTGATGGAGATGAAGAGGGTGAGAGGAGAGGAGGGATCGTAGTTCTGAGGCTTCATGCCAGATGTTCAATCACTCATGTAACTCCTTTGCAGGGACTTTATTAACTCTAATGTAAAGTTAATACTGTCTTCAGCACACAACCTAAGCACCAACGAAGACTCATCGTCCTGATATCCTTTCCTCATAAGACCATTGCATTCTCTTTGAGAAGAAGATGTAATAAGAATAGATGATGATGAAGGGAGGTTGATGAATCACGTTTTCCTGGAAATGTAGCTTGAATTTTATATCTGCTCACAGGAGGAAGCCCACATGGTTGGAATGCATTTATTTTGGACACATTGCAACAAATACACACTAGGGGTGTAACGGTATCCGTTTTTTCGTCTTTTTTTACGAGTGGGAAAAAAGTCTGTCATTCAGGGCAGTATCCATTACATTATTTATAATCCAGGGGGCGGTATTGCGCCTAAAAGCTGTTTGCCAGCCGCCCTTAAACAACAAATGAAGAACAAGAAGAAACACAACAACAAAACGAACAAAATCCAAGAAGAAGAAAAGTTAGTATGACGATTTCAGATAACACACAGGAGCTAGAACCCACCTGCTTCTTTTAAATCAGCTGTGTGGGAACATTTCGGGTTCCCTGTGGACTAAATAACGATGGAGTGCGAGTGGTGGATTGGACGAGGACGGTGTGTCGGCGTTGTTCTACAGCGGTGCGGTATGCTAATTGTAACACACACCAAACATGCTAAATCATATCAGAAGGCATCACCCAGATTTGCCAATCACCGGAGCCAGGCAAAAGACAGCAGCAGTTCAACAGCTGATCCCCGCTGTTTTTAAGAAGCCAAGAGACATGAAAGCTGTGAAACCAAAATAAATAACGGAAGCTTTTGGCATATGTTTTTCAACGACTTTGCGCTCTGGAAACACTTTCTTATTATTTATGATGTAATATTTTCAAGACATTCTTTTTAGTTTTACAGCTTGATGAAACCTTTTAGTTTGACATCAGCCATATAGATACAGTAATATGGCCATCTGAGTGTGTGTGTGGCACTGTTTGTGGTTTGTTTTTAACTGTTTAATACTGTTTAAAATTATTATTATTCAAAATGTCAGAGTTCCTTATTTTTAAACTGAATTGCACTACTGTTCAAAAATAAATAACAACAAACCTGGAATTATGCATTTGGGACTTTTTTTTTGCTTTTTCTTGTTGTACCGAACCGTGACCTCCAAACCGAGGTACGAACCGAACCGTGACTTCTGTGAACCGTTACACCCCTAATACACACATTTAACATTAACTTGCTCTTTCCAAAGAGAGCTCTTGCTCTTGCTTCCAGAAAGATAATTAATATAGAACAGGGGTACTCAAATACAAATCTTAAAGGTCCAAAATAAATGTTTCAAAAAGACAAAGGTCCGTTTATTACGGTCATTCAAACTTTTAAACAATTGCAACAAGATTCTTAACACGAGGTTGCAAAAACAAAAATAATCTCTATGCAGCCGTTTTCATTGTTATTGTGTCTGTGCTTGACCCCTCAGAGTCGCAGTGTAAGAGCTGCAGTTACGAATAAAGGCAGCTGCAGCTGCACCCTCTTTCGTTCAGCATTCCCATTATTGCTTTATAAATGTCTTGCCCCCTTGTGTGTCCACTGAGGTTCGTCAGGCCCAACACATCTTCAACAAACTCCCCTTTGCCTCATCATAAAAACTCACAAACACCAGCAACTGAGCATTGTCAGTGTGTCAGTGTGTCAGTGGACTCACCCACAGCTAAGGAAATGCACTGTGCATTTTGTATTCCATCACAAAGCTGGTTAATCAAATCACCAGCCAGTCTTTATGTTCTTCTGGTTGCTGTGGAATCTGAGAGGGGGATTTGCTTGATTTGACCTGTTATTTCCTCTTTTTGCTTGCCTTCAACATGGTCTCCATCACTTCAGTCATGCATTATTTTATACTTCAGTTATGATCCAGTGGAAAGTCCTTACCTACTGGCCTAGTTAAATCAAAGTGGTTACTTTCTTTTGGCTGGGCAGTGTAGTTTTACACACCGTCTTATTTGACTTTCTCAGGACATAAAACAGTTTTTTGGGGGCAGACCCCTCAAAGAAAAAAATATATTTCCACACGTAAGGTCATCAGGTTTTGTATGCTCATCCGTGAAGCAGAGCATCAAGTTGACATGTCTATTACAGCTGAATGCGGCGATTACCATTTTGTTCAGCAAAACGCCTCACAAACGTATTAAGATCCACAGCTTTAGTGCGTTTTGATTCAATGCTGAGTGCAGCCACACTGACAGTCTCTTCTCTGTCAGTGTAGACCACAAATACCTCATTACTTCAGTGCTTGGGTCCGAATCAATGCTTCACGTTTTGCGCCGTCCCGTTCAAATGAAATCGCCGCCAATCATATGTCCACGCTCGCGCCAGGACCGGGGGAGGGCTTACATGACGTGCATCTTGTGCTGCATTCACTTGCACTCGGACATTAGAAACTTTCTCTCATAAATGTCCGATGAGCCACAACTTTTCTTTCAAAACAAAGCTGCCAACTGGGGTGGCAAGGCCTATTTTTAGGGTGTCAGTTGCCACCCCCGGTAGGTGAAACTAGGCTACTAGCTTCAGTACAGATGGAACTAGATGAGCTGTTAACTCTCGCTCTGAATTTTAAACTCTCGCTCTGACTCAGACAGGTTGAAAGAGACGAGACACACATTTTTCCCACCCGCATTCCGCGACGAACCTCACCCTACTGTGCCTCTGATTCGCAGATTGTTTGGGGGGGAAAAACGCTGATGGGATGCTGAATGTGATTGGACCAATGCGTTGACAGACACACACAGACAGTGGAACAGGACATGCAGAGCGCTGTTTGCAGTCTATGGACATAGCGGATCATTTTGACTCGTTGCGGCGATGTCTCGCAGATAACACAGATAATACATATGAAAAGTATAATTTGCTCAGAGTCCAGAGACAGTTGTGGTTCGGTCCGTATCCAGACCAGAGTCCGGACTTTGAGGATGCCTGATATAGAAGGTCAAGGACACCAGGAAAATGAATATCAGAAATACTAGCAACATCCACATGCATGACTGAACAATCACATGTTTAGTTTGGAGGAGAACAAAACTTTAACCATGGTTCATTTGGTATAACCAAGATATTTCCATCACAGGATTGGATGACAAATATGTAAATCATTGTCTGGTGGTAGGATAGCAACAAATGCGTTTCAATTCAATTCAATTCAAAACCTTTGTTTATCCAGGTAAAATCCCATTGAGATCAATGATCTCTTTTTCAAGGGAGACCTGCAGCAGTAGGTTCCACAAGAAGACATAAAAACATAAACAACAGAACAACAGAAGGACATCATACAGCAAAATGTACAGGGATTACAATTTACATATCTAACCACATGTACAGGTACCAACAGCATCTGATTGAGCAGCATCCAACCAAGCTTTAAAAACATGTAGTGGTACTAGCTTGGTAATTTTCCATTCTTTTTGCAGACTGTTCCATGTTAGTGGAGCTGCACATCTAAAAGCTTTCTTCCCTAAGACAGTCCTAGCACTTGGCACATTTAATAAAACCACAGCATGCGATCTCAGGCAATAAGTACTTTCAATTCGCAGAGAGATCAGGGAGCAGATATAAGATGGTAGTTTATCCAACATGGCTTTGTAAATGAAAAAGTACCAGTGACTGAGCCTCCGTACAGTAAGCGATGGCAAAACCGCCTTGGTATACAGGGTACAGTGATGCGTAAGTGCTTTACAATTTGTCAAAAATCTAACTTGCTCAGGTCATGGGCAGGTGTATTCATATATAACAGATCCCCATAGTCCAGCACAGGTAAAAAGGTCACAGTGACTAGCCTTTTCCTGGCCTCAAGCGAGAAACAGGACTTGTTCCTGTAGAAGAAACCTAGCCTAACCCTCAGCTTTTTAAGCAGGTTATTGACATGACATTTAAAAGTGAGACAGTCATCAAGCCAGATACCCAAGTATTTGTAACAGGTAACCACTTCAAGTTGTATTCCTTGCGTAGTTACAATATCCAAAGCAGTCTCCGGTGTATTTTTAGCTTTAGTTTTATAAAAGAGCATTACCTTGGTTTTATCCACATTTAAAAGAAACTTAAGCTCAGAGAGCTGAGTCTGAATAATGTTAAAAACAGTCTGTAATTTAACAACAGCCTCGTTAATGGAGGGACCTGCACAATACATAACGGTATTGTCCGCATAAAAATGTAAGGTTGCTCCTTCGACATTTTCACCTAAACTATTAATATAGATAGAGAATAAAAGCAGACCTAAAACAGAACCTTGAGGAACACCATTAGTGATGTTTAACCACTCAGAAGTGAGCCCATCACAGTGAACACATTGGGACCTTTCAGAGAGGTAGTTTACAAACCACCCCACTGCACGGCTGGACATGCCAATACTGAGTAGCCTCTGCTTTAAAATGCGATGATCGAAGGTATCAAAAGCTTTGGATAGGTCAACAAATAGAGCTGCATAACTCTGCTTATTATCTAAAATACTCGCCACATCATTTACAACTTTCATTGTGGCGATGATGGTGCTGTGTTGCTTTCTGAAGCCTGACTGATGTTTAGACAGGATGTCATTTGTACATAAAAACTCCTTTACCTGTTCACTCACTAAGCGTTCAAGAACCTTAGCCAGAACTGACAACTTAGAGATGGGTCTATAATTGTTTAATAAGGTGGCCTCCCCTCCTTTTAGTAGTGGCAGGACATACGCTGACTTCCATACTTTTGGGATTTTGTTCGTGCTGAGAGAGAGGGTAAAAAGAGTAGTGAGAGGTGGAGCAATACAATCTGCAGCTATCTTTAAAAAGAAAGGTTCTACGTTGTCCGGGCCAGCCGGTTTCTTAGGATCTAGCTTGGTTAAAGCTTCACGAACAACATCAACAGTAAAAGGAGTAAAACTGAAAGGGTTTTCCAGACCACATTGTTCAGAGTCACAGACTGTGGTGTTCACAGAAGCAGAGAAACAGAATCAAACAGAGAGCCACAGGACACAAAATGCTCATTAAAACAATTAACATGGTGGCCCTGTCCGATATAGTGCCAGATGCTGTGGTAAGGCACGGAGGTAGCTCATTACGGATATCACCGGTGGATATCGATGTTATGGCCTTCCAGAATTTTCTAGGGTTGTTCAGGTTCTTTGTGGTTACTGACAGATAGCACTTAGACTTAGCACTTTTGATTTGCGATGTGAAGCTATTTCTTAGCTGCCTAAAACGCAGCCATTCTACCTCTGAGCCTGATTTCCTAGCCTTTGCCCAGGCCTTGTTTCTCTCATGAAGGAGACTAGATAATTCAACAGAACACCAAGGATTCTCTCGTCCCTTCACTATAAATGTACGCAGGGGTGCATGTCTATCTATAATTTCCATAAAACCAAGATCAAAATAAGACCATGCGGTTTCTACATCAGCACACAAATCGATTTTTCCCCAATCAAAATCAAACAGATCATGCACAAAACCCTGCTCCACAAAATGTTTTTTGTCTCTCTTAATAATAATACGAGGTTTAACCTTTTGGACCTTAGTGTCCCTAATTGTGGCTACAGCACAGTGATCACTCAGATCATTCGCAAATACTCCCACAGATGAGTATTTATAGGGAATATTAGTTAGAATGAGATCAATTAGGGAGGATTTATTAGGGGACTTAATATTAGAGTGAGTAGGACTGTCCTCAATCTGAGTAATATTTAAAGAGATACAAAGGTTTTTAAAATCCTCTGACACTGCAGTTAACCAGTCCCAGTTAAAATCTCCAAGTAGCACTATTTCCTTGTAGTCTAGCTGCGATAAAATATTTGCTAGCGAAGACAAGGAGTCCTTGCCAGCTGAGGGGGGTCTGTAACAGCCCACCACCATGACCTGTTGACCGTTTGCAACTTCTATATTTAAGGCTAAAAATTCAAATTGCTTACTGATCGATTTGGAAACTAATGTGGATACACTGAACTTATTCTTAACATAAATGGCAACGCCATCACCTTTATTAGGCCGGTCGGTACGATACACATTAAAACCATTTAAGGCAACGTCAGAGGCCAAAATAGATTTAATAAGCCATGTTTCTGATAAAACAATGACGTCAGCGTCAGTCGAGCTCGCCCAGATACGGACAAAATCTAGTTTACCTAACAGACTGCGCACATTGAAATGGATGAATCCCAACCCAAACCTAGCTTTAAAATCAGCAGGAGTAGCGATCTGACTACTACTACTGGGCGGACCAGGGTTAGGTTGTACATTTCCTGACAGTAATAACAACAACAAAAACAGGCATCTTTTCCTCTTAAGCGACACACATACATTGTCATCTACTTTAGAATCACCGGAAAAGTCTGCGAGAGTGTGATTAGAGCTTAAGAAGCAGTCCTGAAGAACCATCATCGCAGGAAAACAAAAAACATATTTTGTCGAGCAGATTGACTGTGACAAGGCAACCGGTAATTGTGTGTGTAACACATCCGAACCTTTGCAGGGGATGCCCACTGCGGGTGGCAGGTCAAAGAAATCTGAAATGACCAATCCAGATATCTTGAATTGTTTCTGATACATATGGCTTAACAAAAGCGACAACAAAAAATAAGATCAAAGAATCGCATGCATTTCATAAATTGATTGGGCTTCATCCTAGATTTATACATTTCTCATCACCAATTGTATAGCATTCAGCTTTCCCATATGACCTACTGTAAAGTAAGACATCTCTCATTGATTGGTAAACGAAACGTGCAACCATTTCTCAGATGTTCATTCCTCAAATGGCTGAAATTAAGGCATGGGCTGACCTTCATGCATATAGCGGGCACTAATAAGACATCATGGATGCTTTAAACTCATTGTCTGCTTGCCTTTATCAGCTGTCTGTTCAGCGTTATGAAAGCTTGTGTAAATCATGATCCAATTAGTCAAATCCGGACGAAGACCGAAAGGTGAGACAGTCTCTCGGTGTGTCAGGTTTATGTAAGATTGTCTCCTCAGTGAAGAGCCAGAGTGTTGGTTGCTTTGATTGGATAAACCGTACCTGATGTCTTGGTATCAGAAATGTTAAATTAAATTTGAAGATTTATTTATTTTCATTGTTGGTTTTTTGGCATTTATGAGATAGTATTTAGATATTAACATTCCCAATAGATGACTTTCAGATGTGCAGTGTTTCTATTACGACAGTGCAAGTGTAATCCTTGCATATAAATACACATTGCTTGTATAAACTGGAGAAACTGAAACACGAGGAAAACCCAAACAAACGGAGGGGGGAATCCAAAAAAAAACCTGACTGGTGCATCAGTGTTTATAATTAAGTGTGTGGATACGTCACAATCTGACGCTACACTTGATATTTGGATGTGAGCCAAAAGTTTGTTGAAGGAAATCGTCGGAACAGATTACCTAAACATGTGGTTTGTTAGATCACACAAATATTCTGTATATGCAGCATGCAACACATTACAGCTGGATGATGCGCTGTGAATGTTAACATTGTTAAACAAATACAAAAACCGTTAGATGTTCTGTGTTGCTGCATTTGGGTAGAGTAGTGCCTTGAGCTTATTTCCAACAACACCATGCTAACAAGCTGTTAGGATTCTTGACTCAATAGTATGAGGACTCAAATGCACAACCGGGGAGACCATACTTGCCAACCTTGAGACCTCAGAAATCGGGAGCATTTCAAAACCGCCGCGTCGAGTTGTCGATTCTTGTTCTGTTTTCTGTGACTATCTTCCTCACCCTCTCAGACTTCCAGTTGCACCGCTACTAAAGAGACGTTCTACCATGGAAACCAAACAATGGTGTAGCTGTATTAAAGTCAGAGCGGAAACAGTCCTGAGTAAATTTGATTTTGTCAGAAATCGGGAGAAATGCGGGAGAAATATGACCCCGGGAGGAAACCGGGAGAGGGCAATGAAATCGGGAGTCTCCCGCGAAAATCGGGAGGGTTGGCAAGTATGCCAGAGACACAAAAGGTTTGAAGAAAATAATCTTTACTTTGCAAAAACAAAATCACTCTTCCAGAGGATATAACAAACTGTCAAATTAAAGCGCTCACAATCGAGGATAAAAGGCAAAACACTGAGTCCTTTAATGATGGCTTGGATCTGGCTTCATGGAACGAACAATACGAACCGACAACTAACAAGGGGAGACAGGACAATATATACATGAGGTAAGTGGGCACAGGTGGAAACAATCAGGGGCGGGGCAGACGCTGACGATGGCGGGAAAAAGAACCAAGGCAGGGAATAACGGGACCTGGAATGAGACATGGTGAGTACAAAATAAAACAGGAAGTGGAACATAAACTAAACTAACATGAACATGACAATCACAAACATGACAAAACGTAACCTATTTGACGGGACACTACACATGCTCACAAAGACAACATTTACATACTGAAGTCAAACAGGTGCAACATTAACCATTTCCCCCTAGCTTAGCGTGTTAGCATGCAATTGCAAATATGTACCATCATTAGCATAACAAACTAAATGATGCTGAGGCTTACAGTGTGTTTGCAGGTTTTTGGTCTAGAACTAAATTATTGGACATATGGAAACCTGATTATTGCTCTTTTTGAAATAGCGGATCGTCAAAGTAAATTGTCTTAAACATCTGGGCATAAAAGCCTGCAGCACAATTCACATCAATCTGTATGATGTATAATTACTGCCACACTGCAAGCCTTGTTAGATAAAGTACAAAAGTTCATGACTGCAAACAATATGTACTTAACAACACTGTACATGACAACACTTAAACCAAACCTGACTGCCGCTATTGTATCATATGTTGTGGTTACTGTCGATCATTCGATGATGGTTGTTTAGGGTAATGTTTCAACAATGGCTATTGTCCTACGTGTGACATTTTTTGACTGTCTTCCTATGTATATCTGCACCCACGTAAAGTCAGGACTGCACTGAGTTGCATTCAGACCTTAAAGTTCTTTACATTTTTGTCTGTGAGGTTCAGCAAAGTGAGCAAACACTGCTCCAGGCCAGTCGATTGAAGGATGAAAGTCACACAGGAACGAGACTGTAACTGAAGCCTGATAATCTCTCTCCTGCTCTGGGTATTTTTCCTATGACTATTATGGTTTGTCATGTTGTTCATCCCCTCTCTCTTTCTCCAGGCTCCCCTCAGACGTGACTGAAGTCATTAAAACAATCTCAGACTGGAGGCTATAGTCCTTTCAACTGTGTCTTTAACACCAACAGTATCTCATGTCCTCGGCTTCCAGGAGAGATGGACATATTTGTCTTAGTGTCTGGCTTCCTTGTGTTTTGGTTTCCATGCCCTGAAACCTCTATTGTAGCCATGGCTGAATGGAGACAGTGACAGTAATGTCAATCCTGCTCTGACATACACATACAGATTTGCAAAGGCATGATGTGTGCTCAATGACTTTGGTCATTCTTGTCAATCACAAGGTAAACCAAATTGATTCAGAGACGAATACAGAGTTTCCTAATGGAACGAAATCCCAGATATTTTAACATGCTAACATGATATTAAACTTGTTATGTTAATCAAGTCATACTGCTAACAGTCTTTGTGTTTTAGCTACATTGAACACGCTATTTGAGCAGGAACAATTGTCAGAAAGCCTTTTAACATCGAGCAACATGAGAGACGCGTGTGCAAGCTCTTACCCTGCAGAACCTGTTTATGCAACAAAACATCTGGGTTAGATTTAGGAAAAGAATGTGATTTGGGTTAACATTTGGATTACATACCTTATGTTATGCATGAGGTAAGTGTGTAAGTCTTCGACGCACATTTTTTTTTATATTGTTGGGACACCTTTCAACGCAGGATTATTGTGAACTGCGCCTACGAATTTCTATAACTTTCTGAAACTGAAAACCTCCAACATTACGTCTGGATTGTCGAAGTAAGACAGTAGCTCCTTTCTCAACCGTTCTCAACATTTACAGTTTAAATGTGTGAACAATAAATATAATTATGCATCTGAAACGTCAAATGAAAGCCATTGGAAAGCAGACAGGTGATACAGGGACAGTGAAAATAAGAGATGAAAGAACATATGTACATAAAAACAAACATTGCCCATCCAAATGGTGTGTGTGTGTGTGTGTGTGTGTGCGCGCGCACGTGCACGTGTTTGTGTATGGGTTGAAACAAGGTTACATGGCCCAACACAATGCCGCCTATTCTCACTGTGCATTTCAATAGGCCACGGGTGGAGGGTAACAACAACAGTGTGGTACAGTATCTGTATCTGCACTGGCTGACACACACACACACACGCACGCGCGGACGCACACACACACACACACACACACGGATCCCCCTTTCTCTCTTGGATCCCCATTATTATGTTAGTCTCAAACTCCAGGAAGAGCCTTAAGGTGATCCGATGTTCCTGTTGCTTTCTTCTGTACCCCTCAACCTTGTGTAAATAGAAAGGAAGAGGTGTTGAACATCCACCAAAAGAAAATACATTTTGAGTAAAGATATATTATTCAAGCAGAGAGATGTTACTGCAACCCTTTCCCCCCCTGGGACAGTTTGTAGGATGCTGTCAGCCCCCCTTATAACCCCCTTCATGCATTTACCAAACACCTCCTCCTCTGTTTAGCCTCAGACCCTCCCCCTGTTTGCCCCCTTCCACCTGACCAACCAATGGGAGCAGACGGGCTTGTTCTGATAATGGGAAGGGGGGGGGGTGACCTACTGGACAGCACCAAACACCTTTCTAGTCAGACAGGCAGGAGCAGAGGGGCTGGGAGAACTCAAGAGATCCATCTTCACAAATCTGCAGCTTGCTAGAGGAGAGTTGTTGAAACGACGTGTTGCTTCCTCTCAATGGATCCGTATATCTGCAGGTGTGGCGGAGTGAAGGCTCCAAGAATCTAAGAGCTGAGAACAAGACCAGGAGGAGAAGAAGGAAAGCAGGATATACACAAGAAGGAAGACTCAACAATTAACAGGAAGGAGGAAATCAAGAACATCTGACACACACACACACACACGCACGCACGCACACACACGGCAGGGCGAAGGTTTTCGGACGTGGGGATGTCTGTAAGGATGGAGGACGACCTGGTGGCTCGGAGCCGGGCTGGGAGCTGTGTTGATTTTTACAGCGTCAAGGTAACTCTATTTCTTTTAATAAAATGTGAGGAAGTGGCTGAAAGAAATGAAGAAAAACCCAACTTTCATTTTATAATCAAATGTCTGCAATTCCGTTTCCTTTTAAGAAGTGTATGTCCGTCTGGGTAATGTGTATATTGCGAGGGAAGTCAGAGAATATAAGGGAATTTCACAGGAATGCACCAGAATGTGTTTCTGCTGCATTTCAGTGTGAACACGGTCAAACGAGGCATGACATACGACCTGTCGCTGAACACGTAGGATTATTAACAGCTCCCGATGGGAACCTATTTATCTAAGCACTATGATTTGTGACTGTTTATTTTAGAAAGAAAGTGTGTGCATTTAGGGCATGCAATGATAATCAGTGGCACATTGCGATCATTATAATAAATATATGTCAGATATTGATATGAATAGGTTTTCAATATAGATAGATATATATATACACCTGGCAGTTATATGCATACGTGCTGATCAAATGTATGAAATAGGGGTGTAATGGTTCACAGGGGTCACGGTTCGGTACGGGTTCGGTACAACAAGAGAAAGCAAAATAAAGTCCCAAATACATAATTCCAGGTTTGTGTTTTATTTATTTTGAACAGTAGTGCAAGTTTCAGTTTAACAATAAGGAACTCTAACACAGTTAAAAACAAATCACAAACAGTAACACGCACGCACGCACACACACACACACACACACACACACACACACACACACAATCTATAATGGCTGATGTCAAACTACAAGGTTCAATAAGCTGTGTGACGAAGGTAACTGTGGACTGACGGCTTCGGGCCTTGTACTACTGCACATGTGGTTTTATTTTATAAAGTGTTTCTTTTTCCCCATGTCTTTACTCTTGATTATGTTCACCTGGTGCCCTGTGTCTAATTGCTCCCCCCCCCACCTGTGTCTAATTGCTGATTAGTGTGTGTGTATTTAGGCTCTGTTGCCCTGTCTGTTAGGAGGCTGGTAGTGTGGTGTAAAATCCCTGTGGTTGGTGGCGGTGTGCACATGAGGCTTGAGTGCACATGTGTGCGAATCATGTGTCTGATTTAATAAATGCCCACACCGGGTTGTATTTTGGACGCTCTGCCTCCTTGCTTGATCGGGCCGCTCAATTGTCAGCTTCACAATTGGTGTCAGAAGTGGGATTGACCAAGTGAGGAGGTGAGAGTGATGGAGGAACTGAGGGAGATGATGAGATCACTCCTGCAGCTTCAGGCAGCCGGTGAGCAGCAGTTCGCACCGAACGGGAATCCAGAATAAGAGAGGAACGGAGACTCTGGAGGCAAGACGGCCGATTGGCTAAAGGCTTGACGGGCACTAACTCTGCTGCTGAGGCATCAAAGATCCTGGCGGAGAACCGGACATTGATGCGAGAGCAGAAAGAGGAGATGCGCTTAGTGGAGTAGCTCGTCTGATACGCCTGGCAGAGGAGAAGAACAATAAAGGCGAGGAAGATGCTCTTCTAGCTGAGGAGGAACGGGTGAAAAGGGCCGAGAATATCCGTCAGGAGAGAGAACGTCAGCTGCTAGAGGAGCTGGAGAGACGGAAAGGGCGACAGGCAGAGCTCGCGGGCCAGAAGGCCAGAAAGGAGGAAGAAGAATCGAAATGGGAGGAGCTGGTACAAATCCTAGAGGAGAATAACCGCAAGCTGAAGAGCGAACTGGAGCGAGCGACCGCTAAGAAGCTGGAGACAGTAGCCTACAGCGTCACCTGCAGCGCAGCCTGGAGCAGAAGGAGGAGCGTGAGAGGGAGCTCATCTGCATGACGCAGCAGATGGCCACGCTGATGCAACTGCACCGGTCCCGGGCGGATCCCGCTCAGCGGGAGAGAGGCCGCAGTCCCGGCTCTCTGAGAAGAGCGGAGGGACCTCTGGATGAATTCTATGAAACGTCTCAGGAAGAAACTGACCACTTCGCAGCACATACAAGAGTTATAGAAACACCGGGCGGAGTGGAGACACATGGAAGAGAGCAAAACGGTTAAGACACTGTGCTTCCTGGGGAGAGGGGTAAGGAAATGTGACGAAACGTCACTGTGGACTGACGGCTTTGTGCCTTGTACTATTGCACATGTGGTTTTATTTTGAAAAGTGTTTCCCTTTCCCCATGTCTGTTACTCCTGATTATGTTCACCGGTGCCCTGTGTTGTCTCCTCCCCCCCTCACCTGTGTCTAATTGCTGATTAGTGTGTGTGTATTTAGGCTCTGTTGCCCTGTCTGTTAGGAGGTTGGTAGTGTGGTGTAAAATCCCTGTGGTTGGTGACGGTGTGCGCATGTTCAGCCGGATTGAGGCTGTGAATCATGTGTCTTATTAAACCTTGTAGTTTAATAAATGGCATATTCGTAGTGTGACTGCATGTACCGACTCATGACGTCCAAACCGTGACGGTACAGGACGAATATGGATACCGTTACACCCCTAGTATGAAACTGGTTGGAAAAAAGTGATCCGAAGCTTTGTTTCAGAACCGTTTGTTTTCATAAGCTGATACAAATCTCCACAATACAATAAAGCTCACATAATGACGGTGTATTTAGGAGGATAAGTGCAGCCGTTGTGTTACAATCACTTCTCTGTGCCTCTGTTAAAGCCAGCAGACCAAAAGAGATTTGTATCGTGATTGCAAAAAGCTGAGCACTTCGAGGAGGGTCTGAACAGGTTGACGCTCAAACTGCCTCTGAAACAAACCAGCCTCCCTGCTCTCTCTAGGCCAATGACCTCAAAGTGCAGCAACAGGTCTGTGGTTTAGGGACACAGTGGAGCAAGTTTAGGATCAATCTGTTGATCCGATAATGTGAAATGTAAAGCTTTTGTGCACCAAGTACATCCTTCTCACCCTCTAACTGTTGGGCATTTAAAACCATCACACCCTTATATTTAGTATTTAATGTTAACACATTCAGGTGCACTGATGGATTGCAATGGTTTTTCTTTATGACAGTCTCATTTGATTGGAATGAACCCTCAGGGGGCTTCCCCTTAGGGTATACAAAAGTCTGCCGATAGAGAGGTGAAGTCACGCCCTTCTACTTCCGGTCCATGGGACCTTATTTAAAAAAAAGTATGTATTGAAGTCAATGGAGAGAGAAAGCGTATATTTCGACCCCGTTTGAATTGTGCCATGAATTACACATATGATGTTTATCAATCTTAAAAAATAATTTCATGTCAAAAAAGTCACAGTTTGTCGTAAAACTGTTGAAATATAAGACTATGACAAATACGCGACTAGAAAGACTACAAATCCCAGAGTCCCGGTCCCGCATGCTGGCTCTTACGGTCCCAACGTGCCCAGACTTGAAGTGATTTTCACCTCTTTTAATACTTTCCGCCTCATTCTGAAAGAAAGAAGTGAGATGTTCCAACGTGACGGCCGTCTTGGTGTGTGGTGCGAGACGGGAGACGTAGTTCATTGAGCGGTTTCACACAAAAAAAGTGTTAGTTCACAGTTTTACGACACATTTTTATTTTTTTTACTAGCAAAATGATCTTTTAAATTGACAAACATCATATGTGTAATTCGTGGCACAATTCAAACGGGATCGAAAGATAATCTTTCTCTCTCCATTGACTTCAATACATACTTTTTCCGAAATAAGGTCCCATGGAGCTCCCCGGAGAGGGAGGGACTTCTCCTCTCTATGGAAAGCAGGTGTACTCGTCACTGTAATGCGGATGACTTAAGGTTGGCGACACATCTTTAAATAGTCAACAGTGGACTATCAAAGTAAAGCGATACATGATGCAGTTTTAGAAACAAGTGTGGAAGTGATGTATTGAGTTTAGGGGCCTGTCGATGTTCAGTTCTGGCAGCAGATACACTTTTACTTCTCCAAGATTTGGTCGGCAGTGAAATATGAAATACCTGCAAGGCTGCATGCTTTCTATGATGTAAATATTGTTCACCTGATAGAAGTTATTAGACTGCAAAAGGTGATTTTAACCTAAATTACACAACCATCTTTTCATTCATCACTTTCACCAACATACAGTTTATCAAAGGTACATCGTGTGTGCCTAGCATTGTGTGCGTCTGTCTTCTCTCTTCTCTTCACCCTGCTGTGAAAAACAAAGCCTACATCTTTGTAAATTATTTTGTGCAGGTTACTCTCCGTCATCTCTGACTGTGTTATGTGCACACAAGATTACAATTAGGGTGTATGGGAGGTGTGAGTCGGTGAGCACAATAGAAAGTCAGGCGGCATCATGTGAGGGCACACAGACTCAGAGGAATGCTGTTTTTGTGCTGCGAGACTTGGCTGCTATTATACAGAACAGCCACTTGCAATTATAGGTTTGCTATTAAAAAAACAGACTTTACCAATATGTGAATGTGTCATGCAAATGTGAAATCAGGTACTATAATTCATATTAGCATTTATAGCCTAGACATTAAGGTATACATGTTTTAGGTACAGCTTTACTAGCTTCCACTACTATAGACTTAGTCAGTTGAAAGGTTAAGTATGCATGATTTGTGGTTAGGTTGCTTAAATGTGCATGGTTCTTTTATGAGAAAGGTAATATTACTTTATTAAAAAACATTACAATATACAGTATGGTCACGTTTGAGATTGAAACCCATGATTGTGTGTGTGTGTGTGTGTGTGTGTGTGTGTGTGTGTGTGTGTGGACTGATGGTCTGTTTGTATTCAACACAGCCCGATGAAACAGTACTAAGGGCCTCATGTTCGATGCTACGCCAGTAATACAGTCTTCAATATACACACACCCACACACACCCACACACACCCACACATATTGGAAGCTCTGAAGCCGTTAAGCTCATTAAAGTGATCTCCTGACTCTTCCAGGTATATCATTACTGCCCCAAAGTCATAACAGATCAGGCCATACTGATGCACTGTATATGTATTTATACATGTATGGTGCCTGTGTATATATTCAGGGTTGTGTGTGTGTGTGTGTTTGAGTTCTGACCGGATTCCATGCATGTTCATGTGAGTGTCCCACCAAAGTCTTCTGAACAAAAGTGGAATCTGAAACATCAAGTCAAACTTCCAGAAATGAAAACCGTTATAGCGCAAAGGCTTGACCAGTTAAATGTGAATAAATGGAGGCAGAGAATTTGTTCGATCGATGGTCTTTGTGTTTTAAGCAACTATGTGAGTTAAATGTGTGGATGTGCGACACCTTGCGATAACCGTTGCTTATTTAACATCAACCCTGCTCTTAAGAACTCAATACCGGATTTTGACCCGTCTTGTTTGACTTTAGATTTGACTTGAGACTTGATTTGAGAAGTCTTTTAACTTAATTTAGACTTGCCCCAATGTTATCAAAACCCTACATTTGTCTTTGACTTGCCCTTGAAGATGTCAGTGTAGACTTGGACTTCTTTCAATTTACTTCAAACTCGCTTTGGCAAGATTAAAGACTTGCCATCATCTTTCTGCCAAAGATCTAAAAGACTTGCCTCAAGACTTCTTTCGAGAAATGTTAGGTCTGGCCCTTACAGAATCAAGAATAGACTTGGCCTTGGAAATTGTCTGGAACTTTTTACATTACATTACATGTCATTTTTTAGATGCTTTTATCCAAAGCGACTTACATACTCAATACTGTGGACAATCCCCACAGGAGCAATTTGGGGTGAAGGGTCAGTTGCTACTAGGGATGCACGATAATTATCGGCCCGATAATTATCGGCCCGATATTAGGAATTATGACGTCATCCCGATAAACCGATAACAGTATTAATAGCCCCGATAATATACAATATATTTTTTGGGTAAAAAAAAATAAAAATACTGCGGTGTGGGTGGATTGGGATGAGGGGCGCTTGTTTTTCACTCGGCTCCTCCCGTTTTGCCAGTACTGTGGTGTTAGTGGTTTATGAAGAGGGGAGTTCTTCACAAATCCAGCGCTCCCTAATACTTCGAACCTGATCAGTCACCTGAAACATCGCCATCGCTACGATGGTGTGTTGAAAGCGTACGGAGACAATAATACAATACAGTGTGGGTGTGTGTGTGTCTCTGCGCGCGCGTTGGAGCTACGTGCAACTCAAGGCATATGCTCGAACCGGAGCTGCCTGGACGCTGCAATCATGTTGCTGAGTGTGCTGACTTCTCCTACAATGTCCCGCTGTCTGCTTCCTGCATCAAGTCAAGTGTTCGGCGCAGTTGTGTGGATAGAGCGCTCCTCTGTTTTCATTTAAACAGCTCCTTATATCCGTTAGCGCAGCTAGCTAGCACCAGATGCTAACAACAACAATGCACGTAACGTCTCTCTCTTGCTTGCTCGGACCACACGTACACACACCCTCCCGGTCCTCCAGATGGCCAGTCGGTGCCTGCCGGTGAGCGTGGAAGTGTGGTCTGCCACAAGCGGGCGGCAGGAGCGGGGCTGTCAGCATCAGCTTGTAGATGGTATTTTAAACTCGATGCGCTCTGAAGCTATGGGGCGGCCGAGGAAAAAAAATACACATGCGTTAATCGCATTAAAATAATTAGTGGCGTAATTTTTATTATCGGTTATCGGTATCGGTATCGGTCTTGAGAAGCAGGAAGTTATCGGTATCGGTATCGGTTTCAAAAAACCAATATCGTGCATCCCTAGTTGCTACCCCCTGATTTGAAGTCCAGCACACTATCCACTGAGCCACAGCCTCCCACTTGAACTTGACCTTGTAGAGGTTGTGGCTAATAAGGACTTAAGACTCAACTTGAACTTAGGCGCTTGAGTTTTAGTTAGACTTACCCTGACTTGGGGCAAGACTTAAAACACTATGAATTTGAGGGCATGTAATCTTAGAGAAAGCCTCTGGTTTTCTTTTACTATTGGGGATAGATTTCCGATCCAGATCAACTAGTCTTTTCTCTTGAGTTTCTCTCAGCTCGTGGGTGGCCCTCGTGGCTGGGTGAGGCCCCCTTTACAAGTCCTCATCACAGCTTTGTTTCTTCCATATCCAAGATGAGCAAGGCATTCAGTGTCAGGCTGCATTACGTCTCCTCGGCTTCAGACAGTGGTCATGACACGGCGGTTGTGAAGTCTGAGACGTCGAGATGGCGGCAGGAGGTATTAGGCCAGCTGTATCGGGGAGATTATGTCCCACTGACCCCGGGGTCCCAGTTTAGAGACCTGGAGAAGGAGAGGAGGTGAAGGGAAATTAGGATTAGGGGAAAGAGACAGAAAGAAAGGAGAGGGGGAGCAAAGGGTTGGTATGTAGAGAGGGAGGAAAGGATAGATGAAAGGAAGGAAGGAAGGACAGGAAACAAGGATAACGTTTTTGATGAGATGGCTTCTGGCAGGATTTAGTTTCCGATAACTTTTACAAATCCGGCGAGAGGTAGCTCCCTCTGCTGCTGCTCCTGTGAATGGACTGAAAACAGCCTCACCAAATTGACCGGACTGCCCTTTTACTTTTGTAACACTGACCCTAGCGCACAAGTTTGTTGTGACAACAGATGTGTGTTACAAAACTGTAATGTCACAGTTTTATTTGTAAAGGACGTGCAAAACTCTCCTCAAACAATAGGTGATTTCAAAGGTAGAGACAAATTACCCTTGATGGTTACCATAGAAAACAGATAAGTGACCTACAGTATACCTTTTCTGCATCGGTAAATCAACATGTCTGTATTAGATACCAACTGATACTTTTAATGGCATACACTGAGGGATTATCAGCCCTTCTCAACTTAAAAAAAAGATTGCTTACATATCTTGCCATTCAAAGCAGCACACAGAGTTAAGCCCTACGCAAGATCTGCATCTTTAAATGTACGATTTAACAACATAAATTATTGTTTTACATGTAAGAAAAATCACATGGTTGGTACTGCATCGGCCACGTAGCATTTAGCATTAAAATAACACTACATTACATTTAGCTGACGCTTTTATCCAAATCGACTTACAATAAGTGCGTTCGACCAGGAAGACACAACCTTGAAGAAAACAGAATCATAAAGTACATCAGGTTTCATAGAGCCAAGCATTTCAAGTGCTACTCAACTGGCTTTAGATAAGCCAGTCCTTTATTAGTATATAAGTGCTTTGTTAGTAATTCTATCGCTCGAGGTGGAGTCGAAAATAACACATTCTTCGTTTGAGTGGGCTAAAAGAAATTGCCAGTCAAGGCAAGTTAATTTATACAGCAACACATGGCAATTCAAGTGATTTTCAAAATTAGGAGCATTAAGTTATAGTGCAGCAGAAACACATTATAAAATAAAATGTAAATACCTTTAAAATTGTCATTCAGTTAAGTAATAGCTGCTGACAATTACCCTGTGTCATAAGTGACGAGAAATGGTATCTGCTTAGTCTGCGGTATTTCTCTGCACTTTATCACATCAAACAATCGTAAAAATGTCACTGATGCTTAGGTTTGAGTCGTGACTTAGGAGCGTGTGCATGTGGCCCGACAACACTGTGTTTCCATAGCAACAGCAGCAACCACAACTGTTATCCTATCAGCAGTTGATCTTCTGAGAGTGAGCATGAGAGATTGTTTCCAGAGCGAGGAGATTGTGATTCGGTGTGTGTGTGTGTGTGTGTGTGTGTGTGTGGTGTGTGTGTGTGTGTGTGTGTGTGTGTGTGTGTGTGTGTGTGTGTGGTGTGTGTGTGTGTGTGTGTGTGTGTGTGTGTGTGTGTGTGTGTGTGGTGTGTGTGTGTGTGTGTGTGTGTGTGTGTGTGTGTGTGTGTGTGTGTGTGTGTGTGTGTGTGTGTGAAGTCCTTTGGTCATTAGGTTGGGTTATTATTAAATGGGTTTTGAGGGTGACCCAGTGGAGAAACATCCAGAGGTCTATCTTTATCAGTCTGAGCATAGTGTGTGAAACCTGATCGTGAAGATGAAGATAAAAAAGGATTCACTAACTGATAGTCCAGGAAAAGAAGAGTCTACTGAAGAGAAGACATGTAGACGAGATGAAAGAAAAATGTCCCTCTCAAATTGGAAAAAGTGATTCCTTTACATGGAACAAAATATGGAAAAAGAAGGCGAATGGTGGATGGTAATATGTTTTATTGTGCGCAGGAAAATGTGGCAAGGAACATGTTTTTTGTCTTTTATTATAGCAGAAAGAGGTTTATGTCAGACGCCGTCTAAGGTTTTGGAAACGTCTAAACATATCCCCGTTGCTACTCTGTATGAGAGTGTGCAGATGTGTGTTTTCCTTGTACAAACGGCACAGATTTGCAGTGTTTACGAGACAATAAGCTGCAAAGAAAAGGGCCTAGGGCCAATATGTGAAGGTAAATAACCTGCAGATGATGTGTAATGTGCAACTTCGCAATCATCTCGAAGAATCATTGTGAAGTCGTTTCTTTCTAATAAACCAATATTAGTTTTACGATAACATGACCTAACTTCTCAAATGCTTGGCTTTCTGATCTCACTATCCGAAGCCTGTTGAACGCTTGAGCCGAGCTTTGCTTTCTTCTCTTATTGCTGACAAGGTTTCTTTGCTGGCAATTTCTCAAGAGCTTAACACATTAAATAATGAGTGTGAAGACGAGCAATACATGATTTTCTGATAACAAATATAGCTTCCTGCTTCAAATCAGTCTCATAGTGGTTTGAGGAAACCAAATGGCTACCAACAACATCGATTTATAAGTTGAATCCTGTCTATCAGACGCCCTAACCTAATCTAACCTAACCTACCCTAACCTACCCTACACTACCCTAACCTAACCTAACCTAACCTACCCTACCCCAACCTACCCTAACCTAACCTACCCTACCCTAACCTACCCTAACCTAACCTACACTACCCTAACATACCCTAACCTACCTTACACTACCCTAACCTAACCTAACCTACCCTACCCTAACCTACCCTAACCTACCCTACACTACCCTAACCTAACCTAACCTACCCTACCCTACCCTACCCTACCCTAACCTAACCTAACCTACCCTACCCTAACCTACCCTAACCTACCCTACACTACCCTAACCTAACCTACCCTAGCCTAACCTAACCTACCCTACCCTAACCTACCCTAACCTACCTAACCTACCCTACCCTAACCTACCCTAACCTAACCTACCCTACCCTAACCTACCCTAACCTACCCTACACTACCCTAACCTAACCTAACCTACCCTACCCTAACCTACCCTAACCTAACCCACCCTAACCTAACCTAACCCACCCTAACCTAACCTAACCTAACCTAACCTAACCTAACCTACCCTAACCTACCCTAACCTACCCTACACTACCCTAACCTAACCTAATCTAACCTACCCTAACCCCTAATTTAGTTTAAATGGGCCATTTTAGATCCCCCTCTCATTTAGGGTGCTTTATAGATTCCATTGGGACAAGCTCCGCACACGCACACACACGTAGATTCTTCGATACACGCACGCATGCACGCACGCATGCACGCACGCATGCACGCACGCACGCACGCACGCACGCACGCACGCACGCACGCACGCACGCACGCACGCACACACACACACACACACACACACACACACACACACACACACACACACACACACCACCCTCCAGATCCTGGGACGGGGAGATCTGCTTTTTGGGCATACTCTGCCGCCGTTCCGTGGTCCGGCTCCGCTCTGCACTTTTTAACCATTCATCTGAAACGGTCTTGTCCTCACGGAGCTTTTATGATGCTTTTAGAAGGGTTTTTATAAGGTTTATGTTTACGGAGGTTTTTAATGTTTTTTAAACACCTATCTACCGAGAGCCAGTGCACCACGCAGGGCTCTTCTGGAGCCCTGCGCTCTTCCCCAACCTAATCTAACCTACCCTAACCTAACCTAACCTAACCTACCCTACCCTAACCCCTCGTCTCAAAGCCTCTCAGGGACAGAGAACAGTGGCTGCTGATATGATCTGTGGCTGATGGTCGGATCTACAGATACATCGTTTGGTGAATTGTTCTGCTGACAGGAAGGCTTTAGAGACACAGAGCTTTTTGCAAAGCGATGCCCTGCTAATGTCACTGCAGAAAGGGAATCTATTGATTAATGTTTTCCACCTTTGTTTGTTCTGGGGAAAGTGTATGGACTCTTTTCTTACTCCTTCACAATTATTATATATTTAGGGCCGGGACTTTAAGATTAATTAATTACACAAAAATTAACGCGTTAAAAAAGTTAACGCATTTTAATCGCACTTATTTTTGCACAGCGGAACGTTTCTCACTGGATGAGTTTCAGGCGTACCGATTATACTGGAGCACCAACTAACGTTCATGACTTCGGCATGGGACTTCAAACAACAACAAACCACGGTGAACAATAATCAAACATGAACGAACAAGCTGATGAGACCGCTTTGGTCGGCCCCGTGGATGGGACATTTTGTTTTAAAAAACGGACGGATGGAAGCGTCGATAAGAGCACGGTTGTGTGCAAATTATGCAAAAAACAATTTGCATATCACCGCAGCACATCAAGCCTAAAGTATCACCTAAATGCAAAGCATGTAGCAGCTAGCGTGGACGTTAGCCCGACTCCGAGTGCAAGGAACCACACCCTGACCCAACCCACACTCAACCAGATGACTGGTTTCAGGGCCAGGATAAGTCAGTCCACGTCTGAGAAAATAACCAACTCCCTGGCTCACTGGATTGCACTCAGGGCTCGACATTAAGGACTGCCCGATGGCCCGGGGCCATCTAGCATTTAGCTCGGGCAATGAAGCCTCACCTGCTGGGTTGCCCGATCGGGCAATCTATTATGCCAGTATCGTGCAGCTCGCGGATCCAGTAATGAGTGACCCGACAGTAAAACTAAACATATCTATAACTCGTTTAGGTAGTTTGAGAGGTAATTAAAATAGCTACGTGTGATATTCTAACCTGAAGTGTGTGTTTTGTTCCGCTCACCGCTGCATGTGGTTATGCAGAGCTGCGTGTCGAGTCTCGACTCGTCAGCAGCAGCTGATCTCTCTCTCTCCCGTCAAATTAGACTTCACTCGCGTTTATGTCCATATCGATCAGATCCAGCTAGTTCTAGCTAATGATATGACTACCTGCTTATTAAAAGACAACTACACAATAAGTGTCGCTATGCAACTGGATGAGGCCACAAAGTATAGCGCATGTGTTTACATGCCCACCGGAACCCCGAGGCATTACCAACAGATCAACGCACAATCAACCCATACAGGACATCTCTTTCTCCACATTAAGTGTTAGACATTAGAGTTGACTATTCTTGTCTGTCACATACTCTTCTTGTCTGTCACATAAGTGGCGCAACTGAAGCGGTATTGCTCTACAGGGAAATTATTTTGACCGAAGATATTTAGATTTGCCGGCTAACGGGAACTCTGACGTGTGCTTCGCGGATGCGCTCGGCTCCTCTCGACTGCTGCTCGGGTCTGCTCGGTCAGCTTCCGGATGAGGAGGCATTCGTTCGACCAACGTAGTTAACATTACAAACATTTTTAACAGGGACCATAATAGTGTAAATAATGTTTGTGTTGGCAGTTATAACTGAATGTAATGTTTTCTACTTTTTTCCATCTGGGAAGGCATTTGCCTTCATCAGATGGAAAGTGTTTTGACCAACAACTTAAGTATTTCTTATAGCTATGCAGGGCATGCAAGCGAGCAAACACAAACAAGAACAAACAAACAAGTGAAATTAAGAATACAATTGAAATTGTACAATATAATATTGTGGTGGTTCATCTTATAATTCAGTCTAGAGAATGCACCAGACAGCATCTAAGAGCAAAAATCTAAATTTTCTAGGGGGACGGAGGCCCCCCAAACCCTTCGTGCCATTTTGTCCGCGTGCATTTTTCAGGGCAATCTCTATTGGGCTCAGGGCCATCTGTAAATTAGCTTAGATGGCCCACAGGCCCATCTCCCAAAATCCTTAATGTCATGCACTTGGACTGTAGACCACGTGGAGTAAAATCCATGTGAAAATTGCTTCTCACTGTTCTCAGGTCAAATATGTATATTTGATTAAAAATGCGATTAATTTCAATTAATTAATTACAAAGCCTCTAATTAATTAGATTAATTTTTTTAATCGAGTCCCGGCTCTATAAATGATGATACAAAAACCCACCTTATAAAACATTGCACACAGATGTTGACGCAGCTGGAGGGTGTGTGTCTGTCAGTTAGTGGTGGCTCGCTGTCGCTGCTGCACGGTTCTCTTCTGTCTTCTCTGTATTTGACAGGAAGACTATTACAGCACTCCACAGCAGTTTACAGTGCCTTTAGAAATAGCAATGGGTGTGTGTTTCTGCGTGTGTCTAACACGTTTTTTTGATTGTGTAAGTTGGCATGTCATTATTGGGTGTGTGTGAGTGTGTTTAGCCATGTGTTCCGGGTTCATGTGTGTGTGTTCTTAAATAAAAAGAGGGTTAACTGTGGCTAGAAAATAGTTAAACGTTGACATTCTCGTCCTGATCCCGGTTTATTTCTGGCCAAAACGTGCACACACACACACACACACACACACACACACACACACACACACACACACACACACACACACACACACACACACACACACACACACACACACACACACCCTTGCCTTCTAATAACATCCAGACCATGCCTTCCCGGTCCTTGAGTTCTTGAGTTGGTGAAGCCGCAGTGGAACAGGATCCTGTCAAATTGCAACTTTAGAGCAGCCGCTCCCTCCTTGTCTTGTTCACGAGGAACTTCCATCCCCCTTCAATACCTCTGCTAATAACTGAACTACAACTGATATGCTTTTAATGTGTTCCTTCACAACGTTGATAAATAAAAACTCTGTGGAGACTGTTTCCTTACTGCAGTCTACAAATGGTGTAAATCAGGGGTTCTCAAAGTGCGGCCCGCGGGCCAATGGCGGCCCTCGGAAATGTTTCTGGCGGCCCGCGATAGTTAATGTGACACGCTGAAATGCATGCGTTTATATTTGAATCCTCCATGGTTCATATCTAGTAAGAATTAGAATGGAATTTAAGAATGGTAAAACTGCGCCCCCTGGGTTGTCATTCCTAAATTATGAGCTTGTGGAAAGTTTGCTAGACTACTGGTTGCATGGCAACTAGGCATCTCGCGAGTTGTGGTAATTGGTTAGTACAACAAAGAAAGGATTTGTTTTGGAATTATTTTGTGTTCCGTTTTTTCTTGGGCGGCCCTCAATCCAATATTGGGTACCTAAATTGGCCCTCACTCATCAAAACTTTGAGAACCCCTGGTGTAAAGGAAGTTCACTCACACGGTGCACTTGTACTTGAATATTTCTGTTATGATATGTTACATTTCTACTCTCCTACATTTAGTATATATTACTTTTACCCCGCTAAAATTGTTTCAAATCAATAGATATTAGAGGTTTTATACATAAACATGTGACCAATTCATAAAATATATGTGTATATGTTGTTATTAAACAACCCATCCATGTAAGTTACCATTAATAATGAATAAATCCAACAATACATTATCGGCCTGTTTGAAGACTTTCAGTGGAGCCATTTTGCATCATGAAAATACTTCAATACTTATTAGATACATTTTACTTTAATGACATATTTTTACACCCGATGGCTACTTCTACTATCTAAATACTTCTTCCACCACTGGCTAGCTGTTACACATTAAGTCTCAGCCCTTCTTGCACGGTTTGATATTGACCTTTGACCTCTCGATGATTGGCTGTTTGTGTCATCATCTAAGGAGAATAAAGACCACTAACCTGTACGTCGGAGAATCCAAACCGGGGCAAAGCAGGACGCCACATGAAAGAGAGCAACATGGGAAAGAAGCACAAGGAAAAAGTGAGCTTGATAATTAAAGAAAAACGATGTTGAAAAGTGTAACCTTACCTTACCACAGGAACCACGATGTGTTGCGTCTTTTGCTTTTTTGGCAGAGCTCCTCAGTCGAGCGTAATGCCACATCAATCCCCAAAGTCATCTTTTAGTGTTTCATTGATTCAAAATATGTAAAGTATAATCCTCCTCTCATTTTGCGTGGTATGGTTTAGTCCAGCGTCCACTTACGATGCTGGCCTGGGAGGAATGCAGGCTTTGACCTTTGACCCCTGGTGTTCAGATAAGAGACGGTTGATGCTGATTGTGGCTCACACACAAGCTGTGACCGCCGCGCTGACAGACCTGCTCACACACACACACACACACACACACACACACACACACACACACACACACACACACACACACACACGCTATAAGTGATAACGGGCAGAGGCTGCGGACTGAAGTGTACATAAACGTACTTATCTCCTCCTCTGAACGCTTTTCTTCTGTCTGACTCCTGCAGAGCCAAGCGAGAAAGTGCCTTCATGACTCTCTCAATTTAATAACATTTGATTTAAAAAGCTTTATTGGCAAGACCATAATGACAAAGAGTATTGCTAAAGCATTGTAGACATAAAAGATCAATATATACAAACAAACATGGAATATATTGTTGTGTTTACATATAATTCACTGTCTGTGCAGCATGGTGTGCTCTATTTGGACCAGACAAGCCTCTCCCAGCTGAGTCTCCTTTGGATAGGTGGGGTGTGCAGCACTGCCCAAAATGTGACACTGACATCTGTGAAATTCATTTTCATCGACAAGAATTGCAGACAGGCGCAAAAAGCAAATTGGACATTAACCATATCACCTCGAAAAGTTCTCCACTCTATGATTAAATCTCTCGGCATGTCCTTTCAGGCTGTTGCCGTGACGACCATACCATACTTCAGCAGGTGATGTTGTCTAACCCGTCTCATTCTCTGCTCCACCTTGTCAAGCTGTCAGTCGGGGTCTGATGAGGTCAGAGGTTTAAAACCCCTCGAAGGGCTCAGCTGATCACCAGATATGAACATAAAACAAATGGATCTCGTCTGGTTAGTAACATTATTATCTCGGCTGGCTGTTAGCGGGCGAGCAGTGTGATGGAGTGGATGGATGTCGACGAGGGACTAAAGTATGTGTTCAAGCTATAACTGTGAGCAGTGGGGACGATTCCTCAAAGTTGGGACACAATGCACAAGTTCAATTTGCGACACGTTTTCTATAACGACCCTAGTGAAGTATTGATAAGTTGAAATTATACAAACAAGTGTTCAGATCTCGTAGTAACATCTTCAAGATAATAAACCCAAAGATGTTTAATTTCCAAAGACATAAAACAGCAAAAAGCAGATAATTGGCACACCTGAGAGACTGGCACATCGTCAGCAGTTTGATTGCACGCTGATGTCCAGCAGAGCTCTGACCCATCACGATTCAAAGGTTTAAAGGACACAGCAAAGCAATCTAGAAAGTGCCAGAGCGAGCTCCTGCTCTGTCGACATGGCCGGCTGATCCACAGCAGGAAGGTCAACCCGCGTGTCCAGCTGTCCGTCATATTATATATGGACTGTCACAGCCTTTGTGGAAAACACGACTCTTTCGTACTCAGAAGCCACATCATTTTAATTCAGGAGCGTCTCTCTTTTCTTTTGCCTTTCAGGAACTAAGTGAGTAAACATAAACACGTTTTCTGTGATGAAGAATGTTTATTTTAGGACGACCTTGGTTTGGCCCTGTCGTTGTCATTGCCCAATGTTTTATTCGTTGCCTTATAGAATAAGCTTTTGGAGCCGACATGTTGACATGTTTACATAACTCAAAACATCAGTTGGGTCAGTAATGCAATACATGTGTGCACAGGTCGGCAGGCACACACACACACACACGCACGCACGCACACACACACACACACACTGTTAGTCAACACATACTAACATTTATCAATCAAACATTCAAAAGAGAAGATACACCAGCTGTTGAACCCCGTATCTCGCTGGAAATCGTTTGCTCTGCGACACGATGCGTTCTGATGACTGAAACCGCCCTGCAGCGATCTCTGTGGTCCTCTGAGATGATCTTTTGTTAGTTCTGGAAAGAAGTGACATGTGTTGCGGTGATTTTAGCTGCACAATGCTTTAAATGTTTGTTGAAACATTCTTGGAGGTGAAACGTGACTGATTCCTGCTCGGGAACAGATAATTAGAAGATGGCCTTGGTTTGGAAATGTCATTGTTCGGCTGATGGGGTCACGAGGGTCAGCCTGCAGGAGAAGCCTGTAGTGCTGGGGCTTCAGAAGCCGGGTGAGACGGTGTCGGTGCTCTCAATGACCTGAGAGAAGAAGAGAATATTGATTACTAATCCTCAGGTGAGCTTCAGTGACAATGTTCTTCATCGGAAATGTGTTTTAAAAACATATTTTTACAATGTCCGGCAAAAACAGAGGTTAGAGCATGATACACACTTTGAAAATACTTGATGTCGGAAACAGCACTTCTTTTCATTCGGAGATAGGTAGAGTTACTGCAACGTGACAGGTCATGTCAAGTAGGGCATCTCACTCATTTGCAAATCTGGAATAGCTTGCTTTACTCGCTCCCCTGAGGTATTTAGAGGAGGACCACATCAGCATAGCTTTTTGTTTTGGTAAATGTGGCGGGAAAACGACGTAAAGCAGAATACTAGATTCATTTAGAACACATGCTGTTTTACGAACACTTAGAAGAAGTTGATAAATTACACTTTAATAATATGAACAACACTGCATGGCCACATGGCCCAAACACATCCCAGTAATAGCTAATTCCCTTTTTGATTGGTTAATCCATGCATGCTCACACGGGACCCCTGCTGCTCTCACATGGAAACCCCGTTCAGTTGAACCTGCAGCGACCCCTCCTCTGAAACCAAACCGTCCTGTCAGCCCTGAGGGGGAAATATCTTAACCTGTCCCGCTGCATCCCGCATGTTTTCATTAAATAATAGCATAGCAACGGAATCTGTATGGATGTATATGTGTATTATTGCAAGTGTGTACTGTAATATGCACATTTAAATGCACTGCATGTGACACAGTGACATAGAGTCACAACAACAACAACAACAACAACACCAACAACCATAAAGCACCGTGCAGCAGCATCCCTCACTCTGTAGGGAGACAGCGCTAATCAGATTAGCAGGGTTAAAGGGTCTGGAAGGTGGAGGAGGGGTCCCTGTGTGTGTGTGTGTGTGTGTGTGTGTGTGTGTGGGTGTGTGTGTGTGTGTGTGTGTGTGTGTGTGTGTGTGTGTGTGTGTGCCCAGCGAGAGAGCAGATGCAACAAGCCAACAGCAAGGCTCAGACGGTCTGTTTCTCTGATTTCTGTCTCAGTATCTCTCACTGTCTGACTGGCTGAATGATCGCCTGTGTGTGTGTGTGTGTGTGTGTGTGTGTGTGTGTGTGTGTGTGTGTGATTCAGCGGGGTGGTATTTAAGACAACAGAATCAGAACATGTCGATGGAGTTGCAACTTGGAGGGTCCCGTTACCTTTATAGTTGTTGGTCTGATCTGTTAAAGCTTAAGATCTGTAAAGGATCTGTCTAGTTATCAGATCTCCACTAAACGAGTATTGAGTAATTCTGTTTATCATGTGTTTTATATCTTTTTGTCGTAGTAAATACCATCCACCCTTTTCCTTATTCCCTCACACTGTTTCTCTGTTGGAAAAACATTGTTCAATGTTAGCACTGTTCATTGTTTTCTCAAAACATTGCGGCGATGCTAAATGGCAGAACCTTTGTATTTTACCCATTCGCACATTCAGCTCCTTTTCAAGACACGCCCCTAAAGGCAGATCCGCCAGCCAAGGACAGACACTGGAGATGACTTTCTAACATGACACGATGATAGATTATTACATGAACTAGCTGATTTCAAGTCGCTTTAATCCTCAAGCTATTGTTGTTGTACTTAAAACCGGATTCAATCAAATATAAAGCCTCAAAACAAAGGAAAGAAATAGATGTATACATTTGACAACTTCCCGTACATTAAAGTGACATTGATGTAATGCAAACCCGCCTGTTAAGTACTAAAGCCTAAAAAGCGTCACACCACCCGAGCAACGTCTGGGTTAGGCCGTGGCCAGCTAGCCCACACTTTCCATCTCCCTCTCATGTTGTTTAAATGTCCTCGTCCACCTGAGTCCCTCCCTCTCACCGCAGGCTTTTGTCTCAGTCTGCTTCACCCAGCCTGGCTCCGTCTGTCCACATGTCTCCACGGCCCGATCCGCCTCGCTGCCCACAATGTTTAGACAAAGTGAGAGACACAGTGTCGGTGGAGGAGAGTGATGCTAAAGTTTCCGCCTTCTCTTTCGGTGTGCCCGCCCCTGATGTTTGTCTCAGAGGGTTCAAAGGCTGGATACGCACGTCTCTGGGGAGTACACAGACGATGGACTCAGCAAGACCAAGAACAGTGGAAATAAGAGAAGTCTTCACTTTTACATTACACTTTGCGTGTCTTATATGCAATGTACGGTTGCTTTGTCTGCTGTATTAAGTAGTTACTCATAATATGGAGCTGAGTATACAGTAATCTAACAAGTGGTGTGGCTAATTGCTTTTGCTGGAGAAGTAATTTAAAGTACATTTTTCAAGAAATGCGCTCAACACAACACAGGTCTTGACAAATGGGAAAACGGGAAGCAGTGGGTCTTTATTGTTGGCAGGCAACGTGGAGAAGTCTGGCTTCTCAAAGTAGCAGCGGTGGTTGTGGATTCTGTTTTGGGTCACTCCCCGTCTGCCTGAAGAATCTCTGTCACCCGTCACACATCCATCCTCTGTGCAAAGAGGCTTCTAAAAGCACTCCTCGTGTCCTCGTGTCCTCGCCGTAAACTCCCTGTACATGTGTGTTTGTTTTCAAAGGAGAGGGAAGGGTGGAGTGCTCTTTAAATAGATATCCAGCTAGGAATAGTGCACGCGTGTAAAGGTGTATTTGTGCGTGTGCCCTAACCCGACGCAGAAAAGAAACATGTATTTTAATCTTGGGTAGATGGTGTGGGCACAGGAAGAGTGTCTGGATTTAGATCGCTGTTATAATGGATGATACGTTAACATTGAAATCTCCTTTAGGCACTGAGGAATATTCATCTACAGAACAAGCAAACACTCGATTGATTCAGGGCTTAAAATGGGAAGATCTTTTTAAAGTTGTGTACGGAGGAAAAACAACAGTATTACCAGAAAGTATACAACAATTGTTCGTCTTAAATTCCGATGCTGTGCTTAAGGCATCAGCTTGCATAACTTGCTTTACACTTTTGCTGATGATAGATTGTTATGCTGCCTTTTTGTTATGTTACTGTTAAAGTATGTTAAGTATAAGTGTGATTGAGTGGCCGTGTCATTTTGAGTAAGGAATATAGGTCAACGCTTCTGCTCCACTCCATCATGGGTTAGAAACTGCTCACCGTGCACATCTCAAGACAGAAGCATTTCAAAGTGCTTCACGTAGAAATCCAACACATCATAATTAAAAAGCAAACAACAACACTGGACTCTCCCCAGGTCATTTTCTCCCTGCAGTCGACTTCCATACTCTCCTTTGCTTCACGTTTTCAACTCCCTGATTCTCCAGGCGTGGCATTCCCTTTCAGACTCACTTCTATAGTAAATGTCAGATGACATTCACAAGGACACTTATTGATTCTGCCTTTCATCCGAGGGGAGAATCCCATTCCTGCCTGACCTGAAGTCACTCTGCCACGCTGAGTCAGACATGAGGGGAATCTGTGAGTGTTTGGCTGCCGTCTGAAAGTGATGTGTGTGACCCGGGCTGAATAAAGTGTGTGTTTTTCAATCATGTGTTGCTTTGTTGCCATGGATACGGAGAGAAAAACACACTCCGAGACACACTTTTCATCGTCGCATCTTCCAGCGTGGAAACAAAGAGGAGGTAGAAACAAAACAGTCCCGAGACGTGGTCGACCAGCGGCGTTTCCAACCACATTTCTGACACACCCTCAATTTTAGTTTTGCTTTGGATCCCTCCAGACGGGCTACTTTTGACAAAAAGTGCGGTGGTGGCAAGGTTGATGGGGACTTGGCTTGGCAACTGGAAGGTCACCAGTTCAAGTCCTGGCAAGACCAAGTGCTACCGAGGTGTCCCTGAGCAAGGCACCGTTCCCTACACTGCTCCCCGGGCGCCGTTCAAAATGGCAGCCCACTGCTCCTAACACTAGGATGGGTCAAATGCAGAGAGACAATTTCCCCACGGGGATTAATAAAGTATATCAAAATCATATCAAAGTTGGAAACAAAACTAGTCCGTTAACCCCTAAAAGTGCATTTGAAGTTCAAGAACAAATGACCTGGCCACACTGGGCGCTTGACGACAGGACGATTTAGCAGCAGAGAGAAAGAATGCAGCTGTCTGCGCATCAACCTTTTGAAACGGACAGAAACAGACAGTAGTCCTCTCGGCTGTTGTTTCGTGATCAAAGGGGATAGTCGAGCTTTATCAATGCTCTTATCATCCTATGCATGCCACTTTTCTGGAGATAGATAAGATGGAACAATTGCTGCATACCTTTGTGTCTGTGCACAGGAGAAACTGGCCTACAAAAAAGGCTGCAGTGGGAAATAATCCTGTCAGGTTCATACTTGATTTAAGGTTTAAAACAGATTTTAAAGCAGACATATATGCCTATATATGTCGTCAAACAAGATTTCACTTTTTTGGAAGAACTCAAATGGATTTACAAAGAAACCGTTAATTTGTAATAGTTATTTCACTTCAGGTATGTAGAATATTTTAATTATGTGAAACGAGAAGAAACAAAGATTTAATCTGTTCTGTCATCTAATGTTGGAGCTAAAGAGCTTTTCTTTTGCAATATTTTTTTAACATAACAACAATGCAAGCCGCTCAGTCTGACTATTATTAATGGATTATTAATGGTTACAGCGGTAAAACCTAAATTGATTTACAAAGAAACCCTTCAGATATCTATATAACATTTGAATTCCGTGAAACACCAAATGCTAATGTTCTGTTTGCATGGTGAGAAAATCCGTTAAACTTCAGTTTGATGGAGGTGTTCACTCCTTGCCTTCAGCTTTTTAAAAGTCAACACTCCCCCCTCTCTGGTTGTTTTCCTACAGTAACGTATACTGTAGCTCAGCTATAAGAAAAATGAGCCATGCGTCATGCCTATGCAGAAAAAGAAATACTGAGTGCATTCCTCCTCATCAGTCATGTTATTCTTGGCTCTGGAAGTGCATTCTCACACCTGGCCGACCCTCTGCAGACCGCAGGAGAACAGACGGCTTCTATAGCCCCGGCTGCCACACATGGAAAACATGTGATGGGCCCTTCAAGTACAAACTCACACTTGTAAATACACAGACAAGCTCAGGAGATAAACCGAAGCATGCTTTCAGATACATGAGCTGTGTCAGGGCAGGAAGTGACCAGAAGTTAGCCAAGCCTTCAAAATAAAAGTGACCTGAGTACAGATCATGCAAAATACATGCAATACTCAGGGTCTTATAAAACAGAGTGAACCTTAATGAAACCTTATAAAAACCTTATAAACCTTAATCATTACATTGATGTACTTCTTTAATTGTATTGATCTTTGGAAAAATAATTGCACATAGTTGTTTTTGTTTGACCTCCAGTTGCCTGTCTTACTTCCATCAGCCTGGAATTAGAGCCAAACAAATCACATTACACTAGCACACAAATAAACCAATAAGCCAATACATCTCTTAAAACGAGATATTAGTGTTATTGTGAGGGCAATGGATGTGTTTGGGTTGTCGCTATGTTACTGTCGTGGGCACGTGAGTGTGATTACGTCACCGTGTAATTAACATCACCCGTGAACCTGCAGATCACTGGTTTTTGTTTGTTTGTAGTCAAATTGGTCTCGAACTGCGTAAGGCCTTTGGGGGCACAGGAAGTTACTGGTTTTGCTCCAGCTTTGGGCATTTTCAGTTTAGGGCTTGAATGTAACACTGTAACGTATTTTTAAACATTTTAACGAGCACTAGGCTACTACCATGTGTCAAACATATTTTAATTAAACACAGTTTTACTTTGGAAGCAAAACCGGAAGTCGCTTGTTTTAGTCCACGCGGACTTCACAACATCAGAGTGAGTTGAGGCGGACTGGAGTCTGTGCGCTCAGAGCAAACTGCGCTCAGACAGAAACACACAGAGAAACACACCGAGGAGCAGAAACAGAAACCATTCACCTCCTCCTCTCCATCATGGATACTCGTTGGGCTCGTACCCTTCTCTTTGCTGGATAAACCTTTGGACCTACACTCGTATCATGGGAATATACTGTCTGCGCGCTCGGTCCCGTGGATGTCTATAGTCTTGATGGAAAGCATGTCCCCGCAGCAGGGGACCATGGGACAGAACAGGTCCGACTCTCTGACGGGAGGGGGCAAGGCTCTTCCCGACAACAAAAAGGTACAAAGAGACGCTCCTCTGCGGGGCTTCAGGAGCGGAAGGTTGGCTGAATGTGGACGCGTTTTGCGTTGTTGCGCACTGTGGTGCCCGGTGCGCGTATTAAGGATACATGAGTATATTCTTATTTGCAATATAAGAGACATCAAACTGGCATTTTACTGTATCAAAGTCCTATAATATTCCTGAATGAACTCTCAGTATGGTGTATCATTCAATGTTGCGTCTTTTTTCAACCTTTCATAGTCAGAGAGGATGTTTGATTAAGTTGATAGTGGTGTCAATGTGCCATGCTTTTATTTGAAACATGCCTTTCATGTTTGTTTTTATCAGACATTTCTACTCAGTGTGTTTGATTTATCTGATGAATATCGCTATCTGTTTCGTTTCCATATAAAACAAGCTGAGCGCGTGGAAGAGAAGGCTATATTTCACAACATATGTATCAAAATCTAGACCGCTAATGCTTTTGATACTTTATTACAATGGAACCAAATCCTGGCTTTTTGAACAGCTTTTAACCAAGAAAAACGCCCAAATCTCAAAATCGGATTTATTTGTCCTCAATTTGTTTTTGTTATCCTCCTGACTAAACCAGGCTGAGCAGAGGAGCCGAAACGTGGCTAAATAACAGAGCCGGATAATGTGCTGATGGAGATTATTTGTTAATCAGACAGAGGAGTCTCTGTGCAAACACAGAGGAATTATTCCTGCACTGTGGATCCATCAGACCTGGCTTCTTCTTGTAAGTCACTTTTCATTACTTCAAACCATGTCATATTTGTCTTTCCTGTAAACACCGTCCACATTGTTATTTATTGTAGCTTTCTATCGCGAGTTGTGGTCAATGCCACTGATACGCGCTCATAGATAAAGGAGATGATTCTCCAGCAGTTAAGTTGTAGTAAACAGCGCCCCCTTCCAATGTGTGTTTGGTAAGTGTAACTGCAGCTTTAAGCAGGCAGGATTTGAGCAGCAAAGCGGAGAATATTTAGCCAAATAGTTGCTAAAAGTGTCCCTTTCTTGGTCCAATTTCAAAATAACAAGTAAGCTTTGACTGTCATCATAACCAGCACAGACACAACTAGTGATATCCCCACATTTCTAGAGTTTGCCTTGCCTAAAACATCCTTTCCTTAAACTGTTTACAAAAAAGAGTGCTGTGCAGAGTAATGCCGTTTTAATGACCAACCCAGATGTATCCCCTCACTCACACTAGCATCTAAATCAATGCATGATTGTTAGCAGTCAATCTGCAAGTGATTCCAAGCAGCGTTATGGCGTTACCCTCCAATTGAATCAACACACTGCATCACTTTTGGCAACAGACCAGTGTTTTCGTAATGTTTCTGTGCGCGTTTCACCACATCCCAGCCAGGGACTCGCAGCTAGTTAAACGTAGTCTCGGGAATCCAAAACAAATGTTACTGTAGTTCATTCGTTTGGAAAGTTGTGAGAAATGAGCTGTCAGGCTGAGCAGAACACACACGCTTTGTTTTTTCATCACTGGCTGAAAAACACTGCCTACATGTAGAATGTCCACTGCCTCATCACTAACGAGCTGCTTGTCTTGAGATGTGTGCGTCAGAAGTTGAACGTCAAGTTGACATGCACGACAGGAACATGCATGTTAATCAGTGTTTACCCTGCAGAGTAGGCGAACATGATAACATTATTACCGCCTACAGTGCATGCTTCCTATTTGGGTTTCTGCACACGGTCAGCACAATTTAATCCGGAAAGGTTTGCGATTGTATTCTTCACAATAACGTGTATTGTTGTTCCGTTATGCCAAGTGTTTTCAAGTCACTGCTCACGTGTCCTGTCAACGCCTGAAGGGAAGACAAGCATAATGGATTTAATAATAATAATAGATTTAATTTGTTAGCGCTTTTACAGGTGCTCAAAGACGCTTTACAGATATAGTGAAGGGAAAAGAAAAGGAAGGAACAACAAATAAATATATAGTTAAAGTTAAAATCAAATAATACAAAAACAATCACACATTAAAAGCCAGATTGAAGAGGTGAGAAGCATGTCATCTTATGGGTGTTGCTTTGAAGTCCATTATGTTGGGAATGTGCTGAGTGTGCATTGTTCTTGATGCATTTCCTGCAAGAAAATAAAGAAAATCTCACTTTAATTGCAACAAGAATATTTTCCACAAGCCAAAAACCCACTAAACTGACCGAAAATATAATTGAAATAGCTTTCAGCAGCTCGTTAAAGGACACTTTGCATTACATATTTTAAAACCATGTTTGGTGTGAAGTGAAAGCATTTGAATTCACTCCAAGCACCCCCTAATGCACATTGTTATATTTTACACTGCACTAGTATCTTTGGCCTGAATGACTAACACGAGTCAAGTTCTTCCTTCAACACTTCTACAGTGGAGGAATGTTACCCACAAGCCACTGCAGGATGAGTGCAGGAAGCAGAGTTTAATGTATGCAGCCACATCAGATTTATGTCCCCAGATTGAATGAATGTACTGTTTGCTTTGCACTCACATGCTTTTGTTGTAGTTGAATTCAAATGTCTGTGGCGGCTGCAGGGATGCCTGCCATTCTTCTGTGAGCCGACACTTCATCATGTTGCAGTGAGAATATGTGAGGGCGTTGTGACGACATATGTCTCTTTCTCTTGGTCATTGATCCGTCCGCCAGTGCCATCTTTAACCATCGCTCACTTCCTCCTTTCCTCTTTTCCTTCTTGACCGCTGCCACTTCCCTTTTCTTTCAGTCACCATCCTTCCCTTTCTTTAAAAGTCTCTCCAACACACACGGAAAGAGACGCACAAGAAGTGAAGTTTTGTCTATTTCCCTTTCTTGTATTTCCTGCATTGACCACAGCAACCAACCAGCTTCAACCAGTGCTGAATGGGTGCACTGCAACCATGCGATTGTACCTTTATCATGCAATGCAAACCATTATGTTCTGCAAACCCGTCACCGCGTGCATTAACTCTTCTCCTCTTCCTCTTTTTCCTCCGCCTGTGCAGAAGATGAAGACTTTGGCCCAGAGACGGCAGTCGGCTCCCTCGCTGGTCATCAGCAAAGCACTTACCAGATCCAGAAGCACATCCAGGTATGAACACACACACACACACGCACACACGCACGCACGCACGCACACACACACACACACACACACACACACACACACACACTGTTGGCTGGAGTCAAGCACTCTCTGGGAAAATACCGAATATATAAAAGAGTTCAGATTTAAATTCAGATTATACATTTTCCCAAGATTCAGATCGTTTCCCAAATCGCCATAAATTCTTCTCTTGGCCTCCCAGATTCATTCATGGCTCAGAACGGGTTCAAATGCGTACTTCTCCCGGAGCTATCAGGCCTTTCATCGCCCTCGTATCGCACACATCCCTTCCTCTTCCTTTAACAGGGTCGGAAATAAGCGATTACAAACCCCTCGGGACGGCATTTATACACGGGAATCTTTGTGTCGTGTGTCTTAGCGGGTGCCTGCTTTCTGGGGGCGGATTCTAGATGGGGAAACAACAATTTAGGGACTGTCGGAGCATTCAATGTTCAGTAACATTGTGAAGAAAAGCCACTTTAAGCTCAATCGAGAACTGCCACAAATGAAGTGCATCAGCCTCCCTGAAGGAAGGCATGGAGTCCTGGGGTGCGGGCTGAACGCCTCAACATGCTTCTCAAAGGGTTAAAATACAGGGTTTTATGCCATCATAATGTCTCTAATGAGAACACGCAGGGTGATGAAAGTGACATGTTTATAGTGTACAAGCTCGAGGCCGCTTTAGTGCTCGGACCAGTGTGTGTGTGTGTGTGTGTGTGTGTTACAAGTCTCAGGATTTATGGAGCCAGGGCTTGACACTCTCAGCTGTCACCCTTGACCTTTGACCTCATCAGGCGGTGCAGGGGTCACCTGGGGTCAACACCTCGCATGGCAGTGAGTGTGTGAGGTGCTCATTAATGTCCGATGTGGACGTGTGTTAGTGCAGGGGGCGTTGCCATGGTGAGAGTCAGGTGACGCACAGAAGATGAAGGTGGAAGGTCATGGTGGAGATGATTGTGAATTCCATTCGGGTATTCTACCTTCTATAGTGCTTTAGAATAAATAGTTGTGAAGCATTGATTTAGCGATGTGTGCATGCTTGATAGTCAGATTGCAGGGCATGTAACGTGCAGTAAGGGAATCAACTCTTATATTGTAATCATACTATTGTGGTGCTTTATACAAAAGGAAAACGTGCACACTTCTCCTTTTCCATGCATTCCTGTGGGAGAGAAACTCACTCTGGAGGACACACGTGGACGTGAGCCTTTCCAGACCATTTACATGCAGCAACACCTATACCTCACTGCAGGAGAGGGACACTCCCTACACAATAGGGCCCAAAGCTTTCAGATCATCTCCATGTTTTGTTACTGTTGGAGAACTTTAACACCCTAAAGTATTATAATTACAGTTTATTGGATACATCAGTTCTGCCAGCAGTACTTGGCAGTGGTTTAGGCATATCTTTAATCACCCAATATACTTTAGTTCCAGTTTTGAAGTTCTTATTTGATGACCTTATTCATCATAACGTTGGATGACTGTAGCTGGGACTTTAAACTGAAAGCCTGAGAGTTGAGTTGAGAGTTGTTCTCCTTCCATATATCATTAAAGAGACTGTCTTTTGCTTCCTCTGCCCTGCATCTCCCATCAGGCCAAGAGGTGCTGAAAGGCTCTCTGGCCTTCAGCTCAGTGTCTTACATCACCTCCACACACACGCACGCACACACACACACACACACACACACACACACACACACACACACACATACACACATACACACACACACACACACACACACACACACACACACACACACACACACACACACACACACACACACACACACACACACACTTCATCCAGCAGAAGTCTAACAGCCTCCAGGCTTACGGTATTAGGGGTTGAAGCTGAAGTGCAGGCCCCCTCCTCCTCCAGCAATGAAATCTATACTGCAGGGAGGAAGGTGGCTGCACCATAAAGCATGACCACATGTGATTGGCTGACTGCCCTGACCTCTCACTCAATATCAGCCATTGTGTCACCACACGGCGACACGTACAGCCATTCCTCTTGGTCCCAAGTACACGGACACATACTAGCAATCTAGTGAAGATATAGCTGTGTGTATTCAACCACTTTAATGAGCCTGAAACCCGAGTCCTCACCTGCTCTGGGGAAGGAAAGAACATGTCTCAGTTGGGGTGATTTATGTGAGATTTCTTTGGTTGTTTGAGGACATTTCTCAGTACACGAACACATGTCCTGGTTTTAATAAAGAGCTCATGCTCAGGACATCATGCCCCCAAACTCCCAAGCCAATTTCAATATTCTGACCGCATCCTGTGTGGGGTTTTCCCTGTATGCATATATGTGTTTCCCCATAGAGAGCGTTGTGTGTCGGGCCAGGGGTGACATTATAGTGTGTCTATGGAAATGATCTGGCTGTGAGTCAGGTGGAGACAAGAGACCGAAGGTTGAAGCTTGGTTTAAGAGATCTGGTCGTCTGCTTTATGTTTCCTACTTACCTGTTTCTACATATGTATAGGTCCGTCTCCTGTCAACCACTCAGTGTAGGCAGAGGGACGGAATCTACTTTGGATTCTCCATAACAGTTATGCGTCATTTGAAATGCACTGTTTGTGATAGTGAATTCATAGACCACCTGTCTCTGCAGACCCCTTAGGTCGTCAGAGATGTATTTTAAAGTCTTTGAAGCTGTTTCCGGTGATGCACAAACGGTCCACTGTGGATTTAGGAGATGGTACGGACCCGGGTGTGCAGGCTAACATCTTTTGTTCTCTCTCTAACACACACACACACACACTGTGCTGTCAATAGATGCTTGTCAGGAAAGCTTTTACCTCACAGACGGAAAGAGGTCAACCTACTGGTGACGCAAACCTCCTGGTGCAGAAGCAAACACGCACAAGTTCACCGGGGGACTCGCAAATAGAATAGACGCATCTTCTCACTTTCTCTTCCTCCTGGACACACACTTTTAAACACACACGTCTTTAGTAAATCACTGTCACACCTCCTTTATGGCGATGTAACCCAGTCAGATGAACGTCAGCTTTTGTTTCTGTGCTCAGATAATCTTAGTCTGACTTGGATTGATTGAAAATAAACGTAAAATGTGCGGTCTTTGAATCAGATTTTCTATTAGAGGACAATCATTCGCAGACACACTGAGTACACAGATACTAAAACACAGATAAACAAACCACACACAGACGAGAGTCCTTCTCTGTGTTGTTCAAAAGCGGAGCAGATGGACACTTATGTAATCGAGTCAATACTGCCCCCAGGGAGTCAGTGTGCTCGATCAGGATTGACCATTTCACAGCTGAGGTTTAGTCAAATATTGATTTCTAATTATAATCATAAGGGCTTTAATTAATCCAAAAAGCAGAAGAAGAAAGTGTGTTGAGAGATGAAAGTGTTATGACGGCAAAGAAAAACAAGATAACCATGGACGGAGAGGAGATGAGAACGGTGCAGCTGTTTTTCCAGCTGTTGTCCTCAGGGTGTGTATTTACAGGTGTGTGTGTGTGTGTGTGTGTCGATCATGGTTTTGTCCATGAAAAAGACTTTGCGTGTCCTTCTATACAAGATTCATGCACTCCCTGAATCAGAGGATGGTTGCCGGAGATTTATTTGGGCAGTCGAGGATGTCAGGATGTTTTTTTTAAATGTTGTATAGTTCTTACTTTTGGTACATTTGCCATCATTTCGAAAACCTAATCTATGCCGCTTATACCTGGTTGTATATTATAATTGTGTGAGACTGTAGCTTTACATTTTGATGGTGTTCACATCCGAACTCCTCCAGTCTGTATTGTGATTCTGCTTCTAGGGTCGAATGATCGAGAGCCGTCTGGGTTGTTACGGAAATGGTCTTTTCTCTTGTTTCTTGTGTTAAATATGTCCTTGTTGATGTTGCAAATGAAGATGCAAGTAAAATATCCGGCTTTATTTGACAACAAAATATCATCAATTTGTGTTTTCCGGCTGCTTAAATCAGACGTGTCATCTTGCCCTACTTTGTGATCCCTTCCTAATCAACCTTTTATATACAAATCATGTCCGGTGCAGTTTAATTATTCATGCTGGGACATTAGTATGCGCCGTCGTGTGGTTCATTGTACGCCGGCCTCTCATTGTGTTTCAGAAAGTCAACAGTCCTCCTCACGAGCTGCCGTGCCTCCACAAAGGTGGCCATGTACGGCGGGCCGGCTAAGGACTCAATTTATCAACATCACATGATGTACAATGGAGCCATTAGCTGCTCGTCCGTCTGATTCAAAGGGCGGCCGGCTCAGCTGTCAATCTCTCATTCAGGAGGGAGGGTATGTGGTGTGAATACGGAAGATGTTGTCTTTTTATGCGGGGCAGAGAGATGTGAAAGGGGCTTTAGAGGAAGGCTGGACCGTTGGTGTGTGCGAGGGTGGGCTCCGATGACAGGAGCATTTCCCTGATCTGAATGGACAATAGGAACATTTCAATGTGAATTTTGCACTGTGTTAATCCCAACTTAATCAAGCAGCCCAACATCCTCCAAACGTCCCTCTGGGGTGGTCCTTCACCCCGGTGCCATCGTGCTGCAGAGGCATTTGGCAAGACGTAGTTACTCCAATAGTGAGAGAGCCGCTGGACGCTGAGCTCGGATGCTAGGTCGGTCACATATCATTCACTAATTTGAAGCTTTATCAACCTTCTTGGAGAAATTTGGACGAAGAATAAACGGTCAAATACCGATGAACGTCACAGTCTGGCACTAATCTGAAGGAATTGGGACCAAACATGAAGATTTGCAGTGTTGTTCTGCTCCCTGACGAAGAACGAAAAGCTTAATCTGTTGCAGTTAAATGGTGAATTAGTTATGTAAATGTTTTCAAAGTGGGGTCGAATCATTTCCCAGTAAACCACACGGGAAGTATTTTCTTTCCCCGTGGAACAATAGCTGATTGTTTTGCAACTGTAAGCTTTAAAGCCACATGGCGTCATGTCCTTAAGTATTGCTGACAAAAGGAATCAGACGTATCTTTCTTTGCTTCAAATTCACTTCCAATACGTTTTAAACTCCCGCAGGGCGACGTGTCCCATCGAGCATCGAGGCGTAATTGGCTACATACATCTCTTTGAATTGAATTCTCTCAGACCCCCTTTTTTGGATTTATTTTTGGACGACACACAAAGAGGGACAGAAATGGAAGCACTCCAGCATAGCCTTCTGTTCTTCGTTAATTAATTACGTAACCAATCACTTGCAATGTATGAGAGGATCCAAGCCTTTTCTTTCTTCCCAGAAAAACTTGGACTGAATTCTTTGTTATGGGGTTACTCAGAGTATTGTGTGTGTCCTTGTGTGTGTCCTTGTGTGTGTCCTTGTCAGTGTTATGGATGTGCATGCGTACGAGAAGTCAAACGGAAAGTAGAATATGTTATGGAGAGGGTGTGTACCTTCGTGAGAGAGCAGTAAGGGTGTGTGGATGTTTGTGTACATCAGAAAGGCAGAGACGGAGATAGAGAAATGATGTGTGTGTTGTGTTTAAGGACCGTTTATCTGCTTGTGAAGGGTAAACAGGAAAGGATGGAGCCCTCAAACGACTTCCTCTTCCTCCACACATTCCCCCTCTGTCTATCAGCGGCACACGTTGCAGCAAGGAAACAAGATGGACCATTTTAATTAAATCAAAAATCTAAGATATTTGTGTGTAGTAAAAACGAAAGGGAGTATTTCTCCAAAGTTCAGGAGGGGAAAACAAAAAGGATGATACAACAGTAAATCAAAAACAAGACAGACAATGTTTTTGGATGAATGGTTCATTTCAAAATAAAATGGCAGTTAACTTTATCATTTATTCCGTTGATGCCGCCCGACAGAGCTTCCTCTCGTTTAATCTCAGCTCTTTGTGACTGCTTACATTCACAGAGCCATCTTTGTGCAGCTCCATGCACATAAGAACACATCGGCAGCCAAATGAGTGCACTACTGGTCAGAAAGTCAAACATTTACTTGATTATGTGTGGTTCAAACTGTGAGGAACCAGTGATGACGTAAATACAGGAAATAACAAGGTAAATATTCCACTTATGGACTGTGGGATTTTGCTGCACAAGCTATTCGGACCTGTTGGCCTTTTTACAGCCTTTTCCAAGTTTGGTTCACCGCAAAACACGGGCCTCGTTTTCTCTTTTTTTTGTTCCATGCTGCTGAATCGTATTACCACAGTGTGGAGGACATTGGAAAATCCCCGAGTGCTAATACGGGACAGGAAAAACACTGGAATTAATAAAGCTAAGACAAGATGTTTAAGGTTATTCAGGATTAAGTTACAGCTTAGTCTTGCACTTTATAATACGTTCCCTCAATATTAACTGGAATTTATTTAGATACTCACCTTTTCTAACATGTCTTGGTGATGACCTGCTGTTTTTATGCATATTCACTGGTTAGCAGATCTCTTGTATAAAAGGTGTAGGTCTCGTCTCGCTTTCTCACTCTGTCTCTCTGTACGTCATTCCAGATGTTTTTAATCTGTATCTTCGTCCAGATTAAGCCTCACATCTTGTCCCTCTGTATCTCTTTTGTGCCAGTTTGTTTTAAGTTTCTCTCCCCCATGCATGAATGAATACACTGTAAAGCCCCAGTTAAAAGGAACTTTGGGACTTGTAATATTTGCCCAGTAAAAATAAAATGTACCTGACTTGAATTTGAACTCAACCAACCACATCCAAAAGGTTTTTAGAGACACGCTTTTAAACGCATCCGGGCCACATGTTCCTTTGTGTCTAATAGTGTATTTCTTTCTTTTGTCTCTCCCCAGGGAAAACTGCTTGACGCCAGTCAGCCCGGAGTCCTGTCCCCTGGTCCAGGCCTTCCTGGCTGAGTGTCCACGCAGATTATTCTTGGGTCATATTCAAACGCAGCTGAAGACGGGCCTGCAGACCCAGGAGAGACATCTCTTCCTCTTCACCGACACACTGCTCGTCGCCAAGGCAAAGTAAGTTTCCTTCTGTGCTGGAGGATGAAGCAGTGTGTGTTTATGTGGTTGTGTGAATGAGAGGGAATGCAGACACATAAACAGGAACAAACAGACTGAAGCTAATTAGAAAAACAAAGCACCAACCTTTCATAGTTGTGTCTCTAACAGAAATGGGCAAAACATGTGTAGAGGATGTAGTTCTATCCTATCCTTCTCCTAAAGTCTCCTTCCCTTACTTCCCTGCTTCTTAAACTTCTCCCTCCCTTATTTTCTCCCCAGTATATAATTATTTCCTAGCCAATTAAATCCATATGAAGCCTTGCTCAGATCAAAGCCGCACTGGCCTACAGAATGGGGCTACCCACCCACAAACTGCCACACACACACACACATGTTCAAAAATAGACCCTTAAATAGCACATTTATGTTTTTGAAGTCCACAAACACACACTTTCGTGCAGTTACGCACACACAGACGTGGACAAATTACTCAGATCTTGTACTTAAGTAAAAGTAGAAGTACCAAAGTGTAGGCATACAGGGTTACAAGTAAAGGTCCTGTGATCAAAAGAAGAAAAGTATTAGGATCAAAATATACTTAAAGTACTGAAAGTATTCATTGTGCAGATTGGTCCATTTCAGAATAATATATCTGATATGTTTTATAATGATTGATCATGAAAGTGTTCTCAAAGCTGGTGAAGGTGCAGCTAGTCTGAATGACTTTGTATACTGCAGGGTAGCTTGTGGATTTTACTCCAGGTGGAACTAAAGTCTGATTTGTGTGTTGATTATATTTCAGATCATTAATACAAATCTGTGAAGTAACTAAAGGTACTAAATATATGCAGTTGAATAAAAGTACACAATTAACCCCTGAGTTGTGGTAGAAGTACAAAGTAGCAATACATTGAAATAGTCAAGTAAAGTACCAATTTGTTTTACTTAAGTACAGTACTTGAGTAAATCTATTTAATAATCCTAGGAGTCATGTGACAGTGGGTGGAGCTGACCCCTGCAGCACAGAGACTATTCGCTATAATTGGCCATTACATTGTGGCTTAACACAGGGTGAGTTCGAGGAATGTGTGTGTGTGTGTGTGTGTTTGCGAGAGGGAAAAGTTAATTGATGTGTGTGTTTGTGTGCCTTTTTATATCTGTGTAATAGCAGGGAGAGTGTGTGTTTGTCATGCCACATGTGAGCATTTGTACTTGTGTCCCTCTATAATCAGGGATCTAGTGGTGTGTAAATACACTTTTACTGAGCATGCCTGTATTAAAATGCTGGAAATAGCTGCATCTTTTAATAATTCTAATCCATGTAAAGCTTTTTTGAAAGACTGACGTATGTTAGAGGCTTGTGGAAGAATGATTCATGAAGAAAATTAAAAGTTAGAGGATCCAAGTGGGTTCCTTGTGGAACCCCTAAATAAAGTTGTTGGTTTTTTTATGGGATGTTTTTAAAAAGGAAAGCTTTTGTGGGTTTCTTTTTGCAAAAAGGTCTTCTAAATATAATATTTGATTCATACGTTGATCAACAGATAATTAATCCACATTCATTTTAATAACTCATCAATGATTTTAGGTATTTATAAAGCAACACAATTGTACTGGTTGTGTCATAATAAATGTGAGGATGATGATGTTTTTGCTTCATTTGTTTTTAAGTCACTATATTAAATTGAATATCTTTGAGGTTTTGGAATGTTGGTCACACAAACAAAAACTATATGGAGAGGTCAATAGGAGATGGGAGGCTGTGGCTCAGTGGAATAGTGCGCTGAATTTAGTGCGCTGAACTTTGAATCAGGGGGTAGCAAGTTCGAGTCACGCATGTCGTTGTGTCCCTGAGACACTTCACCCCAAATTGCTCCTGTGGGGATTGCCCACAGTGCTGAATAAGTAAGTCGCTTTGGATAAAAGCGTCTAACAAGTGACATGTAATGTAATGTCAAGATTCGAATGGGAAATTGTGGGGGTTTTTGGCGTGATTTTCACTAGATATTTTCAGACTGAGACAGATTTATTGATTATAATGATGTGATGCATTACACTGTGTCATCTGCAGGTCTTCCACTCACTTCAAAGTGAAGGCCCAGGTCCGAGTGTGTGAGATGTGGACGGCCAGCTGCCTGGAGGAGGTGTGTGAGGGAAGCACCAACCCAGAGAGAAGCTTCGTCATGGGCTGGCCCACCTGCAACTGCGTGGCCTCCTTCAGGTACACACCTTCACATCAATACTACAAAATAGGCTAAAAACTGAAATGCCTGAACTTTTATTTCTATTAATGAATACTATCTTAATTACGGTAACCTACAGTGGGGAAATTGTGCAAATACAAGGCAAAAAAAGACGAGTAGACTAGCATATTAAATGAAGTACTAACTAAATAAAATACATTAAATAAGTCCAAGGTAAAATAAACGTAACACAAAAAGTAAGAAAATCTGTGTTTGGTAGATTATATCTTTGTTGTAACAATGCTTCTTGGCAATACATCTAATACCGTTGGAAAGCCTGTTTTCTTACCTTTCAAATGGTGCCACATTTGTGACGAACATGCATTTGTGGGATGAGCAGCAGAGCTGAGTATGGGGTTTGCGCCCACGAAAAATGTGACAAATCTGTGTATAAGTAGCAGCATTTTTAAGTAATGTAAGGAAATTGGAGCCAGTAATAACATCGATACATTGTAAAGATTGCACATTGTTTTTCACAACAATAGAGTGACAACTTAATTTCCTCTTATATAACTTTGTTTATTATGTCTGCTGGCATTGCATGACAACTATTCTTGGCAGACATACATACTGAGGTTTACATCGTAAAGGGAACTGATAACTGAACACGCAAACGCAAACTCCCTAAACCCTTTAGTGCAAAAGACAAGACAATCAATCAAACTGCAGTTAGACTGAAGCACATGCACGACATATACATTAATTTATTCTGGGCTATATCTTTGCATCTTCCTCTTTGCCATACATGCATTCAAAGTAATTCACACTCATTGCATTTCGCATGAGAAAGAATCCAGTCGTAGCTCGGGGTGAAGTCTGCGGTTCAAACCAGGGGAAGTTACATAACAGAGAAAAACAGACAGTTGCTTTTTACATGATTTCCTCTGATTATGTTTTTTAATCCCCATATTTTATCCTCTTTAGCTCCGAAGAGCACAAGGACAAGTGGTTTGCACTCATCAAAAGGTAATTGGTTTTGACTCTGCAATGCTTTGTTTTGGTGCAGTAGTTCAGCTTTCAAATCACATTTTCCTGAAGGGGAGGAGAGATTTGATTAGGATGGAACAGAAATTATGTAAAAAGATCAATTTCCACATAAATGAAAATACACACAGTTCTCATAAATACATGCTTTTTACCCGAATGCATACATTAGTTTTACAGCTAGATGAATGTATAACTCCAACTGTCTGCCAGCTATATAACAGTGCTATTTTGGTCACATGATTTTCTATCCAATGTAACACTGTTATTTACCTCTTTCTTTGTGTTTCCCTACAGTCGGATACTTGAGGGAAAAGATAAGGACGACCCCAAGACCATCCCTCTGAAGATTTTTGCAAAGGATATTGGAAATTGTGCATATGTAAGCTTTTTTCTCTTTCCTTTGTGATTTTTTTCCAAGTCCACATTAAGTGGATAATTAATGACATCACCGGCAGTGCTGCTACTTATGTAACGCACAACCAACTACAAATGTCCCTAATGTGTCCACAACGTTTTCCAACAGGCCAAAACGCTTGCGGTCAGCCACAATGACAGCACCTCTGATGTCATCCGCATGGCTCTGCTGCAGTTTGGCATTTCGGTGAGTAAAGACCGCTGCTGATGCTCAACTGGATTACAAGTGACTGCGCTTAGATGTTATTTAAAGTAGCCTCGACCAGAGCTTTTCATTTTGGCTCGGTAGAAATAAGGTTTGGAATTGTTTTTAACTTTGTTTGGATGAAGGAATGTTTAAAGGTGGGGTAGGTAAGTTTCAGAAACCGGCTCGAGATACACTTTTTGTTATAATCCATGGAATGCTCTTAACATCCCGATAGCAATGAATATCTGAAGTGCTTTGACAAAAAATCCATAAAAAAATGTCTTCTGTGGAAGCCGTGGTACTGTAAAAAGTACAACCAATCGGTTGATTGGATTGCCCCCCTGTCTGTCAGCCTTCCATCTCCTGCACGCACAAATGTATCTCGTGCCCTCATTGGGCGTGCATTGCAGCAGTACTTCAATGACTCGCCAGCAACAGGCGGCCACTTTCCCCAGTCTGCTGACGTCATGTGCGCGACTGCGCGTTCATGTGTGTTGGAGGAGGTGCTCTGTTAAGGAAGTCTGAAGGAAGGGGCGGAATCTTTTCGGCTGTGTACTTTCAAATTGTAGTGCACTCGAGCCGGCTTCTGAAACTTACCTACCCCACCTTTAAAGAAATAAATTTTAAGCACAGTACAAGTATGGACATAAAATGGGCTTTGTTTAACATCTACGTTTAATAGATGAAAGTATTAATTTCAGTCTGTCCTAACAAAGCGTGAAGCATGTTAACAAAGTAATGGAATTTTGACTTTTTCCCACGACTTATAATGTTTTAGAAAAGTTTGTAACACAAGTTTTTTTGGGGGAAATTTCACCAATTTTAGCCTTTCATTAATTACAATTTGCAAATACATCAGGATTGTTTGTAATATAAGCATTTTTAGTGGTTTTCCTTACAGACCTGTAGGTACCTTGACACAATCCGTAAAATACACAGACAAGTAATTTCATTGAAATGGAAGTATTATATATTGTTAATCCTGATTCTCCTTCTCTGGGTCTAGGGCTGCGAAAAAGACCACAGGTTGTGGGTGAGCTCCAGTAAGGACGACCCTCCGTACCCTCTCATTGGTGAGTCCCGTGACATTCCTTTAAAAACACGATCAGACTATTTAAAAGGAAAATACTCTACTCACTATAGTCTATTTCCCTTTCCCTTTAAGATGCTTTTCCGCCTCCAGTGGTGTAGGATTATAAGACTTGGTATTTTCTCACAAATCTGCATGCATGCATCTTTTATAAATTCATTAAAGTTCAGCAGAAAACAACCTGTCTCATCTTTCTGTTGATGCTAAAAAAAACAGTCAGTACTAATGTAGAGATTACACAGAGCGGGGGTTACTTCAGCATCAGCAGTCCGCCAACAACTGAACATCTGGAAGCATTTCACAGCAGTTAGTGACACATTGGTATTTCCGAGAATTTTTTGTAACCGTATCTTTTGTTCTGTAGTTCCCACTGAATTCCCCAACAACAGACCGCTGACTCTTTTCTGCATGGAACAAATTCTGATATAATTTTAAATCATATTTTCTTCCTTTTGTTATCATTGTTGTTTTTAATTTTCCACATTGAAAGTCAGGAAAAAAACACAACACAAAAACATCAACAAAAGTCTTAAATCACAATAATGCTGAAGTAAAAAGCTAACCTGATATAAGTCAATAATCATAATGATAATAAAACAATTATGATAATAACTCAAATATGACTTACTAAAAAACATATTAAAAAAAGAAAAGTAAACTATAATTAAATATTAATGTTTCTAAATATTTAAAATCTACTTAACCTCACGTTAATGCTTCAGACGTATGCTAATGTTCCATAAATCATCTTATTTCCTTACATATTTTCTCCCTTGACTCATGCACATACCGGACCCTCTAACCCCCGGACCCTCTCTTTCAGGCCACGAGTTTCCCTTCAGCATTAAGATGAGCCACATTCGGGACGGGACGAGCAGCGTGGGGGGGGCAGGGAGGGATCCATCGACTCCCACAGACTCTCCAGGCGTTCTGCTGCTGGACCAGTGTCTCCCCCCCGACACCCAGTGCCAGTTCATCCTCAAACACAGCAAAGTGACCCCGGGACAGACTTCACTTTTAGGTAAGACGGACGGTCAATAATAATTAAACCATTTTATTTATAAGCGCATTTTTCATTTGAGTAAACACAACTCAAAGTGCTACAGAGTAAAATGGTTGAGACAAAACAACAACAAAATAAAGTAAACAACAAAATAAAAACAGTGACTTTTAGGTCGGCATGGCAACAATACTGCAGTTCTCTTTTGGAGGTCTGTTTTCCCAAGGCCACATGAGACATTTTTCCAAAGAAAGGAAATGTATTTCAGGAAAAGAACAGTAATGTATTCCAGTTGTGAAAGCAATTTTAACTTGTAGAGACGCGATCGAAGGGAGAAAGAGTTTAAACGAAAGTGATGAATATTTATTCGTCATGTGAGATGCCAGAATTGTACAAGGCAAAAAAGGCCTTACATTTTTTTTTAAACAAAAACCAAACCCTGGAATACTGAAGCCTACATACCTGCTGGGTTTGTGGTCTTGTGTGAATAAAAATATATTTCATTTTGTCTTCCTAAAAAAGAATTACCAAACTTCCTGTCCTCATCAAGTGCTGAAGAGGCCCTATTATGCTTTTTGGGGTTTTCCCTTTCCTTTATATAGTTGCATGTAATTGGTCTGCAAAGACGCCAACGCATTGTACGTGATTAAGGGGCGGGATATCTCTAAGCGTCTGACCAATCACAGCAGAGCTGGCCAGCTAACCAATCAGAGCAGACTGGGCTCTGGTTTCAGACAGAGGGTGAAAAGAGGTGCTGCAGTATGAGAAAAATAAAGAGCTTTTTGAACATTAGAGCATGGAGACATGTAGAGACACTACATACTGATATACACCTGAGCATCAGCAGGAGAGGACTCTTTAAAGTAGAGACACTACATACTGATATACACCTGAGCATCAGCAGGAGAGGACTCTTTAAAGTAGAGACACTACACACTGATATACACCTGAGCATCAGCAGGAGAGGACTCTTTAAAGTAGAGACACTACATACTGATACACACCTGAACATCAGCAGGAGAGGACTCTTTAAAGTAGAGACACTACATACTGATATACACCTGAACATCAGCAGGAGAGGACTCTTTAAAGTAGAGACACTACATACTGATATACACCTGGACATCAGCAGGAGAGGACTCTTTAAAGTAGAGACACTACATACTGATATACACCTGAACATCAGCAGGAGAGGACTCTTTAAAGTAGAGACACTACATACTGATATACACCTGAACATCAGCAGGAGAGGACTCTTTAAAGTAGAGACACTACGTACTGATATACACCTGAACATCAGCAGGAGAGGACTCTTTAAAGTAGAGACACTACATACTGATATACACCTGAACATCAGCAGGAGAGGACTCTTTAAAGTAGAGACACTACCTACTGATATACACCTGAACATCAGCAGGAGAGGACTCTTTAAAGTAGAGACACTACATACTGATATACACCTGAACATCAGCAGGAGAGGACTCTTTAAAGTAGAGACACAACATACTGATATACACCTGAACATCAGCAGGAGAGGACTCTTTAAAGTAGAGACACTAGATACTGATATACACCTGAACATCAGCAGGAGAGGACTCTTTAAAGTAGAGACACTACACACTGATATACATCTGAACATCAGCAGGAGAGGACTCTTTAAAGTAGAGACACTACATACTGATATACACCTGAACATCAGCAGGAGAGGACTCTTTAAAGTAGAGACACTACCTACTGATATACACCTGAACATCAGCAGGAGAGGACTCTTTAAAGTAGAGACACTACATACTGATATACACCTGAACATCAGCAGGAGAGGACTCTTTAAAGTAGAGACACTACATACTGATATACACCTGAACATCAGCAGGAGAGGACTCTTTAAAGTAGAGACACAACATACTGATATACACCTGAACATCAGCAGGAGAGGACTCTTTAAAGTAGAGACACTAGATACTGATATACACCTGAACATCAGCAGGAGAGGACTCTTTAAAGTAGAGACACTACACACTGATATACACCTGAACATCAGCAGGAGAGGACTCTTTAAAGTAGAGACACTACACACTGATATACACCTGAACATCAGTAGGAGAGGACTCTTTAAAGTAGAGACACTACACACTGATATACACCTGAACATCAGCAGGAGAGGACTCTTTAAAGTAGAGACACTACACACTGATATAATCCTGAACATCAGCAGGAGAGGACTCTTTAAAGTAGAGACACTACACACTGATATACACCTGAACATCAGCAGGAGAGGACTCTTTAAAGTAGAGACTACATACTGATATACACCTGAACATCAGCAGGAGAGGACTCTTTAAAGTAGAGACACTACACACTGATATACACCTGAACATCAGCAGGAGAGGACTCTTTAAAGTAGAGACACTACATACTGATATACACCTGGACATCAGCAGGAGAGGACTCTTTAAAGTAGAGACACTACATACTGATATACACCTGCACATCAGCAGGAGAGGACTCTTTAAAGTAGAGACACTACATACTGATATACACCTGAACATCAGCAGGAGAGGACTCTTTAAAGTAGAGACACTACGTACTGATATTAACCTGAAAATGAGCAAAATATGTCCTTTTTTTTCTTTTTTTAAATGTCAGCAATTGCGGTTTAAAAATCTGTGTGCAACAAATTAGGCATAAAGCTACTGTGACAGTATGTGTTGTTAAATGTTCATCAACGTGCCAGTCAAGTTCTCAAATAGGTGGTTGGTCAGTGCCAGGAACCCGTTCTGTTTGAAACCACAAGAAGAAATATGAGGATACAGAAGTATTAATGCAGAACAGAAAGTTCTCTGTGACCTTCGTAAACATCTCACTTTGTTGGTGCTCATTTCTGTTGTGTTGTTGGATGAATCGTTTTGGGAAGAAGAGAAGGAGTCGAGGAGAACGGTGGGAAAGGAGATGTTAGCGGAGCAGGGGTTACAGCGGGGGTTAGGAGAGACACAGTGTCAGAACAAGAACAACATCACACAGACAAAGGGGAAGAGAGCCCAGAAGAGATGGATGAGGGTGGGAATAGGAAGGTGGAAAGGGAAAATAGATGACGCAGCTATTGAGTAAGTCTGAAGGCCAGCGGAGGTGAAGGAAAAAGAAACAGCAGAATGTAACAGATAAAGAGGGAAGAATGCACAGAGGGACACATGGAAAAGGGGACGTCAAAGGCGAGAGGGACAGAAAAATGTGAAAGAAAAACAAGAGGACAGGAACTAGGATGAGTAACGGGGGACCTGGGTGGAAAAAAGGGGGTGAGCTTTAGAGGAAAACAAGTCGAGGAGAAAAAAGTGTGTGGAGGCTGCAGTTTGCCAACCACAAGCTTCGCCTCAGATTCCTTTGCTTCAAGCATAACAGCGTCTTACGCAACCGCTCCATACCAGCCTGCCACCATAGAGCCCCTAATCGCTCACGCCGTCCCAGAGCCAACCAACGTGTGTGTTTGTTGGGATGGAGCCATGGCAGGACCATTTATTCTCAACTAACCCGCAGTAAATGATCCCTTGAATGTTGCAAAAATTATGTAAAATAAATCTTTGGAGATGTTGTTTTCCAATTTGCTGCCAGATTGGTCCGTTTCAACATACTGCATGTGTGCCAGAGATTGCATTGAGTTATCTCCGCGGCTGTGACCAAATGTCCAAAAACCCATAATTTACTGGAGGCAAACAGTATGTCCCTTAGATTGACCCATTTGTCTTTAAAGAAGACATATTATGCTCCTTTTTGGGTTCATATCTGTGTGTAGTGTCTCTACTGGACATGTCTCCATGCTTTGATGTTAAAAAAGCTCTTTATTTTTCTCATACTGCCTGTATCTTTTCACCCTCTGTCTGAAACCAGATCCCAGTCTGCTCTGATTGGTTCGCTGGCTGGCTCTGTTGTGATGTCCCGCCCCTTAGACTATCAAGTGCGATGACTTTGAGCACTAGCCAATAGAACAATTAAGTAGTGACCCCTTTTTCAGTGAACAATAGTTCTCAAATACAGTACAGACAAAAACCTCCGTGCACAAGGAGGCGTGTGGCGCAGTGGGTTGTGTGTTGGGTTCAGGGGGTCACAGGTTCAAACCCCACTTCAGTCAGCATGTCGTTGTGTCCATGGGCAAGACACTTCACCCCAAATTAATCTTGTGGAGATTGTCCACAGTATTGAGTAAGTAAGCTTTGGATAAAAGCGTCTAACAAGTGACATGTAATGTGCATAAAACATCATATGGTACATAGCAGTCATGAACGTGTGCACACATTTCAGCCGGTTCCAAAACAGTATTTTATTTCTATATCCAGTCCAACTCACAAAATTATTGCAAGAAATGTAATGTAAGATTGCGTCCACTCTGCTGCAGGAAGAGGTCCAAGATGTTCTGTTCAGATTTCTAGCAGCCAAAAGTCTTCATGTCATGTGATACACAATGGGAGGTGAATGGGATTCACGATGGGAGGTGAATGGGATTCACGATGGGAGGTGAATGTGGAAAAACTGAAGTTATAAAAAATAAAGAGGTCCATCAAATATTCCGATCTGGTATCTCATCCTTGTGACAATGTTAATCAATTCTTTCTAAAACCATAAAAAAAAGACGTCAACAGATTGTTGGATAATGTCAACAAGCAGTCCACTTCCTCCGTCCTCAAACTATTCCCTGATTAGAAAGCTGTATTGATGTAACGCCTGTTTTTTACAGCCAGGTCATGTTTTTTTCCATGATGGCAAAGCCCGCTGTGAGCAGCCCCGTTATTCAGTTACTGTTGAACTTTGGTCCCGAGTGTATTTGGGCACGGCGCCACGACAGATCGTTAAATAATGAGTTATTTGTGAAGAATGCTACATATTTAGATCGCTCTTTTGGGTCCTCCACCCACGGCAGGAATCCTTGTCAGAGTCCCACCCTTGAATACAAGTCTTAATGTAATTATGTGAAGACTTCTGGTGTTGAAGTTGTTGCAGTAAAATGTCCCTGCATCGGCTCTTTAACATGTATTGCAGCCTGTGCAAACGTTCAGACCTCACCAGTAGTTCAGACATGTGTTTTAGAGTAGTTTCAATTCAGAGTATAATTCCAGATTAGTTCTGTGATTGTCAATGTGTGTATTCGATCACTTTCTACGGCGGCCGACAGGTGGAAACGCGCTATAAAACACTTCCATTTGGAGAAACACGCGCAGCTTCACAAACGAAGCAAATGTAAAAACGAAAAATTGCCAAAATGTGCATTAAGAAAACATTAAACTCCTCTAAAAATAAAAGTGATGCAAAAAGCACAAAGTTGGTTAGTCTGTTGCATGGTGGGGGCATGGCTACATATGTTTATCCCAAATTCTGAGTCAATGGTTCTTTCTTCCTCTGTCTTTCTGTCCCTGTCTTATTGGTGTCTTGCTCTATCCCACCTACATGTTTTAAGTGTGTGAATATTTTGTCAAAGTTTAGTGGACAGACCAAGCATTCATGAGCATGCTGAAAAAGTCTAAAGTCTTACTGCGAAACAATTCACCACCTACTCTACTCTAAGCTAACCTACTCTACTCTAAGCTAACCTACTCTACTCTAAGCTAACCTACTCTACTCTAAGCTAACCTACTCTAAGCTAACCTACTCTAAGCTAACCTACTCTAAGCTAACCTACTCTACTCTAAGCTAACCTACTCTAAGCTAACATACTCTAAGCTAACCTACTCTACTCTAAGCTAACCTACTCTAAGCTAACCTACTATACTCTAAGCTAACCTACTCTACTCTAGGCTAACCTACTCTACTCTAAGCTAACCTACTCTACTCTAAGCTAACCTACTCTAAGCTAACCTACTCTAAGCTAACCTACTCTACTCTAAGCTAACCTACTCTAAGCTAACCTACTCTACTCCAAGCTAACCTACTCTAAGCTAACCTACTCTACTCTACTCTAAGCTAACCTACTCTAAGCTAACCTACTCTAAGCAAACCTACTTTACTCTAAGCCAACCTACTCTACTCTAAGCTAACCTACTCTAAGCTAACCTACTCTACTCTAAGCTAACCTACTCTACTCTAGGCTAACCTACTCTAAGCTAACCTACTCTAAGCTAACCTACTCTACTCTAAGCTAACCTACTCTACTCTAAGCTAACCTACTCTACTCTAGGCTAACCTACTCTACTCTAAGCTAACCTACTCTACTCTAAGCTAACCTACTCTACTCTAGGCTAACCTACTCTAAGCTAACCTACTCTACTCTAAGCTAACCTACTCTACTCTAGGCTAACCTACTCTACTCTAGGCTAACCTACTCTACTCTAAGCTAACCTACACTACTCTAAGCTAACCTACTATACTCTAAGCTAACCTACTCTACTCTAAGCTAACCTACTCTACTCTAGGCTAACCTACTCTACTCTAAGCTAACCTACTCTAAGCTAACCTACTCTAGGCTATCCTACTCTACTCTAAGCTAACCTACTCTACTCTAAGCTAACCTACTCTAAGCTAACCTACTCTACTCTAAGCTAACCTACTCTACTCTAAGATAACCTACTCTACTCTAAGCTAACCTACTCTAAGCTAACCTACTCTAGGCTAACCTACTATACTCTAAGCTAACCTACTCTACTCTAGGCTAACCTACTCTACTCTAAGCTAACCTACTCTACTCTAAGCTAACCTACTCTAAGCTAATCTACTCTAGGCTAACCTACTCTACTCTAAGCTAACCTACTATACTCTAAGCTAACCTACTCTAAGCTAACCTACTCTACTCTAAGATAACCTACTCTACTCTAAGCTAACCTACTCTACTCTAAGCTAACCCCAGATCTCTAAAACGAAACCTTTACATTTGCAGTTTGGTAATCACCGAGCATTAGCGGACGTGGTGACTTCCACATGCATTACTCAAGCAGCAGCAATCTGATGGTGTCTGAAACCACCTCTTCCTCTTCTCCCCCCCACAGAGCCTGGTCAGCAGAAGTCCTTTAAGAGGAAGAGGTCTCTGATCAACTGGCCTTTCTGGAGAGGCTCCAACACGCAGCTGGACGGCCTCCCCCTCTCCCCCACCTCCCTCTCCCCAACTCAGGGTCGTCTGTTCGGGCGCCCCCTGAGCTCCGTCTGCTCTCCAGACCACGGCCTGCCCAAGCCTGTCATGGTGAGTCGAGTCAAGGTCACGTGAGGCCAGAGGGAGAGGTCAGGGTCCCGCCTGGAGGGGTCAGAGTGTCTTTAGGGAAAGGGAGATTTACTCAGATCTTGTACTTGAATGAAAGTAGAAGTACCAGAGAGTAGGAATACTGTGTTACAAGTAAGAGTTGACAGGAAAGAGGAAAAGCTTAACAGTTTCATGCTGACTTACTCCCAAGCATTACGTCGCCATTAAAGGGTTCATTATCTAAGATAGCTTCAAATTCAATATCGTACATTAGACATTTTCTCAGCGTGCTTTGCAGTGTGTACAGCATATCATACTGTCTGTCCTTAGCAGAGGTGGAAGAAGTACTCAGTTATTGCACTTAAGTAAAAGTACCAAAGTGTAGGAATACTCTGTTACAAGGAAAAGTCCTGCATTCAAAATGTTACTCAAGTAAAAGTAGAGTCTCATCAAAATAAAGTTAAAGTACCAAATGTAAAAGTAGTCGTTGTGCAGATTGGTCCATTTCAGAATAATATATATGATATGTTTTCTAATGATTGATCATGAAAGTGTTCTCACAGCTGGTAAAGGTGCAGCTAGTCTGAATGGCTTTGTAGACTGCAGGGTAGCTGGTGGATTTACTCCAGGTGGAACTAGAGTCTGATTCACACTTGATTAGATTTTAAATTATTAATACAAATCTGCTAGGTACAAAATAAATGTAGTGTACTTGAGTCAATGCACTTGGTTATTTCCCACCTCTATCTAGTCATATGGACAAATAGAGGGTTTGCTTTCACGGCTTTATGTAATTGCTAAATTACTATTTTGTCGGTAATGACCCCTTACATTAAAGAAATCATTGACGAGCTTGAGTTGCATGGGAAGTGAAATCCCAATCTGTTGAATAAGCAATCCATATTCTACACTCAACAAAACATGTTTCCTCTGATCATGAAACCTTTTAGGAAGGACCTCACTGAGTCTACATGGCTAGTTAGCTTCTGACTTGTTAATTGGCTCCTTGTTCCACGACACTTTACACAATCCTCTGATTCCTGCAAGTGAATACAACAAATCGCTCGCTCACGTCTCCAGTACTAACGCTCTAATAAAACCCATTTGATGAAATAAATTTAGATGAATTTTATTTGCACAAGAAAATCTGATTCTAGGAAATCAAAAATGTAAAAACAAACGTCAGGGTCAAGCTAAATTCACTTAGTCCGTAAATCCTTTAATTTCCTTTGGTTTAAAACATGGCTGGACTCTCTGAGCGAATAAGCCCTTAAGCATTACATGGTATTAGCAGCAAAGAGCATTTGTGCTCTGAGAGTTGCTCACTCAAGCTTTGAGTTAAGAGCTATTGCAGAGCTGCTAATTTCTCTGTCTTGTTCAAAAATATTCCGAACATTACTGAAAGGATGCTGTGATCCCTGCAGGACATGTTGGTGTTCCTGTTCCTGGAGGGGCCGTACACACGGGGCATCTTCAGGAGGTCCGCCGGGGCCAAAGCCTGCCGGGAGCTGAGGGACCGCGTGGACAGTGGGAGCGAAGACCCCGAGATCGCACACCAGTCTGTGTTCGTCATCGCTGCTGTCCTCAAGGTAACACACACGCACACGCGCACACACACACACACACATACGCACACGCACACTGCACTGGTTTGAAAGCAGACAACAGAGAGCAGGAGGAGCGACTGATGTGCGTCCAAAATCACAGAAGTCCAGACAGGATAATCTGTCTCTGCAGAGCTGCCAGGCAAACCCACAAGGTGCCACATTGTTCAGCATCCACACACACACACACACACACACACACACACACACACACACACACACACACACACACACACACACACACACACACACACACACACACACACACACACACACACACACACACACACACACACACACACACTGCCCTGCTGGACTTCACCTGCACACGGATTGTCCTTTGTTAAACAATTAGTGCATTGAAAGGACATTTCCTGAAGCCGAAAACGAAATCGTTAAAGTCAAGTAAAACCCCAGGAAACCGGATACACGTTCTCAATTACTAACGGTATTTAGACAAGGTAACATAACACTGTATTGATCCCTGCAGGTGTCAAAGCAGCTCCAGCTACTGTATGAGAGTGAAATATAGGATAGGACGGGTCATTATGAGATAATAAGAATACAAATGTAATTGAAAATGAATATATCAACAATAGGATTAGGTTAAACAGAATATTTGAATATATATGAACCTTTTTTGGGTCATGCCCTCAGGATGAACTATACGTTTGCCCTAGTTTCCATATGCTCTTGACAGCATGCTTTCTTCCCTTCTTGACCTTATAGCCTTGATGGCTATTCCTGTGAATTCCTCGAGGTGCTTATGTACCCGATGGCCTCATTTCTGTGGCACTTAAAGCATAGATTTAACATTGCTTTAGGTGCATCTGAACTTGTGTTCATGTACTCAAGGAAGGTTGCTCTGATTGTGGCATGACTTAAGGAGGAAATAAAGCAGTCTTTTATATACAATGTCCACATGTAAATATGCAGGGTGTGCAAAGGCAAGGCAGGCAATGCATTTGAGACTAAGTGATTACTCAGTTCTTGATACTTGATCTCTTGTTATGTTTGCATCCAGGACTTCCTGAGGAACATCCCGGGCAGCCTGCTGTGTGTGGATCTGTACGAGCGGTGGATGGATGTGATGGAGGGGGAGGCGGGAGAGGAGAGGACACGAGCTGTCCAAATGTAAGATCTCTTCTGGAGGCACATTCTGATGCTTGTTCAAAGTTCAATACACCAAATAATACTGTGTGTTTTATGTCGAGCACAAACGGACACAACAAGTCATTCAGACGTGCGTTATTTGTGACGAATGAATAAATGCGGCTTTTCCTTTCAATTACACACTGCTTTCTCTAGAGGGGAACAGAAAGACAGGGAAAGAGGACGAGTCAGTTCCAGATGTAACAAGCTGCATTCCTCTTGCTTAGGAAAACAAAAACAAATAACATTAAAGCAACTTTGGAAACGTTTGTGGAGAAATTCCTGTGGAGACCAGCCAACACACACACACGCGTGCACACACACACACACACACACACACACACACACACACACACACACACACACACACACAGTGAGAACAAGAAGTGTTTGAGGATCCGCTAGTCATTACATTCCCATGTATTACATCTCGTACCATCTTAACCTTCTTTCCTTACTTCCTTTCCTTTCCTTCTCCCCTTAAGGTTGCTGCAGCTCCTGCCCAGCGACAACCTGCTGCTGCTGCGTCATGTGATCGCCGTGCTGCACTGTATCCAAGGCAATGCCCACGACAACCAGATGAACGCCTTCAACCTGTCCGTCTGCATCGCTCCCAGCATGCTTGGGGCGCCAGCGCCGAGCACCCCCGAGATGGAGGGGGAGGGCACCAAAAAGGTGAGGAGGCACACACACACACACACACACACACACACACACACACACACACACACACACACACACACACACACACAACACACACACACACACACACACACACACACACACACACGCGCACACAATCTGCAGAACGAGTACTTTTACTTTTGGTACTTTCAGTATATGTATAGTATAGATGGCAATACCTTTACTTGAGTAACATTATGAATGCAGGACTTTTACTTGTGACAAAGTATTCCTACACTCTGGTACTTCTACGTACTTAAGTACAAGATCTGAGTACTTCTACACCCTCTGCTAAGGACAGACAGTATTGCATGCTGTACAAACTGCAAAGCACCCTGAAATATGTGATATTAGGCTATATAAATACAATTAGTATTTAAAGCTATCTCCATGGTTACCACCAGAGGTACGCAGAAAGCATGTTTTCATCGTAAATGGGAAGAACTAACCCTTTAATGGCGACGTAATCCTCTAAGTGGTAAACTAGTTACACACATCTCCCTGTGTGCTTGGGAGGAAGTCACATTACACTGCTAAGCTTTTCCTCTTTGCTGTCAAGTCCTGCTCTAATCTCAGTGATTCTAAGCTCAGCAGAGTTAAAGAATGTGTGATTCTAGCTCAGGCGTGATCATCAGCGTGTGAACGTGACTGAGTGTGTGTGTGTGTGATGTGTTGAATGTGTGTGTGTGGGGTCAGCTCCTGCGTGGAGGTCAGCGCTCAGATTCACGGTGCTGACACACAGCTTTCAGGCTGATCGTGTGTGCGTGTGAACACGTACGTGCACACACACGGTATACCTGTGTCAGGGAATGACTTGCCTGCCTGTCAAAGTCTTGTGTGTCTGGACTCTCTCACACACACACACACACACACACACACACACACACACACACACACATACACACACACAAAGTACACACTCATGCTGAGGCAGCTTGCATGTGTTAAATTCCTCAGTTTACACACGGTCTCAGCAAGCCTCTCTGACACACACACACACACCACACACCACACACACACACACACACACACACACACCTGTAGCACCTCAGTGTATTCAAGAGGTTCTTCAGTTGGATATTTTTTTATCTACGCTTTCGTTCATAGAGCTACAAAACATTATGATCACCGCTCAATGTGTTGTTTAGCTTAGCATAAGAAACAAGGGAGAACAGCTAGCCTTAATCTGCCCAAAGGCAAGACATCTGACTGCTGGTCTCAACAAAAATGACAAATGGTCAAGTTGTATCCCGTTTGGGGGAAAAGAGAAGCTGCAGTCTGAGAACAAAGCCCTTTTTGAACATTAAAGCGTGGAGACATGTCCCAGAAGTGGCGCAAAAGGAGAATAATATGGCTCCTTTAAAACATAACTGGAGTTAAAATAGTCGTTTTCAGTGGTCTTTTATTCTTATTTTGTATTTTTGTTAACTCAAAAGTGAAGCAACCTTTCTCCATCATTCATTCTCCATCACATCTTGGCAAGCAGGGCTAACTAAAAATGACTTAATGCCTCACCAGTGGCTGCAGCCAAAGCCCACAGAGGAAGCCCCCCTGCCCGTTGTGTTGTCACTAAGAATCATAATCGTTTTGAAATATGTGGTCTTTCTGGAAAGTTACAGTATTGGAGTTGCACACTATCTCTGTGGGTGGCTGGTTTGCTTATCTTAGCAATGTGAATGTGTGTGCTCGGAGGTGGTTGTGGTTCATTGAGAAAACATTCAAAGAATTTCCTACAGAGTCACGGGACTAAGTGTGTGTTTTAGTGGAAGCAAACGTGTTACTGAAAACCCTCACACATACCAGCACTTCCCACAAATACCTAAATATCTCTTTCATAAATACTCCCTTGATAACACTTCCCCTCCCACACGGCATGTTTGTGTGTGCTGCCTGAGCGTTGGCAGCCTTTTTCTGAAAAAAACCCAACTAGATTTCAACATTTCCCTCCTTGCGGTCAAACTGCCGGCCAACGCAAACCAGCGAGGTGAAGACACGTGAACGCTCGGTTTAAGCCAATTCAGTTTAGTCTCCGTTTCCCTCCTTCTTTTCTGCAGCTTATGATTTAAATGCTTTTGGCTTAGCTGTTGAGGAGGTAAATACAGCTTTCGCTTGAGTAATACTTTAGATGGAGACAGAGAGACAAATCATTCAAAAGAAGGTTTGGTTTCTCTGACTTTGTTTTTGCATCAAAGGGACTCTTCTGTAATACAGTAGAAGAAACACATATTTGTTTTCTGTCTGTTAGATGTTGACTGAAGACCTTGGAAATACTCAGACATTAACCACTCACACACATCTGTCACACATAAGTCCACTCCACTGTGGCGAAGACGATAGGGACTTGGCTTGGCAACTGGAAGGTCACCAGTTGAAGTCCCGGAAAGACCAAGTGCTACCGAGGTGTCCCTGAGCAAGGCACCGTTCCCTACACTGCTCCCCGGGTGCCGTTCAAAATGGCAGCCCACTGCTCCTACTAGGATGGATGAGAAACTATTTCCCCACGAGGGATTAATAAAAGTCCATCTTATCTTACCCAACCTCCTTTCATACGATATACACACTATGAATTGGCAGAGACACACATAGAAGTTGATAGAGAGTTTAAGATAACATCCCATTGGGTAAAAGAAGCTGTTCTGAATGTGTTGTTGATGGACGAGTGAAAGGACGCCTGCAGGCTCGTTGTAACTGTGGTCACGTAGCAGAGTGACGGGGAGGAATGCTCACTGAGTGATGAAGGAGGGCAGAGCGCCTTATTGAAAGAGAGTGTTACTGTAGATAAGAAAATATGAAATCAAGAGAGAGACTTTGAAAGGAAAACCTGATGGGGGCTAAAGATTGAAAGTGGTCAAAACAATAGACAAATTACTAAAATAATTGTCGTAACACCAAACGCCAGGTTTTAAGGTAGGATAATAATTCATCTGAACAACTACGATGTAATGCAACTTGATTCTTAGTTTTTTTAATGGACTTTTGTCTTGACATTCTTTTAAACTTGTATGCAAGTTATGTGTGTTGTTTTATATGTTTTGATTTGATTAGAACCAAGGATGTATAGATATAACTTATTGGTAATGAGGATCCAAAATAACAATATAGAAATATATATTCTACTTCCTTTAAAAAAAAAGTATTTGTTGTTGTCAACATTCAGCATGTAAAGCATATAAGAAAGCATATTTGTTATGAACTTAATTTATATGCTAGACCCTGTTTTAAGACCTATTGGTGTTGAAAATGACAGAAGCAGAACGAAGCCTTTCATGAGAGAACTGAGATTTCCTTTTCGCATGGGTGTGTCTCAGGAGCAGTGTGCCTCTTTAAGTCGGACATGCACACTATATATCCCCTGTAGTTATGGATCGATTAACACACCCTTACTTTAAAATGCCTGTCGGGTGATGTGCTGTTCTTCAGGAACCGGACAGAGGAATGTCATTGGGCGCTGATGACAGATGTCACAGTGGCAGCAGTATCATTGGGTAACAATATCTCACCTGTAAACACAAACAGGTTTTTCACACCCAAAGATAATTGGTTACATTCAACCTCCCCTGAAGCGAATCACTGAAATTCCTCCTTAGGCGCATTCACACTGCGGTACTTTTCCCATAAAGGTTCATGAGAACTCTTTAGTTCGCATGAACTAAGTACAGATCGCGTTCACACCGGAAAAAGTCCCTGGGGGTGGATTAGGCAAATGAAGCCGCTGACGTCACTTCTTCTTCTTCGGGTTTACTGGCAGGCTGCAAACCACTTCACGGCGTATACTGCCGCCCAGAGTCCCCGACCGGAAGTCCCCGACGGAAGTCCCCGGAGTTGGGGAAGGCTTCAGTAGAAGCTGCTGGGAGTCCCAGCAGCTTCTACTGAAGCCTTCCGAGTAAATCGCCAGAACGCCGACACCTCCTCATCTCCACCGCTCCCATGTTTTATTTTGTGTTGCCATAAGTTAGTCTCTCTGCGTTTCTGCGCTGGGCTAATGCTAATGCTAATAATGCTAAAGCGAGGATAATAAAATGGCGGCTTCACAAAACTTTTTGGGAGATTTTACGGGGCGTGGTTTGCAATCCGCCCAGCCAATCAGACATATAGCTCTTTTCTCACAAAAGAGCCGCTCGAAAGTCCCTGCTCTCTAGCAGGGGACTTTCGAGGGGGTAAAAAGGTTCGCATGAACTAATTTTAGTACCGGCTCTTTTTGGTGTGAACGCGATCATGAACTAAGTTCGCATGAACCTTTGTGGGAAAAGTACCGCAGTGTGAATGCGCCTCTTGTTTTGTTTCTTATTGGTATCTGAAGTCGGATAGTGACAATTATGTATATTAAGATGTGCCTGGGTTTGTGTGCATGTAAATGGTCTGCAAAGGCTAAAATCCCAAAGTTCACAAGTCACAAAATACAAATATGAGCCTCAGAATGAGCGTAATAAGGCCCCTTTACAAGTGTTGGAGGCAGTGATGAATGTTACAGACAGATGAGACGTGTGGTCATTAGAGCTGCACGATTTTGGGAACAAATCTAATTGCGATTTTTCTGACGAATATTGCCATTGCGATTCGAATTGCAATATTTGTTTTTAAGCGACCCAACGGAAGTTTATTGTAAAATGACTCAGATGCTTTGTTTCACCAAAGCATCTAGGAAAGCTCCATTGGAAGCCATTTGGAAAGGGCAGGCACTTTCAAAAATACTTGGCAGGTGATTGGATCAATCTGTCTATCACCTTCTATCATGGGCCAATTCTGATAGGTTAACAATGGCTGGTACATGTGGAGCACAGCACTTCTGATTGGTGTGGATGACTGACACACAAAAAGAAAAAAAAATGTATTTATATATATATATTTATAATAAAATAAAATAATAATAATAATTGGAAGAAAAAAAAATAAAGGAAAAAAAATCGCAGGCTTTGCGCTTTCATAATCGCATCATTTCAAATCGCGATTTCGATTTGAAATCGATTAATCGTTCAGCCCTAGTGTGCATGCATTTGCTTCTTATGTAAGTGAAACTGCAGGATATGGACAGAAGAGCTGAGAATTACCCTAATCCAAGTAATAAATGTGTCCTCAGGCTTTCGCACCGCAGTCAGTAGCACAAGTGGTATTTAAAGAACAATCGTGGGGATAAAGCCTGGAGGTTAATGTTGCGTTTGCTCTCTGGTTACAGCCATGACAGATTAACTTCCCCTGCATACTAAAATAAGGACTCATTAAGTTATGTAATAGCTCTCATCTCCCATCATCTGTCAGGTCAAATGTTTCTTTCATATTTCAATCCCCAATCTGGTCCATTATTGGACCAGGGAAGTGGGAAGTATTTTTAGTCTTCAAATGCGACCTAAAGCCACAGTGCACTGAACTGACTTCAAGCCGTTTTTTATATAAATCAACTTGTTTGAAGCTAGAATAAAGAAAAGTGCACGTAGTTCTTTAAAAAAGAGTGAAACAATTGATTTTAGTCGTAAAGGCTTTATTATTTGCGCCACTTTGCTGTCTTTTAGAAATTAAGACCTTTTATAACTTGATAATAAGCAGAAACAACCTGTTCACTGAGTCATACGGCTGCACCACAGACATCTGGCCAGCAAACAAACCAACAGTTAGGCGCTGAAAAGTGTGTTTTGTCTCCAGTGTGTTTTCCAAAGTGTCGCAGTAATGCAGCGATGGCGGGAAAAACAAGTCATTTCTTAAACTCAACCGACAGATTTGAGTGGAAACTTGAAGTCACGGAGGATATGACTGAGTGGCCGGCGACTATTTGTGTCGTTGCGCGTCATCTGTTTAGTCATTTTTTGATCTGTTTAGTTGAAAAGATGGTGCTTTCCGCCAAGTAAAGTGATTTGTTTGAGGACGGGTTCCAACTGTGGATAATTTCCTGAAAGCACAGACATTGTCGTCGGCATGTTTTACTTAAACTGACCCTTTAAAAAAGCCATTTAAAAAGTGTCCTGATCCCTTAATGGCATTTTTGCGGGGATTGTGTGTATTTGACCTTAAATAGGATTTAGTAACATTCATCATCTTATAAGACACGATACGTTTTAGAAAAGCTACTGTTATAAACATTGGATACGCGTCTCTTGGTCATTCAATAAACATTTGAACAAGTTATAATCAAAGCTAACACATTTATTATTATCATCAGGACATTGTCCAGGAGCGGGAAGCGGGATTTCGTTTTCTCAGTGCTGAGGAATGCAAATACTTGTGTACTTTGAAGGTCAGAAATCTGTGGAAACAAACAAAGAGGAACATTTCTCAACAATATGGGAAATAAACGCACAAAATATCATAAACTTTTGAATTAGTTTGGGGCTGAAATCACACAGTTATCCAAGTCATGATTCGAGCCTACAGAAAAAGCACTACACATATTTTTTTACGTTTTGCATCCGATCTACATTTGATCAAAATCAAAATGCTCACCAGGGAGGGGGGGGAGTGTGCGTGTGTGCGTGTGTGTGTGTGTGTGTGTGTGTGTGTGTGTGTGTGTGTGTGTGTGTGTGTGTGTGTGTGTGTGTGTGTGTGTGTGTGTGTGTGGTGTGTGTGTGTGTGTGTGTGTGTGTGTGTGTGTGTGTGTGTGTGTGTGTGTGTGTGTGTGTGTGTGTGTGTGTGTGTGTGTGTGTGTGTGTGTGTGTGTGTGTGTGTGTGTTCCTTTTTGCTGAATTTCTGCAGATGTCTTGCTGGATCCCTGGGAAACTGCAAGAGCACATGAAGCTCTGCATAAACAATAACCTTATTACACTTTCAGCCAACTGTTTAACGATGAAGACGAACGGTCAGCAGCTGCAGGGGAAGCAAAGAAAGGTCCAAAGTGTTTAGTCTCTAACCAGGCGCTGCTTCTCTCTGCAGGTGTGTGAGCTGGTCCGCCTCCTCATCGAGAACTGCACCATGGTGCTGGGAGAAGACGTGACCTCGCTGTTCAGGAGCTTCAGCCAGAAGAGCAGCAGCAGTGACCACGGCTCAGGTGAGACTGAGAGACGGAGGGTGTGACAGGAGATGAATAGGGAATGAGTGAGTCAATGCGTTCTAGAGATGGAGGCCAAGTCTGCAGAGGGGCTTTCTGCAGAGGGGCTTTCTGCAGAGGGGCTTTCTGCAGAGATTCCCAGCTCCGCTCTATCATCACTTTACTGGCACTGTTGCACACATGTGGAGATGATGGATTACGAACAAAACAGCAACAAAGGAACATCTAAAAATGTGAACATTTTTACAATATTTGCTTGATTAAGGGCGACTGTGGCTGCGAGGGAGTGCGGTCGTCTTTCAACTAGAAGGTTGTGGGTTCGATCCCAGCCTGTGAAGTCAACATGTCGATGTATCCTTGGGCAAGATGCTTAACCCTGAGTTGCTCGCGATGGCCAACGCTTTGTGAATGTTAGGTCCTAGAGCAGGGATGGGCAACTTGGATGGTGGTGGGGGCCACATAATGTATGTACTGGCCACCAGGGGGCCGCAGATTCACTTGGAACACACACACACACACAAATTGCATGTATTGTATGTAATTCTAGTTGTCTAACTTGAAACTAGCTAAGACACTCTGCTGTTCGTCAGCGCCGCTCCCTCTCCCTCCCGCTGAAACTATGAATGAAAAGCTTGTAGTAATCATAGATAACACGGCAGGGTCCGTGACAGTTTGTTTTCATCTGATTTCAAATAAACAAAGTCTTGGTTTTTAGAATATTAAACTTGTTTCGCCAAATTCAGATGATATACAACTTTTAAGCTTGTAACGGCTTAATTACAAGCGGTAACTTAACGTCACAGCAGGCATAACAAAAGCCGGTGTTTCTTGTGAGTGTTGCCCCGGGAAACAAACACAATACACACAAACGCGTCACAGATTATTTTTGCGGTATTTGGCTGCCGAACGAAATCATGTACGCAGCTCGCGACGTAACTAGGAGTCTAGTGGACGGTATCAGTACTACAAATTAAAAAAACTATATTAATTAGGTTGTTTAGAAATGTATCTGAGGGCCGTAAAAAGAGGAGGTGTGGGCCGCATGCGGCCCCCGGGCCGCCATTTGCCCATCCCTGTCCTAGAGTAACATACACTGCTCTGTATGAATGGGTGAATGACATGTAGTATGTAAAGCACTTTGAGGGGTCTTAACGACTGTTAATAAAGCGTTATATAAGTACAGTCCATTTACCATTTAACCACTTGATCATCAATCATGATTTAAAAAATATCGTGGGCACAAGATCGAAATATCCAATATTACATTATAAACACCAAGCTGCAACGAGAGGAAAACATCTGTGAAGCAAATACGCACACCCTAAAATGAGAAGCATAAATTAAGCAAGATTAAGACGTAACAATGATTGATCAGAGGTGCTGATGGGGTTCAGGTCCTAATCGAACAGCTCCTTGACCGAAGGTGCTTTTTAACCGGCAGCTCTTCTGCGTGTATTGGAGAGAGGTGCTTGTACACTGACGAGCTCTCAGTGAGTGTACGGCTCTTTCAGGCCTGCTGATTGGGGTCAATAGTTTGACCTCCACTCATTTCAGTGAATGCTGAGGTGCTGATTAACTCAGCGCTGAATCACTTCATTCATAAATATCACCAACTCTCTTCCTGATGCTATAAATAACCACAGAGGTCAAAGGCTCACTGCGGGACGACACTGTCCTCTGTTCTCTTCTCGGGTCAATGTTTTTAGTTCGTCCCACTTTTTTTTTAAACTTTGTGTATTTAGTTTCTACCGTGAAAGAGAAGTTATCTTTCTTTGTGTAGGTTGTCTGTCTGAACTTGGATTGCTAATTTGAGTTGCTCGTAGGAGGAAATAGCTTAAATTGCAGGATGCTTGTATGAAATGGCATGTCTGGAAAAGCTGTTTATTTTAAGGACTACTTTATCCTCACGTGAAATGCAAGGTTTAATAAGACTGTATTTTGTCTGCAAGATTATTGTTTTTCTGTTTATTTTTAGATTAAATGATCATGAACTTAATTTGTCTTCCCCATAATAATAATAATCTTTCTCTCTTCTCCCCTTTGTTTCTTCATCTTCCTCCCCCTCATCTCTTCCCAGATGTGTCGTCCTTCCAGATGAACGACTCGTCCTACGACAGTCTGGAGAACGAGCTGAACGACGACCCCGAGTCTCCCTTCCAGGAGCAGCTTCCTCTTCGAGACAAAGACAAGCCGGACAGCCTCAGTCGAGACTCTGTCATCACGCTCAGCGACTGCGACCCCGACCCTGACCCCGACACGGACCACCTGCTGCAGCTGCCCCCGCTGGCCAGGCCGCGCAGGTTCAGTCCTGCGGTCCGACAGCCTCGAACCCGCCAATCAAACGGGGCGTCGCAGGGTCCCCGGAGACTGAGGAGGAGCTCAGAGCCCGCCTTGGCCCTGTCCAGCACTCCTCCATCAGACACGTTGATGCTGCACGCAGATCCAACGGTGAGAAAGGTGAGCTACGACGCTGCCATGGAGAGAGAGGAAGAGGAGGAAGAGGTGTTTCTGCAGCAGGGGCTGAGTGGACTACAGCTGAAGGAGGAGGAAGAGGAAGGTTGTGAGAAGGGAGGAGGAGCCAAAGTGCAGAACGGTGGGCGGAGGAAGATGAAACACGCCCCTCCTCCTCCGCTGCGATTGGATGTCAGCTGCTCCAGTCTGTCGTCACCGGCGACCTCACCCACAGGCTCCTCCCTCAGCTCGTTAGACTCCGCCTTCTCACAGTACTCCACGGACTACGCCAGCAATGGGGCGAATCCATTGGCCGAGCCGCCACCACCGCGCTCCCCTCTGTTTCCTGGACGTCCTCCGTTGTCACCGAGAGACTCCCCGCCTCAGAGGGAAGCCCCGCCTCTTTGGCCCACACAGGGCACGAGGACCAATCAAACGCCCCCTCACCATCACGGCCTCCACCCTAACACGTGGCTAAAGAAGGACCGCCGCCTGTCACTAAAGCTCTCTGATAATAATGGACACTCAGAGGAGCCTGAAGTGAACGGGAAAACAGACACAAACGGTAACAGCTGCTCTGACGTTCAGGAGGTCGAAGTGAACAGAAACTGTGGGCGTAGATCCAGCAGCCCTCCGTCGTACCAGCAGGCGTTACTGCAGCTTCAGCGCAGCCGCTCTCCCTTCTACAGGGGCACAGAGAAACCTCTGACGGTCCGAGAGCTGAGGCAGCTCCAAGACCCGACCAACAGATCCATCCAGAAACCACTCACAGGAAGTGAGGTCACACACAGGACTGCTAGAAACGAGTGTGTGCAGCCGCCACAGGGTGTTTTCTACGGACAGAACGCCACCACCCTGGTTCTCAAGAAGCAAAAGTCCCACTCCACAGCCCTCGATGGACACAGAGGGCAAAGGACACTCCCTCACCCCCGCAGAGCATCTGAACCCTCCAAGGTCACGGCGACCTCTCCCCCCCGCAGCCTCACTCTGGACAGACCTCGCTCCTCTAAGGCTCGGCCCAAAGATGGCGGCCTGAGGGTGTCCCAGGTGGAGCCCAACCACGCCGAGCCACGCTTCTGCCTGTCTCCCTCCGCCACCCTGGCTGTAAGGGACTACTTCTCCTCACAGCAGGGTGAGGAGGATGCGGACACGTGCCTGCGGAGGAGTCAGGAGGTGGCGCTGGCCATCGTTCAGGGGAAGAGGGACTGGCAGAGCAGGCGCTGCAGCGACCCGCCGGCGGAAGACTTTGACCAGCTTTTTTTTGCAGAAGAGTCATACGTGTAAATAAGGAACGCTGTACAGACGGATTGTGTATAAGAAACTGTTTTGTATCTGTTTAATTCACTTTGTGATAATGTCCCCCCATACACACCCCTTTCAGTGGTAGTCATCCAGATACAAAACGGTGTTACAGTTTGTGGTACGGTCAAGGTTTTAGATTTTAAAAGGTACCGATGAACCTTGTTCGCCTCCTTGTGGTTGTTCACTACTCAAATGTATTCTGACTCCCTGTCAACAGTAGACTTTGAAGGCGTTGGTTATAATCCATTACATTCTTTCATGTATTTGATGAAGTTGCTTTGTAACACTTTGTTAGGGGTCCTACAACGGTTAATTATTAGGCAGGCAGTAATACTTGATTCTGTGAATTCAATACAGACAAGATGTGATTCATTGGACATCTGGGTCCCTAAAGAATCGTTAAAGCTGCTGCCAAAACAAGTCCGAGTTACAGCTCATTTAGTGTGTCCTTGTTTTGGAATGTGATGAAGCTTTTTAAAAAGAAATGAAGGAAGAGGAGCTCCTCAGAGATGAGAGAGAAAGGACAAAGAAGATTAGTTTTATTCGCTTGAGGCTTTTCAAATGAAAACATATGTTTAGCAGCCAGCAGAAAACCCCTTGATGGTGGGAATCACGGCCATGACAGAAAAACCAATCAAATTGATTTAAAATTTGGCAAAATGTTCATGGAACTTCAGACTTTACTGTATATTATTGTAGTCTTCGCACTTTTCTTGTTTAGAAAGAAGCAAATCAACGTTTTTTTTATAAGGAAATGCAATAAACGTGAGCATTATGACAACTGTGACTTCAAGCAAATACTATGAAATGACTTTAAACGTCATCCACGACGTTTTAGAGAATTACCAACCCTGTACCCATTTGAAAACGCCTTCAAATGTGTATCTTTTATGACGAGTTGCCTCCGTAAAGTGGAAACGTTTCCCCAGCGAGTGAAGCGTCTGTCCGTGTGAATCAGTGAATCAATAGGGCCGGTATTTATTCATGTGAGCCGAGTTTCCAGACACACAGCACACAGTGTTGTCCTGCAGCTCTGGCTTATATCTCTGTGACCTGGGCAGAGGAGAGGAGCTGTGTGTGTGTGTGTGTGTGTGTGTGTGTGTGTGTGTGTGTGTGTGTGTGTGTGTGTGTGTGTGTGTGTGTGTGTGTGTGTGTGTGTGTGTGTGTGTGTGTGTGTGTGTGTGTGTGTGTGTGTGTGTGTGTGTGTGTGTGTGTGTGTGTGTGTGTGTGTGTGTGTGTGTGTGTGTGTGTGTGTGTGTGTGTGTGTGTGTGTGTGTGTGTGTGTGTGTGTGTGTGTGTCAATATGTTGTTGCAAATGGTGTGTTCATTGAAACTGTGTCCTGAGCAGGAATGTGAGGAAATGCGTGCCATTGAAGGAGAAATGTGTTTTTATTCTTGCTTCTGTGGCACTTCATTATTCTCTAAAGAAACCTTTTCAGTCTCACCAGAATGACAAGGAGACAGTGTGGGTGTGTGTGCGTATGTTAATACTCCACACGTATGTTAATACTCCACACGTATATTTTAACTGTTGTATGGTTTGTCCATAATTGTATAATATTGTTGTTCCAGTGCTGCAGTCGTTGCGATGATTCCTACGGTGTCACTTAACAGTAAATGACCTTATTTCACTGTGCATTCATCAACAGAAAGTACATTAAATACTTTCATACTTACAAATACATATTCATAGCACAATGTAGGAGCCGTTTTCACAAGTTTAAACCCAGTGTTATGAGTTCATCAGAGCTTTCCCTAAGGACACACAATGCAATAAGGTCATGTTAAGCGGTACCACTTTAAATTATCTCACAATGTACTTTATCCTGTATTAATATTTTAAATGTTATCTCCATTACAGTGAATTCTGTTTAACTTGTATAATTCTGCTATATTTATGATACAGAAATATATAAATATATATATTAAATCTTATCCTGATACTTTGGTATGTTTTGTTGTGTGAGAAAATCAAATGTGTATTTTTGTACATGCCAATTCTGCTGCTGCTGTCTCTATAGAAAGTATATTTGCTACAAAATGCACCATTTGTATATTGTGTACATTTGATGTCAAATGCTCGCGAGAACAAAATATCATTGATTTTAATAAATGTTGCTCTTGTGAAACTACTTTGCAAACTGAACTGAATTTCTTCTGTAGTGTTGATATTCATGACAGATTTATTTCACAATCATATACAGTATACACACGTGCTAACTCCAACATGTTCTGAAACCAGTTGTTGCAGCAGAGAGCAAACCACGACTTTGTGAAATGATCAGACGTCAGTCCAGTACTCACTCTGTCAGCTGTTTTTGGACGAGCGGTGCAACTGGAGTTCAAATAGAAACACAAAGCCACAAACGTGTCAATTCACATAAACCGGTCATTTATCTAACTGTATAGCATAAATGTACAACTTGGTACAAAAAACTGTTTTTGTCTCTATATCAGAAAAATAAAGACCTTTTTGAACATTAAAGAAACATGTCGCAGTGAGAAAATACAAATATGAACCAGAAAATGAGCACAACAGAGCCCCTTTAAACAGGCTAAAGTAGTATAAAATACAAGAGTACAAACGTTACAATGTAGTGAACGATATTAATAGTTGTTTCATTTAATAAAGGAATACAGAGAATCCTCAACCTGGATTTAAACGAAGTGAGAGTTGCACTAGACCTAAAGTTTTATGGAAGATTGTTCCAGATATATGAAGTATAGTAACTACAGGGTCGGCTCTAGAACAAATCGAATGGGGGGGCAATCATTTACCAAGGGGGGGCACACACTGCCGTCAACAACCAACACACAAACACCAACGCAACTTCAATAAAAAAGGCTATTGTCTTTCACACACATTGCAGGGCTGTAGTGATATTGTATAGCGCACCTATGACTTGTGCATACATGCACGGTTGTGGCACGACCACCAAAACAGAAACATATGGACATAGGCCACCATATAAAAAGTGTGCAAATGTATTTAGTATCCTGTCCATGTGAACATGTTTTAGGTGGGGGTGGACCTACATCTCTCAACACCCATATGAAACAGAACTGTAAACAGATTTACTTTTTCTTTATGGATATTGTAGGCTACTAATCTCTCCCCTTTTAAACTGTATTCTTGTATTACTGTCCTATAGTGTATTTCATACCTGTTTTTCATTTATTCTCTTATTTTTTAATAACTATAATGATCATATAAAGGTGTGTTCCTCGCAAATACTTGTTTACATGGTGACCAGACCGTTTGACACTGAGATAACCTCCAGTAAAGTTAACTATCTAAACACTGAGAGAGTCCTTACCTCACTGAGCTGACGTTATAAGATCCTCTCAGTCTGACAGGAGAGGACTCTCCTCCACCTTGGTGTAGAAACAGCTCTTTATACCCGTTAGCATAGCGAGCTAACCACATGCTAACAACAACATTCCACGTTACCGCTCGAGCACTCACAAAATGCGCTCGTGCCACACACACACAGTGCCGAGCTTGAATGAAACACAGAGACCCAGAAGTACTTGTACTGTACTACTGTATATCATATTATTTTCGATGGCTTTACTGTATAATCACTGTAACAGATGAACAGATCGCCACTGGCTTTCATCTAAACACACAGCCACGTAATGATAACAAAACAAAGGTCGGGGGTTTATTGGTCAAACAACACACCAATCAGAGAGCAGCAGTGAGCACACCTCAGGCTGTGTTTTCTATTTGTATTATTTATTTCTGATTTATTTCACACAAAAAACTTTTAGTGGAAACGTTTTCACTTAGCCTATATGATTAAAAAAAAATGGCAAAGTGGCATGGCTTGCCCACCCTGCGTTGGGGGGGCACATTCACTCATTTGGGGGTGCATGGCCCGCGAATGACCCCCCATGACGCCGACCCTGAGTAACTAACTAATAATATTATGGCTTAATGTCACATTATATAAGATATGGCCACCTTTAGCGACAGATAGGTGCTAACCTGGGCTTGCCTCAGCCATTTTGACCTCTCTGTTCTGTAAAGCTGGAAATCATTGAGTATCCACTTTCACGTTGATATTTGGTTATAAAAAGATAAATTGTAGCTGCTTTAATTTTGGAAGTGTTTGGAAAATGTGAGATATGTACTATTTGAACATTGCTTGGCTGTAGAAGTTAGAGGATTACACAACCCCCTCTGTTCCTCCAAAGCATCACAGAAAGCTTTGTTCTCAAGTCTTCTGAGTTATGAGTGCGAACCCGATACGAATATTTACTGCCATGAATCTTTGAGAGCAAGATGTACCTAAACACAAATCAACTGTGGTCTTGTAATTCTTAATTTATCATCTTTTTCTGAAGGCCTTTAGCACATCATTAACAGAAGGATAACTCGTATATTTTGAAGGCACATTCTGGGATGTCAAAACCAGCAGAATTATAGACGTAATCATCAAATGCCTGCAGATTTGTACACTGCTGTATCTCATTCTCCTCATATTTCTGCACCAGTACACAACGTTAAGTTATTGTTTGCTGATGTGACTCCACTGGTATGATGTTCCTCAGAAGGAGAGGTTAGCGACCAGTAAGGTGATGTAACGCAAACACAATATCTTTGGGAATGTCTCCCATAAAAGTCATAGATCCAAAGTTGTGATTGAAAGACTGTGTTTGGTGTTTATGTGCCATCGGACTGGAAAAACTCGTTGCAAACTGACAGGAAAAGTGTGTCAGTGCAGCTGCAAGCATGAGTTATATTTTCCTTTAACTTTTCTCATATGTGTTTTAAAGAGTTGTCATAAATAAAGCTGGTGTTTACCAGACGCTGTACACCTCCAGTCTCCATTAAGTTACCTGGACCTGTAACTGATGCAAGCAGAAGAGAATAATAATAATAATAATAATAATTCATGAACATTTTTATTAGAGCGCTTTTCAAGGCACTCAAGGCACTCTACAATTACACATTACACATATTAGACATGTAACAGTTATTACTCTGGACAATACCCACAGGAGCAAATTAGGGTGAAGTGTCTTGCCCAAGGACACGGATAAGTTATTAATAATAATAATAATAACGTTCAAAGAAATGTTATTGCAATAATGATGTATTCTTCTTAATAATGACGACTTCAAATTAACGTAATAATAATATTATAAACAACCTCTCAAAAATAATAATAGTAATAATAATAATAATAATAATAATAATAATAATAATAATAATAATAATAATAAAAACCTCTCAAAATATTATCATTTTTAATTAGAAGTACATGTATGAGTCCTAAAACCAAGAAAATACTTTGCATTTTTACCACTTCAGGTTTCTTAGTCTCAAGGACATCAAGTATGTGAGCATAAACCACACTGGTGAATGTCCGAAGCTTTCATGTGTCATAAAAACGACTACGGCTAACAAGTAACTAAATGAGACTAGTACATGTCATCATGCTGAACATTAGCCGCCTTTAGCTTACCATTTAGCTACGTTAGCGATTGTGTTTATGCTTCGAAATCATAAAGTGGTGTAAATATGTGGAGATTATCCTGCTGAATAAAACGTCTACAGTAAGTAGCATAAGCGTGTCTTTGTCACAGATTGTATTTTATTCTAAAATCCAATGGAAAATTACTTTTTGTTGAGGGAGCCCCTTTCGATGCTAACCTCCTGGTCGGCGTACAAAATATATCATCATTGCACCAGTCAAACTGTGTAGTGCTTGAGCTTTTGTCGCTGACACATTTTAAAATCCTGGTTTCTTTCTGCTTACAGCAACCCTTATGACCCTTAGGTTTAAAAGAATACAGGTGGGGTGGGCAAGGGCTTGGAAAGTGAGTCTTTAAATCCCAGCAGTTCATAAAGCATCTGTTTCTGTTTTGATTACCATAAATAAACCTGTTGAATTTTTCAAACACGAATGCATTCATCATAAAACTATCAATTGTATAATGAAGGGAGTGTGCGGTAAAGTAGATTTGTAATGGCCCTGACTGTTTTGTTTGGAGACTGTAGTCAAGTAGAATAACAAGGACATTATCAACAAGAATAAAATACACTTTTATCGCTCTGACATCATCACCATGATCAACAGAGAAAAACACAACACCCCACTGTCAACAGGTGACACTGACAGGCCATATCACACTCTCTAAAGGTCAAGAACCTCGTAAAACATTACTGCCGCCATACGAGGAGTTAAACTAGGCAGAACGAACTGGAACATACTATGTTTACAAAGACAAGGCGTCTGTTAATAGAACCTGAGCTAGTTCACTCAATTGTGCTTTCTTATCCATGCTGTATTTAAAACAGTGATTTCAGAATCATAAATCCACTATTGGTCCGTTATACGCCCCAGCTAGGGGAGGGTAAGCAACACAAACCAGGAGCTCTTAGTAACAATATCGTTTTTTTAGTCGCCCTCTTATGCTTTTTGGTATTTTCCCTTTCAAATAATAGAAACTACTCAGAGAGGAGCTTCTGTAAAAGGTACCTGAAGTACGCATATTGATTTATATATATGGTGTTACTCTCAATCAATCAATCAAAGTTTATTTATATAGCCCAATATCACACGTTTTACATATTTCTCAGGGGGCTTTACACTCAGGATATATATATATATATATATATATATATACATATTTATATATCTACGACACCCTCTGTCCTTTGACCCCCAAATAGGACAAGGAAAAACTTCAAAAGAAACCCCACAGTTAATGGAGAAAAATGGGAAGAAACCTCAGGGAGAGCAATAGACGTGTGTAAATTGAAAAGACAACATATTCCAAATTCTAGAAAAAAATCTTATGTCTGATGTCCCAAAATGCACACTTGTTTCTTGGAATTGGTAACATTCAATGTGATGGAGTTAACAAGGTCTGAAGGTATCCAGATATGTGAGAAACTGGGCTCAAGTTCACCACCTGAATGAAACAAACCATAACATACATTTTTACGCAGTGACGTATGCGACTCAGGTCTGTAAAATCGGTGTGCAGCTGAATTCAAAGAAAACCCAGCAGCCATGTTGGAGTTCACAGCGTTTACAAGTCTTACCAGGCAAGAGCTCCCATAGTCTAACTGCATGCGCCATGACCCACAGCTATCCCCCCCCCCTTCTTCCTCAAATCTATTCCTACAAATTAACTCTGATTCCAACCTTTCTTTTTTATTTCATAACCTTCAAATTCCTCACCCCCCTATACAATCTCTTAAAATCCCAACACCAAACCATAAAAAAATAAACTCAAAACCAATAATATAAATCCCTTTACACACCCACCCAATAAATTTTTTTTTAATAAAAAACCCATTCAAACCACCAAACTACACCCCAAACCCTAAAACCACCACCTCACTAACCTCCACCACCAAACCCCCCTCCCACACCCACCACAACTCTCTAACAACCATCACAACCACCAAACAACCACAAAACACATACCAAATACCCAAACAAAAAAAAAACACCCAACTTATACTACCCATTTACTAATACCCAACAACTAATATCCACTAAAACCACCACCAATCAATACCCTTCCTTAAATATTACTAATCATCCCTACACCTCCATAATCTTATTTCTTAATCTATCGATATACTCTTCGCCTAGATACCAATAAATCTAAACTAACTCCCTTCATTACATCCATCTTTAAAAACATTCCCCAAATTATTCCATAATTTATATTTTTCAGAATTATATACCACCCACCGCCATATTTTAAATTCATACAACCCCTTGACAGTGCATTTCCCATCCAGCACATGTGTTGTTGTAATTACTATGTAGAGTCTCATCAGTTTAACCCCCCACTAATACCAACCGTGACCAAAAAACAAAACCCGCGGACCCTATTATACCAATTCCTGACATTAAACGCCCATCTCTCCTCCCCCCTCACCCCAAGCACTCAACTCCCACAACCCGCGACCCCCCACCCCCCCCCCCCACAGCCCCCCCCCCCCCCCCATTCCCTAACACAATGAAGCTAAAGAAAAATTATACTCAATAGTTTAGACATGGTATACCATTATTTACATGTTGGTGTTGTTGTGATATATTTAAAAATATTTAAAATCTTTATTTTCTAATTGTCTGTTATTTATTTTGGCTTCTTAAACGTTTCGTAACAGGTACTCGTTAGCTCTAGTGTTATTCAATATACTTTTATTGCACTATAATAATAACATGTGAGCTATATTACTCAACTTGATTTGTAGAGCCTAACACTTTCAAATGAAAAACAAGCATTATGGTCATAACTCAAAATAAAAACATTGACACTCTGGAAAGAACTTCATATGTTATTTACGACTCTAATAGAGATACATTCAAACATAAAAGAAAGTCAATGAAATACAATGTGAAGACGTGAAGAATGACAGGTATGCACAGATGAGGAGCCAATCAGCTTCTGAATCGTTTATCTTCACACCGATCCACTGAGACAACGCACATCTGCACATGCTGTGTTTTCCAAACGTCATGTATCAGATCCCATGATCACATTCTGTCCGTTCAGCGCGCAACGAGCACACCCGCACATGCGCGCCACTCAAACATGCACTAGATTTTCAACAACGTATTTAATGTCATATGCACATACAAATCCACTACCGACTTATGCATGCCAAACGCTCATCGCCACACGACGCCACCCACCCACCCAAACCACACACATACACTACCACGCAAGCGTCCGCACACGCCTATAGAACGATCAGACGAGAACCGCACCAACTATAGACCCATGTCGAATCGCGTTACCATAATCTAGTGCAGTAAATCTCATCTCGGGTATCGGTAATCGTATCGAAAAACACATATCGTAGCAACCTAGTGATTTTATCACGTTGCACATATTCGGTCTTTACACATCAGGTGCCAGAAAGTACATCGCAACTTGGCATATCTTCTTTATGAACTACTATGTCACGCTGTACATGCCCCTGCAGCATCGTCACATAGGAGCGGCTAGAAAATAAGAAATGTAGTAAAGCTGTTCAAGTCGCACTCGATTCAATTGAGGCAATCAGTTGTGTCAATGTTCTTAAGTTTTAAATTATGTGATTTTGAGTTGACCTAGTCAATGTGTTTGGTTTGGTTGAAATAATAAATATTGAGTTCTGTTAACCCAAAAAAAGACTTTGAGTACTTATGTCTTTAAAGAGCCTGTGACACCATCCCAACAACTGTTGTGCAATGAAATATTGGTCTACTAGTAATCTCGAACCGTCAGTTTAAAAAAGAAAAAGCGATACCGTTCCGTTAAATATCAATAATTTCGAACATCGCGGGGAAATTCCTTCGACTCATTTTGAAGTGTTGGGGGAAGCCGGAAGTGACGTCAATGCGGGAGGTGAAAGTGACGCTTCGAGAGCCAAACACGGACAAAGTGTGTTGTGTCATGCGTAGAAATGGTGAATTACTGAGATTAGGCACGTTAATAACGTTTTAATGAAGTTGACTACAGTATATTCATATTCGTCAGTGCTTTCATGTCAATTCGGCGACATAAACATCAATGATCGTGGTGAAGATGATGATTACATTAGGATTACAAAATCGGGAGTGAGAGCTGCTGAATTTCCTCCCGTCGGATGTGATATAAAAACAAATCGATTATTTTTGTGGTTGTAAACTCAAGTGGATGAAACTACATTTATTAGTGCTTTCATGTCAATTCGGCGAACATATGATACATTAAATGATCGTTTGTTTGAGCCGGTCTGCATTTCCTGATGAGAAAACAAACCGATGCTTTTTGTAGTTGTAGTACACCAACAACATGGATTAAACGTGTGTTTTTTTTACCACAATGTTGGGGAAATTAATGGATAAAATGCACGGATTATTATTATTATTCCCACTCCGATCGGGACACTAGGTCCACCGTTTCCCCGCAGCGAGGCTCCCCCCGTTGACAGTGTACGTGGGCTGTGTGCAGTGGCGGACTGGCCATCGGGACGAATCCCGATGGGCCGGTACCGAAGTGGGCCGGTCGGATAAGTCACCAGCACATCCCCCATAGGCGGCGCGTGAGGGCTCAGGTTTGAGAAGGCTAAATAACTTCTTTTACCTGACGCTGCCCGCCTCCGGCGTCTATAGAGAAGAGATCACTCAGTGTGCGGAGTTTAAATCTCTCAAGTCATATTACAGGATAAAGGAAATACAGTTTAAACTGCCGTATGCAGAGAAGACGCCGACGTGTCGCACTTATCATTCATATTACATCATCAATCAGTCGATCATCGATCATATAATATCATAATATATCATATATTTCCTTATCTGAGTCAGCTTCTCCAGCCTCATCTGGCCGTGCAACACTCACAGTGTCACAGACGGTATGCATAAGTATTATTTAACACATTATGTTGACGAAACACTCGAGACAAATGTAATTAAAGTCAGATCCACGCGTGTCTTAGACGTGAACGCGCTCTCAGCTGGAGAGAGAAACCCTGGCTTGATTTACCGAGTTGATAACCAGCGTCGTAGGACCGCTTAGCGAGATCTCGTTTGTTAGTTTGTTGTTGTTCGTTTGTTTGTTCTCAAACATATCCAGGGTCTGTTGAACTGGCTTCGTAGTACAGGGCACAGGTGGCTAGCAGCGCTAATGCCAAAGACACAGACATTATATTTGTATTTTACCAGGATGCAGTGACACAAATATTTACATATTTACATTTACTATATACAGCCCCTGACATCCCCACTCACCCCGTTGACAAGTTACTAGCGGTACCGAAGTGGGCCGGTCGAGAGTCCCGGGATGATTTGTAGTCCCATTCCACCACTGGCTCCATGACCATATGATCGCCCATATTGATGCACCTCATTCCTAAACTTCTAACACAGATACAACATAAACCGATCCTTCAGCCTCATACGAGCTCTCAGACACGTTCAACATGAACCTGTCATCGTTGTCTGAGCTTGCTGCTGTGTGCACCATCGTGCGTTTACATCTGACTGTATATATATAAAGGTTTACATGCAGATGCTGGGATCCTGGACGGTGCAGCTGGAGCGCTGTGCCCGCAATGACGTCACCCATCATTTGGCGGGACTTGAAGAATCCGCGAGAAGATCCAGAAAATTGTCAACATTGAAGGCAGATTAACGGTTATCAAAGTACAAATATCCAAAATCAGTTCAGTAACGGTTTTCAAGGAGACAATATGTACTCAAATTGATGGGTTTGGATGATGGGGGAAAACCGTGTCACAGGCTCTTTAAGTTCTGGTAACTTAATCCATTAGTAGAGGTGAATTCAAATGTTTAAGTCACGGTACCTGAACATATTTGAGTTGACTTAATAAGCCATTTTAATTTCACTGTAATCAATAGGTACATGTAGCATTTAATCAAATTATTTAAGTTCTTGAAAATTGTAAGTTTTTAGTTGATTAACTTAAAATACTTGAGGCAATCAGTTGCCCTAATTTTTTTGAGTTAAGTTTACTTATTGGGGCTTACAGTGCATGTTAAATTAAATATTGTACATTAAGACGAAAGCACTGTGCTTTAGATAAGCTGTTTTAATGTGCCTGGTTTGGAGAGTCAATCAACAGCTGAACTTTACTCTTTACAATAATCTACAACACAACTCTCACTTCTGGAGCAGCACATTTGGTCCCTTTCACCTGCGTAATGATAAACTGATTGGATTAATGTAGGGGTTTTCCAATCTGTGCAACCCCTCAAAGTGCTTTACATACAAGTCATCATTCACCCATTCATCCAGAGGGAAGGGTTGCCATACAAGGTGCCCATACTCAGAGAGACTACGTTCACACACTGATGGCCATTAAGCATCTTCTCAAAGCACCCTCTACCTGTGCATCAGCCGCTCTTCCCAAAATCCCAAATCAGTCTCTTTAGGGTCTTTTATTAATGGTGTAACTGGGTCACCTTCCAATTTCTGTCACAAACGAGCTGAGGACCAAAATGCGGAACACGGGAAACCAGGGATAGTCGGTAACCAGCTTTATTGAAGGCAATAGGCTGGTCGGAGACACAACGGCAGATAGTAGACAAAGGGCTGGTCGGGGACAGACGAGGGTTCCAGGAGAAAGCAGGACGGGAGTCGCAGGTACAGAACGGGTCAGGGAGCAGGCGAGGCAGGCTGGTCAGGGACAGGCAGGGTCGAAACCGGGAGAGCAATCTGGAGGGTAATGCGGGAGAGACTGGCATGCTGCAAAGTACGATCTGGCACTGAGGTGAAAGTGAGGTGGGCCTAAATACTAATGGAGCTGATGGGTGCAACAGAGTGAGAGAGAGACAGGGTGTGACTACCAGGTGACTAAGGAATGTTAATGCAGAAAATAGGTGAGTGAGAAAGCAGACTGTGACAATTTCAATGACTACATCCTTTCATTAATTCCCCACATGCCAATATGCCTTAGGTCATACAACAGCATATTCTGAATTCAGCACTTTCCAATGAATACATATGAGCAATGCCTCAGGAGAGGATGATTAGACGTCTATACAGCACATTTAGAATATACAGCTTAATTGAGATTTACATAATAATGCAACAAATGGCTCTGGCCTGTTTTTTCACACAAACCAAGATGCAAAAATAAAAGCCCACTTGTATGAGAAACACACCCGCTTTTAAACATTAGGAAAGACTTGGATATCATTATGATTTTGGGATATCCACAAATATTGGTGAAGGAATGAAAGACGGAAGCTTTGTTTGCAAAACATAAAACATTTTAGAATGCATGTAAACATATTCAATGTATGGCATTTCTGTTTTGCTGAAGGCTTGTTGCCTCCTTTACAGGCACCAGTTCACACTCTCAGACCCAGCGCTGCCCTCCTGGCAACAATACGTGTCTTTTGTTTTCATAAAGAAAGATAAGGGAGTTTAAGGGCAGCTTGGCTTCCTGCCAGCTTGTAGCTCTGCGCAATGAGGTCACGCTTGATATGATCTATCATTCTCATGAATTTCAGTCATAACAACAATTAGCCGGGTTTTCCTCCCTACGCTTCACTGTTGACCTTCTTCAAAAAGTATGTTCCCCCTGCACAGGAACCCTGGTTTCTTTCCCACAAATTGTTTTTCTGACACAAATTCTACAGCTTTAGTGAAAGACTTATGTTGCAATGAAAGGCATGTTCCCACTGTATGTCCTCCTCACGGGACCCTGCATCTGATGTCGATTAAGCATTCGTGCAAAATAACACGAAGGAATGGCCCTGACAGACAGATATCTCCATGCCAACATGTATCTTATTTTACAATCCTGTCCCATGTGGGAAGTAGCTGCTGTAAATGCAACCAAGCGTATTATAGCATTGTTTCTTCCAAGCTTCAACCTACAAAATAAATTGTGTGTGGATTTATAGGACAGAAGTAAAGAGGCATTTGAAGATAAACATGTCAGTTTTTGTTTTACATCTAAATACCACAAATTGCAGGCACTTCTCAGAAGAATTCAAGACCTCCAAGAATGTTTATGTAGAAAGAAAATGTATGGGACAGAGGATTAAAGGAAAGGGGACACAGAGACACCTGCCACATGTAGTAAAGATTGTTGGTGTGTGTATTTGTTTGCAAACGTGTAGTATACCAGTGCCTTTGTGTTTTCCTTCTTGTCTTTGTATATGACTATGTGTATTCCTGTGCATATACAGCATGCAGCATACAGCATAGCCTACAGCATGTACTGTCCCCATTTATGCTTATTTCTGTAAATATGATCGTTGATCAGCTGAATGCAGTTGGGCATCAGCACACAGAAGGGTTTTTAAGCATGTAGGGGAAGCTTGAATGGCAGTGCATTGCGTTTTCCTCATTTTAAGACCATATAAGAGATATTTGTCTTGCACGTTCTACTGGTAGGCACGGAGCCTAGGGGACATGGAGAACGTGAGATCTCGCAAATCGCAATACCCCTTTGCGAGATCTCGCAAAACTTTTCATTTAGCTCAATGTACTTCCTGGTCAGTTCGGTTGCTACGGCAACACAGAAACCACAACAATGGAGCGGTTCATCGATTTTACTTTGAGCTTGGCCTTAAATATAAAGACATCACATCAGTGCTTGGCAATAGGCATGGGTTTCACATAAGTGAAAGACACCTCAAGAGAACACTCAGAGCGAGACGACGCTGAAGTTGGCTTCCGATTCAGAGCATCCGATTCGGCAGTTAAGGGGAAAGTTAAGGGACATTTAATTTACAGCGCTGAGCGAACAATGCTCCGTGTTTGAACCTCTTAAATCGCTGCATAACCGATGTATTTGGACGGGATTATCCCAGAGAGTCTAAAGATTCTTTATAACACAGTTTCAGATTTGTGAAACCTTTATTCTATTTGTGAAAATACAAAAAGGGAGATTTTGCTGCTTTTTTAAAATCTAGACCACATTAGACCAGGTCCTGATCTAAAACCACTAGACCTACACTCATCAAATCTGGACGGGATTATCCCAGAGGGTCTAAAGATTCTTTATAACCCAGTTTGAGATTTGTGAAACCTTAATTCTATTTGTGAAAAAACAAGAAGGCATAAAGGCTTGCCCAGCTGGGAGGTTCACTCTCTGATCCTGATCCTGGCCTGCTGCAGCAACCTCAGCCTTCCACCGGTGTTTGTATTTTCACAAATAGAATAAAGGTTTCACAAATCTCAAACTGAGTTATAAATAATCTTTAGACTCTCTGGGATAATCCCGTCCAAATAAATCAACTCTGCAGCGATTTAAGAGGTTCAAACACGGAGGATTGTTCGCTCTGCGCTGTACTTTCCCCTTAACTGCCGAATCGGATGCTTTGAATCGGAAGCCAACTTCAGCGTCGTCAGAGCGAGGGGACATGCACGTCCCTCTGAGCTGAGTTATTGACAGATTCGAATTTCGCAGATCAATAACTCATGAACATAACATTGTAAAAATACAAACAATATGAATTTACAATCATAGCAGCTACAGTTTTATCAGAACAGTTCGATACGCGCCGTCATCCGAGCTAAACATCAAGAATTGGTCACAATCTGCAGCTTGAGGAGGGAGAGGAGTGCTTAGGGACCGTCTACAAACTGCAACGGGTTTTTTTCCCTTCTCCATGTCCCCTAGGGGGCTCCGTAGGTAGGGCACTCTAGGGGGCTCTGCATCAGGTATTATTTAGTAGTAGAGCACATTTTGGGGGCACTCTAGGGACTTCCCCACCTGAGTCCCCCAATTTGTTTGTATACGGATGTCTGGCTTTTTTTTCAGAATCAAAATTCAAAGGCTTTATTGTCATTTGCACAATAGCTAAAGCTTAGTTTGGCAATTCAATCCTAGGTCCTTCTAAATAGAAAAGCTACATTTGCAACAAGATGTGCGATCACAGTTAGTTTGGCTGCTTTCTGAAGATCGTGGTGTTGGTTTCAATGTGACTGGTTATTATCAGAGTCAATGATGTATGACTTAATTTCTCTGCCAGAGCTAATGTAACTCTTCATTAAGAGAGAGAGTCCAGAGAGCCAGACGCGACTGGCAATTCATTCACATTCAAAAATATTCTTTACATTTGTTTCTGCATGTTGCTAGACTGTTGTTGGCTATTTGGATTTGCATCCGGCAGTGGCTCAGTCAGTAGGGGCTTGGACTGGGTCGCCGGTTCAAGTCCCAGACCAGACCTAAAATATGGAGTGTGGACTGCTACTTGGAGAGGTCCCAGTTCACCTCCTGCCCTGCTGTGGTGCCCTTGAGCAAGGCACCGGACATATCCCTTCCCCCCTCCCTCCCGTTGCTCCCCGGGCGCTGTACAATAGCTGCCCAGTACTAGACTCTGATGGGTTAAATGCAGAGGCCAAATGTCACTGTGTGTGCTGTGTGCTCTGCATGTGTGACCATTAAAGAGGGTTTCATCCCTCCCTATTCTATCTATCAGTTTTGATTTGTAGAAAATGTTGATGCCGGTAAAGCCCAAGTACAACATCACCAAAGTTTAACACTTGTTGCCCTCAGAAGTTTTTTCCTGTAGCTTATACCTTTATTCTGCTGTGACGCAACTTCGGTAAAATCTTCCAACATTATATGGACTCTAAAGTTTCAAAGGTTTACTGTAATGTAATTTGCACAACAACATAGTGATATAATAAAATACAAATACAAAATAGTGCAAGAAGTCTATACACAGTCCCTATTGGATTGCTTACACACCCAAACTAACACCGTTGCAATCTCATATAAGCAAAAACTATAAATGCATTTCTGCTTAAAACATTTATAAAGAGGGAAATATGCAAACATCGCAAACAGGGACACATATTCTCGTATCAGTGGAGGAACATCAGGACAGATTCCCTGCTGTTTTCCACGTGCTGCTGCATGCTTTTGTATTTGTGTCCCTTTCATGTGGGTGCCAGTGAAGGTGGGTTGTCTGACCTTTCATCTTCCCCTTTGTTATCACCACCAACGCTCTCATCCACGTTCCCCGTGGATAATAGCCACGATGCTTTGAAGACCCCAGAAATTCGGTGAATCCCTTCCTATGGGGATTTTAGGGATATCTTTAAAGTGTTAAGCCCCCTTAAAGGTCTCCTATTATGCAATTTTTAGGCATATATTATGCATCTCAGATATATACAAATATATAAAAACATGTCTATGATGTGTTTTGATCAAAAATACTAAACAGATGATGCATTTTAGACATCCCTCATATCCCTCATATCCAGCCTTGTTAGAGAAACGCTTCTGGGGTCCTTAGCTTGAAAGAAAAAAAAGAGGAGGTGGAGCTAATGCCTGCTCAGAATTCTACGAGCTAAATGCTGCCGTGATCAAATGCCATATCATGTTCTAAACCACATCAAGGATTATTTCTGAAACAGTAGGAGCTCAAATGCTTTCTCTCTTGCAGGTTTATAACTTTTTTTATTTCCTGCTTTTTACACATTCTCTCTCCAGTACAGGTTAGCTCTGAGTGTTAGCGATGCTAATGTAAACAAAGACCATATTACGTCCAAAACACGTCGGGCATTGTTTCTGATAGCAACGTTTCTGATAGTGCCGGTCGTCCACATTTCCGATATTACGTCATCCATCCATCCATCTTCTCCCGCTTATCCGTGGTCGGGTCGCGGGGGTAGCAGTTCCAGCAGAGAGCCCCAAACTTTCTTTTCCCTGGCAACATCAACCAGCTCTGACTGGGGGATCCCAAGGCGCTCCCAGGCCAGCGAAGAGATATAATCCCTCCACCTGGTCCTAGGTCTACCCCTTGGTCTCTTCCCAGCTGGACGTGCCTGGAACACCTCCCTAGGGAGGCGCCCAGGTGGCATCCTAACTCAGTGCCCGAACCACCTCAACTGGCTTCTTTCGACGCGAAGGAGGAGCGGCTCAACTCCGAGTCCCTCCCTGATGACCGAACTTCTCACCTTATCTCTAAGGGAGACACCAGCCACCCGGCGGAGGAAACCCATCTCGGCCGCTTGTATCCGCGATCTCGTTCTTTCGGTCATGACCCATCCTTCATGACCATAGGTGAGGGTAGGAACGAACATGGCCCGGTAGACAGAGAGCTTTGCCTTCCGGCTCAGCTCCCTTTTCGTTACAACGGTGCGGTAAAGCGACTGCAATACCGCTCCCGCTGCTCCGATTCTCCGGCCCATCTCACGCTCCATTGATCCCTCACTCGAGAACAAGACCCCGAGATACTTGAACTCCTTCACTTGGGGTAAGGACTCATTCCCTACTTGGAGCGGACAGTCCATCGGTTTCCTGCTGAGAACCATGGCCTCAGATTTGGAGGTGCTGATCCTCATCCCAGCCGCTTCACACTCGGTTGCGAACCGATCCAGTGAGTGCTGAAGGTCGCAGACCGATGAAGCCATCAGAACCACATCATCTGCAAAAAGCAGTGGTGCAATCCTTAGTCCACCGAACTGCAGACCCCCCCCCCACGACTACGCCTCGAAATCCGATCCATGTATATTACAAACAGGATTGGTGACAAAGCGCAGCCCTGGCGGAGGCCAACCCTCACCGGAAATGGGTCCGACTTACTGCCGAGGACCCGGACACAGCTCTCGCTTTGGGAGTACAGAGATTGGATGGCCCTGAGTAGAGACCCCCTCACCCCATACTCCCGCAGCACCTCCCACAGTACCTCCCGGGGAACCCGGTCATACGCCTTCTCCAAGTCTACAAAACACATGTAGACCGGATAAGCGTACTCCCAGGCCCCCTCCAGGATCCTTGCGAGAGTAAACAGCTGATCCGTCGTTCCACGACCAGGACGGAATCCGCATTGTTCCTCCTCAATCTGAGGTTCGACAATCGGCCTGACCCTCCTTTCGAGTACCTTGGAGTAAACTTTCCCGGGGAGGCTGAGTAGTGTGATGCCTCTGTAATTGGCACACACCCTCTGATCCCCCTTTTTGAAAAGGGGGACCACCACCCCGGTCTGCCACTCCTTCGGTACCGTTTCCGACTTCCACGCAACGTTGATGAGACGTGTCAACCATGACAGTCCCTCAACACCCAGAGCCTTCAGCATTTCCGGGCGGATCTCATCCACCCCCGGGGCTTTGCCACTGTGGAGTTGTTTGACGACCCCAGTGACCTCCCCCCGGGAGATTGGCGTTGATCCCCCGTCATACTCCAGCTCTGCCTCTAACATAGAGGGCGGAGTTGTCGGGTTCAGGAGTTCCTCAAAGTGTTCCTTCCAACGCCCTAACACTCCATCAGTTGAGGTCAACAACGTCCCATCCTTACTGTACACAGCTTGGATGGTTCCCTGCTTCCCCCTCCTGAGGTGTCGGACAGTTTTCCAGAACAACCATGTCTTCTCCGAACTTCTCCCACACCCGCTGCTTTGCCTCGGCCACGGATGAGGCTGCTGCCCTTCGGGCCTGTCGGTACCTTGCAACTGCCTCGGGAGTCCCCCGGGATAACAAATCCCTGAAGGCCTCCTTCTTCAGTCGGACGGCTTCCCTGACCACCGGTGTCCACCAGGAGGTTCGAGGGTTACCGCCCCTTGAGGCACCTAGGACCTTGAGACCACAGCTCCCCGCCGCGGCTTCGGCAATAGAGGCTTTGAACACCGACCACTCTGGTTCAATGTCCCCAACCTCCACAGGAATGCCCGAAAAGCTCCGCCGGAGGTGTGAGTTGAAGGCCTCCTGAACTTGGGCCTCCTCCAGACGTTCCCAGTTCACCCGAACTACACGTTTGGGCTTACCAGGTCTATCCAGAGGCTTCCCCCGCCACTCGACCCAACTCACCACCAGATGGTGATCAGTTGACAACTCCGCCCCTCTCTTTACCCGAGTGTCCAAAACATACGGCCTCAGGTCCGATGATACGATAACAAAATCGATCATGGACCTTCTGCCTAGGGTGCTCTGGTACCACGTACACTTATGAGCATCCTTATGTTCGAACATGGTGTTTGTTATGGCCAATCCATGACTAGCACAGAAGTCCAGTAACAAACCACCACTCCGGTTCAGATCAGGGGAGCCGTTCCTCCCAATCACGCCCCTCCAAGTGTCTCCATCATTGCCCACATGTGCGTTGAAGTCTCCCAGCAAGACTAAGGAGTCCCCTTCAGGAGCCCCATACAGGACTCTTTCCAGGGTCTCCAAGAAGGCCGAATACTCTGAACTGCTGTTGGGTGCATAAGCACACACAACAGTCAGAGTTTTCCCCCCCATAACCCGCAGGCGTAGGGAGGCGACCCTCTCGTCCACTGGGGTAAACTCCAACAACGAAGCACCTAACCGGGGACTTGTGAGTATCCCCACACCCGCCCGGCGCCTCACACCGTGAGCAACTCCGGAGAAGAATAGAGTCCAACCCCTATCCAGAAGTAAGGTTCCAGAGCCGACGCTGTGCGTAGAGGTAAGCCCAACCAGATCCAACTGGTAACGCTCCACCTCCCGCACAAGCTCCGGCTCCTTCCCCCCCAGAGAGGTGACGTTCCACGTCCCCAAAGCCAGCTTCTGCCGCCCGGGTCTAGTCCGTCGAGACCCTCCGCTTTCACTGCCACCCTTCTGGCAGTGCACCCGACCCCATCGATGTTTCCCGTAGGTGGTGGGCCCGCGGGACGGAGAAGCGGAGGTGTTGCCCACGTTGCCTTTTCGGGCTGGGCCCGGCCGGGCTCCGTGGCAAGCCCGGCCACCAGACGCTCGCCGACGAGTCCTCCTTCTGGGCCTGGCTCCAGAAGGGGACCCCGGGCTTCCTCCGGGCCGGGTATCCTCACTTCTTGTTCTTGTTTCTTCCATGAGGTCTTTTGAACCAATCTTAGTCTGGCCCCTTGCCTGAGACCAATTTGCCATGGGAGACCCTACCAGGAACACAAGGTTCCAGACAACACAGCCCCCAGGTTCATCAGGGCACACAAACCTCTCTACCACGGTAAGGTGCTGGTTCTTATTACGTCATGTCGGACGCAAATCTGGATCATCTCCCTGACATACCGGGGGACACATATAGTATAAAAGACATCAAAAAGTGCATTTTGCATTACAGGTCCCCTTTTAATGTAGCTTTTAATAGCTCTTCAGGTATATTATCCTGCTTTCATATGAATGTAATGTTTTGCATCTGTACTTAAAAATATATACTGTATAAAACAGCATTCAACCTGTTGAACCCCATCCCTGTTTTTCAGGTCTCAGGCTCAAACATGACATTCCCAGAACAAATGACCATATATTCTAAAAGGGGAACATTAATAATCTTTTTTCTCAAAGTAATGATAAACCCGTGAGTTGGATGTAGAAAAGTCAGAATCAATATAGATGTTTTTTATTTTAAAGAAAATTCAGATTGAACATGGTACAAAACTGTAAATTATAGTGTCCTCCAAAAATAATTTTTTACATATAGTAAAAACTACCCTTGGATGATGGGTTAGTAGACTAAAAGCTTTAGGAATCCAAAGTACAACATATAATAAGTACCCTGTATCAAGATTGATGCAAAGCAAGTGACATTTGACCTTTTTAGAGAGGTTTAGCAAAACAAAAACACTTCTGGGGTCATTTGGGTGGATTTTCCATATCTCTGGCTTCCCTTGGTCGATTTTGCTGATTGACATCTCTCTCTAATCGTCAGAGCCGATGGAATCGAGGGAAAGTTCCACATACACACACAGGTTACCAAATAAGGAGTGAGAGAGACGCGTAGCCAAAACCGGAGTTGTGACACACTCAGGTGGCTACCATTAGCAGCTAATTTTTCTTCTCTGATTTTTGCATACAAATGGAATTATGGATTATCAATACTTTTTTCAAAGTGACAGACACATTGGATTAACCTATGGATTAACCTTCAGCCGCTTTTTTTCTCGTTTTAATGCCATTGAACACGACTTTTGATCAGAACATCTAAGGTTAGCATATCTCCGTGTTTTGCTACCTAAAGCTACTCGTGTGTTGTCTGTATCTGCTTCCCCTGTCACGAGTTCTGATCGCTCAGTGATGATCCTTATAGTTCTATAATCTGTGGACTCTCAGGATGTTATCTAAGCTTGTTTGTGCAGATCCAATAAGTATATCGATCGGTAGCTATAGCTAGAGTTCTGTGCTAACGGCCTTAAGATTTTTTAGAGGCTAATTCAGAGGCTGAGTTTCTTCCCGTTACATGGATATGAAACATTCATAGTTTATCAAATATTAAGAAGCCCTCAGATGCTGTTTCCTGCAGATGATGCGTTTTTCTGCCCGGGGGCGGGTCGATGAAATATTGAACAATCGTCACCAAAAATTAAGACAACAATTAAGAGCATTGTCCCTTACTCTCCTGTAGCTTGGATTCAAGTCTGAACTTTTTTTAAAGGGCCCATGTCATGCTTTTCCGGTTATCACCCGTCCCCTTGTGTGTTATGAAGGTCTGCATGTAAACGGTCTGCGGAGTCACAAACCCTCAAAGTGCACCCTGTAGCGAGTAACACTCTAACACAGAGAAGACCTGTCTGCTGCCCCAGAACGCCTCGGTGGAGATTTCTCATTTTACATTGTTTTCTTCCTGGGTTCTGTGACGTGTGAACACCCAGATCAACAACAAATGACCGGATTGGCCCAAATGGACCAATCGGCGGAGCCCCTCACTCACCAGGATGCCTTGGCTAACTAACAGGGAGTCCCATTGACTTGCATAGAGCTCCCTGAACGCTGGCAATAGACGAGTTTGGATCGCGGAGAAATGCTCTCTGCAGACCCGTTCTCACAGCGTTATAAATATAAGTTATAAGTCCTTCCGTAGTAGACAGAGTAGAGTTTATGCAGATCACTGAATAACTAGTTGTAGGAAGCACAATGCTGCAGTTTGCAACGGACAGTAAACATGGAAGGAACATGAGATTGGGGGGAAGTGGCAGGTGAAGTGGGGGTGCTACGAGTAAACCAAAGACATACAAAAACACTGATCTGCCCAACATCAAGGCTTCAAAAGCCCATCGTCCGCCCCCCCAACACCTACACCCTGTGTCCCTCTCTGATGAGTCATGTTCGGTGACAGGTCAAAGGTTTTAATGTTGAGTGGAAAATGTGTTTGCTTTTGTTCCTATAAAGATCTCTGCCTGTGTTCCTGTGGCCATTTTGATCATAAAGCAACAGACTGCTAGCTATTGCCCTTTAAATGTTCTCCACGTGACATTTTAACACCCATTCTGTTAACAAATGACTTTTCTCTTAAACTTCTGGGTGAATTTGTTGGGAAATCTTCTCCGCCAATGGTTCTGACTGTGTGTGAATATTTGAATGTTTACAAGTGTGTGCAAGTGTGTTTTTGTTTGTCTGTCAACAACATCTGGTGAGCTTACCAAACACATCTAAAAGAGTGCTCCAGATAAATGTTTCCCAAATGGATGCTGGAGTAAATGTTTCATTCTTTGACAGGCGAGAAAGCAACAGAGAAAGTGGCGTTCACGGCCCCGTTCAGTCAGCGTGTTATTTACACCACAAACCATCCGTCTCTCTTATTACCCCTTCTTCCAGCTGAACCTTGTGATATAACACAGATGTGATCCTGCGCTCACACACACACACACACACACACACACACACACACACACACACACACACACACACACACACAAACACGCACGCACTCACGCACACACACACGCACGCACGTACGCATGCACGCACACACACACACACACACACATGTATACATCACTTCAGGGGACATTACATTGACTTACATGCATTTCCTGGAGACTTATCCTAACCTTAACCAACACATGCCTAACCCTATGCTTAGGCATTCCGTGGTCCGGCTCCGCTCTGCACTTTTTAACCATTCATCTGAAACGGTCTTGTCCTCACGGAGCTTTTATGATGCTTTTAAAAGGGTTTTTATAAGGTTTATGTTTACGGAGGTTTTTAATGTTTTTTAAACACCTATCTACCAAGAGCCCTGCGCTCTTCCCCAACCTAACCCTAACCCTTAACCTTACCCTAACCCTAATCCTAACCCTAACCAAGTCTTCACTTAAAATGAATGATTCCCCTCATGGGGACCTCCAATTTGTCCCCATAAGGGAAGCCAGTCCCCACACGTGACTATGTAAACAGATGTAGGTCCCCACAAGTATAGTAATGCCAGACCACACACACACACACACACACCACACACACACACACACACACACACACACACACACACACACACACACACACACACACACACACACACACACACACACACACACACAGGCAACCTTATATAATACATGAATACCCGACCTATTTCACTGTGAAACCACTTAACATGTAAGGATTCTTACGTGACAAATATTTTGAATCCACAGAAAAAAGCATCATCAGCAAACACCAATATATGTTTATGTGTAAGTTGTTAAAAAAGAATAAAAATATGGTCATATAATGTACTTTAAAAACTGAAAATTACAAATTAAGTAGTTTCAAATGAGGTACAAAAGCCACACTTTGGGAATATAATAATAGTGGACAGATTAATGGAGGAATCGACTCAACAGCTTTATTTTTAATATGCTGTGCTGAATATAAAGCCAGTCTTCTGTGTGCATGAGTCCAGGGATTGTGATTTAACAGCATGACCTCAGCGGGGGATCTTGGCAGGCGTGTGAGGTTCAGCTGAAACCGTAGCATGTGTGTGTTTTTCCTTCTTATTAGCTGGTCATGGGTGGCCATTATATTCATGACTTCTGACCCACTTACATAAGCGTATTATTATTCCTTATCCACTGCGCTGAGGACTTTTCAACAGTTCCTCGGCAAGGGTCTCTGAAACTTTTTTTATATGGCCAAAATATAACAGTGAGCTTGATGCGGCTTCCCAAGAAGTGACTCAGCGCTGGCTCTCTGGTTTCTGGAGGTATCGTGGAGGTTTTTGCCGATATTATAAGTTTACAATGCACGACTTCACCTATGACCAGGAGCTCTGGGGATTGACCAAACATAATGGGATTTCAGAGAGTTGGCGGGATAATACAGAATACATTATTGGACCTAGAAACATATTTAAATTGAGAAAAGTATGGATGATTTAAAAAGCAAGACTGTTGTCTCAGTGGATCTGAACCACATTGTTTATGACTCGGTAATAATCTGTGTGTCTGATTTAAAAAAAGTTGAAACATTCCCAAGAGAAAATAATCTGTGTTGCTGTTTAACAAAAGTTAATATTGTAAATGACTATGAAATATATAGAAAAGAAAAAAATGACATTTTTGTTTGGTTTTTCCATCATTGAACCTTCTTAAATAGTCATTGACCTAATAGAGTCTTTAGATCAACACAGCTCCTGCTACCAACATATAAGTGCTAGATAATAACATTTTTAGTAATAGTGTATGTGTCACAATAAGTTAAATATTAAACCGAGGTTAGATCCCGTAAGAATCTAAGGAAAGGAAAACTCCTGATTCAATTGTAACACTGTATGGTTGCATCTGTCCCTAAAGAAAGTGGGTTTATTTCATGTCTGTTTTTCATTCCCTAAGTGTGTCCCTGTGATCCTCTGCCAGGGTTTCATGCACACCCGGGTCGACGACGCTTGTTATCACAGCCCAAAGCTCTGGATACAGCATTAAAGCCACATGTTCTGTAATTAGTGATGTGACTCACTTACTGTGAATACATAATAAGTAAAGCACAGTGCACACGTCCTCTGAGGCCTTATGGCCCCAGTCAATATAGTAGATGACATCATGGTTGTCAGGATGCGTGGAAAAGGTAGGACCCGAATGCAGTATTAACAAAAAGCGAGCTTTAATTTACAAAAAAAGCCGATGACAAAAGAAAACAAGAGACGAACTTAGCATTACCAAAACAGGGGAGCACGAGTAAATAATCCAGGACCAAAACTTCAAGGACAGACATGGAGCGGGACATGAAGGGAAAGACAAACAATGAACCGACAACGAGCACAAGAAGAGACAAGACTAAATACAGGGAGGGGTGATCACGAGACGAGAAACAGCCGGGAAGGGGAGGAGAAACACGAGGGCAACAGATGAACACAATCAGACAATCAGACACACCAGGGAAACTAACGGCAGGGAGGAAGACATGGAGGAAAGAACAGCAAAACAAAACCCATTACCAGACACACAAAACTAAAACCGTGACATGAAATAAGAATCGTGACTATGGTTACATAACGTTAGTCAGAGTTTGGACTTTCCAACAAGTAATGGGGTCGGTAACATCTCCACGATTGTTGGGACTGTTGATATTAAAAGCACATAATGTTTAATGCACACATAAATGAGAAATGCACATGACTGTCCATTCATTTTATGCCAAGGGAATGCACTGAAAAAGACAATTGGTTATTATTATTAGTATTCCCATCCTTCGCATGATGTGAAGCTGCAATTAGAAAACATTCATATTAACACGCCATGTTTTGACTTCCTGCGATGTAGAGGGTTGCTTTTTTTGGAGGAAAGTTATAGCTTATTTTTTTAGTCATTTTTAAATTTTTGTGAGACAACAATAAAATAATGTATACTGGAAGTAATTTCATACTTATTGAACTCTGTTAGAATACACTGTAATAGACAAGTCTCCTAATATAAAAATACAAACATATGATAGTTTATATATTATACAAGTAGCAAAGCAGTTTTTTATTTAAATTGAAATGCAATGAGGTACAGAGTGAGAGCAATACTGTATGTACACATTTGTCGGGGAAAAAAACCTGTAAATACTGTCTTTGATAATAAGGTATTGTGCTGTTGGAGCTGGCCTATGAACCTGCAAACACACACACACACACACACACACACACACACACACACACACACACACACACACACACACACACACACACACACACACACACACACACACACACACACACACACACACCATGTATACATCACTTCAGGGGACATGACATTGACTTACATGCATTTCCTGGAGACTTATCCTAACCTTAACCATAACCAACACATGCCTAACCCTAACCCTAACCAAGTCTTCACCCTAAAATTAATGATTCCCCTTATGGGGACCTCCAATTTGTCCCCATAAGGGAGGCGAGTCCCCACACGTGACTATGTAAACATATTTAGGTCCCCACAAGTATAGTAATGCTAGTCCACACACGCACGCACTTACGCACGCACGCACGCACGCACGCACGCACGCACGCACGCACGCACGCACGCACACACACACACACACACACACACACACACACACACACACACACACACACACACACACACACAGAGGGGTACACATGCTGATAACCTGAGTTGCATCCCCTCAAACAGGCTGGTAAGTGACAGCTGGTGAACTCTCTCTCTCTCTCTCTCTCTCTGGACAATTGCCGGGATGAGAGCCAATGGAAAAGCAGAAAGTGGGTCAGCTCGGTGGATAATAACTCCATCACTGATAGTTTGTATTCTATGATTGTTCAGGTTGTCAGATATGGATCAAATATGGGCAAAGCCTCTTAAAGCCACTTACAGAGATGACATTAATCAGATTGAAAAAAACCAAATCCTATGAGGGATTTATTGAGCAGATGAAAACTGGTATTAGTTTGTCCTATTGTGGTCGCTGATGAAGAGGTCATCTGATCATGTGAAAACAAATAGTCTGCCTTTGAATGTAATAACTCTGTGTCACATCACACTTATTTGTGCCAATATTTTGAAACCAAAACAGCAATTTTGTCTGTTTATCCACTTTGTTGTGTGGCTATGTTTAGTTTTGTTGTGAGCTAAAGATTATACATTTTTTTCACCATCCCAAAACTGTGAATTGGACGAAATCAAATAGTTGGGATGGTCCTCAAGAAATACATAATAAAGAAATTGTAAATGTTTGACCCTTGCTTGTTTACAGATCTTACACAGTATTACATTATTATGAATTATTCAAACTGTATATATGTAAACCATTTTAATTTCTTATCTTATACTGTCACTTGATTTTGTATTTGTTATTCTAATTAGTCCTTGTGTGAACTCTTACCTGTACTATCCTGTGTTTCTTTTGTATTCCTGTATTACCCTACAGGGATCAATAAAGGTTTATTTGATCATTTCTAAGATACTACACACTGCCGACAGGAGACGGGTTTAAACCAGAGAGGATTTTAAACGTGTGCACAGGTGAGCTTGTTGTGTTTCCAGGTATGTAGGCTTTGCAGGGTTTTGAACGTGTGACTGATTGCAGATATTTCTTCATGATTAATGAGAGCATTTAGCTGAGACACCTGCCGAAACTTGCAGGAGCCAATCAGAATCGCAGGTCAGTGTTTCACCGTTCCAGTGATTGCATCCACCATGTCCTGCAGCTAGAAGGTAACCCCACACGGCTCAGCTCACGTGTTTCTGTGAGGGGCCACATGAGGCCCTAACTCCCAGTTTAACATCTGCCATGTTGGGAACATATGACTAAAGGGCAGAGGTGGGAAGTAGAGGAGTACAAATACTTTGTTACTGTACTGAAGTACATTTTGCTGGTATCAGTACTTTACTCCACTACTTATTCTTCTGACGACTTTTTACTTTTCCTTTTTACATTTTGAACACAAATAACTGTACTTTCTACTTCTTACATGTTGAACCCAAATACCTGTACTTTCTACTTCTTACATGTTGAACCCAAATACCTGTACTTTCTACTTCTTACATGTTGAACCCAAATACCTGTACTTTCTACTTCTCACATGTTGAACTAAAATACCTGTACTTTCTACTTCTTACATGTTGAACTCAAATACCTGTACTTTCTACTTCTTACATGTTGAACACAAATACCTGTACTTTCTACTTCTTACATGTTGAACTCAAATACCTGTACTTTCTACTTCTTACATGTTGAACTCAAATACCTGTACTTTCTACTTCTCACATGTTGAACTCAAATACCTGTACTTTCTACTTCTCACATGTTGAAGACAAATACCTGTACTTTCTACTTCTCACATGTTGAATTCAAATACTTGTACTTTCTACTTCTTACATGTTGAACTCAAATACCTGTACTTTCTACTTCTTACATGTTGAACACAAATACCTGTACTTTCTACTTCTTACATGTTGAACTCAAATACCTGTACTTTCTACTTCTTACATGTTGAACACAAATACCTGTACTTTCTACTTCTTACATGTTGAACTCAAATACCTGTACTTTCTACTTCGTACATGTTGAACTCAAATACCTGTACTTTCTACTTCTTACATGTTGAACTCAAATACCTGTACTTTCTACTTCTTACATGTTGAACACAAATACCAGGTCTTCTCTAAAGAAGAGGGACCAATGGAAACGTTGTCATGTTGCCGTTGTTCAGCATGGAAACATTAATTGACATTATTGTTCTATTAATATAAAGGGAGGTCAGGTACTCTTTAAAACAGCTGCTAGTTATGGGTACTTTTTACTGAAGTACACTTCAAAGCCCATACTTCTTTACTTTGACTTGAGGAAAGAAGTTTAGTCAGTACTTCTACTTTCACCAGAGTATTTTTAAACACGAGTATCTGTACTTCTACTTGAGTAGTAAAGGATGTGTACTTTTGCCATCTCTGCTAAAGGGGAATATGATTAATTCAGCATTGCATGAAATAATGCAGAGAATATTCACTGAACTAATAATGGCAGATGTTTCCTCTGGGGAAAACAGCAGGAGAGATGAAGGATGTCAAATTGCAGCAGAGCAACTCACCAACAAGAAATGTGCCGGGAAAAACAAGGATGAGATGACACAAAAGAGGAAAAATAACATGTTATCACATAACTTACAAGGTATTGAAATATGACACAGTTCGATCATTTATAGATTGTTAAATAAGCAGGTGTTTCCAACCTGCGGCGCTTTAAATGCTTTTTCCTCTCTCCCTTTCTGTCTCTCAGTGCCTGTCAGTTCATAAAGAATAGCTCAACACCTCATATGAAGAGTTATGTTTGTCATAACCCTCTCTGGCATACTGTTGCCCTCAGGCAACAAACCACTCTTTTCGACCTCACACTGGCCCTCTAAATATATATATTTTTTTAAATACACACATGTCACCTGACATGCTGGTGTCCAATACAATGAGGGAATGATATGGGTGTGGCATTTTGTCTGGGGGTGGAGGAGCAGTCCTTTCTGCAAGCACAGCTGCAGGGATTCAGGGCCACCACTTGGTAACATACATTTGACTTTTTAACATATTAGAGATGTACACAACTTAAAACTAAAAATACATGCATGTGCATGAATACGTAAATAAGTAGATTTGATTGTTTAAAGACTTATTATGTATTTATTAATTAGCTAAAACTATGTTTTTTTGTTCGTTGGCAACACTGTGCACTTAGACCACTTTTTTCCAGGCAATATCATACAAGTGTGCTCAGCTGTGATAAACCTAATCAATGTTTTTACATCGACTGATATTTACAGGACATGGACAACAAAACATGTAGAAGGGACACGATCAGGCTGTTAGGGCTATTCCGTCTGACAGTGAGGACAGTGAAGGTAGAGATAGGGTTAGGCACGCACACACACACACACACACACACGCACACACACACACACACACACACGCACACACACACACACACACACACACACACACGCACGCACGCACACACACGCAAACAAAGAAAACCTTTTGAATTCATTTCGTGTTGTAGAGATCCTTGGTGTTTCCCCTCGCAGCACAGTGTTGCCCTGAGGCAGCAAACCAACCCCTGCTTGATATAATATCAGGGACCCCTAAGCTCCTAAAACACACAATGTAACATTTTTTTCTTCCCAAAATAAAAAGTCATGCCATGAGGGATAAGATTCACATCAGTCTCTTTCTCTTTAACATCTGACTTTCTCTAAGCTCTAATCCTTGCTTTGTTATTGTGTTTGCAGATCTTGGGAGTTTGTCATAAATTGCACCCTATGACAATGTATGAATAGTTTGAGACCTTGATCGTGAACATTTCATTCTTATGGGTGAAGCATCTTTGAATCTTTTTTAATCTGCACGACTTTGTATCAAAGTATGCTCATCATTTATCAAAGTACTGTTTTTTGATCCTTAGGAATGTTGTTCAACACAAACTGAGCAAAACCCAAACCTGAGGTGGAGAAGAAAACTGTGGAAAACAAGATGAAAAGGAAAAACTGTCAAGTTCAAACGCACTTGTGTCAAAGTCAAAGCTTCAAAGTGTTGAGATCTGACGGATTGTGAAAGGTCTTCGTTTAATAGGCTGCGCACAAGGTCAAAGTTTAAAGTTTGAACTGTGGAGAAATAAATCAGAAGGAAACCTAAACTCCTTCTTTAAGTGAAGGTAGATTTCACCGTGGACGAAAAGCTTCAATTGGTTTTATTCAAACCAATTATAATGAGATAATGATATATTTTCGTATATATATATATATTCAATGCAAATAAAAAAAAACAGTTGTTGACACCACATGCGTAACGTTTACTAAAAACGCTACAAGAAGCTCAACACACAACAGAAACCAGGGGACACTAAAGAGTGACGCACACAGCTGGGGCCGGAGCGCTTTCTGGCGTTCAGGGATTATAAAGTTGGACAACTGTCACTCTCGCAGTCTGTTTCATAATTGTAAGTGTTTTTTAAATGTTAGGCACGTTTCCAGTGACAGATGGCCAACTTTATAATCCCCGAACGTCAGAACAGCGACTCGGTCCCAGCTGTGTGCGTCACTCTTTAATGTCCCCTGGTTTCCGTTGTGCTTTGAGCAAGTTGCAGTGTTTCGTCAAGTTGGTGAAGATGTTTCTTCTTTTGCTTGTGTTCTGGCACATTTGTGTTTCTGTATTTGCATCGTTTCTGAATCTGCTGCACATTTCTCCCAGCGGAAGTGTGTTGGGTAGTTGAAGCACATTTGCACCTACAGTAATAGCCACCGTATATTTGACTGTTAGATTAAATTCATGACCTTCAGCGGCAAGACTCATTTCCAAAACTGCATGTTGAGTGATGTATAAATACACGGCAGTTGTAAAGCTTTTAGTGATGAAGCCCTGGGACAAGACAAAGCACACCAAAGACAAAAGACTGCATGTTTTATTGAACAGGTTTCTTTTTGCACCTGATGATCAGAGCCGAGAGAATCAGTGTACCGGACATCAAGTGAATGTATTTGTATTGCAGCTGAATACACTTGGCAGCTTTTGGCAAGTGTCCAACGTTGGTTATTCCTATTTCCATTATATCTAAAAGCAGAGAGCAGGTGTGTGAATGTGCACAGAGTAGAGCGTCACACACCTGGCAGTCAGCCGAGATTTTTAAAAACAGAAAAAATAAGGGAACAATGAAACACGGTTTGCTCACACAAAGGGTCATAACTGCTGCCAATCAAATATAGAAATGACATTTAAATAACAAACCCTCCTGTCACACGTGTGGTTGATGAAGCACTCGCAGGGCGGCCTGCAGAGAAACAAAAGGTCAGCGATAGAGGGGCATTAGCGTCAGCTCACAGCAGGGGGTCTGTTTGTCTCTGGCCAGTTTTTATTTTACCTTCTGCTCCTCTGCCAGGGGAATACACTCTGCCACGAAAAACGACCAAGCATGGATGGAAACAACGGACACGTGTCATTGTTTTGTTCAACTTCCAGCGTTTCCATGGATTTGTAAGTGGGGAATTTGTTCCTTAATTTGCCTTTGACCTCCAATAGCGCTTTTAAATTGATAAGTAGGTCAGCACTGTAGTCAATACCTGCTTTTTTTAAATACGACTATTGGCCAAGACCAAGTCGTTTTTATCTTTTAAAGACCTAGAAAGTGTTATTAAAGCCTTTGTAACCATGAGGTTGGATTACTGCAACGCTCTGTACGTGGGTATGGACCAGGCGTCAATCAGACGCCTGCAGCTAGTTCAGAACGCAGCTGCACGTCTTATCACTGGCCACAAAAAGCGTGACCACATATCACCCCAACTCTGGCCTCACTGCACTGGCTTCCAGTTCGGTTCCGAATTGATTTTAAACTCCTTGTATTTGTTTTTAAAGCCCTAAATGGGCTGGCTCCGTCTTATTTAGCAGAACTCCTCCAGCGCTACACCCCAGGCAGAGCCTTAAGGTCTGCTGACCAGCTGCTACTGGTAGTGCCCAAGACCAGGCTCAAACCCGAGGGCACCGAGCCTTCGCGGCGGCTGGCCCCAGGCTCTGGAACACTCTGCCCCTCCATGTGAGGTCGGCCCAGACCCTGGGGGTTTTAAATCCTCACTAAAGACTCACTTCTTCTCTCTGGCCTTGTAGTCAGAGCGGAGCACGACTCCTGACATTTCCTTGTGTTTAATTTTTATATTTGCTGTTGTTAATGATTGTCTTCTGTTTGCTATTGTAGTCAAATGTTTTTATTACATGTACAGCACTTTGGCTCAACCAAAAATCCTTTTTAAATGTGCTCTATAAATAAAACCTGATTTGATTTTGTTTATCCATCAGTTCAACCAGATGCTCTTGAAGCGGTGTGCAAAACAATGTCACTTTGGCCCAAACTGCGTCTTCACATTTAATAAAGTACAGGATGTACACACATTTCTTACTGACTTCTTTTGTCCCATGATGATAGAGCTGGATCACACACAACCCGTATGACCTCGGTGACATCAACAGGGAACGTTTTAAAAGCTAGTACTAATAATTTACAATGAATTAACCGGCAGCTAAAATCAAGTCAGCAATTGCAAGCTATTCAGTTTTTAGGAAACAGCCTTTGACCTCCATGGATCTCTACAACTAATGAAACGTGTAAAGATAAATCCAGTTTATTATAACTTTGATCTGATTTTAGTCGTTTTTCCGACTACTTTCATCTGTGAGAAAGAGAACTGGACTGTGCTGAGATAGAAAACAAGTCAGAGAGATCAAGAAATACAAAAGCCAGGTTTGAACCACCTTCCATACGTTTGTGAATTTGGATGAGAAAATAAAAAAGGCACAGTAAATTAAAATTACATTTTACATCGACGTGTCACACATGCCATGTTTTACCTCACTACATCGCAATGCATCCTCTGTCTAAAGACTCTATTGCTTTGTTTGCAACATGTCAGATAAACTGACCACTTGACCTTCCTGCCGTTTCTTAAATCTCAGAGGTTAGAAATGGTTTAGAAATGATAGCCAAAGAAAGGAAATATTAGCCATACATTGCATTAAACCATACAAGTTGTATTAAAGCAGACGGCAGCATGATCTACTTCCAAACTCCCTATTTCTGAAAGGCCAAATAAGTCATTTATCATCTTTTTCTTCCCAACATTGCTTTTCGTTTGCTATTTTCTCTCTTAATCTCCATTTCTCCTGTTTCTGGTTGCATTGAATCTCCATTTCAGCTCCTCTGCCCTTCCTCTCTGTTTCTGTTCTCCGGTCTTTGATGTTTGGTCCCTATATGAAGCCATGGAGACACTGAGGGTCACTGTGAGAGATAATACCGCGTGTGTTTAAGCGTCTTTGAGTTGTGAAAAGCGCTATATAAATCAAATGCATTATTATTATTATTATTATTATTATTATTATTATTATTATTATTATTATTATTATTATTATTATGTGAACGTGCTACTCTAAGTAATAATGGGACAATAATCCTAAAATCCTACACTAATCAGTGTAATGAAGCACTCTCCTGTTGGCTTCAGGTCAATTCAAAAAAAGAATTGCTTTTTATTGACAGCATGTATTTTCTATGATTTAGTATCACTGTGTGCGTGTTATAAGGAATAATCTGAAATAATTGGATAATCAAATATTTTATCCAAAAATGTTATAATACAGCCTTTGAAAAACATGTTTTCAATTGTTTTGGAGCAAATTAAATTCAAGATATCAATGGGCTTGAGTGCTAAAGTAAAATATGTATTTATTTATTGTAATTTGTATTTGTGTCTTCTGTCCCTTCAACGTGCCAACTTCTGAGCAGCACAGCGAACATTTTCAACCGGTCACTTTGATTTCTGTCCACTTTTTACATCATAATAGGCATTACAGTGAAAACAACAAGAAATTACAATTGCCATCTCAATTAGGGCCATAATTAGATTCAACACATTTCCAGTCGGCAGCTCATTGTTTCCCTGAATAATACTTCATTTGGCATTCAGAAGCACTTCCTGTTTCTCCTCCACACGGCTGAAAACATGACGCCACCAAGCAGGCACAACCAAACTATGTTGACTACGAGTGTGTTCGGTCTGTCTTTCAGAGCTCAACACCCAAACAAAGCTTCTTAAACGGACATTTACAAGATCTGAACTGATGATACAGTGAATGACTGATGAGACTTAAAGGTGGGGTAGGTACATTTCAGAAACCGGCTCGAGATACACATTTTGTTATATTCCATGGAATGCTCTTAACATCCCGATAGCAATGAATATCTGAAGTGCTTTGACAACAAATCCATAAAAAAATGTCATCTGTAGAAGCCGTAATACTGTAGAAAGTGGACTGGATGGCCTACCTGCCTGTCAGCCTTCTATCGGGGCACACACTTATCTCGTGCCCTCATTGGTCATGTGCGCGTTCGTGTGTGTTGGAGGAGGGGCTCTGTGAGGAAGTGGCAGCTTTTTCAAATTCTAGCGATCTCGAGCCGGTTTCTCAAACTTACCTACCCCAACTTTAAACTTGTATCTCTAAAAATCAACCTGATCTCACCAGATTGCGTGACTCCACCGAAATGTATGGTTGAGAGAAATTAAAAAGGCCGGTTTATTTAATTGGTCTGATTACTTTGAGTGAACCAACAACCGATATAATGTAACCGCCAAGTTTACTTTCTCAAAGTACTAACAATAAGAAAAGTTAACTTGCCTAAATGCAGTTCAAGGAATTATTCTATTGTCACCAAAAGCCCATAAAACATTAAAACCACCATGTCTTTAGTATCTTAGAATATTCTTCTTCACTGATATATTTAGCAAACATAGTTTCACTAAAGTACATTTGTGCATCAGTGTGTGTGTGTGTGTGTGTGTGAGTTTTTGTTTTAAGATAATAATGAAGTCTTGTGACAGAGGACTACAATAAATTGGGTTTTTGTTATACAGGGCAATGTTTTTTAGAGGAATCAATTCATGGAGGTTTTTGTCTTTTCACTCTGACTCCTTACTGCTAAACAACAAATGAAAGAAGTCATTTAAGTATCCCACAAACAGAAATATTACAGCGTACTGTTTGCCTGCATGGTCTTCCACATGAAACCAAATGAAGGGCCTATCGAAACCCCCCAGCAAAAGATTTCTTCATATTTTCTTTGTTACACAATGTCAAACAACCTCCATGTGCAAACCATACGCAGTCTATGGTGCAAACACAGGGCTATTGTGAGCTGTTCAGTACTACAAAGTAACTCATAACGAGGACATCATGGGGAGTGTGTGCTGTGTTGACTCCAGAGTGTTTACTTCAAACCTAAATGAATCAATAGACAAAGAATGCCACGTGCAATCAGGATTAAACTGCTCTTCACTGCTTGTTTAATATCAGATTTCAAAGTGATCTAGAGATGGAGTATGAAACATTAGATGTAGATCTGCTGCCCCCGTGTGGCTGCAGAGGAAACGTTTTAAAGTAGTGTTTCCCTCCAAAATGTTATTTCCTAGCATTTCCTGCTCCAATCCGTTCATCAGTAAGGCCCAATCCTAAACCGCCCCCTACACCCGACCCCTACACACTACCCCTCCGTTTGCGCGTTCGTGCGGAGGGTCCGCCACAGTAACGGCCGTCCACACTACAGCGTCGGAAGCGTCGACAACTCCAATCTGCCCATTCACTGCACATTCACTTCACAACTTCTGCCGGAGACGCCGGAGTAGCCAGCGCCAGCCAATCAAATCCTGTTTCGCAAAATCTGACAGCTGAAGCCGTAGCCAATCAAACCGCGTCTAAGCTGGGAGAGATATCCCGCCGTTCATTTCTATATTTCAAAAAAAGATGGAGGAGAAACTAACTATCGCCGTAGCAAATCACCCGGTTTTGTATGACCAGACCCTCTTCACCTACCGGGATACAAACCGGAGGAACCAGGCATGGAGGGAGGTGGCAGAGGCAGTGGGGGAACTGGTAGGCTTTCGCCTGTTTGGGGAGTTTATATATATATTGCTCCCATACAATCCCCGGGGTTTTTTGCTTTGTATGTCGGGGGCGGGAGATTCATGTGATTGGTTGTTGGTCGTGTTGCTTGAATAAAATCCCCAAGCTCCAGACACGCCCAGCTCCAAGCTTTTTTTGAAGCTGTAGTGTGGACGCTCCGTTAGTGCTGTTCCAAACCAACGAGTGTGGAGGGGGAGTGGGTTATCAAGCCCTCAAACAGCGAGGCCGTTTCTCAATGTTGAGTATACCTGCTGCAAAGCCACTATTTCAAGTATACTACGTCATCGAGTGGCACCAAATGCTGGGCATTTAACATGCATTTAAACAGTCCTTCTGCGCCACTCGATGACGTAGTGCAGCTCTGCCGCAGGTTTACTCGACATTGAGGCTGTGTTTACACGAGAACGAAACGGGTTGTATCTGCTACTTTTCTTATAGCCCGTTCATTCACACGAGGCCGTAACGGAACCGGGGGGCTCTGGGGGGCCAAACTGCTCAGTGTGTACGCCCTACGATCATTTCCTGATAACCATGAAGCCATAGCCCCGCCTCTCCCCACCTCTGCTGCTCACTGCTGTAGCATGGTCAGTAGCTACTATCAGTAGCTACTGACCATGCTACAGATGTTAGTGCAAAATCTACAGCTCCTCTACCACAACCATCAGCAACAAGTGGACATGGAGAATTACATGAACTACATGTTGCTAAATCCACCGCGGGGCATACACAGAAGGGCAACCATGGCAACCATGCTCGGGGGTCTTCTTCGCTGCTTTAGGTTTATTTTGTGGCGGAAGTTACTACACCGCTTATAGGCCCGGCATATGTACTACAGCGTCTCCAGCGCTTTAGAGCGGTCTTGTGCGGAATACAGCGCCACTTACAGGCCCGGCATATGGACTACAGCGTTTCCAGTGATCTCGTGTGAACGGACACGTTAAATGAGCCGAATGCGTGTGAACTAGGGGTGTAACGGTTCACAGAAGTCACGGTTCGGTTCGTACCTCGGTTTGGGGGTCACGGTTCGGTACAACAAGAAAAAGCAAAAAAAAGTCCCAAATGCATAATTCCAGGTTTGTTGTTATTTACTGTTTGAACAGTAGTGCAAGTTTCAGTTTAAAAATAAGGAACTCTGACATTTTGAATAATTAACTGTATTAAACAGTTAAAAACAAACCATAAACAGTACCACGCACACTCAGATGGCCATATTACTGTATCTATATGGCTGATGTCAAACTAAAAGGTTTCATCAAGCTGTAAAACTAAAAAGAATGTCTTGAAAATATTACATCATAAATAATAAGAAAGTGTTTCCAGAGCGCAAAGTCGTTGAAAAACATATGCCAAAAGCTTCCGTTATTTATTTTGGTTTCACAGCTTTCATGTCTCTTGGCTTCTTAAAAACAGCGGGGATCAGCTGTTGAACTGCTGCTGTCTTTTGCCGGGCTCCGGTGATTGGCAAATCTGGGTCATGCCTTCTGATATGATTGGTTTGGTGTGTGTGTTACAATTAGCATACCGCACCGCTGTTGAACAACGCCGACACACCGTCCTCGTCCGATCCACCACTCGCACACTCATCGTTATGTAGTCCACAGGGAACCCGAAATGTTCCCACACAGCTGATTTAAAAGAAGCAGGTGGGTTCTAGCTCCTGTGTGTTATCTGAAATCACCATACTAACCTTTCTTCTTCTTCTTTTAGGCGCAATACCGCCCCCTGGATTATAAATAGTGTAGTGGATGCTGCCCTGAATGACAGACTTTTTTCCCACTCGTAAAAAAAAAGACGTATTCGCCGTGTGACTGCATGTGCCAAACCGTGACGTCCGAACCGTGACGTCCGAACCGTGACGGTACTGGATGAATACGGATACCGTTACACCCCTAGTGTGAACGGAAGAGTTTTTTGAAAACGAATTTGGTGCGTAAACGCAAGCGTCCCCATGTAAATGGGGTCTGGGAAACGGCCCGAGTCTGCATCGATGCTGACTCCCCCTCAACGCTGTGTGTGTCCGTCAGGAAACACGCTGTGTACAAGTAGTTCCAGCCAGTGGCGGACTGTCCATCGAGACGTTCGGGACGAATCCCGATGGGCCGGTACTGAAGTGGGCCGGTTGGACGATGTGGGCCGGTCGGATAAGTCACTAGCAATCCTCTCTCTGTCGACAATTTACTAGCGGTACTTGCGGTACCGAGGTGGGCCGGTGGTACCGCAGTGGGCCGGTCGAGAGTCCCGGGCTGTTTTTTAGTCCCAGTCCGACCCTGGTTCCAGCAAACATCCGCTGATAAACTGCGATGTTAACAACCTCATGATAACCTCATTTTTTTTTACTCAGGATCATACCTGTGTTTAGTCTAGATTGTAGTTATTAATTTCAATATTTTGTCTGAGAGATGCTGATTTGAAACCGTTGTTACGTTACGGCATTTCCTGTTTCTGCCGGAGAGAGGGGAGTTTGTCCCAAAGCTTGCCGCTGTATTTACTTCCTCCATCTGACAGGAGGGAGCCTCTTTGAGCGGCGAGTGTCACTCCACGGAGTTCACTCCGTCACGGAGGGGTAGTGTGTAGGGGTAGGGTGTAGGGCGTGGTTTGGGATTGGGCCTAAAATATCAAACTACACTCACTTACCCTTGTTCCTCCCAGTTTCAGCAGTGCGACCATGGGTTCACATTTGGCTGTTTTATGTTTATTTAAACACACATAATAACACAAATAAGTAAAAGAATGAATGAATGCGCTGCAATAAATAAATAAATAAATAAATGTATAAATAAATGTTTTTTATAAAGCAGGATTATTTAAATGTTTAGTGTATGAGTATGGTGTGATTAAAAATGTCAGGAACAAATAAATCCAGAACATAATAAAGCAAATAATACTTTTATAAATGTGGAAGAAATCAAAAATGTAAAACACATTTAAAAAAATTAAATAAAGCAGCAAAGAATAAATAAAAGCAGGATCTCCAACGAGCTGTTTAGGACAGAGAGTGAATACACATACTATACAGAGATGCTGTTTGAGAAACCAATGCGATTTGAGAAAATTACACAAGTTTTAGAAATGGCCATGACATGGGACCTTTAAGATTAAAACACGTATTATGTATATTTTAAAAAGGGAGCACTGCCCTCTGCTGGTGAAATATGAGAATACAAAGTTGACTGCACTGGATATTGAATGGTTGTCCCATCCAAGTAGTAATAGTTAATTTAATCTTTCGTAATGTGAATTAAATTGTGTTTCTACGAACTTTATTTTTAATATTAATATTTTTGGGTCCAGTCTTTTTGTAGAGATTGGTTTATCTTGGTAAGCATTACACATGAAGAAAACTATTATACAGACAGATTTAAGTTTTTAATAACATACGTTTATTTTATTTTGCTGTACTGTTGTGTCTTATTAGATGGGACTCATAAGTAAAACAGATAATAAATAATGTATTGCTAAATCTACGTTCATTACCATTTATGTATTGCTGTGTCTGTGTGCTAACAAGGTAGGAGGTCCTAACCTCGAAACAAGTGTTTAATACAAATCAAATATATGCATTTTCCTATATCCCAGATTTAGGTCCAACAGAATTTTAAATACACGTTTAGATATAATTTAGCATGTTTTAAAATACGATGATGATAATGATAATGTCTAAAATGTAAGGTTACATGTTTATATTTATGTACAAATTCATTTATTGATATCCATATTTAATCATTTGTTTCCGTATTTATGTCTGTATTTCTTCCTTTCTTTATAATCATGTTGTGTTCTGTCCATAGTTTATGTCCTCCACATTCTTCAATGTCACTGAAAAATAAAGAACATTTCATTTAAGTTTCCAACAAGTAGCAAATAAATGCTCTCCATGTTCGTTTCATTACTAACAGACAGAAAAAAAGATAGTGTCAGAAGTGGGATTCGAACCCACGCCTCCATTCAGAGACCAGAAATCCCATTCACAGGAAGGTTTTTCACCTTGAGTCTGGCGCCTTAGACCGCTCGGCCATCCTGACAACTGTGCATGAACGCAGAACTACAGACTATTTGAATGCTGCTCTAACAGCTGTTGTCTCCTTGATGTTTTTCAGGACAAACAAAAGACGTTTTAAATATCTTATCAGCTGATGTTAGTGGCACAGAAAAGCAAAATAGGGTTTTAACACGTACTGTTAGCGTCTGAGTTAATAGTAAAATATCTGTTTATGGAAGAATTGTACTCGGTTTTTGTCTTTCCAAGGGATATGTTGACTGAAAGTAAAGTATAATCCAAGCCGTATCCAAGAGTCATGAGAATCATTACTGGTGTTTTATCATGTATAAGTACTTTGTGTGTCTAATCGGATTCCTTTTCCAGCGATATCGCCCTGAACACGCCAGATGTCTTCCAGTCTCGGAAGCTAAGCAGGGTCGGGCTGGGTCGATACTCGGATGGGAGACCGGCTGGCAATTTACACTCTGCCATAAGTTCCTTTTCTATCGACTTGTGTTTTACAAAAAAATAAACATTAAGTCTGACAGTATTTTGAAAATAATGTTTAATATACATTTGTATGTTTATAAAATCATACGGGTGTAATCTAATTTTTTTTTAAAATGGTGAAATTAAAGTTTAAGATTCATGTAATATCTAATATACTGTAAACAGGAACAACACCCAAGTAAAATAATAATAATAATAATGGTATGTACAAAGTCAGCCTTAATAGACAATAATAGTATAATATAATAATTTTTGTATTTTTCACTTTTCATATTTTCCAATATTAACATTATTAGTAATTATTAGTAATATTAACAAACTGAGCCAAATTATTGGAAAAATAAATTAGGTAACATCAATTATACATTTCGTTTAAACATAAATATGAATTCACATTAGGGAAGATACAAATTCACATCGATTGTCTGGTGCAAAAGGTTTTGTAATTCTCGTATATCACCACCAGAGGGCAATGCTCCCTCTTCTATGGAGACAGGACTTTGAAAACCAGAGCCAGAATAAAAACTCCAATTGTTTATTGGACTTGTTCCGTAATGTAATTTAGTGTAATTGTAGGAGCTTTATCCTAATACTAAAGCTACTGTGTGGTTTTTTAACTCCCGGGAATTACCTGGTTGATGAACTGCATGGGTAAGATCAATTACATTACATTTAGCTGACACTTTTATCCAAAGGCACTGAAAATAAGTGCATTCAACCATGAGGAAACAACGTCAAAAGCAAGAATCCGGCAGGTGCATTTCCCATCTATAAACCCAGCCAGATGAAGTGCTGCTGCATTAACTTCCCCTGACGGCCCGTCCACACGGCGGCGTGCGTTGAAGCTTCAACGCTTCTGCCCATTCACTTTGAATGAGGTGACGTCATGCTTTGCCGAACTGCATTGTGGTCGTTTCGCTTTGCTCGCGTTGCTCGCTTCAAAAGTTGAGCAATGTTAAACTTTTGAAGCTTCGACGGAAGCGCCAGCCAATCAAATCATATGCCAGTACATGCTCTAGCCAATCAAACCGCGTGCTTGTGTGTTGGTCGAGATTCAGACACGCCCACCGGCAAGCTTCAACGCACGCCGGTGGGCATGTTTGAAGCTAGACCAACAACCAATCACCTGAATCTCCCGCCCCGGACACACAAGCAGCGGTTTGATTGGCTAGAGCAGGGGTGGCCAACCAGTCAGAGGTTAAGAGCCACATTTGTTCTATGTTACTGCAAAGAGCCACATCAAACACATAGTCACTGATACCGCTTGTTTCAGTTTTTTGTTTTCTGGAGACAAGATTTCAACGTCACTGATGCATTTTTGGGGCATTGGGATATATATTTTTAAAATCCTCTGGAGCAGAGAGAGGAGCTTATTGTTATTGATTAATGCATCAGTGTTCCTTAGGGTAAAAAACACTAAACTCACAACTTGAAATTAAAGCGTTTAGTTTATTTAATAAAAGAGCACATGTTCAATGTGAAAAGTGACAGTAGTTATAGATTATTTGCAATTTGGTGCTATATATATATTTAAAAAAAAATTCTATATATTTTTTAAACACCTTGAATTTCAAGGGGTGCGCGGGGCTCCGTTGGCGCCCCTCCAAGACAATGGTAGGGGAAACACTGGATCATGTTTAATCAACAATAGGTTTTCCCCTCCTCAAAGGTGATTGGTTCACTGCATCGCAGGTATTATTGTGATTGGCTCTTGGGCCACATCAAAATTAGACGCGATGTCATCTTCTCATACTGACACCTGACACCACACATACACACCGAGGGTTGGCCACCCCTGGGCTAGAGCTTGTACTGGCATATGATTCGATTGGCTGACGCTTCCGTCGAAGCGTCAAAAGTAGAACATTGCTCTACTTTTGCAGCGAGCAAAGCGAGAAAAGCTACGCTTTGCTCCCACAATGCAGTTCAGCGAGGCGTGACGTCACCCTCATTCAAAGTGAATGGGCAGAAGCGTTGAAGCGGCAACGCACGCCACCGTCTGTAGGGGCCGTAAATGCTACTTACAGAAGAGATTTAATTTTTTCGCAAAAATGCAGTCGAAACAGGTGAGTTTTCAGATACGGTTTGTATTGTTGTTTCAATGAAGAATCGGTAGGCTTGTTATCAGATGCAGCAAAATAGAATCCATTTATTGTCTATTGTTGTGCATAATAAAGTATAGTTCATATCCATCAACATTCCATTAATTTATTGCCGAACAAACTAATTGAGCTGTACTCACAACCTCGCGCTACGGCGGTCAAAACCATGGATGTATATTAAGAACTGGATACAGCGTAGGAGGCGGGGCCTCATTCATTCCTATGAGAGTTGCTCATTGGCGCATGATGATAAATTGGCCCAACTTTTGAGAGAGCGAAACGTCACAGATTACCCGGTGTTACGTTCCCAATTGGCTAGGGGGAACAAAAGGGAAACGACACGACCAGAGTGGCATTGGTATGGTATTGGTATAATTATAAGTGGTTTATTTATAAGGCAAGGTAAATAAAATGGCAGGCGGCAGCCTGAAACAAACAAAAGGGCCAAAAGGGCACAGGTTGACAGATGACCAAACTAAGGGAGGACTCAAAAGGAGTCTAAAGGCATACAGGGAAAATACATACTAATGGGCTAAATAAAGAACAAAACAAAACCTCACTTCAAGAGTGGTACAACTAACAAAAGGGAGTCTGGACAAAACACAGCTAACCTAAAGCAACAGTCACAAAATCCTAATGATACTCTAAACCCTAACTAACCTATTCTACACTCTAACTAAGCTACTCTAAACACTCAACAGTAAGCACATAAATTGACACTCGTCACTAAACACAGTCTGTAGTGTCCATGACACACGAGCAAAAGGTATGAGGCGTCTGATCGCAGCAGAGCCTCCAGAGTGATGATTGTCCGCAGCCTTTGTACTCCTCCCCAGCAGGTGTGCGCCGGCTGTGCGCTGCGATTGGATGACGTCAATCCAATCCCCATCTTCAGAGGCGGACCAGGAGATGGGCAGCCAAGGATGTTGGAGCAACCACACAGCTCATTTGCATAAACACACACACAGCTGAAAAAACTCACAGGCAGATTAAGGAGCAGACAAACAGCATCCGTAACACCCGGCATGCCTGAGAAGTACCCGTATGTGCGCTCATAGTGCATGCGCAACTTTAACCACGCCGCCCAAAATGCTCGTTCACAACAAGCACGTCAATTTGCGTACACGTAACATAAAAACGGAATATAAAAGTACATAACGATTGATGTGTAAATTAGCATAATTACTAGCTAGCCACTAGCTGCTAACTGCCGCCTCGTTAATATCAAATCCATCATAATAACAATCCAGTACCATGCTGTCATGAACGTGCGGTGCTGTTACGTGTTCGCAAATTGACGTGCTTGATGTGAACGAGCATTTTGGGGAGCATGGATAAAGTTGCGCATGCGCTATCAGCGCACATACGGGTACTTCTCAGGCATGCCGGGTAATCTGTGACGTTTCGCTCTCTCAAAAGTTGGGCCATTTTATCATCATGCGCCAATGAGCAACTCTCATAGGAATGAATGAGGCCCCGCCTCCCACGCTGTATCCAGTTCTTATTACACATCCATGGACTTGACCCGGAAATCGATCAAGACACGCCATTTTGAAGGACGTCCCAATAGCTGAAATGCACACGGAGGAGTCGAGGAGGGGTGAGGGAGGAGGGGTGAGGGAGGAGGGGTGAGGGAGGAGACGGAAGGGAGGATACACGAGAGCAGACTACGCGGAAGTGTTTTCACTACTGGCGTATAAAAGCCCCGCCCCCACCTTCACAGCTGGTCGATTTCAACAGAGGAAAACCGACAACTGGAAGATGAGTGGAAATGCGTCACATAAACGTATAAGTGCTCACAGCTCCGTAGGAATTATTATGTGCAATTCATTTCTTAAGATTATACTAACAATTTAAGTCACGTTTAATGATCTTGAACGTCACTAAAACATAGCTATTAAGAAAGCCATTTCATAAATGGCTAGATCTTGATAAATAACAATTATTTGTATTGTTTTGTGTTAAAATATTCAGGAGTTCAATTATTTAAAATTCGCAGTCCTGAATGTGGGTTTGTGGTGAATGTGGGGATCTACAGGACACACATTTTCAGAGTAAAGGCTTTCACATTACTATAATTATATTTTTATTTGAATGTAGGCTACATTTTACACCAAAACGGAACACCAAAAGCATGACCGACCATCATACATTGAATTCCTTGACTAACAAGAGAAAGATTCATTCATTTAAATAAATATTTAACAACAAATGGGCCGGTTCTAAGGGGTTATTCAGTTAAGCCCGATGAGAGGGGATAATTATTGAAGTTTAATTTGCGGTTTTTGGCACCTGGTGAATATGTATATTGTGATGATTGACATAATTCACCCACGGAACTATGGGTTCTATTGTTCCGTGCGGACATTTATGTTAACCTTACGTACTGTTTTCCCTCCGGTCTTCTCTTCCCGGTCTTGAAGCTGATAACATGTGTTGTCTTGATGCTTAATAAAGTCTAACTTGTACTTTTGATACTCCGACTCCCGTCTCTCGGCACTACAATATATACATATATATATATGGAATTACCTGGATTTCTGCATAAGTTGGTCATAAAATGTGTTCTGATCTTCATCTAAGTCACAACAATAGACACACACAGTCTGCTTAAACTAATACCACACAAAGAATTATATGTTTTCATGTTTTTTCATGTAAACATTCACAGTGCAGGGTGGAACAAGTATGTGAACCCCTAGGCTAAAGACTTCTTCAAGAGCTACTTGGAGTCAGGAGTCAGCCAACCTGGAGTCCAATCAATGAGACGAGATTGGAGGTGTTGGTTAAAGCTGCCCTGCCCTATAAAAAATACACACCAGTTTTGAATTTGCTATTCTTAAGAAGCATTGCCAGATGTGAACCATGCCTCGCACAGAAGAGCTCTCAGAAGACCTACGATTAAGAATTGTTGACTTGCATAAAGCTGGAAAGGGTTCCAAAAGTATCTCTGAAAGCCTTGATGCTCATCAGTCCACGGTAAGACAAATTGTCTATACATGGAGAAAGGTCAGCACTGTTGCTACTCTCCCTAGGAGTGGCCGTCCTGTAAAGATGACTGCAAGAGCACAGCGCAGAATGCTCAATGAGGTGAAGAAGATTCCTAGAGAGTCAGCTAGAGACTTAAAGAACTCTCTGGCACATGCTAACATCTCTGTTGACGAATCTACGATACGTAAAACACTGAACAAGAATGGAGTTCATGGGAGGACACCACGGAGGAAGCCACTGCTGTCCAGAAGAAACATTGCTACACGTTGAAGTTTGCAAAAGAGCACCTGGATGTTCCACAGCACGACTGGCAACATGTTCTGTGGACAGATGAAACCAAAGTTGAGTTGTTTGGAAGGAACACACAACGCTATGTGTGGAGAATCCAAAGGGTTCACAACTGTATATAAATATATATATATATATATTGGGGACAGGTTATATATTTTAAACAACATATTTTCCATGTCATGTGACCCAATGAATGCAAATGAAAGCAGCAATGTGTTACTGCACTGATGAAGCACATTTCAATAGGATTTTAGTGGTATTATTCAGATTTTATAGGAATATTGGTATGAGAATTAAGGGGAGTGCTCGCATATATTGAACTTAACTGCTTATGTTTTTGAAAATATTCTATTGTATTATTTTCAACTTCTTATGGTTATATTATTATTATAATTTAATTCTAAAATGAGGCAACCCCATAAAGTATTCTGATTCTGATTCTGGAGAAATCAACAGGTTGGTGTTTAATCCATAAGGTTAAACTCACTGTAAATGCTGGGTTGCTAGTTTACAATTTTTTCTTCGTCACAGTGAAAAAGGAGGAGCGAGATATCGGTGAGTCTTTATGACAGAGAGTTAGGGTCACAGAGCTGCCTCTCGTCTGGTTTCTCTCTGAGGATGGAGACTGAACTCTGCTTCCCACTCCTCCTCAACTCCTCCTGCAGGAGGCCTCTGCAGCACCGAGCCTTCATCCTCATTTACAGCCTGCTGGCGTGCATCTCCGTGCTCACCGTGGCTCTAAACCTGCTGGTCATCATCTCTATCTCACACTTCAGGCATGACCATTTACTAACAAGCGTCACCTAGAATGTTTAATGTCTTTACTTGCATGTCTCTGCACTTTATTTTACAGGAGTTGCCCTTTGAACAATAGAGATATTTCTTACATTAAGACATTCACATATATTGCATTCAGCATTAAACAAACTTGCTAGAAATGTTCCTACTATGACTAATAACTCTGCACACGTCTTTGATTATTGATAGTAATGTTGGAAGCTGCTGCATGCTCTTTGACTTTCCTCCTCACACAGCACATATATATAACTAGTACATACTGCGTAACATTAATGCACATCTTTGCATGTGTCCTTTCTTGTACGTACTTTAAAAGTTATCAAATTCCTAAAAATTGTTTGCACATGTCTGCACAATGCTGCCACTTTTAAACCGGCACAGCTCTTCCACTTGTAAATTCCGCGATACTGCACTTTTTTGTACGGTAATTAGTCATCCTGTTATTGTATTTATTTTAATGCATATTGCACAAAAGCTAGTGTGGTTGTTTGCAATGTACATGTTAAGTCCTAAGCTCCTCCAACAATGCAACATATACTTAAGACGTGAATAAATAGGAAGTAAAATAGTGCAAAAAGAAGAATACAATGGTGCAGTAAAATGAAGGATCTAGTAAGCTTTGTACATCTTAGACGGAATATGAGAAACCAGAATGTTAAATGTTAAAAATATTAAATGTACAGTAGAATACAAATACAACTGTAATGAAATATATACATATATAAGTAAACATGTTTTGCATATTATTAGTACTCTTACTGCTATAACTTATAACTCTGCAACCATCAAAATCAATGATATCAATGTTGGAAGCTGCTGCATAATATTTGACTCTGTACTTCTTTAAAATATACAATCTGGTACTAAGTATATTTACATTAATGCTTGTGATGCCTTTGAGTCATTCCTTAGACTCCATGTATGTAAAGTCTTTGATTATACTGGAAGTTTTGCAAGTTCTTAATTTGCTTTAAAAACTGCACAGCTCTTCCACTTTTGAATTCGGCTCTGATGCCCTTTTGAGTCTCAGAAATGTGTCGTGTTCTTATTGTATTTTCAATTGTTGTATATTTATATCTCTTGTAAACGGTCTTTTTAGTTGAAGATGTAGAGGTTTAATTGTGTTATGCACAAAAGCAGCTGTTATCTGAAGTCCTCCAACTATGCAACCTGCTTTATACTTAAGACATAAATAAACAAGAAGTAAAATAGTGCCATAAAAAGTATGCAATTGATACAATAAATAAGTAAGATATGTACAGGTTTGATAGATAAGATAGAGAATGTAAAATAAAATACTGTACAGTAGAAACAAATCTGTAATCATATTTAAATATGTGTCTCTCTAGAATGACCTGAGATGAAATACTTCTTTACTGTTAGAATAGTTTTAGGAATACATTTTATAATACTTCTGTATTTGCTCTTAATTTACCACCAAAAATACCAAAGTATGTGTAATATTACCTGTCAGTTTTACAGTTTTAGGAAAAGTTTGCATAATATTTCTAGATGTACTTAATGAGTTTATGTATGTACTGTATGTGTAATAACACCTGACATTAAAATTAAATTTCATTTATACTGTTTATCCCGAAATATACATTTCTCTGAGAGGGCTTTACACCGTGTACAGACACTAAATATAAATGATAGATTAAAATACAATATAATAAAATCACAATATAGACGATCCATATTTAAAAACTGACGATGTAAACATTAACATATAGTTGGTATTCTGATTATGTTACAAATATATGTTTTATATATTTGATTGCAAGATTAAACATCTTAATATAGCAATGTAACATAATGTTACATTGCTATATTAAGATGTTTACTGCAATTAAATCAAAATGTATTTATATAGCCCAATATTGTGTCAGTGGGCTTTAGAGATTAACAAACATAGATGACAATGTAGGATATAGAAATAAAAGAAAATTGTAAGAAACATGATAAGAACGTGAATTACAAATAATATAATATAATAATAACAAAAAGACATTAAAAATACAGAATCAAGGCTTTTATTGTCATGTGTACATAGCTACAGTGTAGTTATGACAATGACATTCTTAGGTCACAGGCTCCTCCAACAGTGCAACACAATAACACAGATAATAGTGGAAGTAAATCAAATCAAATATAATATAATAAAAGTAAACAATAAACACTAAATCAACTAAATAAAATACCATGACATGTAGGACTCAGGAAGTCATGACTTCTTTGTGTATTTAACAGAATAATGTAATATATGTTCACTGGTTATATTCTTCCTCTCCAGGCAGCTACGTGCCAATTAAAAGTAGGACACAGGCCGCATTTGGCCCCCGAGCCGTAGTTTGGACACCCCTGATGTAAACATATATATTTGGTATAATTAATAACATAAAATGCAACAAAAAGACAGTAAAAATACAAAAAGCAATTAAATAAAATACCATGACATGTAGGACTCAGGAGGACAGAACATAAGGTAATCGGAATGCAGGTGGGCCTATTTTGTGTATTAGATAGATAGATAGTTAGATAGATAGATAGTTAGATGGATAGATAGGTAGATAGATGGATGGATAGATGGATACATGGATAGATGGATAAATAGATAGATAGATTGATAGATAGGTACTTTATTAATAATGTAATATGTTAATGTTCACGATATCCTTTCTCTCCAGGCAGCTGCACACCCCCACCAACGTCCTCCTTCTCTCTCTGGCCGTCTCAGACCTCCTGGTCGGCCTCTTCATGATGCCGCTTCAGATCATGCTCCTGAGGGGCTGCTGGGATCTCGGGAGCTTGATATGTGGAATGTTCTCCTACACCTCCTTTATCCTCACCTCTGCCTCGGTGGGAAACATGGTGCTCATATCCATCGACCGGCACATGGCCATCTGCGACCCCCTGAGTTACCCCACTAAAGTCACTCAGACGAGGGTCAAACTGTGTGTGTGTCTGTGTTGGGCCTCCTCTGTTTTCTACAACGGCGTGATACTCATTGACTTCCTAAAGCACCCAAATATATACAGTTCCTGCTATGGAGAGTGTGTAGTCATGATTAACTTCATCACAGGGTCCGTGGATGTCATCTTGACGTTTGTCGGCCCCATTTCTGTCATCGTAGTGCTTTATATGAGGGTCTTTGTGGTGGCGTTGACTCAGGCTCGAGCCATGCGCTCTCATATTTCAGGCGTCACAATCCAGAGTTCGATGGTCACTACCAAGAAGTCGGAAAGAAAAGCAGCCAGGACTCTTGGCATTGTCATAGTGGTGTTTTTAATGTGTTTCTGTCCTTATTTTTACCCTCTCTTGCGGGACAAGACTTGATAACCGGAGTTGAGTTTTCAACGTTTGGGATCTGGCTTTTGTTTTGTAATTCCTGTGTGAATCCACTGGTGTACGCTCTCTTCTACCCCTGGTTTAGGAGGTCTGTTAAACTCATTGTGACTCTTCAGATACTGCAGCCTGGCTCCTGTGACGCCAACGTGCTGTAGAGGAGAGCGTGTAGTAGTATATGGAAAGTGTGATTTCCCTCATTAGCACTGAAAAAATAAAGGACGGAATATAATAACTTTGCAGCACAGGATTATTTTTTTTTAAAAGCTGGTAATTAAAGATCAGATTCCCCCAGGCGGCTCTGTTTTCTATAATGGTTTGATAAACTGCAAATAATGACTTTTGAAAAACATAATAAACGTGTTAAGTTTTACCTTTTTGTCGAATAAGACATAATAATAATCAATAATAATAGTCATGAATGTTTTGCTCATGAAAAGTAATCTAATTTTAAGAACGTATATCGAAACTGTTCTTTTAAAATTATTCTATTCTTCTTATAAATTTGAGAGTTTTAATTAAAAAGTTAATTCATTAAAGGGGCATACTGTAGGCCCACAGCTGTGACAACTCAGCAATCAGGACGAGTGTCCATTTTAGACAGCTCTTTCCTGGAGCGTCAGCTTCAGCGTCAGACAGACAAAGACAAAGGAGTCCTGCGGGAGTCACGAGGGAGGTAAAGAGGAGGCAAATCCAACTTTGATTGAGCTAAGTATCGCTGGTGTTTTTAGCCCCTCATGCTATAATCATGTGTATTTTTTCCATTCCTGTTCATGTGTCCTCTCGCAATTATTACTGGCCTCGTGTATCTCCTAATCGTTATAACCGGCCTGCTCTCGTCTATCCCACATGCTCCACTGAGATCCAACATCTAGTTTCAGGTGGCCTGTTGAACTGCCAGTCAGCTGTTCCTAAGGCTGACTTGATCTCTGGCTGCGCTTCCCTGCAGTCTCTGGATTTCCTTGCTCTCACTGAGACCTGGATTACTCCATTCAACACATCCACCCCAGCAGCTCTCTCCACAGCATATTCCTTCACCCATACACCCAGACCCACTGGCAGAGGAGGTGTCACTGGTCTCCTGCTCTCTCCCAAATGGAGCTTTTCCCTCTTCAAGCTACCTAACTTCACTCCTTCCACCTTTGAATTCCATGCCGTCACAGTAACCCATCCTATACAATTTACCATTGTTGTTCTCTACCGATAATCTCCTCTCACACATCCCAGAAACTGGCCCTCCCACAGTACTTCTCGGATACTTCAACCTCCAGACAGGGAAGATATCTGAACTAACCGCCTTTGCTTTCTCACTGTCTCCATCCCCACCGACTCATAAAGCTGGCAATGTCCTCGATCTCATATTCTCAATATTCTCGCGCTGTCTTTAAACAACTCTCATGCTATCTTCATCAGAACAACCTTCTGGATCCGCACCAGTCTGGTTTCAAGGCAGGTCACTCCACAGAAACTGCTCTCCTTGCTGTCTCTGAGGAACTGCACACTGCTAAAGCAGCCTCCCTCTCCTCTGTCATCATCCTTTTGGACCTGTCGGCTGAATTTGACACTGTGAATCATCAGATCCTCCTTCACACTCTCCAATAACTTGGAGTTTAAGGCTCTGCACCTTCCCTCCTCACCTCATACCTCAAAGACCGTACCTACAGGGTAACATGGAGAGGGTCAGAGTCCGACCCTTGTCAATTAACTACAGGGGTCCCTCAGGGATCTGTTCTTGGTCCCCTCCTCTTCTCTCTGTACAAAAACTCGCTCAGATTGGTCATTAGCCTGCATGGTTTTTCATACCACTGCTATGGTGACGACACCCAATTCATTCTGTCCTTTCCCCGCTCAGAGACCCAGGTCGTCGCATGCATCTCTGCTTGTCTAGCTGACATCTCTGAGTGGATGTCTGCTTACCATCTCCAGCTCAACCTTGACAAGACTAAACTGCTTTTCCTTCTGGGAAAAGATTGTCCCACTCTTGACCTAAAAATCAACATCGGCACCTCTGTTGTTTCCCCGACTCAGACTGCAAGGAATCTGCAAGCTCATCCAGAATGCAGTGGCTCGTCTGGTCTTCAACTTTCCAAAATGTTCCCACACCACGCCGCTCCTCCGCTCCCTTCACTGGCTTCCAGTAACTGCTAGAATCCACTTGAAGACACTGGTACTTGCGTACCATGCTGCGAATGGATCTGGCCCTTCCTACATCCAGGACATGGTTAAACCATATACCCCAGCACGTGCACTCTGCTCTCCATCAGCAAAACGGCTCGCTGCACCCGCACTGCGAGGGGACCCAAGTTCCCATCAGCAGAAACACGTGGGTTTGCTATCCTGGCTCCAAAATGGTGGAATGAGCTCCCCATTGACATCAGGAAAGCTTACACATCTTCCGGCGCAGACTGAAAACTCATCTCTTTCGACTCCACTTCGAGCGATATCATTACTAACAAAGCACTTATATACAAATAAAGGACTGGCTTATCAAAGGCCAGTTGAGTAGCACTTGAAATGTGTTGGCTCTATGACACCTGATGTACTTATATGATTCTGTTTTCTTCAAGTTTGTATCTTCTTGGTCGAATGCACTTCTTGTAAGTCACTTTGGATAAAAGCGTCAGCTAAATGCAATGTAATATAATGTAATGTAATGTAACAATGGTTTGCATATATTTTCAGCATTCAAATAATATATTTTTCTTGTTTTAAGAGTGCATTTACTCACAAAACTTAATTTAAATATTGAAGAGTCTTATGAGATGAGGAGACATGTTAAGCTTGTTCATCTTTTATTAATCTAATGGACTTTCTCATACATCCTAATATATATAATGTCTGCTATGGAGAGTGTAGTTACCCCTGGTTTAGGAAGTCTGTTAATTCAGATAATGCAGCCTGGCTCGTGTGACGCTGTACAGAAGAGAGTTTGGTTTAAAGATTGTTTTTAATCCTAATTGCTGGAGAAATAATGGAGAGATTTGATAAAAAAACAAAAGAACTTTGCAGCACTCTCTGATGGGTTGTGGGAGTGAGTTCCAGAGGGAGGGGGCAGCGACGGATGTGGGTGGGGATTGATAGGAGGTTGGCTTCTGATGAGCGCAGGCAGCGGGAAGGGGTGTGGTGGTGCAGCAGGTCTGTGAGGTGTCTGATTGTGGAGGGCTTTGTGAGTAATGAGGAGGACTTTGAAGTTGATTATTTGACGGACAGGGAGCCAGTGGAGGTTCTGGAGGACAGGAGTGGTTTGGTCTCAGGAGCGGGTGTGGGTGAGGAGGCGGGCAGCAGAGTTCTGGATATTTTGGAGTTTATTGAGGAGGTTGGATGGTATGCCATAGAGCAGTATTTCTCAAACTTTTTTTCAAATGTTTTAAATGTGAGTGTTTCCTATCCCCTAAACCTCCAGGGATGTACACAGTTTAATACTGGCAACTTCTTATTATGGGAAATACGAAAACGTCTTTTAAAACTACAATTCCCAGCAGAGACGTGCCAGAGAACATGTTGCAAAACACACAATAGTGTTACTACACAGTTACTACATGTGTAGTTCTGGGGACGGGGCCTGTTTTGGACAGTCTGCTGTGGTTCCATCCCATTTCAAAGTGCTGTTCGGACACTCGGCGTAACCCTCGTCGCACACTCAAACATCCAATCAGAGCTTGAGGACTATCACAGGGTTTGTCAAGCGAAGCGGAGAGAATACTTACTTCCGGGTGTAAAATTCTCTAAAGCAAATGAGCTGCTCCGACCCTCGGCCCTGACAGACTCCAACTTGTGTTTATTAATCAAACAATAAATACACACAAGGATAAGTATGGGTTATTGTTGAGTAAATAACAGTTTGTGGTTTAGAAAATAATACAAAATTAGAAGGAAAAAACGATGAAACAATACAGATTTCAGTATTCTGAGCCCCTACTCTCCCCATAACTGACGGCAACACATAGTCCTACATTATTCAATTAAAATAAAGAAGTAAAAACAATAAGTTTGGCTTGATATTGAGTAAGAAAAAGGTTGATAAACGCTGTGAGAATGGATCTGTGGAGAGCATTTCACCGTGATCCTAACGTGTCTATTACCAACATTCAGGGAGCTCTATGCAAGTCAATGGGATGCCCTGTCCGTTGAAAACTGACGCGCAAGGGGTACCCTGTACGTAATAAAGGGACGGGGAGGGGCCCTGACCATCCGTCAACATGTGACGGGTTGGGAGTGAGAACGTGTTGTTGGTACGGGATGGGGGGCCGATGATGATGATGTCTGATTTGTTTGTCTAGTTTGTTTGCATCCATGCTTTTATTTCTGAGACAGTTGGTGAGAGTGGAGTGTGTTGTGGGGGTGATGGTTTTTGTTGAGATATAAAGTTGGATGTCATTGGCGTAGCAGTGAAATTGAAGGTTGTGGCGACAAATTATTTTGCCAAGGGGGAGCTTGTAGAGGATGAAGAGGAGGGGGCCAAGCACCGAACCCTGGGGGACGCCTTGGGACAGAGGAGCAGTGGAGGAGGTGCAGTTGTTCATGTTGATAAACTGATGTATGTCGGTGAGGTAGGATTTCAGCCTGGAGAGTGCAGTGTCGGTGATGTTGAGTGATGATTCGAAGAGAGACAGCAGGATGATATTTTGATTTTGTCGAATGCTGCGGTGAGGTCGAGGAGGATGAGGATATACTAGAGAATGCAATTCCTGAAGAAATTGCTAGTGGGAATGCTTAATGCTGAAAAGCTGACCCTGCATTTTGCTCATACTGATATTCTGAACAATCTGTGCTGTTGTATTTGCTGTAAAGTGTCTCTACTGTAGGCTATTTTTATTTTATGTACAGCACTTTGGCTCGACCAAAGATCGTTTATAAATGTGCTATATAAATAAAATTTGATTTGATTTGATTTGAATTGCTATGCTGAAATGTAATTTGTAAAACGAAATAATTTAGATTACAATGATACATGAACACTGGGGGCTTGAGTGTGTGATGAGAGAAGAAAAGAAAGTAAAAAGGCTTGGAAAAGCAGCAGAATATTTGAACTGCAAACTATCGAACTAACTTGATGGCGAATGATCTGTCGCCATGGCAACGGTATTTGATGACACCCCATAATACGCTTAGTTGCGTTGATGGCTGCATTGTTACCAAACCTGTGAAGTTTTGGGCTGTCTGGAGCATTTTCACTGAAGTTATGAGAAAACCGTGTTTTATGGCGAGCATTGTGTTGTCATGGCAACAGCATTTGAAGAAATCTCAAAACTGTCCCGTAGATGTTTTCACGGCTGGACTATTAGCACACATGTGAAGTTTTAGCACTTTTTGACAATTTTCATAGGAGTTATACCAATATCGTGTTTTATTGCAAGGGATGCGTTGCCATGGCAACAACTTTTGCGAGGAAAACTCACTAATGGCACATAGACATGTTGATGGCTGGAGCATTAAATGTCATCTGAAGTCTGGTGGTGTTTTGACGATTTTCATATCAGTTACAATATCGTGTTTAATGGCGATGGATGCGTTTCCATGGAAAAAGCCTGTGGTGAGATCTCAGATTTGACGTAGAGCTGTTGAGGCATGGAGAGGTGATATACAAGCGAAGTTTGGGGGACGATTGGACCGTGTCCATTGGAGTTACAGCGGCATCGTGTTTTATGGTGAGGGATGCGTTTCCATGGAAACGGCATATGATGACATAATTGACGTAGAGCTGTTGAGGGCAGGACCATTAACCATTATCTGAAGTCTGCTGCTGTTTTATGGCGAGGGATACATTGCCATAGTAACACCACATTACTTAACATCAGATTTGATGGAGAGCTGTGTTAACCATTATCTGAAATCTGCTGCTCTGAGCATGTCAGTTGGAGTTATGACATCATCGTGTTCCATGACACAGGTGTTTATATTTGAGCTAACTACGTGTCCAGAGATCAACGGTTTGCATGGTGATATGCAGTAATCAGTGAGAGGAGAGCATTTTCATTGTTCTGAATGAGAGATAAACTTCTTACATGTCAATCAATCAATCAATCAATCAATCAATCAATCAATCAATGTTTATTTATATAGCCCAATATCACAAATGTTACATTTGTCTCAGTGTACTTCACAGTTTGTACAGAATATCAGTATGACAATACGAAAACCCTCTGTCCTTAGACCCTCACATCGTACAAGGACAAAAATTCTAGAGAAAACCCACAGTTCAAAGGTAAAATGGGAGAAACCTCAGGGAGAACAACAGATCCCTCTCCCAGGACGGACAGATGCAATAGATGCCATGTGTAAATTGAAAAAATAATACATTTGCAACACATGTGAAAGTTTTGTTGAAGAACCATAACAGATGTCGGTGAAATTTCAAAGCGTGAAGCATGTCAAGGAACTTGAGCATCTGAAGTGTACTTTTTGTGTACTTTCGGGTCAATAATGTGGGCCTTTTTGGCAGATTAACTGCTGTGGTGGGGAAAGATGAGGCTGAACTTACAATGGGGTTTAATGGAGACATTTTGAAAGTTGTTCATGCCCTCAAGAGGCATTTTGTTTAATTATTTTGCTTAATTAAGTTTTATTTTTCAAGCTACGAGATGATTTCCTACGTTTCTCATGAACACTTATATCTCTGAAATGTAGGGTTTGGGAATTATGGCAGGTTTAAAAGAAAATATGAAGGCAAAATTAAATCTGTCCTCCACTCTAGCTGTGACATCATCACGCACTCTAAAATCTGAAGAAGGCCTCTTTACCAAGGTCTGAACAATGTTTAATATCTCTAAAAGTACGAATCAGATTTAAAAGTTCTGTTACACAAATAATGCCAGAAAGATGTGTAACATTTTAAAGTTGGAATGAGGTTTCTGAGTGAAAGTATGAAGGAGCAGTTAGCAGTTGAAGTTGCAAAAAGATTGTTGAAGTCTGAAGAGTTTCTCCATTGACTTCAATGTTAAAATTGTTGAGGAATTATGGGATGTATCTCTGGAATTATGAAAGTTATGAATAAGAAAAGTAATAGCCATCGATTCCCGACCGAGTATGTTTTGATGTTTGAAATGAGTTTCTGCGATTTGGAATGTGGGTGCAAAATAACCCGGCGGAATAATAAAGAATTTTGTGCGTATAATGTATCAGCATTCCCAATAAAATATAATAATAATAATAATTTTAGTTTTTTTAACTTTTACGTTTTCCAACATTAATCATAATCCCTACAAACTGAGCCAAATTATTGAAAAATAAATTAGGTTACATCAATCATACATTTAATTTAAACATAAATATCAATTCACATTAGTGAAGATACAATAAGATATTGACTGTCTGGTGCAATAGGCTTTTAATGGGGAAACAAAATCAACAAGTTGGTGTTTAATCCATGAGGTTAAACTCACTGTAAATGCTGGGTTACTTTAGTTTTTTCTTTGTCACAGTGAAAAAGGAGGAGCGAGATAACGGTGAGTCTTTATGACAGAGAGTTAGGGTCACAGAGCTGCCTCTCGTCTGGTTTCTCTCTGAGGATGGAGACTGAACTCTGCTTCCCACTCCTCCTCAACTCCTCCTGCTGGAAGCCTCTGCAGCACCGAGCCTTCATCCTCATTTACAGCCTGCTGGCGTGCATCTCCGTGCTCACCGTGGCTCTAAACCTGCTGGTCATCATCTCTATCTCACACTTCAGGCATGACCATTTACTAACAAGCGTCACCTAGAATGTTTAATGTCTTTACTTGCATGTCTCTGCACTTTATTTTACAGGAGTTGCCCTTTGAACAATAGAGATATTTCTTACATTAAGACATTCACATATATTGCATTCAGCATTAAACAAACTTGCTAGAGATGTTCCTACTATGACTAATAACTCTGTAAACGTCTTTGATTATTGATAGTAATGTTGGAAGCTGCTGCATGCTCTTTGACTTTCCTCCTCACACAGAACATATATATAACTAGTACATACTGCGTAACATTAATGCACATCTTTGCATGTGTCCTTTCTTGTACGTACTTTAAAAGTTATCAAATTCCTAAAAATTGTTTGCACATGTCTGCACAATGCTGCCACTTTTAAACCGGCACAGCTCTTCCACTTGTAAATTCCGCGATACTGCACTTTTTTGTACGGTAATTAGTCATCCTGTTATTGTATTTATTTGAATGCATATTGCACAAAAGCTAGTGTGGTTGTTTGCAATGTACATGTTAAGTCCTAGGCTCCTCCAACAATGCAACATATACTTAGGACATGAATAAATAGGAAGTAAAATAGTGCAAAAAGAAGAATACAATGGTGCAGTAAAATGAAGGATCTAGTAAGCTTTGTACATCTTAGACGGAATATGAGAAACCAGAATGTTAAATGTTAAAAATATTAAATGTACAGTAGAATACAAATACAACTGTAATGAAATATATACATATATAAACATGTTTTGCATATTATTAGTACTCTTACTGCTATAACTTATAACTCTGCAACCATCAAAATCAATGATATCAATGTTGGAAGCTGCTGCATAATATTTGACTCTGTACTTCTTTAAAATATACAAACAAGTATGTATATTTACATTAATGCTTGTGATGCCTTTGAGTCATTCCTTAGACTCCATTTATGTAAAGTCTTTGAGAATTAGGAAAAGCGCTATAAAAATCCCATGTTTTATTATTATTATTATTATACTGGAAGTTTTTTCTGCACAATGCTTTAAAAACTGCACAGCTCTTCCACTTTTGAATTCGGCTCTGATGCCCTTTTGAGTCTCAGAAATGTGTCGTGTTCTTATTGTATTTTCAATTGTTGTATATTTATATCTCTTGTAAACGGTCTTTTTAGTTTGAAGATGTAGAGGTTTAATTGTGTTATGCACAAAAGCAGCTGTTATCTGAAGTCCTCCAACTATGCAACCTGCTTTATACTTAAGACATAAATAAACAAGAAGTAAAATAGTGCCATAAAAAGTATGCAATTGATACAATAAATAAGTAAGATATGTACAGGTTTGATAGATAAGATAGAGAATGTAAAATAAAATACTGTACAGTAGAAACAAATCTGTAATCATATTTAAATATGTGTCTATCTAGATTAGAATGACCTGAGATGAAATACTTCTTTACTGTTAGAATAGTTTTAGGAATACATTTTATAATACTTCTGTATTTGCTCTTAATTTACCACCAAAAATACCAAAGTATGTGTAATATTACCTGTCAGTTTTACAGTTTTAGGAAAAGTTTGCATAATATTTCTAGATGTACTTAATGAGTTTATGTATGTACTGTATGTGTAATAACACCTGACATTAAAATTAAATTTCATTTATACTGTTTATCCCGAAATATACATTTCTCTGAGAGGGCTTTACACCGTGTACAGACACTAAATATAAATGATAGATTCAAAATACAATATAATAAAATCACAATATAGACGATCCATATCTTAATATAGCAATGTAACATAATGTTACATTGCTATATTAAGATGTTTACTGCAATTAAATCAAAATGTATTTATATAGCCCAATATTGTGTCAGTGGGCTTTTAGAGATTAACAAACATAGATGACAATGTAGGATATAGAAATAAAAGAAAATTGTAAGAAACATGATAAGAACGTGAATTACAAATAATATAATATAATATAATAATAACAAAAAGACATTAAAAATACAGAATCAAGGCTTTTATTGTCATGTGTACATAGCTACAGTGTAGTTATGACAATGACATTCTTAGGTCACAGGCTCCTCCAACAGTGCAACACAATAACACAGATAATAGTGCAAGTAAATCAAATCAAATATAATATAATAATATAAACAATAAACTAAAGATAATAAAATACCATGACATGTAGGACTCAGGAAGTCATGACTTCTTTGTGTATTTAACAGAATAATGTAATATATGTTCACTGGTGATATTCTTCCTCTACAGGCAGCTGGTAGTTTGTACACCCACTGATGTAAAGATATATATTTGGTAGAATTCATGTTGATTATGTTACTGAGTCCTGTCACATTGCTTTATTAAAATGTAATCAAATCGAAGTTTTGTGTACAATATAGAAATGTTAAGAAATTTACGAGCAACATGATAAGAACGTGAAATACAAATAAACTGATACAAATAAACATACAATTCAACAAAAAGACAGTACAAATACAAAAAACAATTAAATAAAATACCATGAAATGTAGGACTCTGGAGCAGTGGTTCTCAAACGTGAGATTTATTTTATAAAAGCTAAAGCTCAAACCTAAGGTCATCTGAATGCACGTGGACCTATTTTGTGTATGATATAGATAGATAGATAGATTGATAGGTAGGTACTTTATTAATAATGTAATATGTTAATGTTCACTGTTGATATCCTTTCTCTCCAGGCAGCTGCACACCCCCACCAACGTCCTCCTCCTCTCTCTGGCCGTCTCAGACCTCCTGGTCGGCCTCTTCATGATGCCGCTTCAGATCATCCTCCTGAGGGGCTGCTGGGATCTTGGGAGCTTGATATGTCGAATGTTCTCCTTCACCTCCTTTATCCTCACCTCTGCTTCGGTGGGCAACATGGTGCTCATATCCATCGACCGCCACGTGGCCATCTGCGACCCCCTGAGTTACCCCACCAAAATCACTCAGACGAGGGTCAAACTGTGTGTGTGTCTGTGTTGGGCCTCCTCTGTTTTCTACAACGGCGTGATACTCATTGACTTCCTAAAGCACCCGAATATATACAGTTCCTGCTATGGAGAGTGTATAGTCATGGTTAACTTCATCACAGGGTCCGTGGATGTCATTTTGACGTTTGTCGGCCCCATTTCTGTCATCGTAGTCCTTTATATGAGGGTCTTTGTGGTGGCGTTGACTCAGGCTCGAGCCATGCGCTCTCATATTTTAGGCATCACAATCCAGAGTTCGATCAAGGTCACTGCCAAGAAGTCGGAAAGAAAAGCAGCCAGGACTCTTGGCATTGTCATAGTGGTGTTTTTAATTTGCTACTGTCCTTATTTTTATCCCTCCTTTGGGGGACAAGACTTGATAACCGGAGTTGAGTTTTCAACGTTTGGGATCTGGCTTTTGTTTTGTAATTCCTGTGTGAATCCACTGGTGTACGCTCTCTTCTACCCCTGGTTTAGGAGGTCTGTTAAACTCATTGTGACTCTTCAGATACTGCAGTCGGGCTCCTGTGACGCCAATGTGCTGTAGAGGAGAGTGTGTAGTGTTATGGAAATCTCAGGACCCAAAACACGGCTAAAGAGTATAAGTCAGAGTAAAAAAACAAATAAATGGTGAATCGAGAAAGCTGTCTTTTGGTTATTTATTTGAAGCTTCAAATACACGATACAATAAGGTAAAAATGTCACAGGTCTGGCAGAGTCTGAAAAGTCTACCAGAGAGTGCAAAGAACAAAAACAAAAGCAGAGATTATATGGGGAACAGAGTGGGAAAATGATAAATCTGGATTCACACGGTTAGAACTGTTTATGAGACACCATCTGGCCTTATGGCCTTCAGAAGGAGATAGCATAACAGTTCTCGGAGCAGGGATGTATGATGTGTCTGTGTGAGAATCCCAGCAGTCAAAGCAGTTCTGGCCTTGACTGAGGAGGGGAAGGAGAGGAGGAAGAGAAACAATAATTGTTCCTTAAAGAGGAACAATAATGGTGAAAGCACAACAAGAGGAAATAACATTCATTTGGTTTAAGCATATGAAGGATATTATAAGGTAGCACATGAAATATTTCCACTACAGTAGTAGTATATAGAAAGTGTGATTTCCCTCATTAGCACTGAAAAAATAAAGGACGGAATATAATAACTTTGCAGCACAGGAACTTTTAAAAAAACACTGGTAAATAAAGATCAGATTCACCCAGCATGTTGGGCCAGCTCTGTTTTCTATAATGGTTTGATAAACTGCAAATAATGACTTTTGAAAAGCATAATAAACGTGTTTCCGGGGATTAAGTCTAATCAATGATAATAGTCATGAATGTTTTGCTCATGAAAAGTAATCTAATTTTAAGAACGTATATCCAAACTGTTCTTTTTTTTACTATTCTATCTTATATATTTGTGAATTTACACAACTTAATTTAAATAATTAAGAGTCTTATATGACGAGAGCTGTTGAGTCTTGTTCATCTTTTATTAATCTAATGGACTTTCTCATACATCCTAATATATATAATGTCTGCTATGGGGTGTGTACTGACCCCTGGTTTAGAACAAACTAAAACACTTTGCAGCACTCGTTCATCTATGTTGTAGCACAATAAATACCATATGAATAAAGAAGGAGAAAACACTAATATTGTCAAGAAATTACTTTGTCAAGAATGCTTTGCTTAAGTGAAAGTAATCACTCACGTTTTCTTATTAAAATATTCTATATTATATTGAGCTTGATCAGTAACGAGCATGGTTTGCATGAACTTTTTCATTTTGAGGTATATTAGAGGTTAAGGTTAATTTGATCTTCAGTTAAATCCATATCTTTAACATAATCTATTAAGGACCTCTATTATCTAAAAACAGACAGTGGCAGAACTTCAGTGTTAGTATTATTAGATCTCAGTGCTGCGTTTGACACTGTTGACCAGAGCATATTACTAGACCGACTAGAAAACTGGGTGGGACTTTCGGAAACAGTTCTAAATTGGTTTGAATCCTACTTAAAGGACAGAAACAACTTTGTTTCTATAGGTAAATACACATCTGAGTTGACAAATATGACATGTGGGGTACCTCAAGGCTCCATCTTGGGGCCTCTTCTCTTTAACATCTACATGCTACCACTGGCTCAGATAATGAAGAACAACAAAATAAGTTACCATAGCTATGCAGATGACACACAAATGTACGTAACAATTTCACCAGGAGACTATGCTCCAATTCAAACACTGAGTAAGTGCATTGAACAAATCAATGACTGGATGTGTCAGAACTTTCTCCAATTAAACAAAGATAAAACTGAGGTAATGGTTTTTGGAGCCAAGGCAGAACGTTTAAAAGTTAGCGCTGAGCTTCAGTCTGCAATGTTCAAACCAACAGATAAAGCCAGAAATCTAGGTGTAGTCATGGACTCTGACCTGAGTTTCAACAGTCACATTAAAACAGTTACTAAATCAGCCTACTATCACCTAAAGAATATATCTAGGATTGAAAGACTAATGTCACAGCAGGATTTGGAAAAACTTGTCCATGCCTTTATCTTCAGTAGACTGGACTACTGTAATGGTGTCTTCACAGGTATCACTAACAAATCTATTAGAAAGCTGCAGCTGATTCAGAACGCCGCTGCTCGAGTCAACACTAACACTAAGAAAGTGGATCACATCACTCCTGTTCTGAAGTCTTTACACTGGCTTCCTGTGTGTCAAAGAATAGATTTCAAAAATACTGCTGCTGGTTTATAAAGCACTGAATGGTTTAGGCCCAAAATACATTTACTGATCTACTGCTAAATTATGAACCATCCGGATCTCTCAGGTCTTCAGGGACTGGTCAGCTTTCTGTCCCCAGAGTCAGAACTAAACATGGAGAAGCAGCGTTCAGTTATTATGCTCCAAACATCTGGAACAAACTCCCAGAAACCTGCAGGTCCGCTGCAACTCTGACTACTTTTAAATCCAGGCTGAAGACTTTTCTTTTTGCAGCTGCTTTTAATTGAACTATTCATATCTTAGACTGCACTGTAACTTTTATCCATGTATTTTTCCTTTTAATGTTTATTTTATTAGCTTTTCTTTTTTAATGCTTAATGTCTTTCATTTTTTGTAAAGCACTTTGAATTGCCTTGCGTTGAAAAGTGCTATATAAATAAACTTGCCTTGCCTTGCCTATGCTGTTTAGCCTATAATCAGTAAAATATATATATATTTTTTTGTTACCTGTGTTTTTCACCAGATCATAAAAGTGGAAATATTATTCTTTTGTTTGTCTCTAAAGTCACCAACCCTGTATTATATCACTAGATGTGTACCTTCAACTTATATTTTCACACTTTATTTTCTCTTGTCATCCTCTATAAAACATATTAACAATATTTACATTAATAACATATGTACATTGTAACGTATAGCATCACTTATGCTTTACTGAACTTCCTGTTGATTGTTTAATATATTAGTATAGGTACTTCTGGTTGGATGCTTAATGCATTTAATTGACCTGTACCTGAACTATGCTGCACAATGGAAATCAAGTTGAATTTAATTTAATAACATTGAATAAGAACATCATTTCCTTTTTCTAAAATACCTTAAACTTGTATATCAACGTTACAATGTTTTATTCTGACCACCTGAAATAACCTTCAAGAAAAAGTAGTTTTCTCTTCATCAAGTTATTGGCCCTTGTGCAGAATTAGTGGTTTTACATGTTGTGCTTTAAGTACAATTATGACTGCAGGACTTACTAACAGTGTGGTGTTACTGAGATTACCCCAAAGATTGATTTTATTTAAGGATATAGAAAACAATGCAAGGATAACATGGAAAGTGAGAATGCTTATTTCCAACAGCTTATTATCACATGGCACGTATTCCAACAAAACATTTACAAAATCCTCGACACAATAACCAACAAAAAGCAAATGCAGCCATCCTACAACAAGACGAATTTCATAACCCTCGTCTCTTCCTCTTCTTTACAATCCAAGTGTCCTTAAAGCACGCACAACAATAAAGCACTTAAAGAGGAGCATAACAAGCAATCATTTAAAAATACAATAATAAACTTAGTAAGTCAAAAGAGTAAAGTACAATAAGATTACCCAGAACCTGCCCATTACACTATTAACTATTACAAATGTGAAAACCCATCCACTGCTGGAAAATATTACATTTCCTTTTTCATAAAGAATATATCCGTTTAAAGAACATGTTTTCATTCCTCTTTAATCCTCGACATTTATCTGACAGCTTCAGTATCTCTTCAATAGTCAGTTTCTGATAATTAGTACAAATTCATTAAACAAATCCACTTTGATGTACACATTAAAGATACAACTGTGCTGATACAATTCACACGCTGTACAGTATGTACATTACAAATAAATGATCCTCCTTTAGCAGGTGCAACATTAGACTGATAATCACATTCAAACATCAATCATTTAACACTAAAATATATTATACTCTGAAAGGGAAGATTGTGCAGAATGAGTTTTAAGTGGAATTATGATGCATGTATTTGACTTGTAACAGAGTTTTCCTACGTTGTGATATTACTTTAATGAATACATATAACTACGTTGTGACTGCTGCAAACTATTACATTTCCCTTTCATAAAAAACAACTTTTAAACATCTCAGAGTGTCACTATAGTATTTGAGCCTCGCGGGAACCGGGCTTCAGTATCTGAAGTGTCAGGATGAGTTTAATGGATTTTCTGAACCAGGGGTAGAAAAAGGCATAGATGACCGGGTTCAAACACGAGTTAAAATGTGCCAACCAGATCTCAAAAGCTGCAGACGAAGCGTCGACGGAAGTGTCTTCGCCTGCCAGAGCGGGGTAATAATACGGACAGAAACAGAACAGAAACACAACAATGACAATACCGAGAGTCCTGGCTGCTTTCATCTCTTTTTTCTTCACGGTTACTGTCCCTGAACACTGCGCTGTTACAGCTGCAATATGGGAACGCATGGCTCGAGCCTGAGACAAAGCCACGATAAACACCCTGGAATACAGAACTATGATGACAGTAATGGGTATGATGAAGGAGAAAACAAGGTCGATAACTCCTGCAATGTAGTTAATGACAACAACGCACTCTCCCAAACAAGAGTTCGACCGGCCCGGCTTATCGAGGTGATCGTACAAAAGCAGAGGTCTGTAGAAAACAGAGACAATCCAACACAGACACACCAGGATTTGTGCTCTCCTCTTTGTGACTTTGGTGCTGTAATGCATCGGGTCACAAATGGCTATATAGCGGTCAACAGATATGAGCACCATGTTTGCTACCGAAGCAGATGTGATGATGTAGTCGATAACGTAATACAGAGTGCACACGATGTCTCCGAGAAACCAGCAGGCTTCGATGTAGATTATTTCAACGGGCATCAGCAGGAGGCCCACAAACAGGTCGGAGACAGCCAGGGAGAGGAGGAGGAGGTTGGTGGGGGCGTGGAGCTGCCTGGAGAGGAAGGATAGCATAAAGACAGATATAAAGATTATAAAGCTGGAACAACAATTGTATTAAGACTTGAAAAATGTAAGAAGGCAAAGGAAAAAAGGAACTGTTCTGTCATTTCCAAGTATGTTCACTCCTAAATGTTCATACAATTCACCAGATAAAAAAAAATGTCATCTTAATGGTCACTATTTGTACAATTGATAGCATAAAAGGTTGCCTGAAGTGTGAGATGGAGATGATGACCAGCAGGTTAAGAGCCACAGTGATCAGAGAGATGGATGAAAGCAGGACATAGATCAGCATGGCCTGAGTGTACGGATGTGTTGGTTTCTTGCAGGAGGAGTTGAGTTGTGGGTAGCAGAGTTCATCTCCATCTAGGCTCTCCATCCTCAGAGAGAGAGAGAGGAAGCTAAACCATGACCTGCAGAAATCTGTCGCGCAGCTCTTTTATCACTCTCCTTCCTTTCCTCCTCCACGCAACAGCTTACGTTTTCTTTCAGTTGGAGAGTATTGTCCCTCCTCCCTCGATCTTTCCATCATACACTTTTTCCACAGTGTATTATCGTATTGTCATCTCAAAGTATACAAGCTTTATTTGGTTATCAAAATGATATCTGTAGTGATACATACCGGTACCGTTAAAATGAGTCTTAATACTTAACTCGATAGCATGTCTGCATGTAAGGGAGGAAACTTATACAAAATGTACACCACCCCAAATTGATCATGTTGTTGATAGTGCTATAGATGCGCTGCGAATAAAATTAGACTCTGTTGCTCTCTTGAAAAAGAAGAAAATAAAGCAACATAGATTAGCTCCATGGCATAATGCCAAAACCCGCAAAATAAAGCAAAAGTCTAGACAACTTGAAAGGATATGGCGTTCCACTAAACTTGAAGAATCTCGTTTAATTTGGCATATTACTCTCAATGAATATAAGAAAGCACTGCGTAAAGCGAGAGCAGCATACTGTTCATTAATAGATGAGAATAAGAATAATGCAAGATTTCTTTTCAGCACTGTAGCCAGGCTGACAGAGAGCCACAGCTCCATTGAGCCTTCTATTCCCATAGCACTCAGTAGTAATGATTTTATGTGCTTTTTTAACGATAAAATTGTTACTCTTAGAAACAAAATTAATGACCTCTTGCCTTCGACCAGTATCGTGTTATCAACAGCTCCCGGAATCGTAAGTTCTAATATTACACTAGATAGTAAACTAGAATGCTTTTCAGCCATTAACCTTGAACAATTACATTCAATGATTCTCTCTTCTAAACCATCAACGTGCATGTTAGACCCAATTCCAACTAAGCTGTTGAAAGAAGTTTTTCCATTAATTAGCACTTCTTTATTAAATATTATGAATATGTCTTTATTATCAGGCTATGTTCCACAATCATTCAAAGTAGCAGTGATAAAACCGCTTCTTAAAAAGCACAACCTCGATCCAGAGGTTTTAGCCAACTATAGACCTATTTCTAATCTTCCGTTCCTCTCAAAAATTCTTGAGAAAGCGGTCGCAAAACAGTTGTGTGATTACTTAAAAAACAATGATTTATTTGAAGATTTTCAGTCTGGCTTTAGAACACATCATAGCACAGAGACAGCTCTGGTTAAAGTCACAAATGATATTCTAATAGCCTCAGACAAGGGACTTGTCTCTATTCTTGTTTTGCTCGATCTCAGTGCTGCATTTGATACTATCGACCATGATATCCTATTGCAAAGACTAGAGCACTTGGTTGGCATACAGGGAACTGCTTTAGGCTGGTTTAGGTCCTATCTATCTGAACGCTCTCAGTTTGTACGTGTCAACGATGAATCTTCCACGCAAACCAAAGTTAGCCATGGAGTGCCACAGGGCTCAGTGCTCGGACCTATTTTGTTCACATTATATATGCTTCCGTTAGGCAATATTATAAGGAATCATTCTGTAAACTTTCATTGTTATGCGGATGATACTCAACTATATTTATCAATTAAGCCTGATGAAATTAATCATCTAAATAAAATTCAAGACTGCCTTAAGGACTTAAAAACGTGGATGACCTTAAACTTTTTGATGTTAAACACGACCAAAACTGAAGTTATTGTACTTGGCCCGAAGAATCTACGAAACAAATTATCTAAAGATATACTAACTATGGATGGCATTAATTTGGCCTCCAGTGAGACTGTAAGGAATCTTGGTGTTATATTTGATCAGGATTTATCCTTTAACGCCCACATAAAATCAATTTCAAGGACCGCCTACTTCCATCTACGTAACATTGCAAAAATCAGGCATATCTTGCCTCAAAACGATGCAGAGAAACTAGTCCATGCATTTGTTACTTCTAGGCTGGATTATTGTAACTCTTTACTATCAGGGAGTACCAAGAAGTCAATCAAGTCGCTTCAGCTGATTCAAAATGCTGCGGCTCGTGTACTAACCAGAGTTAGGAAAAGGGACCACATTACTCCTGTTCTGGCTCCCTATAGAACACAGGATATAATTTAAAATTCTTCTTCTCGCCTACAAAGCCCTTAATGGGCAGGCGCCATCTTACCTTAAAGAACTCATTATACCCTACTGTCCTACTAGGGCATTGCGTTCCAAGAATGCAGGGTTGTTGGTTGTTCCTAGAGTCTCTAAAAGTACAATGGGAGCCAGAGCCTTTTCTTATCAAGCTCCACATTTGTGGAATCAGCTTCCAATTTGTGTTCGGGCGGCAGACACCCTATCCGTTTTTAAGAGTGCGCTTAAGACCTTCCTTTTTGATAAAGCTTATAGTTAGGGCTGATTAGATTCAGCCCCTAGTTTTGCTGATATAGGCTTAGTTTGTCGGGGGACATCTTACTTCTTCCTTCTCTCTGTCTATACCCGTGTACTCTCATGTTCCGATTAACCCAGCTTCCCCAAATGTCTTTCTTTTTGGGGTCTATATATGCTGGGATCCGGAGTCATGGATGATCCTGCGGTCCTGTGTCCTGGATCGCGAGCGCTGGATCTTGAGTCGTGGCTGTGGTCCTGGATCATAGGTCCTGGATGGATATCCTCGTGGATTCATCTTCCTATTATACACACATGCATTTCCAAACATTTGGACTACCTATGTTGCAAATGTATTATATTTTCAATTTACACACGGCATCTATTGCACGTCTGTCCGTCCTGGGAGAGGGATCCCTCCTCTGTTGCTCTCCCTGAGGTTTCTCCCATTTTTCCCTTTAAACTGGGTTTTCTTTGGAAGTTTTTCCTTGTACGATGTGAGGGTCTAAGGACAGAGGGTGTCGTATTGTCATACTGATATTCTGTACACACTGTGAAGACCACTGAGACAAATGTAACATTTGTGATATTGGGCTATATAAATAAACATTGATTGATTGATTGATACCGGTACCGTTAAAATGAGTCTTCATCCGAGATGATCCGTTCTTGCGTTAGTGTTGGTTCGGAGTTGGTTAAACTTAAAAACGTGCCTTACCACCAGATTGATTTTCCACTGACCAAAGTCTGAAAGGCTCCATGACATGATGTCACTGTATTTCTCCCGCATTTCTCCCGATTTCTGACAAAATCAGATTTACTCAGGACTGTCTCCACTCAGACTTTAATACAGCTACACCATTGTTTGGTTTCCATGGTAGCGCGTCTCTTTAGCAGCACGCGCAACTCAAAGTCTGAGAGGGCGAGGAAGATTGTCCTAGTACTAGGTGCCTAAATGCAGTCCACACTCCATATTTAGGTCTGTTCGGGGAATTGAACCAGCGAACCTATGGTTCACAGTCACTGCCGGACTAAGAATAGCAGACTACGCTAGAGCCATGCTTATCTTGCTATTAAACTTACAAAGCTATTAAATAGCAATGACTACTTTTCCAACTTTATACTGTTCTCCGGAGTGATGTGGCTAATAGTCCGGCTCTACTTTCCCCCGTCTCTGACGAATGCAGCTTTCACGTTGATCTTGAAGCCGGCTGGGTAGATTGTCGGTTCATGAGTTGAACCAGTTTTAAGGGCCAGGAGCCGGCATCGCTGCAGGAGAAACAAGAAAGACTGGTTTGCTATTTTGTTGAACTTAAAGGGGACCTATCATGCAAAATGCACCTTTGTACGTCTTTTATACATGAATATGTGTCCCCGGTGTTCCAGGGAACTCACCAAGTGTCAGAAAACACAACCCTCTCTATTTTCCTCCTTCGCCAAATCTCTAAAAAAGGGGCTGCAACGGATCTGAAAAAAACGGATCCAGATTTCAACACTTTTCTACGTCACAGAGAAGTCCTCGGCTTATTGGTCAACTCTCCACCTATTACGGGAATGAGCCACGGCCATGTGCATTGCCAAACCTCTCATTCGCATATAGGCTATCGGCAGGCTAAATCAACCCACATCTGTGTTTTTGCCTGCTCTTGCCAGGATGTCTAAGATAGTTAAACATTGTGCTGTTGTTGGCTGCAAGACTCGGGACAGGGGACTGCATGCAATGCCATCAGTGGAAAAATAAATGAATCTGTGGCTAGACTTCATTTACAAGGGACATGTGCCAGAAGACCACGGAAGATTTCTGTTTGTGTGTTCCAAACATTTTACGACGGACATGTTTATGAACTTGTCTCGAGTCCAACACGGATATGCCTCCAAACTAATGCTAAACCCGGGATCAATACCAACCATGTAGCTTCGCCGTATCAATGTCGCCTCAAACCCAAATAGTAATCGGTTAGGTGTTTATATATTTTTGTAACATTTTATTTTGTACGCTCCGCAGTCTTTGCTTTGTTTTTTATTTGAATTATCAGGCATTTGCTAACATGTTCAGACATACTGCCGTAATGGCATGTGATTGTAGTCTGTAAGAACGATCAGATATCATCGATCTGTAAGCTAAGCTACGCTACGCTAATGAGACATGCCGTTTTTTGCAGCGTTATATGTAAAAGCTTTTGTGTGTTTACTTGTTTGCGCACATGAATATAAATGGGGGTGTGTTAGGATACAACACTGTGTATGTATGCGAGGGTGGACACACACCACGAGTAAAACTGAGCTAAAGCCCCGTTGGTCTGTTGTTGTTGACAAGGCCTTACCTCTAGCAACAGGCTAATTAGTGGCTAGCACTCGTTACAGTCAGTCTACTGAGCTCAGCCCCTCTCCAACACATCATCTGTATTGAGTCAGAAACACAGCATGCACGTTACGGTTCAAAACTCAGATTGGAAAAGGCTAAGCAAAGAGCTTTGCTAAATAGAGAGTTTTAGCCCCATCTTTTGGGATTGCAGACTATATTTATCCAAATAGTATTTTCTCATCCTGAATACTAAATTGAGATGATTTTGTTCTAACTATGTGTTCTTCTTTACAGGCCAGCACCTCACATACTTACTAATTAGTGACAATTTGTACATCCTTTGCTATTATTTACATTTTTTTTTATCATGGCGGAAATGAAAGACTGTACCTGGCAGCCCTGCACTACAATGAAAACGCTGAGCGTGCACAAGCCACTACATCCACTGGAAACCCTCTGTATAAACTGCAGTTCCCAAAGGCCAGGAAGGGAGAATGCAGAGCAAAACCAGTAAAGACTGACCCCACATTCCGTAAGTGTTTAAAATATTTATTATACAACTATTTACAAATATAAAATAAAAAAATTAGAAAGAAGTTTCAGTTTTTTACATGCATATACTAATCTAAACCACGTTTTTTGTTGTGCTTTTTTACCATTGCACAGCCCTACGTGGTCAACTTGATGGACCTCATCTTCGACCAAGTCTTTGTGGACTCTGCACCATTATGAGCGACCTGACAGGGAGGAGGTCATCACCGGGTATGCTACACGGTTCAATTTGGCTGCTGTCTGAACCCAACATCGACATTTCACGGATCAGGAAACTCCCTGCGTATCCTGAGGACAACGCAGGCCCGAAATCACCACTCTGATCCTGCGTCCAAGGAAGCCCCAGCACCAGCTCACAAAGCTTCTGTAAAAATATTTAGTGTCATGCACGATGTTGGAAGAAAAGGACTGTAAACTATTAATAAACGCAATGAGGCCATTGTATATATGCTGAAAATATGAATGTCTCCCTTTATAAATATATATATATATATATATATATATATCGCTGTTTTTGCGTTACAAACTGTACACATTGCATTCTTGCTAATTAGCCAAAATATGAACGGAATAAGGAGCAAGCATCGTAACAGAGTAAAATAAATGGGGACAACAGCTTGTCAGCTAACCATTCAGAAACGTCCTGCTGCAACCGAGATTTTTGCACCTCCATCAAAACCTCCGCTGCTTCAGGGTCAGTTTCTGGATCAAATTGATAATATGCTTGAACACATGCATTGCTCTGAGATGACATGTTTATTCGACACTCGTAATCACAGCAAGCATGGTAACGTGACTCTCGCCGGCTCATGCCAGAATTTTCAAAGACGGGCTTGGAATAGAGCGAAAATGAGCGAAACGAGGCATGTCTAAAAAATGATCTGTTTGGTATTTTGAAAAATAAAATGTATAAATATACCTTATATAGGTATGGTCATACACTATATCATTTAAATATAGCATGATAGGTCTCCTTTAAACCAGCTCCCTTGGTGGAAAAGCACTATGGGTGGACAAAGAATGGGACCTTGTAGTTTAGCCTTCCTTTTATAATGGTAGTTAATTAGAGCACTTCTCTTTCTTCTCTCATGTGATTATAAGTGGGCTTGCAGGTCTTTCTGTCCTGCTGCTGAGTTGAATTGCTTCCTGGACCACGTGGTTAACTGGCTTTGTGACCTGAGGCCTGGTTTAGGGAATCGTATGGATAATATAATTATACCAATACTACTCTGGTCGTGTCGTTTCCTTTTTGTTCCTCCTAGGCAATTTGGAACGTAACACTGGCAGAAGGCGCCATCGCTTGGGAACAAATCCGTCGAAGGTGAAGGGTCCTACATGCTTCTCTTCTAGATAGACATACTGTAGTTTGAGTGTTTAACCTTAGCTTTTTGAGGCTTTCTGCAGGTTCTTAGAAAGTCCTAAATCAAATAGTTTAACATGTAGGCCTGAATGGTCTTAAAATGTCTTAAATATGATTTAAAAGAAAATAAAACACTATCAAATTAAAGACTTTCTCATGCATATAAAAGGAGCACATCACTAACTCTATGGTGACTATCATGCAACCCTTACAGCTGATTTAAGGTGTTGCTTTATTAAGACTACATTTTGCTTTCATTTGCTGCACATGGAATTGTGTATCACCACTATGAAGCCTTTCGTTCAGTATTTTGGCCTTTTTCTGAACCAGAAGGGACAGACAGAATTGAGTTAAGTACAAACAAAGTGAAACAAGAAATCTTAAGGTGACCAAAATGCTAAAACGCACTGTTGAGAACTGAACACTTTTTAAAGTTAGATTAAAGGTGTAAGCCGTTGTAGAGACCTGTCAATCACAAGGAAGAGAAGCTCTAAAGCATACCCTGCTCTTCCGGTGTATTTAACTCAAAATACAACCATCTAATTACTTCATATTACCTTCTATGTGATTCGGCTGACCGGATCCTTTATGCAAAAACCCATCATGCGTAAATATGCAGAGTCATAAATGTTTCGTCATCAAATAAATCATCAGCTAAAAAGGTATTACGTTTATTGTTTACTTTGAAAGATTAGTCTAGTTAGCAACGATTGCATCACATGTTGATGTCACCGCGTGTTTTTTTGTTTGGGTAACACCTATAATTGTAACACCTGTAACACCTATAATTGCAGTCATGTAATATGACACTAATGAAAGCAGGTGTGAAAATGGGCTTAGCAAGAGGTTCACAGCCATTAGACCCCAGTGGGTCTTAATGAGGCACCGTGTGTTTGTGTGTGTGTGTGTGTGTGTGTGTATGTGTGTGTGTGTGGGTGTGTTAATTTTGCCATAACATGTAAGCAACATTGGGTATATTAAAAATACATTATCCAAACAGAACAAACTCTGATATGCAGATAATGTCTCATTTGTCACTCCTTGAACAAAAGGACCTTTTGAAGCGATATGTTCCCCACAATGTCTGTTAAAGTGTTATTTAGTTCATGTCATAAATAAAAGCCCACAAAGCAATATTTATATTTATTGATTATACACCATCATGAAAAAGGTAGTTAAAGCATACAGCATGTTTTGTCTTATTTAGGCCACTGGAGGTTGCAGGTTTTGATCTCAAACTAATCTTCACATTGTCTGCAAGACCTTGACAGTTTGCATGTTTCTTTGTTTACTTAATGCTGGGTGCTTTGTTACAGGCACTCTCTCAGATTCTGTTAATCAACTCAGTACCTTTCAATGCTTTATAGATCATTTTCCCTCATCTATCTCAGAGAAACAACCACAACAAGAAACCCAACAAAGACCAAAGTAATATAAGGATAGGTACAAACATATGTGCTTGTATAGATTCATAAAGCAATGCGGATTGAACACAGATTCTTTATCAGGGCAAAGAGGAAACAAACATCATTTTGGGTCTTGAACCCATTGGTCGCTTTCCACGAAAACCTAAGAAGAAACACAAGTTACCGTAAGTTGTTACTCACTATCATACAACAGACTCCAAGACAACTTACTTCAGTCCTTTTATACAAGTTGTAAGACAATAACCTCGTTTTTTCTCTTCCAGTAAATACACTTTTATCTCTTTGGTAATGTCTTGTTTTATGCTGTTAAGGTAGCTGTCTAGTAAGGGCAGAAACAAAAGATTAAAGGTGGGGTAGGTACGTTTGAGAAACCGGCTCGAGATCGCTAGAATTTGAAAATACACAACCGGAGAAAATCTGCAACTTCCTCACAGAGCCCCTCCTCCAACACACACGGACGCGCACATGACCAATGAGGGCACGAGGTAAGTTTGTGCCCCGATGGAAGGCTGACAGGCAGGTAGGCCATCCAGTTACTTTAGCCGGGCCGGCTCAGATGATTGGTCGTGCTTTTTACAGCGCCACGGCTTCCACAGATGCATTTTTTGTCAAAGCACTTCAGATATTCATTGCTATCGGATGTTAAGAGCATTCCATGGAATATAACAACAAGTGTATCTCGAGCCGGTTTCTCAAATGTACCTACCCCACCTTTGAAGGTGTTGTTTGATTTCTGTGGTCTTTAGGATGTTTTTTAATACCCATGATCTGCATGTCAAGTCAAGTGTCACAAATTAAGCCACACTTTTGCTCCTCTTTGATGTTATTTAGACTTTTAAGGTTCGTACATATTTCCCGCGTTGTGCGTTCGCTGACTTCTTTTTCCAGAAGTTCAACACTATTTAGCTGGCTTTGTATTCCTTTAAAGACAAATTGTTTTCATGTTGGTAATCTTTGAATCCACTCTTATATCCCCATCTTCAAAACAATCATTTAGTTTGTTAGAATTTATTCTGCTGATATCAAACCAACAACAGGTGCATATGACACCAACTGGAGTTACAACGAAACAAGAACATGGGCAGTCACCGTGCTGCCTTAGGTGAGACACAGTAAATTAATTCACTTGTGTCAGTTGGACAAATTCCACCGTCGCGAACCCTTGCAAGCTTGCGAACACGGATAGTGTGAATCTGCCTTTATGGAGCAATTGTAACAACTTGGGCTTTCAATCAATCATTCATCTATTCATCACATGATTGTCCATATATAATAGTTACTGGGGTCCTAACTTGGTGCTTTAACTTCTTCCTTGTCCTGATTGAAAGTTGCAGAATAGGTGTGTGGAAGGTTTGTGAGCCAGTGGATGTTACAGACTGAATGCATGAGCTTAAAGAACCACCATCCCTTAAAACGTAAAGTTTTTCTCAAGGCGGATATTGTGGATATTCTGTTGTTGCCCCTGATTGATAAGTGGCATCAGAGGTTATGGAAGGATGAATCATCTCACCTAATTACTCCAGGTCATGGTGATCAAGGCAGGGTTTTTGTCCTCATACTTTGCGAAGGCAGATCTGCGCCTTCTTGCACCTTGGCTGCATATCTGGGAAGCAATAACGGGAAAGAGACATTAATATTCTTAAATTTGACAAACATACGCTTCTTTGTTCCATATTGAATATTCAGATATTGAGCATACCGGGGCGCAGGCGTTACTCTGATTGACACACAGCTCTAATTTGCAGTGTAAGTAGACGTTAGCAGAACTGCCAGTGAACTGGAACGAGTTGAAAGAGAAGAAGTTGGACGTTCCCAACCCATTGCCCTCCACTTTCACCGTCTGGTCAGCAGGGTTAGCACAGCTGCTCAAAAACGTGCCAAAAACAACAAACACACAGGTTTAAAGACACATATTTTTAGATTAGCTTTTTATTAACAACCACTTTAAATGTTCTTTTAGTCTTTATTATTTACCTACCTTTATATTGTTTTATTTATAGGTCTTAAAGCATTTTATCTTATTTTATTAATCTAACATGCAATAGCAACTTTTCTTTTTACGTTGGTCTTTTTTATTTGTTAATCGTTTAACCTTTACTAGAATTATGGCATTTTTATTACTATTATCTTTTTATTTCTGTTGTTTGTTTGTAGCTTTTATTTATCCAGGTAAAAAATCCCATTGCGATCAACGATCTTTTTTACAAGGGAGACATACAACATAATGACAGGGGTACAATTTACAAACGTATTCACAGAGACAGGCTCCAGGAGTATCAAATATCATTTCATCAAGCTGTGCTTTAAAATGATGCAGGGGAACAAAACATGCTCATTTTCAAAATGTTTTGCAGAGTGTTCCAAGCTAGAGGGGCTGCGCACATACAAGCTTTAGTACCTAAAACAGTCCTAGCACTTGGTACATGTAATAAAAACACATCCTGGGATCTTAGGCAATAGCTACTAGCGACTCTGTGATATCAGTGAGCAGATGTAAGGTGGTAGTTTACCCAGCATGGCTTTGTATATGAACATGTACCAATGACTGAGTCTCCGAACAGTAAGTTGTACCTATATGTTCACTTTGTCTTGTGGGGTTTTATATTTTATATTGTTGCATCGACTCAGTTGTCTTCTTATCTGTCAGAGAGAAACCATTATTTATTTTATATTTATTTGTATTATCATTATTTTGACCTCCTTGTGTCTATTAACCTGATCAAATGTTATATTTTGCTGCATGTAACTTTTAAAGTTCTTAACAAATAATCTGAGGGGAGTTTCTTGTTGTTTATTTTTTACTTGTGATGTGTCATTTTGTAAAGCACTGTGAGCTGCATGTATTGTATGAAAAGCGCTATATAAATAAAGTTTTATTATTATTAATCAACATAAGTATTTCTGAGTATCTCACCCGTTTGCAATGAGGTCATATCTCAGAGCTCCACTTGGCGACGGCTGATCGGTGGCCCAGCAGGAGTCCATCACCACGACAACCACTTTTTCATCGAGGCCCTCTGTCTCAATCTCCACCCAGATGTGCTGGTCCAGTTGGATGTCGGTGTCTGGCTGGATAATGTTGTTACGCTCAGCGTCACTGTAGGCCTTCATGGTCAGATTGTACGTCCATTCTCCAGAAGTCATCTCTTGCATCACAGTCCTGGAAGACAAAGATACATCCTAACAATACTCTTCTGCACACAAAAATGAAAGGTAAGCTCATTCTTCTCCTTGTAACACAAATGTGACTTCTCTGGAGGTATACAATGTGCCCCTTTCACACACCTGTGTTTCAGTCTGATGACCAAGCTCTTGATCTCCGGCTGAGCGTAATAACAGGAGAAGTCGATGAGCACGGGGCTCTGACGGTTGATCATGCCAGAATCGGAGAGGTTCCTCCTCATGATGGTGTTCTTGTAGATAACTTGACTGTTGTTTGCCTAATAAATCACATATTATCAGACATCGTCACTGAACGTTCAGATGCAATTCATTCACATTTAGATTTTCCTAAATACATATCAACAATTTTCCTACCTACCTACCTACCTACCTACCTACCTACCTACCTACCTACCTACCTACCTACCTACCTACCTACCTACCTACCTACCTACCTACCTACCTACCTACCTACCTACCTACCTACCTACCTACCTACCTACCTACCTACCTACCTACCGACTTACCTACCTACCTACCTACCTACCTACCTACCTACCTACCTACCTACCTACCTACCTACCTACCTACCTACCTACCTACCTACCTACCTACCTACCTACCTACCTACCTACCTACCTACCTACCTACCAAAGTTCTGTCAGTATGCTAATGCTTCCTTGAGAGGGTAACAAACCCTGCACTACAAAGAAGGATTACAAACACTCTCTTGTGGTGAAGGTGATTTGTTGCTTCTTGATAGTACATTGTCTGAATAAAAAAGATACCCACCATGACCACTGTACCACAAGTGTTGCTGCTGTTGAATTTGAACGTCACCATGTGGGTCAGTTCGTCCATTTCAGCTTTGCAGGCCTCGTCATTGAGGTGTAAGAAGGAGTAGTCGATGCTTTTGTCCTCCAAGAGACAATTGGCCATAGTAACTGATGCAGACTTCTTCGTGCATTCTGTCGGCTCACCTAAACGCGTTAAAAACATTTGATCGATTTAGCGTTTGTCGAAATGACTTATCTACCCTAACCCTAACCCTAACCCTAACCCACAACAGCACAGTTCAGGGAGATGCACACATTATTCAACATCACAAAACATCTCTAAGTTAATTTACAATTACTTGAAAGACGTGTTTGTGCATTTTTTTACCTGAATAAGATTTTGAGAAAAAAAAGAGTGGCATAATATCAATAGGTCTTATTTGTAATTAATTTCTGCCAAAGATCTACATGTTGCCTTATTAAGTTGATGTGCAACATACATAATTAAAGGAGGACTTTTCCTTCTTGAATTTTTTTAAATAGATTTTGAGTCAATTGTGAGTTTCTCGCTGACTCACCATAAGCATTTGCCGATTTGTACTTGGAGGCAAAAATGGCACGACAGAGGCAGCGAGGATGTCCGACGTGTCTCTCTCCACAGAACTCATTATCGCTGCAGAACCGGTCCTGACAGGAGGCCCGAGGGACAGCCGCTGCAGACACACACCAGGGAAAAATTAAGGACAGTACTTTTGTAAATCTACTTAGTTACTGTACACCACTGCTAACATGTAAATCAAAAGAGCGACAGAACTTTATTCATTCATTTAGATCAGAGGTGTCCAAACTACAGCCCGCAGACCATTTTGAATCAGGCCTCAGCAAATGTATAATGTCTAATGGAATATGGCCCACAAATGAAACTTATGCTTGACTTATATTGTACTTCTTAAATATAAATGTAAAAATATATTACACAGTAGTATTCATGTGTTAATTAGCCCACTTTTCAAATAGATTCAGTCAATTAAAGTTGGGAACATTTTCAAACAAATCTTAGTTGATAAGAAAAAAGCCCAATAACTAATTTACCTAACAAGCTTGACTACACCCTTCCTATTTCCCCTTATTATAATCAATCTGAGGTTTCTGTTTTGAGGAATGTGCTGCTAACAAAATAAATGAAACCCTCTGGACATTTTATTAATTTTGCTAACTTATAACTGAACTTATGAGGCAATATACCTCTAATGAGCAGCCCAGCCCTTTATATATTTTCTTGTATGTGGTGAAAAAAGTTTGGACGCCCGTGATTTAGGAGATCGTATCAGACCTATGCGTTTATATTTAAACAAAACAGAAGATATGGAAAGACAGTCTTACGGCAGCTGGTTTTGGTCGTCCATCTGATCACGGTGACGTTGCTGTGGAGGCGGCAGGCCTTGACGTAGGCCTCCAGGAACTGGCACTTAAGACCATCCACTGCAGGGTATTTGCACAGAGTGTGTGTGCAGGCGGCCATGTAGGGCTCCGGGTCGATGTGCTCATGGCAAGCACTGAAGGGAGCCTCTTTCAGGAGATTACACCTGAGAAGTTCAGTCATCAATGACAGTAAGGCACATGTTTATAAGAATAAAAAGGTAAATGGAGTTAGAAGACACCAACACATGTTAGTGTTGCAGAGGTGGGAAGTAGTGGAGTACAAATACTTCGTTACTGTACTTAAGTACATTTTTCTGGTATCAGTACTTTACTCCACTACTTATTTTTCTGACAACTTTTTACTTTCTACTTTGTTACTTTAGTTTTCATCTGCGTTTCATTACATTTATTAAAGCACTTTTCCAAATGCTCAAAGCGCTTTACATTACATATTACACATATCAGACATGTAACAGTGAATACAGCAAATTAGGGTGAAGTGTCTTGCCCAAGGACACAAAGTTATGGGTACTTTTTACTTAAGTACATTTTGAAGCCCATACTTCTTTACTTTTACTGGAGTAAAGAAGGTTAGTCAGTACTTCTACTTTTACCAGAGTATTTTGAAACACGAGTATCTGTACTTCTACTTGAGTAAAGGATGTGTGTACTTTTGCCATCTCTGTAATGTTGAGGTATAGCATGTCGTAGAAGTTATTGATGCCTGTTTAAGAATCAAAAGAGAGTTTAATCTTTTACCAATCAGTTGTGCGGTTGCAGTTGATGTTACTGTCGGCAGCCTCAGCATATTCCATCCCACAGCTAATGGGACAACAAGCAGCAGAAGATTAAAGTCTGTCAATCAGCCTTATATTTAAAAAAGAATAGAGTAGTAGTTATTTAGACATTATGTTTGAGGTCTTACCCAGGTGCAGAGTGTTCAGCAGCCTTCTCTTGAATGACAGGCTTGTTTGAATTCCCACATAAACCCTGCACAGCAGTTTCACTTGGTGCTGGCCGGATTGAGAAGATAACGTTGAGGATTATTACCACCAACACAAAAATATAATAATAACAGATGATGGTTTAGAGAATGAACACAAACCTTTACATTAAAACACAGCTTTGTATTTTAAAATGCACGGAATTAGGTTAGTAACAGATACATGTATATACAAAAGTACATATATTCTAGCTAGCGGGCATGCACAATGCCAGGTCCTCTGCTAAGTGGAATTTAACCAACATTAATATGATTAAATACGAAAGTGCTTTTCCTAATATGGCGAGTCAAAATGTCTGCTGTGAAAAGCAGATTCTGTCCAGTAAAACACTTTTAACTTGTATTACTCTACCAAACGTGAATATTATGTCTTTAGATCCTATTTCAAGTGTGTTGTTGTGTACCTGTCATGTGGATCAGTGCGGTGTTGCCATCAAAGAGGACATGAACGGTGTATTGGGACTTGGATAGCTGAGCAGTCACTCCTCTGTGATCCCTGGAGAGCTCCACACCGTGAACCACCTGAGCGCTGCCGTTGACCTTCAGCACCTTTTCATCCAGCTTCATCAACACAGAGCAGACATTTACTCAAACATCACAAACAATGGCATATCAATGAATAAGTCACCATATTTCAGTGGCTGAATGAGGGGAATGCATTGCTTTGTGTTTATAAGAGACCCACTGGCTGTTGGAATGACTTGCATTGTGCATTTCCAAAAGCACATTTTCTTCTCATGGCATGAACACAGTTATATTTAGCCTTCTTATTCTCCCTTTCCTTTATTTCCAAAATGTGATCATATATGGATGAAGGCAAATGAAGGCAAAACATTTCCCTAAAAAATATTATCTATTATAAGAGCACTAAATACCTTAGACCTTTTTCTGTTTGGAGAATATTGTTTTTAATGGTACTCTGTGTGCTAATTAGAACGTGTGTGTAATTATCAATTGTACCAAGACACACTAAAGCAATACATGTATTTACAAAGGGGGGAACATTTTAAAAACACATATTTTTTCACATAATATCTTGTCTTACTTCTACCTTTAGCACCACACCATATTTTCTTTTAATTTGGACTGTGTGCAAAGAGCCAGCATTATTTAGTCCTGCTGAAAGTCAGGCATTGTATACAGCCACCATCATAGGCTAGTGTTTTTTTTACTAATGTGCAATGTCTTTGCCTGTGTGTTTACGTCTTTAACGTCTCCACAGAGATTTTACAATTTTCAGTAAGGCCAGAATTCCAAACATGTCTGAATATCCTCTGTGTTTTTGTTTGTCAGTACTGAACAGTAGAGTTGTATGAGGTCTTACGTCTATTACCCATGTGATTGCTGCAGTAGATATCTTACCTGAACCCTGCCACCTTGTTCCAGAGAAATCTGAACATTAGGACTGTCGAGCTGCAGGATCACACGCTCCAAGAAACTAACATCCTTCCGGCGTCTTTCCTGGAAAACCCCCAGCACCTTGAAGCCAGGGATGACTGAGGGTCCCACCAGAGTGTACCCACATCGGTCCGGCACCGATTCAACTCTGCCGACAATGTTGATGACAGCGGAGCCGGTCACCGTGCACATGGTTTTAAACACGCAACTGAGGGAGGCAGACGGATATAAAGAGAAAACATCAGGAACTGGTTTAGACAAAAACTGAACAAAAAGGATGAAATAAAGGAAAAATAATACTTATATGATGTAAAATGTGCACAAAGTGGTTTATTATTAACAGCAATTTAAGCAATTCAACCAACAAAGACTTTGACAACCAGATTAACTGATTCATTTGGCAAATTGTCCCAGTTTTTATTTGGTTATTTGGCTATAACATAAGTCATATGCTAATTATGAAATGTCCACACAAATGTAAAATAGGAAAACATTATATAGTGATGACATTTTACATAGTAAAGGAAACCACATCTTGATTGGTTGACGGAGGCATACAACCATGAGACGATAATCCTATTTTAAATGTTTTTTCTATAAATCTTTGCTTTCAAAATAATTAAGAGTTTCTAATGAGCAAACTAGACTGAAGCTCAGTTTAATAGAAAAAAACCCCGTCATTTTGTTTTTTGTGCCATCGTTGAATTGACTTCGAGACGTATTTGTTATGTCATGTGTTGGAGGGATTTGCTTTGTACAATGACTTCAGATATTTACCTCCCATCGCCCTGGCATTGCTCCATTGGACCGCAGTCATTAATGACCGTAGCGACTCCACTGAAGTCACACATTACAGAAGTGCAGGTTGTTAGGTCACTGACTGTTGTATTGGTCTTATAAACAACACCTAAGAGTCAGGAAAAGATTACGTGGGTGGTTTAAGTGCCAGACTTACAGGTGTATTGTGTTAACCAATTATATCCCAGGAAATAAATCATTCAAATGTAGCTTTTTTGAGGCCTAAAATTGCACTTTATGAATGATTGTGTTTACTAACCTGCGAGTCTGCATCCGCTCACGTCTGTGATGACACCTACATTGGTCTCGGCTGCCTGATACGTCTGTTTAAAAACTGAAAAACCATCCACCTGTGCATCTGCTTCCTGAAAAGTGCCAGGAAACAGTTTAGTAACAAATACATGCTGTCGTAAAAGAGTTTAATTCTTAAATCCAGGGGTTTTAAGTTGCATGTGACCACAAAGAAGTCGAATTAGAAGAAAACGACCGCTGCACTGACAGATTAAGTCATTACTAATAGGTTCTTAAAATGAGTTTCTTACCATGCAGAGATAATCCATTTATTTTAAACATGGATGTCTCAAATCTCTAAATATATACTGTTATTATACTTACAACATCCAGATTTGTGTATCCAGACTGTGTCCTGATTGCCAGGATTGCTTGTGACCCAAAGTTACCCAGTTCAACCTGTTGGATCTGACAACAGGAAACAGATACAGAGACAACTCAGAAAAGGTCAAGTTGAAAATGGCCATGATCTGAAATATCCCTTCTCATTACATGTATTATTATTACATGTTTGATAACTGATAGTGACACTGGTAACACTGAGTCTGAAGAACACCCACTTCTGATTGTTGACTGTCTTTTAAAGGTATTATGTTGATGCATTTCCCAGCATTACTGAGGTTGGGCAGAAGTCGATGGACTCCAGATCCTTCTGGTATTTCTTTAGTGAAGACTGACAAGCCTCCTCTGTCAGCGGTTCCTCCAGACATGAAAATGCAGTCATTTTTAATTCCAGTTTGGTATGAGCCATTGAAGCAGAGGGAAAATGTGTTAGATTCGAAGGCTACCTGTTGAAAATCACAGTGGAGACACAGCCAATCAATAACCTTAATAAAAACAGTTTAGATTTGAGAAGGTTTTTTATTCATGCAGTAACAAATTGTTGCTTGAAGTATATTTGTTTTCATATATGATTAGATACATGAAAAATGCCCCCCTTCTCTGCCTGAAACGCCTATTTCAAAAAAATGTTGTAACACAATGAAATCTCTACGTAACACATTGTAGGTGATAGGCTAAGGGGCGGGACATATCTTCGCGGCTGACCAATCAGAGCAGACTGGGCTCTGGTTTCAGACAGAAGGTGAAAAGTTTGAAAACTTTTCTTACTTTTCCAAAACGTTACATGCCATATTTTGCACTGTGTATATTAATGAAGCTGCCTGATTGTTGTACTTTTTTGTAGGCTACAGTGTGGTTTGAGTATGTGCACATCCCCTTTAAGGCCTTTACACTTTGGGGAGTAGACAAATAAACAAAAAAATAAATAAAAAATTACTCACGTAGACTTTGTCGTATTTCTGTCCATAATAGGTGATGGGGCACGAGGTGATGTCCATCTCACCAGAACTGGTAAATGTCTGGTTTGTTGCTGCAGTACCTAAATATTCCACACATTAAATAGAAGTTGACATTTTGTGTAGGTCTTTTGTTGAGTTGTATGCATTAGTGTCATTGGTAAATGAAAAAAAAGGAAAATATATGTCTTTATTAAAGGTTATAAAGGACTGATCAAGTTGTGCCTGTTCTCCCTGTTGATTAATTATTTTGGGGTTAGAAGATTGGTAGGACATTTTCAGAAATATTTACATTCTTACCGATAGTTACACGGAAATATCGATACCACTCTCATGTCCGCGAGATATAAATCTGGAGATAATTGCTAGTTAGCTTAGCATACTCTAAATAAGGGGGAAACGGTAAGCTTGCTCTGTCCCAAGGAAAGAAAATCAGCCTAGTATAGCACATATAAGCGAACTAGCTAACAAAACCAATCGTCGTTTAACAGGGGGTTAGGTGGCGGACTATTTCTTGGCAGACCACAATAAACTTCCTGGAGGTTGTGCTGGTGATAAATACAACATGTTTGCAGTGTTTGTTGAGTGTTTGTTACCTCCCAGCAGACCGAGTGCAGCCAGGTAAAGTAAGAAGCAGATCATGTTGGCTGTCCGCTGACCTGAAACACAGTTAGATTAGACATAATTGAAATCTACATTTCCGTATATTTTCAATATTCATACACAAATGATATAAGTGATATTGAAATCAAAATGTTTCTTCTTATATACTGTAGCTCCTCAAAAATACATTAAAAAAACGTTTCACTGTTTTTCTCGATCATGAGTTTTCTCTCATATCAAAAATAAATCATGTCTGTTGATTGCAGCTTTTAGCAAAAGTGTGTCTCTCACCAATTCAAAATAAAGCTGCTTATCAATGTTTAAAAATGGTAAATAAAGACCCATGTTCCAGCTTTAACTTTATTTGTACCTATACTGACAAAAATAGAAAATGTTATTGAACTGACAAACCTACATCACCGTCACCAAAGAGCCACACCAAGAAAATGTTATCCTTATTATCAAAAAAGGATAAAAGAAAATGTGCAAGATTTATGTTCTGTTCCAAACATAAAGCAGCATAAATGTACTTTAATAAATAAATGACCCTAGAATAAAAACGCCAACCTTCCAATTGTTAAACCACACTACTTCACACAGTCGTCACAGTTACACTTTTTATTGAATATGTATTATGTATCTTTGTTTTAACCCTTGTGCCTATTTTTTTAAATATAATTTTGGACGTGTTAATGTAAATGGAATATATTTTTGCAACAGTTTGAAGATATTTTTTTTCTATTTTTTTTTAAATTTCAACCCTAGGTACTATATGTCTATAATAAACTGAATAGTAAATATACAGACATTAAGATCCCTAGAGGAAAGAATCACCCCAATTAAAAACCCATTGTTCATCTTACGGCAAAAATGACATGACAGCAAAAAGTCATGCTTTTTATTATATAATGCTTCCCATCTAAAACCATGTCCTCAAAGTTGCGTTATTAACTATTTTCCACCAAATTTCCCACATCTTGAGACAAATATATGTTATTTTCTTTGTTTGCTGCACACACTTTTTTTTAAATGCATCAAAAATGTCCCTGGCTTTAAGAAAAACAATAGCCCAAAGCAATAAGTGTAAATAAAACAATTACATTTGTGTTTCTTCTTTTAATAAACAACAAAACCAGAGTGAACTGATAAGTAATGGGTTGAAATACTGTTTAAATATTCATGACTGAAAATGGTTAAAAGTGGAAATAATATTTATATAGGAGTATATTTTTAAGACAGTTTTTTATACAATTCCAAAAACGTTAGTTCCACCTCACACTTCCACCCCCTCTGCATTGATTAATTAAATAATCTTAACAAAGACCTCTCTCAAGGTATATCTTGATATTTTTTTGCTGAAAGACATCATAGCAACTCTTTAAAGTGAGGCACAAAGGTAACAAAAAGTACCCAAAACTGATGTTCTTGTCTATATTCAGCTTACCTAGAAGCTAATGAAAGAGTAACATTAATAAAGTAATGTGCAGAGAATATTTTGCAGGTGTTCTTACCCTCTGCTGGAGTTGTAGGAGATAAGTCAGGCAGCTCTGTGTTTGAGGAGATGCTTCAGACTGATTCGGCCTCACCTCTCTGTCTCTGCAGTTGCATCAAACACAATCTTGTTTACTCTGCAGGACAGTAACCCGTTCCTTCAAACTGGCTTCAGTCACGGAAACATTCCAGTTTTTAAATGAGGCATAGTTACCTGACGAGATACTGATGCGGATCGCGATAACATCGTGCACGATGAAGTGTAAAATATACAACACAGCATCAGTGTCACAATAAGATTCAGTTTGAAAGACATATGAATGTTATTTATGACAATTTACATATGGATAAGAATCAGCTGTTTATCAACTATAGTAAAACATTTTGTAAGTTATCATGAACATTTGACGATCGACGAGCCTAATATTTAATGAAAACCCTAAAACAAAGCCAAATAAAAAAGGGTAGATAAGTAAAATAAAATATTGTTTTGATTTAATATAATATAATAAAGGGAGGCTGTGGCTCAGTGGGATATCGCGTTGATGTCAATTTGTCCCTGGTCAATTTGTCCCTGGTCAAGACCCTTCACCCCTCATCCTGTGGGGATTTCCCAAAGTATTGATTGTAAGTCTCTTTGGATAAAAGCGTCTAACAAGAGACATGTTATGTAAGGTAGAAAGGTGACATTATGGGTTTAAGGTGAACGATGTTGTAATTTCTTTGTGATTTTGTTCATTTGCACAATTAAACAAAGGAAGAATCAAGTCGTGCAAACAACCCTACTATAGACACAGAAGGAATCTGAGCTTAATAAGCTTTATTCGCAAATACAAAAGAAATGTGACAGTGTGCGTGAGCTTCAACTGGTTGGACGTGTGTTCTTTTCAGACAATTGAGGAAGACAAAAGAATAAAAGCATCCTAAAGCTGTTCAGCTCTCACCAAGAGAGATGTGTGCAGGAATGTAACGGGACAGGACAAGCTTTGACAGGTCTATTATAAGTGCTGTCACTGATGAACTTTATCTCCAGGAGAGACAGATGTTAAGCCCAGGTGTGGACAGCCAGTCACAGACTGAGCACCAAACAATAGTTTAACCGCTTTACAAAAATACCACATCATGTCATTGTAGCACACGCAAGGACTCTAAAATACAGTAAGATGAAATAACAGCACGCTATTCTCAGGGGCATGTAGCTACTCTGAGCTAGCATGTCTCGTCTTCTCCTTTTGAAATGTAGCTTCACATGTGTGTCAAGAAGGATCAATGTTTGATTCTTTTCATATTTCAAGGTAAAGAGTAACATCAACAATACATTAAGAGGACCTAAACAAACCTAATTGTTTCCTTAATATAATGACATCACTATGTAACACTCATGCTCCTATTGGCTAGCACTCCGACACATTGGACGTGATAGGCTAAGTGGAGGAACAGCTCGTAGGGGTTGACCAATCACAACAGAGCATGCAAGTTAGTGTATAGTGTGTGTGGTGTGTGTGTGTGTGTGTGTGTGGGTGTGTGGTGTGTGTGGTGCTTGTGAGCAACAGGTTGACTAACCACAGGAGGGAGGAGTGTAACTTAAGAAGTCCAAGGCCTTAGTGATGTGTCAAAGGAAGTGACTGACCCTTTGTTCCCTTTGACAGCAAAACAATAATTGATGACATTTATGTTCTCACCCAAGTCTCTCTTTTTACCTTGTCATATGTGATGAGGTGTCATAAGTATTGTGTAAAAGTACAAATGTAGGCGGTACATTTGCGCAACTCATAGGTATTTGATTTTGTATCATTAAAGCTAAATAATGTAAATAAAAAATGATGGGACTGTCTAATAGTTGAAACTGCGAATGAAGGCTCTCTAGATATTAGTAATATTTGAATACACACACACATGTGCACGCACGCTCACACGCTCGCACGCACGCACGCACGCAGCACGCACGCACACACACACACACACACACACACACACACACACACACATACACACACACAGCAGCAGCAGCAGCAGCAGCGCAGCAGCAGCAGCCCTCTACTTGCTACAAACTTAAATATGGAAAGGTTCAACTATACGCTCACCCCATAACACGTCATCTCGGCTCACAGGCATAGATTGCGCAATAATTGATTGCGCACCTTGGAGGTGAAGTGCAGGCCTATTGTCATTCAAGAGAGAATACGATTCGTAGTTCTTCTGGAAAACATGTTTTTATTTTAGCCTATTTACCTCATTAACGTAAATAATACTCGTGACATTGACACATGCATTATTTGTGATTAAAATAATGGTTGTTGGTAATGTATTAGCGACCCCCACGGTTGTATGATTTCACTGCGTTCAGACCCCTCCTTATGGGAGCTGAGCTCAGCTCCCATTGGCTCCCACATAACTTGAACCCTGGCCTGCCCTATATGACAAAGGCCTTGGGGAAGTTGAAAAATATGTGGCTTCAGCTGAATACTTTGCCAATAATCTAATTTTTTTTTATTTATTAATTTGATATTATTTATTTAAATGTAGATATAAATGTATAATTTTTTTTATTTATATTTGTATTTATATTGTTTTTCAGTTGAATTATACTTAAATAATTATATAGTTACAGTATAGTTGTACTGTGAATTGTGTCCTGTGTACTGTACTGTAAAGCACTTTGTACATCCGTGTTGAGAAGGGTGCTATATAAATAAAGTTTTACTTATTTACTAACTTAAACTTCAGGGTAATTAATTGTTAAAAAAGATAATGTTCAAATTATTTTTTTTGAAAAGTTCAATAAATTGATGTTTTAAAAGTCAATGAATAATCGTATATTTAATAATCGTGAAATCAATATTGACCAAAGTAATTGTGATTATGATTTTTGCCATATCGCTGCTTGCGGCTTTAATTCTTATTGCCAGCCTCAATATGATGATTGTTTTTCGACATTTTAACCCCCCATAATTGCAAGAAACAATATATATATATATATGTTCGGGGTTCCCAACAAAACCCTGGACAGGCTCCAGTATGTCCACAACTGTGCAGCTCGGGTCCTCACACACACAAAGCCGTGGCAGCACATCACTCCCACCCTCATCCACCTCCACTGGTTGCTGGTCAAGTTCCGCATAACTTATAAAGTCCTCCTCCTGACTTACAAGTCCCTCCATGCCCTTGCCCCCCATTACCTATCGGACATCCTTCACCCACATGCCCCACCCCGGAACCTGCGGTCTTCAGACTCTGGCCTGCTCACCACCCCCCGCACCAAACTGAGAACCTTCGGGGACAGAGCCTTCAGCGTGGCAGCCCCCCACCCCTCTGGAACGCTCTCCCTGCGGAGATTCGCAACATCCCCACACTGGACGCCTTCAAAAGGGCCCTCAAGTCCCATCTGTTCATCAAGGCTTTCGGCCCTTACATCGATCTGTTGTTTTGTCTGTCTGACCTTTGTTTTGTTTGTGCTTGCCCTATTCCTGTAAAGCGACCTTGGGTCCCTTGAAAGGAGCTATAGAAATCTCAGTTATTATTATTGTTATTATTATTATTATTATTATTACATGTAAATAATCATGGGTAATGGTAAAATAAACTTGTGTTAGCACTCAACAAGATTTATTTTTGTTATTGTTATATTGTATCGTCATTGTTTTGGAGAACCAAACCTGCTATGTGTCAGTAAAACCTTCTCTCCTTTTTCTCTCTCTCACACTGAAGTCAGCACAAGTCAAACACTAGTACTTCTTCCACACAATGTAATATTTTGCAGTTTTATTTTCAAGGCAAAATGATTGAATACTTTATTTGTTTACATAATGTTTTACTACAGTATGTAATGTGTAATCATTACATATTGCATTTTGACTTTAATTGAGTGACTCAGCAACAAAAGCAAAAAATAAGTCCATCTGAAAAGAGGTTTTTTAGAATATAACTCAACCCCAGCCCGTCATTACAGTATTTTAGAATCACACGAGGAGGACTTAAGTATCTTAAGGGTAACAATGAGCTTGATAGATTTTCTAAACCAGGGGTATAAGAAGGCATAAATCAATGGGTTCAGACAGGAGTTAAAATACAGCAACCAGAGTAGAATGAGTGAGGTTGAACTACTATTTTCAATATCCTCACCTATCAGGGATGGAGTGTAATATGGAGAAAAACATATTAGAAACACAAGGACAACAACACCAAGAGTCCTGGCTGCTTTCATCTCAGATTTCTTAGCAGTTGCACCAAACTGAACGTTGCATAGTGACAGCTCTAACATGGGATCGCACGGCTCGAGCCTGAGACACAGCCACCACAAAGACTCTCATATACAGAACTATGATAACAGTAATGGGGGAAATAAAGGTAACAACTAAGTCAACAGCTCCTGTGATATTGTCAATGACAATTACACACTCTCCATGGCAAGCATTCTGTGAATCAGGTTGACTCAGAAAGTCTTTTAAAATTAGACAATTATAGATAACAGAGCCCATCCAACAAAGACAGATGCACATTTTTGTTCTGTTGAGAGTTACTCTGATGGTGTAATGTAGAGGGTCACATATAGCAACATAACGATCAATGGATATGAGCACCATGTTTCCAACAGTAGAAGAGGTAATGATAAAACTAACAATTAAATACAGAGCACACATCAGGTCACCCAAGTACCAGCAAGCCTCTGTTGAAATGATTGTAACAGGCATCAAAATGAGGCCCACAAGGAAGTCTGAGACAGCCAGGGAGAGGATGAGGAGGTTAGTGGGGGTGTGGAGCTGCCTGGAAAGGAAGAATATCATCATAAATAAAATGATCAACAATAGCTTGCAACAACAAACAGCAGAAAAACACAAAAAAAGGCATTTGAATGGATATGCATTTGTACTATTTTTTCACACAACGTCAGGTTTGAATATGTTACAATTTAAAACAGCACAACTATTATTTGAAACATTCATGAAAAGGAATATATGCGTTGCTAAATCATATTACTTTTCAATCATGAACATATACAAGCTTAAGCTGAAAGTTTGTCTGTGCCTGAAGTGGGAGATAGAGATGATGACCAGCAGGTTGAGAGCTGCAGTGATCAGAGCGATGAAGGACTGCAGGATGTAAGCGAGCAGGACATCTGCCTGAGCTGGCGTAGGCTTCCTGCAGGATTTGTTGAAGAGTTGTGGAAAGCAGAGTTCATCCATTTGGGAAGTATCCATCTGCAGAGAGACGTGTTGAGAAGCTGCTGTGTTCTGGCAAAGCTCTCTGTTCTACAGCTGATATATCTCTTCTCATCTGTCCTGCCCCTACTGTTACTTTCTCTCTATCTAAGACTGAAATCCCTAAGCTCTACTTTGTTTTCTGCAGTCATCTTCATCTCAGTCTTCATCACTTCCATACAACTTGTTGTTTTCGTATTTCCCGGCATTGACATCATCTTATTTGATTATGATGCCCACTTTTTCCTAGTCATCAAGAGTGGTTTTACAGTGTAAAGAATCTTAAAAGATTATTATTTTTCGTGAAGTATTGAAACCAAGTGGGCCATGCTGATAAGTTACATTGTGGGAGTGGCTCCTCAGAGTTATGGTCAAAGGATCAATGAAGCCAACTTGATTCAATGGATTAGGTAATTTAGCCTTTTGGGCCTGGTTGTTCCAGGGTTATTTTGAAACAAAAACGACATAAAGGCAAGAGATTGGGAAGGCCAATGAGATTGACTGTTGGTTCGTCTCAAGAAAGTTCTGGCAGCCCCCAGATGACTCAGGAAAGGGACACAGGGTTTCAGAGTGTTCAGCTCAGGAGGAGAGCTGCTGATATCCTGATACTGTCAGGCACTTTGAAGGGCTCCCAAACACATCCAAAATGTTGTTGATGGATAATGAAAAGTTGGAAGATTATAGGGAAGCTTTGCCCATATCCCAATATCACAGCGCCAGGTATGGATGGGATTTGCCCTGGAATATTAAAGGCTCTAGACATTGTTCAGGTTTCTGGCAGACATGTCTCTTCAATCTTGAGTGATGGTCAAGGGCTAACTCCTCTTTTATATCAAGGTATCATGTTGCTCAACCACCCAGGAAAAGCTTATGCCGAGGTACTCAAAGGAAGATCTGACCAATTGTATTGAACATCTTGCTGTCGTGCTTAGCTGTCCCCCTTTGTTAGAAGCATCCTTATACTTCCTGTACATAGTAAAACCATTTACTTCTGAAAGGATTGATGAAACCCCTGCGAGATGGAGTTCATGACTTTATGAGCTGTTCATGAGCACTCATGAAACATTCATGAACAACTCATTATATGTTCACTTGTCATGTTCATGAACCAAAATTCTTAAAATGCTCATGAACCATTTTAAAGAGCAGTTCATGAAATGTTTATGAACATTGTTCATTCATATAAAGTTCCTGTTTTTCTCATGACAGACTTTTATGAGCAATTTATGAACTTTTCATGATCCAGCCAATCACAACATTATAATTAAAATCCCCAAAAGTGTGCATGAGTATTTCATGAACTTTTCATGACTATGAGCATTTCATGAATTTTGGATGATTGTGGCAAGTTCAGAATATTTTGTGGCTCCTCAGAGTTATGGTCAAAGGATCAATGAAGCCAACTTGATTCAATGGATTAGGTAATTTAGCCTTTTGGGCCTGGTTGTTCCAGGGTTATTTTGAAACAAAAACGACATAAAGGCAAGAGATTGGGAAGGCCAATGAGATTGACTGTTGGTTCGTCTCAAGAAAGTTCTGGCAGCCCCCAGATGACTCAGGAAAGGGACACAGGGTTTCAGAGTGTTCAGCTCAGGAGGAGAGCTGCTGATATCCTGATACTGTCAGGCACTTTGAAGGGCTCCCAAACACATCCAAAATGTTGTTGATGGATAATGAAAAGTTGGAAGATTATAGGGAAGCTTTGCCCATATCCCAATATCACAGCGCCAGGTATGGATGGGATTTGCCCTGGAATATTAAAGGCTCTAGACATTGTTCAGGTTTCTGGCAGACATGTCTCTTCAATCTTGAGTGATGGTCAAGGGCTAACTCCTCTTTTATATCAAGGTATCATGTTGCTCAACCACCCAGGAAAAGCTTATGCCGAGGTACTCAAAGGAAGATCTGACCAATTGTATTGAACATCTTGCTGTCGTGCTTAGCTGTCCCCCTTTGTTAGAAGCATCCTTATACTTCCTGTACATAGTAAAACCATTTACTTCTGAAAGGATTGATGAAACCCCTGCGAGATGGAGTTCATGACTTTATGAGCTGTTCATGAGCACTCATGAAACATTCATGAACAACTCATTATATGTTCACTTGTCATGTTCATGAACCAAAATTCTTAAAATGCTCATGAACCATTTTAAAGAGCAGTTCATGAAATGTTTATGAACATTGTTCATTCATATAAAGTTCCTGTTTTTCTCATGACAGACTTTTATGAGCAATTTATGAACTTTTCATGATCCAGCCAATCACAACATTATAATTAAAATCCCCAAAAGTGTGCATGAGTATTTCATGAACTTTTCATGACTATGAGCATTTCATGAATTTTGGATGATTGTGGCAAGTTCAGAATATTTTGTGGCTCCTCAGAGTTATGGTCAAAGGATCAATGAAGCCAACTTGATTCAATGGATTAGGTAATTTAGCCTTTTGGGCCTGGTTGTTCCAGGGTTATTTTGAAACAAAAACGACATAAAGGCAAGAGATTGGGAAGGCCAATGAGATTGACTGTTGGTTCGTCTCAAGAAAGTTCTGGCAGCCCCCAGATGACTCAGGAAAGGGACACAGGGTTTCAGAGTGTTCAGCTCAGGAGGAGAGCTGCTGATATCCTGATACTGTCAGGCACTTTGAAGGGCTCCCAAACACATCCAAAATGTTGTTGATGGATAATGAAAAGTTGGAAGATTATAGGGAAGCTTTGCCCATATCCCAATATCACAGCGCCAGGTATGGATGGGATTTGCCCTGGAATATTAAAGGCTCTAGACATTGTTCAGGTTTCTGGCAGACATGTCTCTTCAATCTTGAGTGATGGTCAAGGGCTAACTCCTCTTTTATATCAAGGTATCATGTTGCTCAACCACCCAGGAAAAGCTTATGCCGAGGTACTCAAAGGAAGATCTGACCAATTGTATTGAACATCTTGCTGTCGTGCTTAGCTGTCCCCCTTTGTTAGAAGCATCCTTATACTTCCTGTACATAGTAAAACCATTTACTTCTGAAAGGATTGATGAAACCCCTGCGAGATGGAGTTCATGACTTTATGAGCTGTTCATGAGCACTCATGAAACATTCATGAACAACTCATTATATGTTCACTTGTCATGTTCATGAACCAAAATTCTTAAAATGCTCATGAACCATTTTAAAGAGCAGTTCATGAAATGTTTATGAACATTGTTCATTCATATAAAGTTCCTGTTTTTCTCATGACAGACTTTTATGAGCAATTTATGAACTTTTCATGATCCAGCCAATCACAACATTATAATTAAAATCCCCAAAAGTGTGCATGAGTATTTCATGAACTTTTCATGACTATGAGCATTTCATGAATTTTGGATGATTGTGGCAAGTTCAGAATATTTTGGAATATTCATGAGCATTTTATGAACTTTTGATGATCAGTGTGATGTTTTTAAAGACCTCTTGAATATTAATCTACTATTTGAACATTTCTTTCTTTTTTAAAACTTTTAATCTTAAAACAAAACAATAGTGAATTTGAAACTGAACATTATCTGTATTTATTTTGGTGACATTCATATCATTTTATGGTTTATCTGTACTGTTTGAGAAGCAGTACGAGTAAGTAGCGCCAAGGTGGAACCTTTGGCAGGTGAGCGGTGACATCTGGGTTATTTTAGTGGGGACACTTCCGCCCCCTCCTCAGAAGCAATCCAGAGCCATTTAATAGAAGAGTTACGACACCGGAAGTCCAAAAACGGTTATCGTCACGTGGTTCATGTAGACGAGGGATCGTTCCCCGGAAGTGGGAAGTACACGTACACATATGCACATACTTATTTTAATCTAGTAAAAGATGCTTCACTAGACCGCTCAGCCAACACATTCTCACTCCCAACTCGGCCTATGTTGACGTTATGTCAGGGTCCCTGTCGACACTTTCCAACGCAAGGGGGGGGCCCTTTAGCGTCAAGTTTTAACTATCAGGGAGTCCCATTGACTTGCATAGAGCTCCCTGAACGTTGGTAATAGACGAGTTGGGATCGCGGCGAAATGCTCTCCGCAGATCCATTCTCACAGCGTTTATCAACCTTTTTCTTACTCAATATCAAGGCAAGGTAAGACAAGGCAAGGCAAGTTTATTTATATAGCACTTTTCAACACAAGGCAATTCAAAGTGCTTTACAAAAAATGAAAGACATTAAGCATTAAAAAAGAAAAGCTAGTAAAATAAACATTAAAAGGAAAAATACATGGATAAAAGTTACAGTGCAGTCTAAAATATGAATAGTTCAATTAAACATTAAAATAAAAAGTACATGGATAAAAGTTACAGTGAAGTTTAAGATATGAATAGTTCAATTAAAAGCAGCGACAAAAAGAAAAGTCTTCAGCCTGGATTTGAAAGTAGTAAGAGTTGCAGCGGACCTGCAGGTTTCTGGGAGTTTGTTCCAGATATTTGGAGCATTATAACTGAACGCTGCTTTACCATGTTTAGTTCTGACTCTGGGGACAGAAAGCTGACCAGTCCCTGAAGACCTGAGAGATCTGGATGGTTCATAGTTTAGCAGGAGGTCAGAAATGTATTTAGGGCCTAAACCATTCAGTGCTTTATAGACCAGCAGCAATATTTTGAAATCTATTCTTTGACACACAGGAAGCCAGTGTAAAAACTTCAGAACTGGAGTGATGTGATCCACTTTCTTAGTGTTAGTGAGGACTCGAGCAGCGGCATTCTGAATCAGCTGCAGCTTTCTAATATATTTTTTAGTGAGACCTGTGAAGACACCATTGCAGTAGTCGAGTCTACTGAAGATAAAGGCATGGACAAGTTTTTCCAAATCCTGCTGTAACATTAGTCTTTTAATCCTAGATATATTCTTTAGGTGAGAGTAGGCTGATTTAGTAACTGTTTTAATGTGACTGTTGAAACCTAGATTTCTGGCTTTATCTGTTGTTTTGAACATTGCACACTGAAGCTCAGCGCTAACTTTTATACGTTCTGCCTTGGCTCCAAAAACCATTACCTCAGTTTTATCTTTGTTTAATTGGAGAAAGTTCTGACACATCCAGTCATTGATTTGTTCAATGCACTTACTCAGTGTTTGAATTGGAGCATAGTCTCCTGGTGAAATTGTTACGTACATTTGTGTGTCATCTGCATAGCTATGGTAACTTATTTTGTTGTTCTTCATTATCTGAGCCAGTGGTAGCATGTAGATGTTAAAGAGAAGAGGCCCCAAGATGGAGCCTTGAGGAACCCCACATGTCATATTTGTCACCTCAGATGTGTATTTACCTATTTTACCTATTTAAGTACGATTCAAACCGATTTAGAACTGTTTCCGAAAGTCCCACCCCAGTTTTCCAGTCGGTCTAGTAATATGCTGTGGTCAACAGTGCCAAACGCAGCACTGAGATCTAATAATACTAACACTGAAGTTCTGCCACTGTCTGTGTTTAAGTGGATGTCATTAAAGACCTTTACAAGAGCAGTCTCAGTGCTGTGGTTTGGACGAAAGCCTGACTGGAACACATCTAAACAGTTATTTAAATGCAAGAAATTACTCAACTGTTGAAAAACAACTTTTTCAATGATTTTACCTAGAAATGGGAGGTTTGATATGGGCCTGTAATTATTCATTACTGAAGCATCTAGATTATTCTTTTTTAAGAGCGGTTTAATGACTGCAGTTTTCAGGGCCTGTGGAAAAATACCTGAGTGAAGAGATTTGTTTACTATATGAAGTAGATCTGAGGCCATGCAAGGCAAAACATCTTTGAAAAAACCTGTTGGAATAATATCAAGGCAGCAGGAGGAGGATTTCAGAAGTTGTATAATGTCCTCTAGGTTTTTATCATTAATCTGATGGAATTGTGTCATGATGTCTGAATTGATGTGAAGTGGACACAGAGACAACACATTTGCTGTTCCAGATGCAGAGGCACTGACTGCTTGTCTGATTTTCTGAATTTTGTCAGTGAAAAATGAGGCAAAATCATTGCACGCCCTGGTGGATAGAAATTCAGAGGCTACTGACACTGGGGGGTTAGTTAGTCTGTCGATTGTAGCAAACAAGGCGTTGTTTTTGTTTTTGGTAATGATGTCAGAGAAGAACGATTGTCGTGCGTTTTTCAATTCCAAATTATAAAGGCCAAGTCTCTCTTTATAAATGTCAAAGTGAACCTGGAGATTTGTTTTTCGCCACCTGCGTTCAGCTTTTCGACATTCTCTTTTTGAACATTTTTGTGAACAGAAATAGAGCTCTCAAAGAAAACACAGGAATGGTCAGAGAGCGCAACATCAGTCACCACAACCTTAGAGATATTCAGACCCTTTGAGATAATTAATTCCAGAGTGTGCCCCTTATTGTGCGTGGGCTCCGTCACATGCTGAGTCAGTCCATAGCTATCAAGAACACAAAACAGTTCTTTAGCCCCTCTGTCCTGGGGGTTGTCAACATGGATGTTAAAATCACCAACAATGACTAGACGGTCAAAGTCAATACACACTATAGACAGCAGTTCAGTAAAGTCATCAAAAAAGCATTGCATTCTTTCCTGACTCATAAAACTAAAGTTGGGAGGGGTTGATTCGATAAGAACAGCTGCACTGTTATTTTGTTCAATCCAAGTTTCTGTTAAAAACATAAAATCAGATTGTGCTCAGTGATAAAATCATTGATTAAAAATGTTTTTCCTGCCAAAGACCTGACATTTAATAAAGCTAGTTTAAGTTTGTTAAACACACTATCAGTCATGTTTTTTGTAACAAGCTGTGGCTGACATGGAATCACTGCTAAATTAGATAAACTCACGCAAACGTTTGGGCGCTTGCTGTTTCTAAGATGATTCACCGCTCTTAATCTATTACCTATCAACACAGATATCGGCAAAGCTACTGGCTGGCAGGTCCCCGACATGTCCTGGAAAGAGTTGAGAGTGCCATACGCCCTTGAGCCTGGACCTCACACATATCAGTGAAAGTTTGTTGTGTTTTGTACACACACATTCTTCGGAGACTGCAGATGCTTTCTTGAAAGGAGGGGAGGTGGTTGACGTAGGCACGGTGACAGGTAACAATGAAAACGTGGAATGGACACAATTTCCTGAAGTAATCTTCATAATAACTAGCAAACTAAAGATCATGTACATCCACTGCACACATGATCTGAAATAACAACTCATATTTCTCGCATCAAATGACATCAAAACGCATTTTAATGGCCAAACTAACCTTAAAATTGGCATTTTCCACCGAGAATAAAACGAATGTCGGCCATGTTTTTTTTTCCTGCAGGGAAAGATTTGAAGATCACGTGACATAGACGTCAGCCATTGGAAATGAATGGTGAACAAAAACGTAGGGATCTTACAATTTCAGAAGACTTTTTGTAGAAATACTAGGCTTGTTTGAGACAAGTGAGACCTGCGCAGTTGCGATCAACGTCTTGCTAGTGCGTTGCATCATGGTTAGTATTATGTTGTGTTCGTTATTCTCGCGTCCAGGAGAGAAGCTTTAAAAGGAGACTAAATGGAGTCTCTGAGAAGGTTCAAATTGTTACTTTAATTAAAAATATGGCACGGTAATGTTACAAACAGGATATTGTTCAGTCAGAAGAGAAAGGCTAGAGCCTTCCTCTCCCTGTCGTGGCCGTACAGAAGAGAGCTCACAAGCATTCGTCCTTCCCGCTGGCTGGCTGTTTGCTCCTCCTATCTGGGAGCTGTAGTGACGTAGGAGACTTCCCCCTCGGTCTTCTGTGTCCGATATCGCGTTAAACAGAGGATTTCGACATTTTACTTACTTCCACATGCCTTTTCTCCTCCTTATCTCTTTCATAACTTTATGTGTAATACATGTTAACGGTGTCAATAGCCACTTTAATGATACTAATGGACGGTAGTCCCTGATGTCGTCATGAAGGATTTTCAGAATAAAAGCTTGGTATTGAGAACTTCCGTTTTTTTCCAGAATAAAATAGCATTTAAACTGACGGTATGTTTAAACTACATTATGCTATTAAACATTGATTTTAATTTCTAGCAGTCCCGCCTTACACACCTAAAAGGTGTGTATAATACTGAAATCAATTAGTTCTTCATCTGAACTTTGCATAGTACGTAACTCATATCAAAAACATACAATCAAAATGGAATGGTTCAATAGCCTCAACTTTTCAAAAATACAAAAAATACTTTGACTGTGTTCATACATAAAAGTTTTCCCTTGTGCATAACTTCTAGTGTTAACATTCAATATAATTCTTCAAAATAGCAGCAATGGCTTGGTATCAGAACATTTCTTTCTCCCTCCTTTCACAGAAACCGTTCTCATACCACGCTCAGTGTTAAGGCACTTGATTTTACAAAGTGAAAAGAAACAAACCATTTTAGAATAGCAATGATTTATAAAACATGAGATCTACCATATTAGAATAGTATAAAATAATAAAGAATAAAATAAACTATCTTGGAATAGTGTAAAGTAAATTGAATTCACTCCATTTAACATTTTAGTTTGCTCACTTCTTCACATGATTTCATAATTTAAAGTATCACATCAGCTGGACATTCATTGAACAATGTCATAATTTTCATCAACATCTGTATATGGGGGTGGGTCGTCTTGTTCTGCTAGCATTTGTAACTGTCTCCTCATGAGAAATGTACCCTCCCTCCTTTCATACCATTTAAGGTATGAAAGTAATATGTTCTCTAGAAGAGGCCGTCGTGATGAATCGGTACGTTAGGACATGGAAATGCAACATCTAGGCCTCTCCTGGGCCCCCCTATGTTATCCTTGTACACTGTGGAGCCTAAACTCCCCCTGGGACTGGTCTCTTAGCCCTACTGGCTTTGGGGTGTTTCGCCATTTGATTAACTACATAAAAAACATCACTGGCTGTGCTAGGTCCCAGCCCAATCCTGTGGCAAGACTGAGTACAAGGTTTTAGTTCCATGATACCACCAAACATCTACTCTGGGATTCGGATTTCTGGGAGAAGATTTTGGTCAGTTACTACAGTTGTAGAATTTCATCACTTAAAAGTTCCTACTTGGTGGCTTTGAGTGGTCTGTTTTAATGCAGAGGGCGTATTCCGCTCTCATGTCCCACACTCTGCTCTTGTGCCAAATCTCGTGGCTCAGTTTGGAACTGCATGTCCTGTCTGAGGGACCGATGAGAGTTTGTCTCTTTGTCAGCATGCTGGTTTGGTTCTGGTTGCCTCAGGTCGTTGTTGGTTCAGCTCGGGTTCTCTGTCTGCTCGATGGAGGAGGAGGAGTCTCCTGTGGTGAGGTCATTTGTCTTGGAAGATGGGGTCGTAGTGTTCTGACAGGCAGAGAGAGAGAGATGGGCGAATGAAGGCTCTCTAGATATTGGTAAAATTTGAATACACACACACATGTGCTCGCACGCATGCATGCGCGCACACGCGCACGCACGCACGCACGCAGCAGCCCTCTACTTGCTACAAACTTAAATATGGAAAGGTTCAATTATACGCTCACCCCATAACACGTCATCTCGGCTCACAGGCATAGATTGCGCAATAATTGATTGCGCACCTTGGAGGTGAAGTGCAGGCCTATTGTCATTCAAGAGAGAATACGATTCGTAGTTCTTTTGGAAAACATGTTTTTATTTTAGCCTATTTACCTCATTAACGTAAATAATACTCGTTACATTGACACATGCATTATTTGTGATTAAAATAATGGTTGTTGGTAATGTATTAGCGACCCCCACGGTTGTATGATTTCACTGCGTTCAGACCCCTCCTTATGGGAGCTGAGCTCAGCTCCCATTGGCTCCCACATAACTTGAACCCTGGCCTGCCCTATATGACAAAGGCCTTGGGGAAGTTGAAAAATATGTGGCTTCAGCTGAATACTTTGCCAATAATCTAATTTTTTTTTATTTATTAATTTGATATTATTTATTTAAATGTAGATATAAATGTATAATTTTTTTATTTATATTTGTATTTATATTGTTTTTCAGTTGAATTATACTTAAATAATTATATAGTTGTACTGTGAATTGTGTCCTGTGTACTGTACTGTAAAGCACTTTGTACATCCGTGTTGAGAAGGGTGCTATATAAATAAAGTTTTACTTACTTACTAACTTAAACTTCAGGGTAATGAATTGTTAAAAAAGATACTGTTCAAATGATTTTTTTTGAAAAGTTCAATAAATTGATGTTTTCAAAGTCAATGAATAATCGTATATTTAATAATCGTGAAATCAATATTGACCAAAGTAATTGTGATTATGATTTTTGCCATATCGCTGCTTGCGGCTTTAATTCTTATTGCCAGCCTCAATATGATTATTTTTCGACATTTTAACCCCCCATAATTGCAAGAAACAATATATATATATATATGTTCAGGGTTCCCAACAAAACCCTGGACAGGCTCCAGTATGTCCACAACTGTGCAGCTCGGGTCCTCACACACACAAAGCCGTGGCAGCACATCACTCCCACCCTCATCCACCTCCACTGGTTGCCGGTCAAGTTCCGCATAACTTATAAAGTCCTCCTCCTGACTTACAAGTCCCTCCATGCCCTTGCCCCCCAGTACCTATCGGACATCCTTCACCCACATGCCCCACCCCGGAACCTGTGGTCCTCAGACTCTGGCCTGCTCACCACCCCCCGCACCAAATTGAGAACCTTCGGGGACAGAGCCTTCAGTGTGGCAGCCCCCACCCTCTGGAACGCTCTCCCTGCGGAGATTCGCAACATCCCCACACTGGACGCCTTGAAAAGGGCCCTCAAGTCCCATCTGTTCATCAAGGCTTTCGGCCCTTACATCGATCTGTTGTTTTGTCTGTCTGACCTTTGTTTTGTTTGTGCTTGCCCTATTCCTGTAAAGCGACCTTGGGTCCCTTGAAAGGCGCTATAGAAATCTCAGTTATTATTATTATTATTATTACATGTAAATAATCATGGGTAATGGTAAAATAAACTTGTGTTCGCACTCAACAAGATTTATTTTTGTTATTGTTATATTGTATCGTCATTGTTTTGGAGAACCAAACCTGCTATGTGTCAGTAAAACCTTCTCTCCTTTTTCTCTCTCTCACACTGAAGTCAGCACAAGTCAAACACTAGTACTTCTTCCACACAATGTAATATTTTGCAGTTTTATTTTCAAGGCAAAATTATTGAATACTTTATTGTTACATAATGTTTTACTACAGTATGTAATGTGTAATCATTACATATTGCATTTTGACTTTAATTGAGTGACTCAGCAACAAAAGCAAAAAATAAGTCCATCTGAAAAGAGGTTTTTTTAGAATATAACTCAACCCCAGCCCGTCATTACAGTATTTTAGAATCACACGAGTAAGACTGAAGTATCTTAAGGGTAACAATGAGCTTGATAGATTTTCTAAACCAGGGGTATAACAAGGCATAAATCAATGGGTTCAGACAAGAGTTAAAATACAGCAACCAGAGTAGAATGGGTGAGGTTGAACTACTATTTTCAATATCCTCACCTATCAGGGATGGAGTGTAATATGGAAAAAAACATATCAGAAACACAAGGACAACAACACCAAGAGTCCTGGCTGCTTTCATCTCAGATTTCTTAGCAGTTGCACCAACTGAACGTTGCATAGTGACAGCTCTAACATGGGTTCGCACGGCTCGAGCCTGAGACACAGCCACCACAAAGACTCTGATATACAGAACTATGATAACAGTAATGGGGGCAATAAAGTTAACAACTAAGTCAACAGCTCCTGTGATATTGTCAGTCACAATTACACACTCTCCATGGCAAGAATTCTGTGAATCAGGTTGTCTCAGAAAGTCCTTTAAAATGAGACAATTATAGATAACAGAGCAAATCCAACAAAGACAGATGCAGATTTTTGTTCTGTTCAGAGTTACTCTGATGGTGTAATGTAGAGGGTCACATATAGCAACATAACGATCAATGGATATGAGCACCATGTTTCCAACCGTAGAAGAGGTAATGATAAAATCAACAATATAATACAGAGCACACATCAGGTCACCCAAGTACCAGCAAGCCTCTGTTAAAAGGATTTTAACAGGCATCAAAAGTAGGCCCACAAGGAAGTCTGCGACAGCCAGGGAGAGGATGAGGAGGTTAGTGGGGGTGTGGAGCTGCCTGGAAAGGAAGAATATCATCATAAATACAATTATCAACAATAGCTTGTAACAACAAACAGCAGTAAAACACAAAAAAAGCATTTTTATGGATATGCATTCATTGAGGAGTGCTTCATGTTTGAATGTCTTATCATTGAAAACAGAACAACTATTATCTGAAGCATTCATGAAAAGGAATATATGCGTTGCTAAATCATGTTAATTTTCAATCATGAACATATACAAGCTTAAGCTGAAAGTGTCTCTGTGCCTGAAGTGGGAGATAGAGATGATGACCAGCAGGTTGAGAGCTGCTGTGATCAGAGCGATGAAGGACTGCAGGGTGTAAGCGAGCAGGACATCTGACTGAGCTGGCGTAGGCTTCCTGCAGGAGTTGTTGAAGAGTTGTGGAAAAGCAGAGTTCATCCATTTGGGAAGTCTCCATATGCAGAGAGACGTGTTGAGAAGCTGCTGTGTTCTGGCAAAACTCAACGTTGATATATCTCTTCTCATCTGTTCTGCCCCTACTATTACTTTCTCTCTATCTAAGACTGAAATCCCTAAGCTCTACTTTGTTTTCTGCAGTCATCTTCATCTCAGTCTTCATCACTTGCTTCCATGCATCTCACAAAAATCACCCCGGTGTTAGTTATTACATTCATGTTTTACCATAGAAAAGCAATTTACTCAATTTATTCATGTTGTAATAAATGGCAGGGGGGCTTCTAAAGCTGCGTTCACAACGGACGTGATGCGATTTGCGAGCCGTTATCTGTTAGCACACAGCTCCTCATATATTTTCAAAAACTAGACGAAAGTTAAACAAGTACAAACCATAGACTGTCTGTGTCATGGCGAATATAGTCACTGCTTTATTTCTGTCTTTAGGACGTTGTTGTGAGTTTGGACGGAGCATATACAGGTTAGTTTAGCCTGATTGATCCGTTCTCCGTTCACAAAACACTCATTTAAAAAGATTTTTCGCCTGCTGTCTTGTCTGCACAATTGTCAAAGCATTAATTCATGGTTTTTACTAACCAGTATCAGTATGTAGTCATTCCGGCATAATTTTGAAACGTGTATTACAATTACATCACGGTAAAATATCTTCATTTAGTTGTAGTTGGTATCTACTATTATTTACATGGGGATAAGCCCCGCCCCTTTGCCAGCACATCCTATTTGAATGACGCGAATAAACATAGCTGACAGCCACGGTGAAACTCGAGCAATTAGAGCGATGCGAATATTCACCCTGCGACGCGCTGCGACGCCTGCGACGCGCTCCTCCTGTGTCATAACCCACCAGGCGCATTTCAAAACATTGCGGAAGCGGAGCGTCGTGTGTGCAGCCTCGCAGTTGTTGGATGAACGTTCCACTTCCTGCGCTGCGCCGCGCCAAAAATAGGTTTCATCCTATATTTTAGAAATTCCTTGCCGCGCCGCGCCGCGCTGCGGAATAGCTGGTGGAATAGCACTAGACTAGAGTAGCCGCGATCGCTAAAAACGCCGCAGCCGCAGCTCAGCGCTGCGCAGATGCTCCTGGTGGGATTAGGGGGTTACACCTCCAGCTTTGTCCCTGTTGGTTTTGTCTGGATGCTATCTCATGCTATGGATTTATGGATTCATGGTTTTTTCTTTTTTGTTCATAGTCAACAGCTTTTTTGTTGAATAAAGTTCGATACATACAATGAGAGCACATAATACACTTTAAATCTTTCGTTTACAATACTATTACTATATATGAAAGCAAAAAAATAAAACACATTTTCATTTTGTAATGGTTGTTTAATTGAAAAACACAACATTCAACACATTTTCATAAAAAACACATTACATTTGACCAAGTTAATGTCGTAGTGCATACAAGGTAATAGACTTAACAATTTGCACTGCTGCTTCTCTCCGCATTTCATTGACAGTGATCGGTTTATCTTTCAATTCACACTGTCCAAGTAGATGCATTCGTATACTTCCAAGAGACCCCTGTCTCTTGGAAGTATACGAATGCATTTTTTATATCAGATAAATGCATTAACATCACATGCAAATTCTCTATCCTTTCACCCGTAACGATTATAATCTGCTTTGCTTCTTCTTCGGTTTCTCCATTATTAGCTCTGAATGTAATCCTTTCTGGGGCTTTTTGTAATTCTTGTGGTCTGTTGAATACCTGGCGTAGGATTTGCTTAGCTGTAAGGACAGGTACCATATAATTGTCTTCAAAAGCTTTGTCTATGTCGTCACACGTTTTGGCGTATCCTTTGATGTAATGACAACTGATACAAGAATAGAGATCCTCCAACAGTCTTTTAATACATGTTCTGGCACTGTCGCCAATTTGGGCAATTCCATAGAATCGCGCTTTTTCTCTCATTATACTGAAGCAAAGCTCTGCCATTGCTTTTGGTATTTGTTCAACACATTCGCAGCAGTCGGTTAGCGGGAGATGATCTATAATATTATTATGATCCGGTAATGGCTCTACAACATCACCATCAGCATCCTCTAGTTTACATTTCTTCACTTTGTTCCTTTTTCTTTTCACCTTCCTTCTTTTTGTCTTTTTAGTTTTGCGTCCTCTGGCCCCTTTTCTTTTCATTCGCATTCTGCGTTTGCTTTTCATTTTTCTTTTCCTTTTCATTTTGCTTTTTCTTTTTCTTCATTTTTCTTTACTTTTTCTTTTCTTTTTTGCTAATTGTCATTTGCGATCTTGGCGAGTGGTATGAGATATACTGTTTCTATAAAGGTTATCTATAATACCATCTTTTAAAGAAAGATATTCTTCATATGTCATGTTATCATGGTCCTCTTTTGTCCTAAAGACCTTACATGGATATGATATAGAGGAGAGCTCTTCTTCGGGAACATCCTCTCCCCTACTTTGTAACATCCAGTCATTAAGCCCATATCCGTTTTCCTAGTGATAATAAGGGTAGGCTACATCAGACTTGGTTTTTCTCAGATCCATGGCTAGTTTTCAACAGTCGTCTTAGGGATCCCACCTCAGCCGGCGCGCGCCGGCCCTCACTTTCATTGCGCCACGGGGTTTTGAATGCACCCTCTGACTCGCGCGCGCGTTAGACTCCTTGGTCCGTGTTTCAAGACGGGTCGGGTGGGTTGCCGACATCGCCGCAGACCCCTGACGCCTTTTACGTGAGCCGATCCCCGCTCTGACGGCACGACGCGGTCGGAGCGCACTGAGGACAGTCCGCCCCGGTTGACAGTCGCACCGGGAACAGGGGGCCCCGTCCCTCCCCCCGAGGGGGGAGAGAGGGCGCAGCGAGCACTAGAGAAGTGCAAGAAAATGAGTGTAGGGATGGAGGGTTAAAGCTGATAAATTTAAGAAGGAAAATAAAAGCAATTAGAATTAAAATGATGGTTCACTACATTGGAAATAAGGAGGACCAGATATGGAAAATGACAGTAAAAGCTGTCACTGTTGCCCCCTGTCGCAGTCTGCGTACCCCCTGAAGAAGGGACGCACGTCTGCTCTCTGACAGGGTGGCGCGCAACGTGTACGGTTAACATTGTGTGTAGGCCTAAGTGTAGCCTTTGTGGAAACAAAATACACTTAGATTTGGATACAGATCAACCTCATTCTTATTAGAAAACGTAGTGATTTGTGCATTATACAGGGAGGAGGACGGGATTCGCCCCCTCGTCCCGGGCGGAGAGATGTTCTCCCCCCGCCAGCCAGATCCGTAAAGACGGAAAACCCGTCCCCGTGAGTGCCGGCAAGCCGGTTCCACGTGGTGGGCTGAAGAGGTGGAGGCCGCCGCGGGCACGGAATCTCCGTGCCTGCACCTCTCCCTTCGTCTCACCTCTCTACTGAGATCTTTGAACGCACACACCTCCCTCCAGAACTAGAGTTTACAAACGTAAACCACCGTTGTCCTGCGGGGGTCCCTGAACGCACCGCGGCCACTCTCACGAGGGCCGCGCGCCCACGTATTAACGCTGTATTTCCCATTGCAACGGTGAAATGCCTTAATCAGAGCTATTATACCAGGCATGGTGTGTTTTCTGACAACAGCACGCCGGCAATACCGTCTCTTGAACCCGCACAGTGCTTTGACAGCACTCGGTTTATTCCACTCACGTGCACACGCCCACCTGCTGGCTCCCTATACTGGGGTTTACAGCAGGGGCGGGGAGTGTAGGACAGTGTTTCTTCCTCTGGGAATGGGCAAGAAGCAGCTACGCTGCGACTAATCCTCATCCCGTGAGCAAGGAGATCGATCCAAAGAGCCCTTCCGTAAACACGGGGGCTCCCAGGAGATCAACACGATCCTCTTTGGAAAGTGCCACGCGGCGTGATATCCCAGGGACATCACACGGCGCGCAGCGGTGGCGGCCTGTGATGAAGTAGGGGCGACCCTATATCACGTGAAGCCACCGAGCACCGGTCCCTGGGGGAACCGGGCCTGGGGAAAGGCCCGTGGACCAAGGCCCGTGGACCAAGCTACTTATTCGGCCTTGCGGCCCAATAATCGCTCTGACCTGGTGAGGCGGGGGCATCTCTCGCAATAAGTGAGTAGCCCACACATCTGCCGCCACGATCATCATCCAGGGAGAGTACAGCCCTGGGCGGTGGACTTCCATGGACGCCAGACCCGGAAGGAATGGCGAACGTGAATGGCACCGCCTCAGCCATATCCTGGTCCCCCAACCACTCGAAGCAAGGTGGTGGGGATCGGCACCCGCTATTTCAACCAGGGCACGAAGGACAGGCCCGGGTCTCTAGCAGTGGCGACTCCCTGGAGGTATGATAACTCTTTCTTCTTCTTTCAAACGTCGCAGTCTCTCGTGGAATCACTTCCGCTGCTGAAGAGAAAAGGATGATAGTCAGGAGGCGAGGCCTCCTTTTATACGGTGTGATGCGCGCGCATTCAGGTAGGCCCGCCCAGGGCCGGCTACGTCTATAGAAGTCTCAGTGGGAGAATGCTTGCGGGGTAAGAGAGTACCCATAGAGTCCAGTAGAGGGCGGAGCCTGTGGGAGATATAACCATCCTCACACATGTATACGCCTTATACACATTTTTAATGGACTTCAAAACTATTTTTATACCAATATTTTTTACTATTTATTCCCCCTGTGTGATTTATGTTGTCTGTCCTACTGCCGTGTTTTTAATGTTATGTATGTCTAGTTATTGCACACTGGGACAGGGTTGCACTCTGAATCTCGTTATATTTTTAGTACAATGACAATAATAGGCTTTAACTAATTATCTTGAACTTTAACAAATTTGTATTGTCAGCCTCAATATGATTGTTTATCTACATTTTAACTCCCCATTATTGCAAAAGACAATACATGTAAATGATCAATAAACAATGTGGAGTGTGGACTGCTACTTGGAGAGGTCCCAGTTCACCTCCTGCCCTGCCGTGGTGCCCTTGAGCAAGGCACTGGACATCCTCATTCCCCCCCACTCCAATTGCTCCCCGGGCGCTGTACAATAGCTGCCCACTGCTCCTAGCACTAGACTCCTGTTACTAGGATGGGTGAAAAGCAGAGGACACATGTCACTGTGTGTGTGCTTTGCATGTGTGACCATTAAAGACGGTTTAATCCCTCCCAATTCTTCTTCTTCTTCTTCTGTTGTATGTTATTTGTTGTTTCCTTTTTAATGTCTTACCCACTTAAAAAAAAATGTATTTAAAAAAAAATGAATGAAGAAGGCCCAGCAGCGACTACACTTCCTGAGGGTGCTTCGGCACTGCCTGAACAAGAAACTGCTGGTGTCCTTCTACGGGGGCAACCATCGAGATCGTGCTGTCATACTCCATCTCTGTGTGGTATGCTGGCTGCTCAGCTGCAGACAAGAAAGTCCTGCAGAGAGTGATTAGAATGGCAGAGAAAACCGTCGGCTGCCCCCTGCCCTCTCTGGAACACATCTCCACCTCCCGCCGCCTCAGCAGAGCAAACACATAACACAGCTTTCACCCAGGTCACAGACTGTTCTCTCTCCTGCCTTGTGGGAAGAGATACAGGAGCTTCAAATCACGGACAAACAGACTTAAAAACAGTTGCTACCCCTGGGCCGTCAGGCAGCTTAACCACCAAACTTAAAGGAATGGTCCACTCATTAGATAATTATTCCAAACTTCAGTATTTAGTGAAACATTATGTTTAAACCATACCCTGAAGAAATCAGCGATATTCCCCGGTAAATAATGATTTTATAGCTCTTTTTTATCAACGCCTGTATATTCCGCCTGGCCGCCGCCATTTTTGCCATTTTCAGTAGTCACGTGATGGTCGTGACGTCATCCATGCGTTCACTTTGTCAACACACGGAAACATGGCGGAGTATTTGGGTTCGGACTCGTCAGCAGAGGAAGAAGTTTTGACCAATGTGAAGAGATTGGATGGGGGAATTCAACCATACATATCAGTATGACAATACGACACCCTCTGTCCTTAGACCCTCTGTCCTTAGACCCTCACATCGTACAAGGAAAAACTTCCGGAGAAAACCCACAGTTTAAAGGGAACAGGGAGAAACCTCAGGGAGAGCAACAGGGGAGGGATCCCTCTCCCAGGACGGACAGACGTGCAATAGATGCCGTGTGTAAATTGAAAAGATAATACATTTGCAACATAGGTAGTCCAGATGTTTGGAAATGCATGTGTGTATAATAGGAAGATGATATAAGATACTATATGTATGCATGTAGTACCACCCTTGCTAGCGATTCCCTCTCTAGTTTAGCATACTCAGCTTCGTTGTCCCTGGCCATAGAATCACGATTTTATGGGGCCGGAAAAAACTGGGGGGAAATACACACTAGCCGGTACTACGCTATATGGAAAGGCCACCAAAAACTGGCCTGGCCTGGACGCTAAAGGACGTTAAAACGGGGCTAGCCGCTGCAATGGAAATGCGCTACAACGTACCTTATTCTTACTCCGAGCACTACTTCTGCTCCTCCGTCGCTTCACACTTGCAGAGGGCGATTTCTCAACGGGCCGAACTGGTGTCCTGGTCGGTGATGACACCAGAAAGACCGATGGTACTGCATCTCCATTAAGTAATGGTTGTTCCATAAATCCCATGTTATGTGTTATCATACTCTCAGAGTAGTCGTCCGGAAATTTGAAATGTTCGCTGCATACATGAGCCTGTGAATCTCCCGGCCACATTTCGCTAGCCACTGCCTCCGAATGTACTTCTTACGCTTACCTTTTGGCAACAGATGGAACCGAGCATTCCGTGGATTGTTCCTATCAGAATTGTGGCGATATCTCGCGATACAGTGAGGCATATTTGAAGAGAGAAACTACAGTAAATAACATGGAGATCAACGTGTCTTCGAAAACCAAACGCATGGATGACGTCACGTCCGGAAAATGGCGGCGCCCACAGTGTTGATGTTATTTCGGTATATAATCAGTTTAAAATCACTGATAATGTCATCGGATTAGAGACTGGCAGAGACTGGTCTGTTTTATCGGATGATAATTATTTAAAAATGAGTGTCATGAGCATACCATTCCTTTAATGCAATGACCGTAACCATCCTCCCACATGTATACGCCTTATACACATTTTTAATGGACTTCAAAACTATTTTTATACCAAGATTTTTTACTATTTATTCCCCCTGTGTGATTGTTTATGTTGTCTGTCCTACTGCCGTGTTTTTAATGTTATGTATGTCTAGTTATTGCACACTGGGACATCTCCCAGTTATATTTGTTGTACAATGACAATAAAAGGCTTTAACTAATTATCTTGAACTTTAACTAATTTGTATTGTCAGCCTCAATATGATTGTTTATCTACATTTTAACTCCCCATTATTGCAAAAGACAATACATGTAAATGATCAAGGGCAATGGTTAAATAAACATGTGTTAGCACTCAAGATTTATTTTGGTTATTGTTAAATTGTATCTTCAGTGTTTTGGAGAACCAGACCTGTTATGTGTCAGTAAACTCTCTCTCTGGATCTCTCTTACACATAAACACACACACAAACACACACGACAGCTTTGTCTCTTTGTTTGAAGTTTCACACTGACAACGACATAATCAACCAGTCTGTATTGCATTCTGTCCCAGCCCGTCATTACAGTATTTTAGAATCACACGAGTAAGACTGAAGTATCTTAAGGGTAACAATGAGCTTGATAGATTTTCTAAACCAGGGGTATAAGAAGGCATAAATCAATGGGTTCAGACAAGAGTTAAAATACAGCAACCAGACTACAATGAGTGAGGTTGAACTACTATTTTCAATATCCTCACCGATCAGGGATGGAGTGTAATATGGAAAAAAACATATTAGAAACACAAGGACAACAACACCAAGAGTCCTGGCTGCTTTCATCTCAGATTTCTTAGCAGTTGCACCAACTGAACGTTGCATAGTGACAGCTCTAACATGGGATCGCACGGCTCGAGCCTGAGACACAGCCACCACAAACACTCTGATATACAGAACTATGATAACAGTAATGGGGGCAATAAAGTTAACAACTAAGTCAACAGCTCCTGTGATATTGTCAATGACAGCTACACACTCTCCATGGCACGAATTCTGTGAATCAGGTTGTCTCAGAAAGTCCTTTAAAATTAGACAATTATAGATAACAGAGCAAATCCAACAAAGACAGATGCAGATTTTTGTTCTGTTGAGAGTTACTCTGGTGGTGTAAAGTAGAGGGTCACATATAGCAACATAACGATCAATGGATATGAGCACCATGTTTCCAACCGTAGAAGAGGTAATGGTAAAACCAACAATATTATACAGAGCACACATCAGATCACCCAAGTACCAGCAAGCCTCTGTTAGAAGGATTGTAACAGGCATCAAAAATAGGCCCACAAGGAAGTCTGAGACAGCCAGGGAGAGGATGAGGAGGTTAGTGGGGGTGTGGAGCTGCCTGGAAAGGAAGAATATCATCATAAATAAGATTATCAACAATAGCTTGTAACAACAAACAGCAGTAAAACACAAAAAAAGGCATTTGAATGGATATGCATTTGTTGTTGAGTGCCTGCTTTAACTATGTTGTCACACAACGTCAGGTTTGAATATGTTATCATTTAAAACAGCACAACTATTATCTGAGACATTCATTAAAAGGAATATATGCGTTGCTAAATCATGTTACTTTTCAATCATGAACATATACAAGCTTAAACTGAAAGTTTGTCTGTGCCTGAAGTGGGAGATAGAGATGATGACCAGCAGGTTGAGAGCTGCAGTGATCAGAGCGATGAAGGACTGCAGGGTGTAAGCGAGCAGGACATCTGACTGAGCTGGCGTAGGCTTCCTGCAGGATTTGTTGAAGAGTTGTGGAAAGCAGAGTTCATCCATTTGGGAAGTATCCATATGCAGAGAGACGTGTTGAGAAGCTGCTGTGTTCTGGCAAAGCTCTCTGTTCTACAGCTGATATATCTCTTCTCATCTGTCTGCCCCTACTGTTACTTTCTCTCTATCTAAGACTGAAATCCCTAAGCTCTACTTTGTTTTCTGCAGTCATCTTCATCTCAGTCTTCATCACTTCCATACAACTTGTTGTTTTCGTATTTCCCGGCATTGACATCATCTTATTTTATTATGGTGCCCACTTTTTCCTTGTCATCAAGAGTGGTTTTACAGTGTAAAGAATCTTAAAAGATTATTATTTTTCGTGAAGTATTGAAACCAAGTGGGCCATGCTGATAAGTTACATTGTGGGAGTGGCTCCTCAGAGTTATGGTCAAAGGATCAATGAAGCCAACTTGATTCAATGGATTAGGTCATTTAGCCTTTTGGGCCTGGTTGGGTTGTTCTATGGTTATTTTTGAAACAAAAACGACATATAGGCAAGAGATTGGGAAGGCCAATGAGATTGACTGTTGGATCGTCTCAAGAAAGTTCTGGCAGCCCCCAGATGACTCAGGAAAGGGACATATGGTTTCAGAGTGTTCAGCTCAGGAGGAGAGCTGCTGATATCCTGATACTGTCAGGCACTTTGAAGGGCTCCCAAACACATCCAAAATGTTAGTCGATGGATAATGAAAAGTTGGAAGATTATAGGGAAGCTTTGCCCATATCCCAATATCACAGCGCCAGGTATGGATGAGATTTGCCCAGGAATATTAAAGGCTCTAGACCAGTGTTCAGGTTTCTGGCAGACATGTCTCTTCAATCTTGAGTGATGGTCAAGGGCTAACTCCTCTTTTATATCAAGGTATCATGTTGCTCAACCACCCAGGAAAAGCTTATGCCAAGGTACTTAAAGGAAGATCTGACCAATTGTGTTGAACATCTTGCTGTCGTGCTTAGCTGTCCCCCTTTGTTAGAAGCATCCTTATACTTCCTGTACATAGTAAAACCATTTACTTCTGAAAGGATTGATGAAACCCCTGCGAGATGGAGTTCATGACTTTATGAGCTGTTCATGAGCACTCATGAAACATTCATGAACAACTCATTATATGTTCACTTGTCATGTTCATGAACCAAAATTCTTAAAATGCTCATGAACCATTTTAAAGAGCAGTTCATGAAATGTTTATGAACATTGTTCATTCATATAAAGTTCCTGTTTTTCTCATGACAGACTTTTATGAGCAATTTATGAACTTTTCATGATCCAGCCAATCACAACATTATAATTAAAATCCCCAAAAGTGTGCATGAGTATTTCATGAACTTTTCATGACTATGAGCATTTCATGAATTCTGTTCACACAAATGTTCAAAAAGAGGTAACCACAAAGCGATATTTAACTGAAAATACTCGGGAAATGTTTACTCAGAATTTTTCTACCACACTTGCCCCTGCTAACATCTCAGTAAATGAGCTAGTAGATCATTTTAATTCAAAAATTAAAATGTTTATAGATGCCATTGCTCCAACTAAGGTAAAGGAAGTGACTGGGAAGAAAATATCTCCATGTAGAAAGGCCATGACCGTTAAAACAGAAAAAAGAGAATGTCGAAAAGCTGAACGCAGGTGGCGAAAAACAAATCTCCAGGTTTACTTTGACATTTATAAAGAGAGACTTGGTCTTTATAATTTGGAATTGAAAAACGCACGACAATCGCTGTTCTCTGACATCATTACCAAAAACAACGCACGTGCCTCGTTTGCTACCGTCGACAGACTAACTAACCCCCCTAGTGTCAGTAGCCTCTGCATTTCTATCCACCGAGGGCGTGCAATGATTTTGCTTCCTTTTTCACTGACAACATTCAGAAAATCAGACAAGCAGTCAGTGCCTCTGCATGAGGAACAGAAAATGTGTTGTCTCTGTGTCCACTTAACATCAATTCAGACATCATGACACAATTCCATCAGATTAATGATAAAAACCTAGAGGACATTACAGATGTAGCACTCCAGATCAGACTCAAATGGGTGTGTCCCAGTCAAAAGCCCAGCGGATGCCAGTGGCTGAGGGTGTTGCCAAATTGCTCGAGGGCATTGCCCAATTTCCCCATTTGTTCAATTATAGGATTTAACCATGAGATGGCGCTTCATTCACAAAATACACAATGGGCGTTGTTGAAACATCAATATTTTAGATCAAATAAAGTATATAGTTTGCTTTATGCAGTATATTTCTTGTAATATTGTACAGTAGATTGAAGTAAATCAACTTATACATTAAGATAAAATAAGATGGACCTTTATTAATCCCGTGGTGAAATTCAGTAGTTCAAACAGCAACAGGGTGAGAGTGAAAAACAGGACAGCACAGATTCACACAGATTAATAAAATCAAAAATAAGATGAGCGATACAAATAATAATAATGAGAAACCATGCAATAAGAAATGAATAAAACTAAAATGTAATTATCATATCATATATTATAATGTATTGTATTATTAAGTAATATCATACATTAACCCCATTATAGCAGATGCCACATTAAATGGATGAACACATCAATAATTACAACAGAGTATTTCTAAATACAAGTTGTAAAAATACTTACATGTATTTAATATTAACCCTTTGGAGTCGACCGTCACGCCGGCGTGATCAGATCACATGACCTGTTCAAGCCGGTGCCACATAAAAACAACAGCCCGGACAACATTGCCGTGTGTTTCTGTCGAAAGTACTGGCTTGAAACTATATCCCAGTCTTTGTTTCATGCAAAAAGACCCAGTAAACACGGAGATACAATGATATAAAGTTAATACATTTCAAAAGTATGAAATATGGAAGCACATATTTTAATATCTTCGCCGTATTTTATCATTTTAAGAAACGGAAAATACTGCAAACTGTAGATCCTGCTCAACAGGATGTATATGTGTATTTCTGTCGAAAGTACTGGCTTGAAACTATATGCCAGTCTTTGTTTCATGCAAAAATACCCAATAAACACGGAGATACAATGATATAAAGTTAATACAGATATATTTCAGAAGTATGAATAATGGAAGCACATATTTTAATATCTTCGCCGTATTTTATCATTTTACGAAACGGAAAATACTGGAAACTGTAGATCCTGCTCAACAGGATGTATATGTGTATTTCTGTCGAAAGTACTGGCTTGAAACTAGATGCCAGTCTTTGTTTCATGCAACAATACCCAATAAACACGGAGATACGATGATATAAAGTTATATTTCAGAAGTATGAATAATGGAAGCACATATTTTAATATCTTCGCCGTATTTTATCATTTTACGAAACGGAAAATACTGGAAACTGTAGATCCTGCTCACCAGGATGTATTTACCAGGGAGGGGGTGAGGTAATCAGTTAAACGGAGTGATACGAAACGAGACGAAGAGGGGCGGCGGGAACCGAAGAGAGACGGCGGGAAATGGAGAGAAACTATGATGAAGAGAACTCTGAACGTGAGTCAAGCTTTAAGTTTGTTTTTTGACATGGAGGAGGAGGAATCTGTGATGTTGCCCTCTGTGTCGTAGTTGACAGAAACCGCTTTGAAGCGTGGCACAGATAAAGACAGAAAAAATAGATTGTTGTACATAATGTGTATATATATATATATTTCTATTATATTTATAATAACACTTTTGCCTTATCAGAATGAACTCCCATGCTACCTCAATCAAACTTTCACATTATCATAGTCACATCCCATGTATATATTTCCAGCTTTTAAATGGATTCGTTGTGTATGTTTGTGTTATGAAAAAGAAAATCATTTTCAAAATCTGTTTTTACGTTTTTTTTGTGATTTTGGGTCCTAAATGTTCATATAGTAGAAGATCACTGCTCTAAACAAAGTCAAAAATCCTACATCCAAACGAAATAAATATAATTAATTATGATGAATACGTTAAGTCTTGTTCATTGTTTTTCACTTTTATTAAATGTTTGATATTTCCGGTGGAAATGGTGGACTATCGGACATTCAAAATGCAGCATATTTTCACTCTTACATACATACATGTTCACTCTTACACACGGATATTCTCCTTTTGCTCTCATGCGAAATCTACTAAAACAAAGTATGTCATGTATATTTAGTTTTCGTTGATGAGACGAGACGGACTAAGGTGTTAATGATGGACTATCGGACATTCAAAATGCTGCATATTTCCCCCAAGTGTCTGTCAAAATGCATTTTACGTTTCTAACTTGCAATATCATTATTTCCGCTCTCTTCAGAAGAGCGATCTCCCATGTGTGCGGGGGAATCACAGGAGGGGGGAGGAGAGCTGTGGAATGTGACACACATTCCGATGGCCAATTAGTTTTAAACAAAGGGTCCCCAACATACATAGGACACATGGGGGGTTGGGCTGGTGAACGGGTCTGCAGCACATCACAGAGGCATTTAAAAAGTGAAGACAATACATTCTGGAAATGTTCACATCAGGCACCTTCAAGTTAAACAATAATACTGTACAGTAAACAATTAACACAGTACATTATGTGGATTAAATCACATTTATTTCGTTAAAAATAAACGAAATGACTCGGTTTGCATTCATAAAGAATGCACAAACGTGTTTAATCGTTAATGTCAGATATGTACTAAGTAAATAGCCTACATTAGTTCCTGCTCAAGATTAGATTCAACTTTATTGTTATTGCACAGATTACAGGTACTGAGACAACGAAATGCAGTTTAGCTTCTAACCAGGTGCAACAAGCAGTAAAGTGAAAAGTAATGTTCACAATCTACAGAATAAAATATATAATGAATTGAATGATGAATAAACAGTGAGGGGTATGCATACACTAGATATCAGCCTGTGAGCAGTATGAACAGTATGTTAATCGTTATTGTCAGATATGTACTAAGTAAATAGCCTATATTAATTTCATGATGGATTAAACCACATTTATTTCGTTAGAAAAAAACAAAATGATTAAATGTAGGGTGAATTGCCCTAATGTGGAACATTTTTGCATGTCAGACTTCGGGAATATATTGCGACATGAAGCCGATACAATAAATCAAAATCCAGTAACATTCTGAAATCCCCAGGATGTGTCCTAATCAAACCAAAAGAGAACATGCCAATATTAAACTCATAAAAGAAATGGTAGACATATTAGTACTCTTAGTGCCAAGTTGTCTCAGACAATCTGTTTTGCTAATGTGGGACAGTTCTGTGCAAAATGTGGGACACTGAAAAGTCTATATTAAAGCCTCAGTCACCTTCATTCATGTAATAAAAAAATCTCAGGCCAGTAACACTCAAAGCTACAGTAAATGTGCAATACCATGCTATGTTACTATTTATAATTGTATTGTTGTTACAACAGAAGATGTTTTTATTTAAATTGAAGTTAAATGCATCAATCTGGTGCACTGAGGGCGAAATTAGTAGATTTGTGGATACAGCTCTCAACACTCATATGAAACAGAACTGTTCTTACAATGTGTGTTGGAAGGTATTAAATTACTATGCATATTTTATTGTGTAAACACACAGCTGATCACCTGAGAGCTGCCGTTTCATTCAGAGCGTTTAAAAAAACGAAGGTCTGATTTCAACAATTCAATGTGTGATTATTATAGCAGTAATATTAGACACTAATAATACAGTAAACTATGAACACTGTACATATTATTGTTTGCCCGCGGGATTAGGATTATCGGTAGTGAGAGCCGCTGCATTTTCCTCTGTCGGATGTGATATAAAAACAAAGCGATTATTGTTGTTGTTGTAAACTCACGTGGATTAAATGTAGTGCATTCATTTCAACTCGCGAACATATGATACATTAAATGAATGCGAGGATGACGATCGAACATCGTTTGTTTGACCCTGGATGCATTTCCTGATCTAAAAACATAGCGATGGTTTTGTACTTACGCCAACGTGAATTAAACATTATTTTGTTAAATAAAAACATGGTGATGTTTAGTAAATGATTACATGTCTCTTACTTAAGCACAGAATATGATCCTATCCGTGACATATATGGATCTTAACAAATATCCGCTATATCAGATACCTGTAGATCAGCTGTTTATTTCACATGAGTTTCAGTGTGGCAGCTTTTCACGGCTCCCCTGGTGGATCCATGATCCATTGCAGCTGGTTTCATTATAATTAAATGTATTTATCAAGGGGGCGTTTCAAGTGCTGCGGGGGGGTTTTCCTTATCAGCAGGGACCCACCCCGTGCCGATCACGGACCCGCACAGGTAGGCGTCTGAAACGAAGCGCTACATCTGTATACAATTTCTGAAATCCTCCTCCTGCTGCCTTGATATTATTCCAACAGAATTTTTCAAAGATGTTTTGCCTTGCATGGCCTCAGAACTACTTCATATAGTAAACAAATCTCTTCACTCAGGTATTTTTCCACAGGCCCTGAAAACTGCAGTCATTAAACCGCTCTTAGAAAAGAATAATCTAGATGCTTCAGTAATGAACAATTACAGGCCCATATCAAACCTCCCATTTCTAGGTAAAATCATTGAAAAAGTTGTTTTTCAACGGTTGAGTAATTTCTTGCATTTAAATAACTGTTTAGATGTGTTCCAGTCAGGCTTTCGTCCAAACCACAGCACTGAGACTGCTCTTGTAAAGGTCTTTAATGACATCCACTTAAACACAGACAGTGGCAGAACTTCAGTGTTAGTATTATTAGATCTCAGTGCTGCGTTTGACACTGTTGACCACAGCATATTACTAGACCGACTGGAAAACTGGGTGGGACTTTCGGAAACAGTTCTAAATTGGTTTGAATCCTACTTAAAGGGTATAAACAACTTTGTTTCTATAGGTAAATACACATCTGAGTTGACAAATATGACATGTGGGGTTCCTCAAGGCTCCATCGTGGGGCCTCTTCTCTTTAACATCTACATGCTACCACTGGCTCAGATAATGAAGAACAACAAAATAAGTTACCATAGCTATGCAGATGACACACACATTTACGTAACAATTTCACCAGAAGACTATGCTCCAATTCAAACACTGAGTAAGTGCATTGAATAAATCAATGACTGGATGTGTCAGAACTTTCTCCAATTAAACAAAGATAAAACTGAGGAAATGGTTTTTGGAGCCAAAGCAGAACGTTTAAAAGTTAGCGCTGAGCTTCAGTCTGCAATGTTCAAACCAACAGATAAAGCCAGAAATCTAGGTGTAGTCATGGACTCTGACCTGAGTTTCAACAGTCACATTAAAACAGTTACTAAATCAGCCTACTATCACCTAAAGAATATATCTAGGATTAAAAGACTAATGTCACAGCAGGATTTGGAAAAACTTGTCCATGCCTTTATCTTCAGTAGACTCGACTACTGCAATGGTGTCTTCACAGGTCTCACTAAAAAATCTATTAGAAAGCTGCAGCTGATTCAGAACGCCGCTGATCGAGGCCTCACTAACAATAAGAAAGTGGATCACATCACTCCAGTTCTGAAGTATTTAAACTGGCTTCCTGTGTGTCAAAGAATAGATTTCAAAATATTGCTGCTGGTTTATAAAGCACTGAATGGTTTAAGCCCAAAATACATTTCTGACCTCCTGCTAAATTATGAACCATCCAGATCTCTCAGGTCTTCAGAGACTGGTCAGCTTTCTGTCCCCAGAGTCAGAACTAAACATGGTAAAGCAGCGTTCAGTTATTATGCTCCAAATATCTGGAACAAACTCCCAGAAACCTGCAGGTCCGCTGCAACTCTTACTACTTTTAAATCCAGGCTGAAGACTTTTCTTTTTGTCGCTGCTTTTAATTGAACTATTCATATCTTAAACTGCACTGTAACTTTTATCCATGTATTTTTCCTTTTAATGTTTATTTTATTAGCTTTTCTTTTTTAATGCTTAATGTCTTTCATTTTTTGTAAAGCACTTTGAATTGCCTTGCGTTAAAAAGTGCTATATAAATAAACTTGCCTTGCCTTGTGTGTGTGTGTGTGTGTGTGTGTGTGTGTGTGTGTGTGTGTGTGTGTGTGTGTGTGTGTGTGTGTGTGTGTGTGTGTGTGTGTGTGTGTGTGTGTGCAGCGTCCAGGCAGCTCCCTGGACGCTGCCATCAAGTTGCGCACTATCCATGCTGAGTGTGCTGACTTTTCGTACAATGTCCCAGTGTCTGGCTTCCTGCATAAAGTCAAGTGCTCGGCGCAGTTGTGGCGAAATGTCGCACCTCTGTTTTCATTTAAACAGCTCCTTATATCCGTTAGCACAGCTAGCTAGCACCAGATGCTAACAACAACAATGCACGTAAGGTCTCTCTCTCGCTCGCTCGGGCCACACATACACACACCCTCCCGGTCCTCCTGATGGCAAGTTGGTGCCTGCCGGTGAGCGTGGAAGTGTGGTCTGCCACAAGCGGGCGGCAGGAGCGGGGCTGTCAGCATCAGCTTGTAGATGGTATTTTAAACTTGATGCGCTCTGAAACTACGGGGCGGCCGAGGAAAAAAAATACACATGGGTTAATGGCGTTAAAATAATTAGTGGCGTTAATTATTTTTTGCGTTAATGCGTTATTAACGCGTTAACTTGACAGCCCTAATATATATATATATATATATATATATATATATATATATAATATATATATATATATATATTGTAATTTATTATGAATTTTAAAAAAAAATTCTATCAATGCAACATTTTCTTACACACTAAAAGTCAAACATGTCTTATATTTACACTTGATATAAACGTAAGTGTATTGATACAGAACTATGCTATACAGAAAATGCATGCATGTACAGTATATTTCTAGTTCTGATATGGGTATGATTTGTAACAATAAAATCTAAAATTAAGGTTTATAGAGGTCAGGCTATGTTTTCTAAAATAAATCACATGCAAGAGCAGGATAATAATATTGGCAAAAATAACTTTTAAGAAAAATAAAGATATAATGGGCCCACTGCAAATCCTCACACACAATTATTCTTATAGAAATCTGGTAATGAGTTTTCCCCTCACTGTCTGCAGCAGGAATGAGTCCCATTGAACAGAAACACAGATCACTCTTCTCACGCTCACAGTGAATATGAGAGACAAGTAGGCTGACAAAAAAAAGAAAGCAGCCGGTGTCTGACGGTCTGTGAACTGCAGGCATTGCAAACATGTCAGTGAGGGTGTGGGAATGTCTGAATAGAAATAAAAGCATCTCAAGTCATTTGTTTGGACGTTCCAGCTGTCAAACTTAAATATACTGATGTAAATATAGCAGGTTCACGAGCATAGCCACTGCTCCTTAGTCTACTAGTGCTCAGTTTTTCTCCGTCTTTTCTTAAGTACTCTATCATCTGAAGCATTTTGACAATAACAACTCAAGGTCATACCTACATCCAGAACATACATCTTGATTATCATTTGCATCTCTAATGAAATTGTTTTACATGTATGCTATCTGTGATGCTAGAGTGACTCGTGACTCCAAACTTGATTTTGCATTAATCACAGAAGTTGTGATGAATGCTTGTTTACGCATACAAGTTATAAAGTTGTTTTTTTCACCAATAAAAAGCAGTACCTTCAAATTGTTGTTAAAGGGAAGCTACTGTTCATTGTATTGGGTTTATTGAACAGTCACTGTAATGTAATGTAATGACTTGGTACAGCAAATGTTGCTCCCTAGCAAGCTATCTAGCATCAAGCCTGTGTAGGGCACAGCATCCATGTGCGATTTGAGACAACGCTACCTGGTTGAAATTCACGCAATGTGCAAGTGTTTACATTATTCAACAAGGCAGCGTTCAAAGGGAAGTATTTGAATTGAGACACAGCAAGGGACTCGCACCAATGTGCACGAGTGGCCGGCGCAGGTGCTAAACAAATCACAAAGAAGCTCAGATTTGAACAAACACAAGAGGGGGTGTTATCTAAATATTTGCTGCGGGCTAATGCACTTTTTCATTTAATTTCAAACCTTAATTTATCCAGGTGTATCCCATTGAGATCATTGTTCTCTTTTTCAAGGGAGACCAGAGGCCTGTACTACGAAGCAAGATTTTCGCTTTTCTAACTTCAGAGAAAACTCAGGGTTTCCGGTCACTGGTTCTCTTTGTAGCAGGCTAGATCTCCATGGTAACTTATGCTGAGCGGCTATCCTGCCCTGGAGCAGGTTAGGTTGCAGGCTAAGAGCTCAACTCAGTGAAAGCACTGCCTGCTGACCAATCAGAGCTCAGTGTGCGGAGTTTAAAGCTATCAAGTCATATTACAGGAGAAAGGAAATACAGTTTAAGCTGCCATTGCAGGAAAAATCACTGACTGTGTGAACGTGAACATTAATAGAATATCACCTCCCATCTTCAGAGCAATCCGACTATTATAACATTAGCGTTAAGAAAGCTTACTTAAATATCTGCCACAACATAACCGGATCAAAGTAACAGTACAGTCCACGCAGGGGCGGATCTAGACAAATATTCATGGGGTGGCAAGAGGGTGGCAGGAGATTTTGAGGGGTGGCATCCCCTGACAGAAGTATATGCTGATTTAAATCGCAATCATATCAATCAATTAGGGGTGTAACGGTAAACGTACCCGTACTGAAATTATTCGGTACGGGCCCTTCGATTCGGTACACGTGTGTACCGAACGAGTATAGCGTTAAACGTAAAAAATTGAGAACATGAACAACTTTCTGGAAGTAATCTATATCATTTAATTTTATTGGACGAGAGGCATACTATGAGAGCTGGTCACAGGAATGCGTTCAAATGTAGTCAGTAATTTGAGGAACTGTCGAAATGGCGAACGCAGATAAAGTTGAGCTGAAAATCCTCCAGCATCATTGAAGTCTCCGGTTTGGGAACATTTTGGTTTCGCAGTTACGTATAAGGATGACGGACAAAGACAGGTGGACCGAACCAAAGTTGTTTGTCGGCATTGTTCAACTAACATTGGTTACGCGGCTGGCAATACATCAAAACTCATTTGAAAAGGCATCACCCGAATGTGAATATCACCGGTAGCAAAAGAAAAAAGACTGAAGTGCAAACCCAACTCCCACTAGCATGTAAGCCTCCACCACTCGCAGAAAGTTCAGACCGAGCCAAAGCTATTACAAACGCCAAATATCCTTATGTTGCCATGTTAGCAAAGCGCTACCTGGCTGTATCTTCTGCCACTGTCCCTAGCGAGAGGGTGTTCTCCACAGCAGGAGACATTGCTAGTGCCAGCAGATCTGCCATTTCAGCAAGCAATGTGGACAAGTTCATCTTTCTTTAAACAACATGAAAATACAATGACAAGCAAGTCCTAATGTCAAGCTGGCTGCTTAGGTACTAGTACAGTTCAAATACAGGTTATTTCAGTTCATCGAAATGCTGCACCTTAATGTTTATTTTACTATATTTTGTATTTATTTGAATACATTTAGTCACAGTTTAATAATAATTTAAAAAAAATGTAATGTTTTGTGATAATTTTTTCTGCTGTACCGAAAACGTACCGAACCGAACTGTGACCTAAAAACGAGGTACATACCGAACCGAAATGTTTGTGAACCGTTACCCCCTACAATCAATTTTAACTTGGAAAGCCACAATATTAATATTTTAAATCAATCACAAAGGTGATATTATTGTGGCACTTCAGTAAAGCCTTACATATAAGGTGGCAGACGTAATTTAATGAATTTTAACTGAACAATAACTGAATGAGTTTGTCTCACTCTTAGACCAGCAGGGGAACCAAATCTATGAAGACTGCTGCAATAAGTACATTAATTAACTGTCTCATCGATGTTTGTCTGAATGAATATGATACTATTAACAATCATATTATTCCTATCAGCTGTCAATCACTGTTAATAAATAATAATAATAATAATAATAATAGATTTAATTTGTTAGCGTTTTTACAGGTGCTCAAAGACGCTTTATAGATATAGTGAAGAACTGTTACAGTATGATTCACATATTCATTTATTATGGAATAAACTATATTTTTTGGAGGAGTTAATGATGAATGTTCATCAAGATGCTTGCTCACCCTCCTTCAAATTTGAAAAACAAGTAATTATATAATTATTGATATACAGTTACAACCTTGACTTTACATCAGAAAGAACACACATTAAAGAAGTGACTAACTGCATCAGTTAGGGTTAAAAAAACGTGTATTCAGCTAAAACATCGCTGCAGTTATTATCCAGTGGAAGGTCCTTACCTACTGGCCTAGTTAAATCAAAGTGGTTACTTTCTGTTGGCTGGGCAGTGTAGTTTTACACACCGTCTTATTTTACTTTCTCAAGACTTAAAACTGTTTTTTGGGGGCAGACCCCCACAAAGAAAAAAATATATACACGCATACAAGGTCATCATCTTAACAGTTTGTTATTCTCATCGAGTCATCCGTGAGCAGAGCATCAAGTTGGCATGTCTATTACAGCTGAATGCAGCGATTACTATTTTGTTCAGCAAAACGCCTCACAAACTTATTAAGATCAACAGCTGTAGTACGTTTTGATTCAATGCTGAGTACAGCCAAACTTGACATTCTCTTCTCTGTCATTGTAGACCGCAACTACCTCATTCCTTCAGTGCTTGGGTCCGAACGAAAGGCTTCTCGTTTTGCACCGTCCCCCGTTCAAGTGAATTCGCCACCAATCATATTTCCACTCTCGCGCCAGGACCGGGGGAGGGGTTACATGACGTACATCTGGTGGTGCATTCACTTGCACTCGGACATTAGAGACTTTCTCTCATAAATGTCCGATGAGCCACAACTTTTTTTCAAAACAAAGATGCCAACTGGGGTGGCATCTGGGGTGGCAAGGCTATTGTTTCGGGTGGCAGTTGCCACCCCATGCCACCCCGGTAGATCCACCCCTGAGTCCACGGCATATCACATCATAATGTATCATATATTTCCTTATCTGAGTCAGCTGAGCCGTATCTGGCCATGCAACACTCAGTGCCACATACTGTATGCAGAAGTATTATTTTAAGCAATACTGTACATTAAGTTGACGAAACACTTGAGTCAAATGTAATTAAAGTCAGATCCACTCGTGTTTTAGACGGGGCAGTGATATCATAAACCTGTGAATGTACGCATTCAAACACTTTTTCTGTTACCAGCTGTATTCACCTTGCAGGTGCCGCTATGTGGCTTTGATCCTGGATAAAGTGTTTAAGTCATGGATGTTTAAAGTTTAACGTCTTCATATTTGTCAAATTATAGTTGACTTTTAATTCAGGAAGTATGACGCGCTGCACTGTAAGTAGGCCTACGCTTCTCCATGTTTGTGATTGGTCGAATGCTCCAAATGCCACCCCTTTCATCTGAACGCGCACCAAACTAGATAGGACAAGGCTGGCTTGAGCGATCCACTTGATAACCCGCGTCGTAGTACAGTTTAGCGAGAGCGCGTATGTTTTGGATTAGGCCAACCGGCTAACTCAAACATATCCAGGTTAGGTTGAACCAGCTTCGTAGTATAGGCCTCTGCTCAAGTAGTTCCACATGAAACATAAAAACATAAACAGAACAACAAAAAGGACATCATACAGCATCATTACAGGGATTTACAATTTACATAACTATCCACATGAGCAGGTACATGACAGCTTCCGATTGAGTAGCATCCAACCGAGCTTTAAAAACATTTAGTGGCACCAGATTGCTCAGTTTCCATTTCAATTGCAGACTATTCCAAGACAGAGGAGCTGCGCATCTAAATGCTGTCTTCCCGAAGACAGTCCTAGCACATTTAATAAAACTACAGCATGCGATCTCAGGCAGTAGCCACTTACAATTCGTCGTGAGATCAGGGAGCAGATGTAAGATGGAAATTTCCCTAGCATGGCTTTGTAAATAAAAATGTACCAGTGACTGAGCCTCCGTACAGTTAGTGAAGGCAAACCAGCCCTTGCATACAGGGTACAGTGAAGGGTTAATGCTTTACAGTTTGTCACAAATCTCAGTGCGCTGTGATACGCAGCATCTAACTTGACCAGGCAATTGTCAGGTGCATTCATATACATCAAATCACCCACATCACTTTAAACTTTTTAAATGAATTGCAACTGCATACAAAGTATAATTCAGAAGTTTGTCTTTTCAGTGGAGGATGCAACTTCCATCATGGGATGATAACTATTTTCATCTCCTCACAGAGTTTTCATCATGTGTTGATGTTTGGATCTTACATCATGTTTGCTTTGCAGCATGGATGATGTCCTTTACACCTCTGATTGGGAGGATCCCTCTGAGATGAGAGTTTGAGATCATCTGACATGAACACAAGAAGGTGTGGATCCTTAATGAGAGCAATAACTATGTGCTGATGTTTGTTGTGTAAAGTTCCTGACACACATCCAGTCTAATGGGCTTCATTAGTCAGGTACAAAGGTGTGTGTGTGTGTGTGTGTGTGTGTGTGTGTGTGTGTGTGTGTGTGTTGGTGCTTGTGTGTGTGTGTGTGTGTGTGTGTGTGTGTGTGTGTGTGTGCGTGTGCGTGCGTGTGTGTTAATGTAAAAGCTAAAGGAATGGAGAAAAAACATATTGTAAGATGCACATATTTACCATAATTTGTGAATTCCATGTGAAAAGTTAGGAATTCCTTGTCTCACCACACCGAGGCCTCTGACACCCTTTCATTAATCATTACATTGCATTTAGCTGACGCTTTTATCCAAAGCGACTTAGAATAAGTGCATTCGACCAAGAAGATACAAACTTGAAGAAAACAGAATCATATCAAGTACATCAGGTTTCATAAAGCCAAAACATTTCAAGTGCTACTCAACTGGCTTTAGATAAGCAAGTGCTTTGTTAGTAATTGTATTTCTTGAAGTGGAGTCGAAAGAGATGAGTTTTCAGTCTGCGCCGGAAGATGTGTAAGCTATCTGCTGTCCTGATGTCAATGGGGAGCTCATTCCACCATTTTGAAGCCAAGATAGCAAACCCACGTGTTTTTGCTGATGGGAACTTGGGTCCTCCTCGCAGTGCGGGTGCAGCAAGCCGTTTGGCTGATGCAGAGCAGAGTGCACGTGATGGGAGTGTATGGTTTAACCATGTCCTGGATGTAGGAAGGGCCAGATCCATTCACAGCATGGTACGCAAGTACCAGTGTCTTGAAGTGGCCTGCAACGCCTGCCACCTGATCCCGCGGCTCAGCCGCCACCGGTGGAAGAGGCGAAGAGGCGGGGGACTGGGACCTCGAGGTGGTGGAGATGGAGGAGCAGGATGTCGGTGTGCCCTTCGTGTTCGCCATGCCAGCGGGGCGGACTCCAGGAGGGTCCACAGCGGCAGGACTTCCCGGCGGTTATGACTATGGCGGTGGAGGGTGCAGGCTTGCCACTCCCCCCCACCACTGCCACCGAGGCCGGCTTCTACGGCCCGTCTCGTCCGGCGCAGCCGGCCTTCGTATCTCCCCCCTTGCCAGATATATGGCAGTGCGTGGTGGTGACGTGGCGACAGCCACTGAGAACGAAGGCTCCAGTGGCAACATGGGCGGGAATTCTAAGGGTGCAAGGCCGCTCGGACACGGAGTATCCCGGTGTGCCCCCCCTTGATGATGATCTGCTTCCACAAGCAGGGAGGGGGAGGATGCCTCTATAGCCCAATAATCTTGGCGTGTTGGGTGTCTCACTGATCACCCCTCAGCAGGACATCCTCGCCTCCCCGCCTCCGGACGGGAGCGATTATTTGGACTGATGTGTGGGCCAGACGGTAAATCGGCCAGACGGTATGGCTTGTTACAGGTGAGCGAAGCAATCAGGACCCAAATGCAGATAACACTGAAAATATCTTGATTTCAAGGATACATGGACAAACTGAACACTCCCCGGTGAACACAGTCACAGACAAACCAACAATGACAGACAGAAAAAACAGAACTTAAATACACATAGGACTAATCAAGGAAACAAGAGACAGGTGAGGAGGGAGGAGAAAACACAGGGGCACCAGGTGGGTGGAGGGGGTCAGGAGGACGGGTTTAGGCTGACAACCCAGGAGCACAGCGGAGGACCCGGAAGGGATCTCGGGCAGATGGCCCGGGGGCAAGGTAGAGTCCATGGAGGGGGTCTCGGGCGGACGGCCCGGGGGCAAGGCAGAGTCCATGGAGGGGCGAAGGCCACAGCGGGCGAACTCAGGGGGCCGAGCATGAGGGCGAAGGCAGCGGCTGGAAGAGTCAGGGAGCCGGACCCGAGGGCGAGGACCGCGGCCGAGAAAGTCAGGGGGCCGGGGCTCGAGGGCGAAGACCGCGGCACTCAGGGGGCCGGGCTCGAGGGCGAAGCAGGCAGCAACGGAACAACTCCGGAGGACGGGCAGGACCCGGTGTCGGCCGCACAGGAACCGGAGCCGGTGGGACAGGGTTCGTCAGGATCCCCCACGAAAGAGGACTAGGAGTTGGCAGGACCCTCGGCGAGACAGGTGATGGCGGGACCTCCAACGGAACAAGACATGGAGTTGGCAGGACCCCCTGGCAGAAGAGTTGTCGGCGGGACCTCCAACGGCACAGGACATATGGGTTGGCAGGACCCCCGGCAGAAGAGTTGTCGGTGGGACCACCAACGGGACAGGACATAGGGTTGGCAGGACCCCCGGCAGAAGAGTAGTCGGCGGGGCCTCCAACGGGCCAGACATGGAGCTGCAGGACCCCCAGCGGAAACTCCAACGGGACAGGACACAGGGTTGGCAGGACCCCCGGCAGAAGAGCAGTCGGCGTGACCCCAACGAGACAGGACATGGAGTTGGCAGGACCCCCGGTAGAAGAGTAGTCGGCAGGACCTCAAACGGCACAGGACACAGGGTTGGCAGGACCCCCGCCAGAAGAGCAGTCGGCGTGACCCCCAACGGGACAGGACACAGGGTTGGCAGGACCCCCGGTAGAAGAGTAGTCGGCGGGACCCCCAACGGGCCAGGACATGGAGCTGGCAGGACCCCCAGCGGAAACTCCAACGGCACACGACATAGGGTTGGCAGGACCCCCGGCAGAAGAATCGTCGGCGGGGCCTCCAACGGCATGGGACATAGGGTTGGCAGGACCCCCGGCAGAAGAGTAGTCGTCGGGATCTCCAAGGGCACAGAACATAGGGTTGGCATGCCCCCGGCAGTAGAGTAGTCGGTGGGGTCTCGAACGGCACAGAACATAGGATTGGCAGGACCCCCGGCAGGAGAGTAGTCGGCGGGGCCTCCAACGGCACAGGGCATGGAGTAGGGACATGAGAGGGGACTCGAGAGGTGACTTGAAAGGGGACTCGAGAGGGTACTCGAGAGGAGACTCGAGAGGAAACTCGAGAGGAGACTCGAGAGGTGACTTGAAAAGGAACTGGAGAGGGGACTCGAGAGGGAAATCGAGAGGGGACTAGAGAAGGGACTAAAAGAGGAGGGACTGGAGAGGGAACTAGAGAAGGGACTAGGGAAGGGACTAGCTAAGTGACTAGAGGAGGGACTAGGGAAGTGACTAGAGGAGGGACTTGAGAAGGAACTAGAAAAGGGACTAGGGAAGAGAGTAGGGACTCGGGGAGGGACTACAGGAGGGACTAGAGAGGGGACTTGAGAAGGGACTAGAGAAGGGACTAGGGAAGGGAGTAGAGAAGGGACTTGAGTTGGGACTAGAGGAGGGACCATGGCTGCTGGGGCCGGAAGCAGGGCCGGAACCATGGCTTCTGGGGCTGGGACCATGGCTGCTGAGGCCGTTACCGGAGCCAGAACCATGGCTGCTGGGGCTAGGACCGGAGCCGGAACCATTGCTGCCGGGGCTGGAATCCTGACCTTCCGTTACCTTCCATGCTGCCATGAAGCCTTTAGGAGGTCCTCCAAAGGCCAGACGAGACCCAGCGAAAGGGTCTTTGAAAGGAGTCTTGTTTGGAACTGTGGCAGGCAGGGGGCTAGCATGCCAGGGGCTAGCCGGACGGGAAACAGGTTTGACCTCAAAGCTACCGATAAAGTCCTACACCCACTCGGGGTAGTAACTCCTTTAACCAGCCTTGAGGTTACTTCTTGGCGTGGCGTTGAGATAATTGACTGGCTCTCTTCACTACTGGAGGCATATCGACAGTCGTTTTTAAAGCACATTAAATGGTACGTCACCTCGTACAGGCTGTCTGCTGTGTCCATCTTTTGGTTGGTTCGTTCTGTTACGGGTGAGCGAAGCAAGCAGGACCCAAATGCAGATAACACTGAAACATACCTTTATTTCAAGGATACACGGATCAAACAGAACACTCCCCGGTGAACACTGTCACAGACAAACGACGAACCAACAATGACAGACAGAAAAAACAGAACTTAAATACACACAGGACTAATCAAGGAAACAAGAGACAGGTGAGGAGGGAGGAGAAAACACAGGGGCACCAGGTGAACACAATCAAGAAAACAGGTAGAAGGGAACAGGTAGGAAGGAACACACACAGACAGGAAACCAAATGCAGATCTAAACAAGACAAAACACAATGCAGACAGAAAACCAAAGACAGATCTAGACAAGACAAAACACAACACAGACAGATCGTGACATGGCTGCCATAGCTGGACGTGTGATGTCCCTGGCCACAGTGGCGTCGTGTCACGTGTGGCTGGGACTGACCGCACTGTCCAAGAAAGACCGGGATGATCTCCTTTGGGCCCCCATATCCACGGAAGGGCTCTTCGGGTCAATCACCTTGGTCACCCAGCGCTTCAGTCGCTTGGAGGAAGAGAGGGCGCAGCTCAGCCGCATGCTGCCGCTGGCTCGTCCTCAGGCTCTTCTCGGGGAGGAGAGCGCTCGGCGGTGGTAAGACGGAGAGAGAGGCGCCGGTATAGAGCCCCCGTGGCTCCCGTTGCTCCCTCTGCCTCCACGGTTAGTCCCGGAGAACCGGCTCAATACCGGCACTCGTGGGGAAGGGCTGACCGACCCCGACAGGCTCCGGCTCCACCTCGGCAAAGGGCTTCAGGGTGGGGTGTACCGTCCTCCAGAAGCTGACTGGCGGTGGGAGGAAGCGTCCCGGCGGAGAGAGTCACTTTCTCCACCCAGGACGCAAGGGCGAATCCCACCTCCTCCCTGTATGATGCTACTGTTGTGACACGATCATCTTTTTAAAATAAAAATGATTGCATGTATTCCAGTCTAAGTGTCATTTCTCTCCACAAATCCACACTTCCACAAAATGTTAACCGTACAGATTCCCCACTCGCTGCCCCAGTTGTAACTCCAGTAAAGGAAGCAGCTAGTGGGCATGTGAGAGTGATACACCGCGCTGTGTGGGTACAAGGACATTATGGCCGGCGTAGCAGGGTTAGGAGACACACAACACCGAGTGTAAAAACTCTGCTTGATGCATTTCACCGTTTGGGTGAATGCATCATGGCGGAGCACGCGCTTCAAAGACCTCAGTAGAGAATCGGCCCTTTCTGTGTCGACCCTCCATGGGCAGAACTTCCCTTCACGGGGAGTTTTGTGGCCGAACGGGTCACCTGAGAGTAACACAGCTTTTTAGCTGGGCCCCGCAGCTGATTGCACATCCCCTAACGCAATGTTATGGGGAATGGAAGCATAGCTGTGTATTAAGGGAGTGGATGGACAGGATGCTGAGACTTAGTTATTCACTACAGTTTTGCAGTATCCCTCCTCCGTTCACAGGCATAAAAGAGGCAAATCTATCGTTCCCTCTCGGCAGAGATTCGGGCCCTGTTGCAAAAACAGGCAGTGTCTGTTGTGCGCTCTCAAGACAGAGAGGAAGGGCACTATTCCCTGTACTTCCTGGTTCCCAAGAAGACAGGAGAATTCTGGATATTCGAAGCCTGAATCTCCACATTGCACGCAGAACATTCCATATGTTAACTGAAAACAGTAGGCCTACTCCTGGCCCCTGCTCACAGGCCGGCACGACCTTACGGTCCAAGCGGCGCGAGAAGAGAGAGAGAGAGCAAAAGGCTGAATAGCCTTTCATACTAACAGAAACAGGAAGGGGTGGAGTTTAACTGGTCGTCTTTTCTGGTCATCTCAAACAAGCACCTCTGACATTCACTGTCTCCTATTTCTGCAGCCTCCACACACATCCCCCTCCACATTCCAGAGACCACAGTGGGGTCTTGCTCCACCTCCCCCACCTTCCATTGTCCTCAAAAACCACATGTTAGCAGGCCCAAAAACCAGCTCACAGTTTTCTACACAAATCATTTTCCCCTTTTAAGCTTCGTCACAGTTTGCATGAATACATACAAATATTTCCTTACAATTAAATATTTCCTTACAGTCCCCAGAGGGAATTCCACTGGGGCGGTTAACCTCCTATGTCACGGTGTTCACAGACGCATCCATGACAGGTTGGGGGGGAACTGCCTAGGGAGAGCTATAGGGGGTCGCTGGTCTCTAACGGAGACATGGCACAGCAACCTTCTGGAGCTGCGGGTAGTGGTGTTAGTCCTCCAGCATTTCAAACCCTTAATACAGGGCAAACATGTGCTGGTGAGGAGCGACAACAGCCCCACAGTGGCGTACATCAACAGGCAGGGCGGGTCCGCTCCGCCGCCTTGTTGACCACAGCGGGGAACCTGTGGTTGTGGGCTTCAGAGATTGCGTTATCTCTGAGGGCCCTCCACATCCCGGGACTGGAGAACAGGGGGGCCGACCTCATGTCATGTCTCCTCCTGGAGAGGGTGAGACGAGAGCATCTGTCAGTCATCCTAGTGGCCCCAGATCGCCGCTTGGCGTCGTGGTTCGCAGAGGTGACACAGATGATGGTGGGCCAGCCCTGGGCGATTCCTCAATTCTGGGGGGCGATGTGTCAGGAGGCAGATGAACACCTAGTGGCACGGCTGCCACTAGGGCGCACTGAACAACTGTTTGTGTGCTTTTGGGGGCGACGTGGCCGGTAAAGCTCTGTCCAAGGAACGCCTGGCAGGATGGCTCTGTCCGTGCACACTCTACACGGGGTATGGCTGTGTCAACAGCCTTATTTAACACAGTGAGTGTGGAGGACATATGTACGGTGGCGTCTTTGTCCCTTCATAAGGTTATTATCGGCATTTATCGTTTTTATCTCTTGGACATGTCTGGCTCCTTCTCATCATCTGTGCTTGCTGAGGCAACACAGGACTGTTGAGGTGCTGTGGGAACTGTGTCCCCCCCCTGGACATAGTGCACTTATGTGTTCCCATGCTCCTTAGGGACCAGGGAAATATGGTGCACAGTGAGCCCCATACCGGGCTGGGGGACAGGGAGAGCCTTCTTGGCGCCTGTTTTCCAGGCACACTATTCACGAGGTGTGCCCTACCAGCCAGGTAAACTACGGCCTCCACTTCTCCCCGGTCACAAGGAGGAGAGGAGGTTGCGGTGCAGTGGCTGTTAACCAAAAGCCGGTCAGGGGCAGTGTGGTGACTCGATGTTGTTGGACGACAGGGCGTTTAGGCATCAGGGCTCCACCCACTGTAACCCATTAGAGTCCAGTAGAGGCCGGAGCCTATATGGGATATAAAGTGGTTTACGTATTGTAACCCTAGGTATATAAGCACAGGTGGAGCCCTCTACTCGGGGCCCTGTCTGTCCTATGCTGCTCGCTGTGTGTGTGTGTGTGTGTGTGTGTGTGTGTGTGTGTGTGTGTGTGTGTGTCTGTGTTTGTTAATGTAAAAGCTAAAGGAATGGAGAAAAAACATATTGTAAGATGCAAATATTTACCATAATTTGTGAATTCCATGTGAAAAGTTAGGAATTCATTCATCCTTTCAGAAGTAAATGGTTTTACTATGTACAGGAAGTATAATGATGCTTCTAACAAAGGGGGGACAGCTAAGCATGACAGCAAGATGTTCAACACAATTGGTCAGATCTTCCTTTGAGTACCTTGGCATAAGCTTTTCCTGGGTGGTTGAGCAACATGATACCTTGATATAAAAGAGGAGTTAGCCCTTGACCATCACTCAAGATTGAAGAGACATGTCTGCCAGAAACCTGAACAATGTCTAGAGCCTTTAATATTCCTGGGCAAATCTCATCCATACCTGGCGCTGTGATATTGGGATATGGGTAAAGCTTCCCTAAAATCTTCCAACTTTTCATTATCCATCGACAACATTTTGGATGTGTTTGGGAGCCCTTCAAAGTGCCTGACAGTATCAGGATATCAGCAGCTCTCCTCCTGAGCTGAACACTCTGAAACCCTGTGTCCCTTTCCTGAGTCATCTGGGGGCTGCCAGACCTTTCTTGAGACGAACCAACAGTCAATCTCATTGGCCTTCCCAATCTCTTGGCTTTATGTCGTTTTTGTTTCAAAATAACCCATGGAACAACCAGGCCCAAAAGGCTAAATGACCTAATCCATTGTCTCGAAGCAAGTTGGCTTCATTGATCCTTTGACCATAACTCTGAGGAGCCACTCCCACAATGTAACTTATCAGCATGGCCCACTTGGTTTCAATACTTCACGAAAAATGTTAATCTTTTAAGATTCTTTACACTGTAAAACCACTCTTGATGACTAGGAAAAAGTGGGCATCATAATCAAATAAGATGATGTCAATGCCGGGAATTACGAAAAAAATAAGTTGTATGCAAGTGATGAAGACTGAGATGAAGATGACTGCAGAAAACAAAGTAGAGCTTAGGGATTTCAGTCTTAGATAGAGAGAAAGTAATAGTAGGGGCAGGACGGATGAGAAGAGATATCAGCTGCAACGTTGAGCTTTGCCAGAACACAGCAGCTTCTCAACACGTCTCTCTAAAGATGGAGACTTCCCAAATGGATGAACTCTGCTTTCCACAACTCTTCAACAACTCCTGCAGGAAGCCTACGCCAGCTCAGGCAGATGTCCTGCTCGCTTACATCCTGCAGACCTTCATCGCTCTGATCACAGCAGCTCTCAACCTGCTGGTCATCATCTCTATCTCCCACTTCAGGCACAGACAAACTAGCTTGTATATGTTCATGATTGCAAATTAACATGATTTAGCAACGCATATATTCCTTTTAATGAATGTTTCAGATAATAGTTGTGCTGTTTTAAATGATCACATATTCAAACCTGACGTTGTGTGACAAAATAGTTGAAGCAGACACTCAACAACAAATGCATATCCATTCAATTGGCTTTTTTTGTGTGTTTGTTGTTGCAAGCTATTGTTGATCATTTTATTTATGATGATATTCTTCCTTTCCAGGCAGCTCCACACCCCCACTAACCTCCTCATCCTCTCCCTGGCTGTCTCAGACTTCCTTGTGGGCCTCATTTTGATGCCTGTTACAATCCTTTTAACAGAGGCTTGCTGGTACTTGGGTGACCTGACGTGTGCTCTGTATAATATTGTTAATTTTATCATTACCTCTTCTACGGTTGGAAACATGGTGCTCATATCCATTGATCGTTATTTTGCTATTTGTGACCCTCTACATTACACCACCAGAGTAACTCTCAACAGAACAAAAATCTGCATCTGTCTTTGTTGGATTTGCTCTGTTATCTATAATTGTCTAATTTTAAAGTACTTTCTAAGACAACCTGATTCACAGAATTCGTGCCATGGAGAGTGTGTAATTGTCATTGACAATATCACAGGAGCTGTTGACTTAGTTGTTACGTTTATTGCCCCCATTACGGTTATCATAGTTCTGTATATCAGAGTGTTTGTGGTGGCTGTGTCTCAGGCTCGAGCCGTGCGATCCCATGTTAGAGCTGTCACTATGCAACGTTCAGTTGGTGCAACTGCTAAGAAATCTGAGATGAAAGCAGCCAGGACTCTTGGTGTTGTTGTCCTTGTGTTTCTAATATGTTTTTTTCCATATTACACTCCATCCCTTATCGGTGAAGATATTGAAAATAGTAGTTCAACCTCACTCATTGTAATATGGTTGCTGTATTTTAACTCCTGTCTGAACCCATTGATTTATGCCTCGTTATACCCATGGTTTAGAAAATCTATCAAGCTCATTGTTACCCTTAAGATACTTCAGTCTTACTCATGTGATTCTAAAATACTGTAATGACGGGCTGGGGTTGAGTTATATTCTAAAAAACCTCTGTTAAGATGGACATATTTTTGCTATTGTTGCTGAGTCAGAATGCAATGTGTTATGGCTGAAGAAAGATTAGACATTATTTAATGTAGTAAAATATATGTAAAATATATTAAATAATATATAAATAAATTATTTTATACAAAATAAAACTTGAAAATATTACATTGTGTGGAAGAAGTAGTAGTTTTTGACCTGTGTTGATTTCAGTTTGATCAGTATTCTGGTAATGATATGTTCAATTGTTAATTTTCTAGACAATATGCAATACAGACTAATTGAGTATGTCGTTGGCAGACGGTCAGTCTGCAACTTCAAACATAAAGACAGAGCTGTCGCATGTGCCTGTGTGTGTGTGTGTGTGTGTGTGTGTGTGTGTGTGTGTGTGTGTGTGTGTGTGTGTGTGTGTGTGTGTGTGTGTGTGTGTGTGTGTGTGTGTGAGAGAGACAAAGGAGAGAAGGTTTTACTGACACATAACAGATTTGGTTCTCCAACACACTGACGATACAATATAACAAGAACAAAAATAAATCTTGTTGAGTGGTCACACATGTTTATTTTACCATTGCCCATGATCATTTACATGTACTGTCTCTTGAAATAATGAGGGATTAAAATGTAGGAAAACATTCATAATATTTAGGCTGACAATAAGAACTAGAGAATGCAATTCCTGAAGAATGTTCTGCTGAAAATCTGACGCTAAACTGCTATGCTGAAATGTAATGTGTAAGAAGAAAGTGAAGAATTTAGATTGAAATGATACATGAATGTGTGATGAGTAGGGTTGGGTATCGTTTGAATTTCCACGATTCTGATACCGATTCCGATTCCACTTTTCGATTCTGGTTCTTAACGGTTCTCAATTCAGCTGTAATTGTGTTATGTTATGCTTGAAATCAGAATCAATGAATGTTTATTTATATAGCCCAATATCACAAATATTGATTTGTCTAGGACTTCAGTGTGTACAGAATATCAGTATGGCAATACGACACCCTCTGTCCTTAGAGCCTCACATCGTACAAGGAATCAAGTATATTGCCAAGTACGTCAACACATACAAGGAGTTCGCTGCGGTGTATGGTGATGTAAACTTAAACAACATTCAGGGGGTCCGTGGGGTCTTAAAAAGTAATAAAAGTTGATCAATCAATTTAGCGAAAATTAAGGCTATTAAAAAGTATTAAACGGCATTTTCCAAGGTATTAAATATTGTATCTTGTCTTCAATAAGTATATGAATGGTCCAGAGAGGTTGTGTTCTACAGTCTGCCTGAATGTAATCACTGCGTAGGTGTGTAGTGTGATTCTGTGTAGTTTATTTATGGCATCCCGTTGGATTTGACGTCATCTGAACAGGACATCGCGCGCTCACTGCTTGATAGTGCGAAGGTCCGTTTACGCCGGTTGCTAAGCAACATCGTTATGGGGAAATGCAAGTCTGCGTCCAAATGGTTGGAAGATAAGGAGGAAGGACACTCAATACTGTATATAGTCAATGTGAGGTAAAGTGTGTCGCCAAGGTAACCGGTTAAAACTCAAAGTGGCGATGAGGTCTTATAATGTATGGAAAGTGTCTTAAAAAAGGTCTTAAGAGGAATTACATCTGACTTCAGGACTCCTGCATAGACCCTGACACAACAAAATACGTTGTAAGAAATATAAGGATTTAACATTCAAAAATAATAAAGACGAGTATTTACACCACATTTGAATATACTAAGAACAATGAATATATGACAACCTGCAGTGTATTCATAAGTCCTTCGTCAGTAGGGTTGGGTATCGTTTGAATTTCCACGATTCCGATTCTTCTTTTCGATTCTGGTTCTTAACGGTTCTCGATTCCGGTTCTTTGAGGGGCAGGGTAAAAAAATGATACATGCTTCTTCCACCAAAAAAATTACATTTATTCGAGAAACTTTTACACAGGTTAGTTTACAGTAATATTCACATTAATCTGTCTGTTTATATTCACTGCTATGTAACTGTAACCTGAGAACCACTGAAGCTACAACAGTGCAACAGTCCAACTTTTAAAGAATAGTTCTTGTTGAGAAAAACAAGCATATCTGCCTTCTCAGGCATAGGCAAGACATTTTTGAACATTTTAAAGTAAAATGCTTCAATCTGGTGCACTACGCAGAATTACTAGAGACTAGATCTAGGGGGTACAACTCTAAACACCCATATGAAAAAGATCGGTTTACATTTTAATAATTAAATAAGTATGTGAACATAACCAATAACCTACCATAGCCAATAACAAATACATGTAACGTATTTTATTTTTGTTGTTCATTCATATCTTATTTTACTATTTTATTTATGCATATGTTTTTATCTCTCCAGTTTAAAACGATATGTCTGGTTTACTGTCCTATAGTATACATTGGAATGATTTCAAACCTGTTTTATCCCAATAATTATAAAGGATCTGCCTTGGAAATATGTGTTTACATAAATTGTGATCAAAACGTTTGAGACCCACTGAGATAACTTAGAATAAAGTGAACTATCTAAACACTCGGAGTTCTTTACCTCACTGAGGTGTAGTAATCAACCTCAGTCTGACTGGAGAGGACTCTCCCTCCACATCATTGTAGAAACATCTTCTTCTTCTATCCGTTAGAGCAGCTAGCACCAGATGCTAATAACAACAGCGCGTACCGGTGCACCCTCCCTTTCTCCCTCGCTCGCTCCGACTCACTCGCACGTTGGCTGTGAGCTGCGAGTGCCAGATAAGCCAACATCCCCCATTTTCATCACTTACAGCGCCCATCGTACAGGGCAAATGAAAAGTGTAACCGGGATGAAAAGGGTGTTACATTTACTTAATTATGAATGTTGTTACATCAAGGCCGAAAATTAGGATGAGCCCCAACGGTCAAAACTTTTTGTTTCCCTCCCAGAGCTGTCAGCGCAGCGCTTCCACAGATCTGGCGCCCTAGACGAACATCTATAACGCCAGTGCAACGGGCCGGCCCTGGTCTCAGGTTACACTGTAGGTTGGAAGTGTAGGTACAATGCTAAATCTCCCTCCCCGCCGCAGTCATACAGTAGGGCAGGCTACAGAGAGCGGCGAGAAACATTTCCTCAGGCATCGAAAAGCGGAACCGAAATTCCCATTTCTAAATGATGCCGTTTGGAATCGAAATGTTGGAACATGATTCACGGTTCTCGGTAGCCAACCCTAGTTATAGCGATATCGTGTTTTATGGCGAGGGATGTGTTTCCATGGAAACGGCATATGGTGAGATCTCAGATTTGGTGTAGAGCTGTTGAGGCATGGACCGGTGATATACAAGTGAAGATTGGGGGACTATTGGACTATGTGTCCATTGGACTTACAGCGACATCGTGTTTCATGGCGAGTGGTCTGTCGCCATGGCAACATCATTTGATGACACCCCATAATACGCTTAGATGCGTTGATGGCTACATCGTTACCAAACCTGTGAAGTTTTGGGCCGTTTGGAGCATTTTCACTGAAGTTATGAGAAAACCGCAGCGTTTCATGGCAACGGCATTTGAAGAAATCTCAAAACTGTCCCGTAGATGTCTTCACGGCTGGACTATTAGCACACATGTGAAGTTTGAGCACTTTTTGAACATTTGCATAGGAGTTAATGTATAGCGACATCGTCCTTTATGTCGAGGGATGCGTTTCCATGGAAACGTCATATGATGACACCCCATAATTGACGTAGAGCTGTTGAGGGCAGGGACCATTAACCTTTATCTGAAGTCTGCTTCTCTGAGCATGTCAGTTGCAGCGATGACATCATCATGTTCCATGACACAGGTGTTTATATTTGAGCTAACGAGGTGTCCAGAGATCAGAGATTTCCATTGTTCTGAATGAGAGATAAACTTCTTACATGTGAACGTTTTGTTGAAGAATCGTAACATATCTGTGAAATTTCAAAGCGTGAAGCATCTCAAGGACCTTGAGTATCTTTAGTGTGCTTTTTGTGTACTTTCGGGTCAATAATGTGGCCTTTTTGGCAGATTAACTAAAGGTGTGCAGCTGCTGCTATGAGGAAATATCAGCCTGAAATTACAATGGGCTTTAATGGAGACATGTTGAATGTTTTTGTCACTTCATGCCCTCAAGACAGAGGCATTTTGTTTAATTATTTCTGCTTAATTATTTGTCATTTTTCAAGCTACGAGATGTTTTCCTACGTTTGTCATGAACAATTATGTCTCAGGAATGTAAGGTTTGGGAATTATGGCAGTTTTAAAAAAAAATATGAAGGCAAATTTCAAGATGTCCTACACTCTAGCTTTGACATCATGGACTCTAGTTCATGTTCAACTCTGAAGAAGGCCTCTGTACCAAGGTCTGAACAATGTTTAATATCTCTAAAAGTAAGAATCAGATTTAAAAGTTGTGTTGCACGAATAATGTCAGAAAGATGTGTAACATTTTAAAGTTGGAATGAGGTTTCTGAGTGAAAGTATGAATGAACAGTTAGATTTGTTGGTTAAAAATGTGATGAATTATGGGATATATCTTGGGAATTATGAAAGTTATGAATGAGAAAAGTAATAGCAATCGATTCCCGACCGAGCTGAACGTTTTGATGTTTGAACTGAGTTTCTGCGATGTGTAATGTGGGAGAAGAAGACCAGCAAAATAACTGGTGGAATAATAAGAATAAAGAATTTTGTGCGTAGAAGAATAGATAGTTGGAACGCTGTTAACAGCAACCTACTGAACATAATACATATAATAAATACAAATAAATTAGATTATTGGCAAAGTATTCAGCTGAAGCCACATATTTTTCAACTTCCCCAAGGCTTTTGTCATAAAGGGCAGGCCAGGGTTCAAGTTATGTGGGAGCCAATGGGAGCTGAGCTCCCATAAGGAGGGTCTGAGCTCCCATGAACGCAGTGAAATCATGCATCTGTGGGGGTCGTTAATACATTACCAACAACCATTATTTTTAATCACAAATAATGCATGTGTCAATCTAACGAGTATTATTTACGTTAACGAGGTAAATAGGCTAAAAATAAAAACATGTTTTCCAAAAGAACTACGAATCGTATTCTCTCTTGAATGACAATATGCCTGCACTTCACCTCCAAGGTGCGCAATCAATTATTGGCAATCTATGCCTGTGAGCGTGCCGCGCGAGCAGAGATGATGTGTTATGGGGTGAGCGTATAGTTGAACCTACTGCCGGACAATTGTTATTTGTTCTTAATCAGAACCAGTGGCGGCTGGTGCATTTTTCTCAAGGGGGGGCTATACCAAAATGTAAGCAAACGTATTCACAAACTCAAAACATATGTAATATTACAACGCGGGTTAGCTCAAAGGCACACAGCACTTGATACAGTGTATTATTTTAGTACCTGTTTTCGTCAACCTTCTTATTATGCTTACTGATCCCATCTGCCGGATGGGATCACTAAGCTCCGCCCCCTCCCTGCCACGCACACTGCTGAAGCTCCTGACCTCTGTTCCAAATTCCTCAACTTTTTTCAGGCTAAGGTGATCTCCATTCATCAACAACTCCTGGTGCCCGCCCCCTCCCCCTCTCTGCACTGGCCCCTGACACAGAAATGCACCTCCCAGCTCAACCCCTCAATCCCCAATGCTCTCTCTCCTCCTTCTCCCCAGTGGATGTTCCACTGGTCTCGAAGCTGGTGACCAATGCTAAGGCCTCCACCTGCTCCCTTGACCCCATGCCCACAGTGCTGGTCAAGGCCTGCCTTCCCACCCTCTGCCCCATCATAACAGACATCATCAACTCCACTCTGTCATCTGGAATAGTTCCCTCCTGCTTCAAAACCGCCTCCATCACTCCCATCCTCAAGAAGCCTGGTTTGGACCCTGAGGAGCTGAACAACTACCGACCGATCTCCAACCTTCCTTTCCTTAGCAAAACCTTGGAAAGAGCAGTCGCCGCCCAGCTTCATCAACATCTGTCCAACCATGAGCTCTACAAACCCATACAGTCAGCCTACAGAGCACATCACAGCACAGAGACCGCCCTCCTCAAGATCACTAATGCCCTCCTTCTCGCTAATGACTCCGGACAAATCAGTATTCTCATTCTCCTCGACCTCTCTGCTGCGTTTTGACACTGTTTCTCATACAGTCCTCCTGAAATGCCTCTCTGACAACCTTGGCATCACTGGCACAGCTCTGTCATGGTTTCAGTCCTATCTATCAACCAGATCTCAGTTTGTTAGAATCAGCGGCTCATCCTCCCCCTCGGCCCCAGTCAACCATGGTGTCCCCCAAGGCTCCATGCTTGGTCCCCTACTTTTCACCATTTACATGCTCGCCCCTTGGCCAGATCATACGTCAATTCGGTCTCAATTTCCACTGCTACACTGGCGACACTCAGCTCTATCTCAGCACCTCACCATCCGCCCAGCTCCCTCCACAGTCTTTGGTCAACTTTCTCCATGCCATAAAAACCTGGATGACAGCAAATCTACTCAAACTCAACAGTAAGAAGACTGAGCTCATGGTTGTGGCCCCCAAAGCACTGCTCCAGAAGGTTGGGGATCTCCTCCTCCACATTGACGGCTGTTCCATCTCCCCGTCTCCCGAAGTCCGTAACCTGGGTGTCATCCTTGACTCCACTCTCTCATTTCAGTCACACATCAAATCCGTCACTAAGCCTGCCTTCTATCACCTCAGGAACATCTCCCGTCTATGACCATCACTCTCTGATTCCGTGGCCGAGACCCTCATTCATGCATTCGTCTCCTCCCGGTTGGATTACTGCAACGGAGTCCTGTTCGGGGTTCCCAGTAAAGCCCTGGACAGGCTCCAGTATGTGCAGAACTCGGCTGCCAGGGTGCTCACTCACACCAAGCCCTGGCAGCACATCACCCCCACCCTGATCCACCTCCACTGGCTCCCAGTCAAGCACCGTATCACCTATAAACTCTTCTGACTTACAAATCCCTCCATGCCCTCGCCCCCCAATACCTGTCTGACCTTCTCCGCTACCACACTCCATCCCGGAAGCTAAGATCATCTGGACAGGATCTCCTCTCCACCCCCCGCACCAGGTTGCGGACTTTTGGTGACAGAGCCTTCAGTGTGGCATCCCCCACCCTCTGGAACTCTCTCTTCCCCCGAAATCCGCAGCGCCCCAACCATGGACATTTTCAAAAAAGCCCTCAAAACCCACCTTTTTACCAAGGCTTTCCCCACTGTATAGTTAGTTTAATAGGTTTATTTTTCCGCTACTTCCCCCCCCCACCCCCTTAACCTGTCTGCCTTTTTTCCCCTACTCCCTTCCCCCTACCCAACTTGTAAAGCGACCTTGGGTTTCCTGAAAGGCGCTATAAAAATATTATATTTTATTATTATTATTATTATTATCCTGTAGCCCTCATTGGACAGCTGTGTTTGATTTCCTAAACATGGCTAGTCGCATAGCATCATCCATGTGGACTCCAAGAAAGGGTCCGAGGCTGGAGGCTGGCACTCCGGGCTGCCCGAAAACAGTCCTAGCCATTCAGGCAACGAGCTCCTCAAACATGGCTTGTTGAAAACAGCTGGGTCCATATTTGGTTCGGTCATATTTGGTTCGGTCGTTCTGCCCGATTGCCCCCGCCGGTTAAGGACCTTATGAATCTAATAAGGGCTATAAAAGTGTTCATACTGGGCAGTTTATTTTTATTGTTTAGTTTCCCAAGCAGGAAACACGTGACTTATCAGTAACTTTAGACATTGAAGCGCTATAACTCCCTATGAGTTAGCCGCTGATAGGCTAAAATGTGCTCTTTGCAGTGACGCGTTCCATGTAGGAGTCGGTAGTCCATGGTGTTTAATAAAGACGAAAACAAACAATATACAACTCCAGACCTGACGGTCAACAGAAAGTATCAGAGCGCCATTCACCCTCTTTCTACATCATATCCTCCAAACCGGCATCCAACAGGTGACTAAATACCAATAAACCACACCCACGTGACCATTGCCGGAAGTGATAAACAATAAGAATCAAATGCGATGCAAACAGAAAGGAAGATTATAATAGAAGTAAGAAGTAATGGCAAAACAAGCATTCTGGCTCCTAAAGACATCTTAAAAACATTGTTATCAATATTTTATTGTAGATTATACATTTAACTGACACCAACTATATAATATGTACCTTGTTCATTACATTTTTTTTAATCAAATTTATTTGTCTTATTACTGTCTCTGCGGTCCTGCCTTGGGTCTCGTCATGCTGCTTCCCTGATGGCTTCCACAGGATTGTAGCTGACATCCCCGTGGATTCATCTTCTTATTACAGACACATGCATTTCCTAACATTTGGTCTATATGCTGTAAAATGTATTATCTCTTCGGTTTACACACAGCATCTATTGCACGTCTGTCCGTCATGGGAGAGGGATCCCTCCTCTGTTGCTCTCCCTGAGGTTTCTCCCATTTTTCCCCCTTAAACTGTGGGTTTTCTCTGGAAGTATTTCCTTGTACTATGTGAGGGTCTAAGGATAGAGGGTGTCGTTTTTCTCATACTGATATTCTGAACAATCTATGCTGTTGTATTTGCTGTAAAGTGTCTCTACTATAGGCTATTTGTATTATATGTACAGCACTTTGGCTCGACCAAAAATCGTTTATAAATGTGCTATATAAATAAAATGTGATTTGATTTGATTCTTTGCTTGAAATCTTTGAAATACAGATTTGGATATGGCCTGTTCAGGCATCTGGGTCTTTGTATGGACAGTGGACTGCACATTTGACTGTTGTTTTAAGGAGTTTTTCTTTGCTTGTGAGACAATGTGTGCTCATATTTATTTATGTATATTTATATATATATATCAAAGAGAGAGCTCTGTTTTCCAGCCTGAGTCTATTTAATTGATTGTTTTGGTTGTGTGTGATTTTAATTAATTTGTTATAATTAAATGTATTTGTTTTATTTATTATATATAATTTATATATTTTAATATTATTTCACATTTCATTTGCAATGTTGAATGTGCAATACAAAGTTATGTTTGAAAGGATGTACTTGAATTATTATTATATATTATCATTATGTCAGTGGTCTAAAATGGTCTTACAGCGGTGCCGACAATATTATCGTTTATCGCAATCATTTCCGGGAAAATGTATCGTCCGAAAAAATTAATTATCGTGACAGGCCTAGTCAGAGGTTGAGTTGAGATGCCGGCTGAGTCAACCAGTTGGGCATCCAACAAGCTCTCATCAGCCCCAGAGTCCACTAGGGCAGGCATAGAGAGAGACTGTTGGTTTAACAACAGTGTGGCTCCAAGTGGCTTGCGGGTCTGGGGGGTTGAGGAAGAAACAGTCTTGCTCACCAGTATCCCCACCTTTACTGGCGAGCACCCTCTTTTTGTGCGCTGGGGGCATGTGTCCACGAATTGACCGGAGTGAGCACAGTAGACTCCTTCTCTTCTTCTCCGGGGACATTCTTGAGGAGTGAGTCGGGCTCTGCCTAGCTGCATCGGCTCTGTTATGTATGTGTCACATCAGGTGTGACTGGGCCTTTAAGATGGCACCGGGAGTTTGGGGATGTGGGAACCGGATAGAATTACAGTTGCAAGAAAAAGTATGTGAACCCTTTGGATTCTCCACACATAGCGTTGTGTGTTCCTTCCAAACAACTCAACTTTGGTTTCATCTGTCCACAGAATATGTTGCCAGTAGTGCTGTGGAACATCCAGGTGCTCTTTTGCAAACTTTAAATGTGCAGCAATGTTTTTTCTGGACAGCAGTGGCTTCCTCCGTGGTGTCCTCCCATGAACTCCATTCTTGTTCAGTGTTTTACGTATCGTAGATTCGTCAATAGAGATGTTAACATGTGCCAGAGATTTCTTTAAGTCTCTAGCTGACACTCTAGGATTCTTCCTCACCTCATTGAGCATTCTGTGCTGTGCTCTTGCAGTCATCTTTGCAGGACGGCCACTCCTAGGGAGAGTAGCAACAGTGCTGAACTTTCTCCATTTATAGACAACTTGTCTTACGTGGACTGATGAACATCAAGGCTTTTAGAGATACTTTTGTAACCCTTTCCAGTTTGTATGCAAGTCAACAATTCTTAATCGTAGGTCTTCTGAGAGCTCTTCTGTGCGAGGCATGGTTCACATCTGGCAATGCTTCTTAAGAATAGCAAATTCAAAACTGGTGTGTATTTGTTATAGGGCAGGGCAGCTTTAACCAACACCTCCAATCTCGTCTCATTGATTGAACTCCAGGTTGACTCCTGACTCAAATTAGCTCTTGAAGAAGTCTTTAACCTAGGGGTTCACACCCTGCACTGTGAATGTTTACATGGTGTATTCAATAAAAACATGAACAATTATGGTTTAAACAAACACATATAATTGTTTGTGGTATTAGTTTAAGCAGACTGTGTTTGTCTATTGTTGTGACTTAGATGAAGATCAGAACACATTTTATGACCAATTTATGCAGAAATCCAGGTATTTCCAAAGGGTTCACATACTTTTTGTTGTTGTGTTGTCATGGCAGCGTGGGCAATAACGTGTACAATAAACAGTCAACCTAAATGTCGTAGTCCATAGTCCAATATACAACATTGGCGACAAGGATTATGGATTCTCTACTCTCACCCCGTTCCTCGCACTGCCGGGCGAATCGCCGATTCCGTGGGTTCGCTGGCTTGAGTCCTTCGAAACGTCCATAGTAGCTGCGGGGCTAGCTGAAGCTAACGACGACAGGAGGAAAGCCCTGCTGATACACTCACTAGGGCAGCGAAGGACAGCGGATTTTTCGGACTCTCTCCGAAATATGTGGACTGTGTTACACTGCTCACTGGACACTTTGCTGCTCCACAAAATGTTATGCTCCGGCGGATTGTTTTTCGGCAACAGGCGGGTGAGTCGGTCCACCATTACATGGCTGATCTGAGGGGACTAGCCAGCCTCTGTAAATTCGGGGCACTGGAGGATGAACTAATACAGGATCAGCTGGCTGAGCACACTAACAGCTCGACGCTCAGAGAAAAGTTGCTAATGATGACAGACAAGCTCACTTTAACAAGAGCAGTGGAGGTAGCTTTCCAGCTTGAGTCAGCAGCAGCCTTAGCATCCCAGCTAGCTCCCTACTCCAGACAGAGGTGTCAACGCTGTGGCAGACAGAACCATTTTGCACGGGTCTGTCGCTCTGTTCCTGCAACCGACAGCCCACCTCCACGTACCCCTGGGCCGCACGCACCGACGACCATCCACTCAGTGGGCGCCATCTCCCAACCGCTAAAGTGCTGCACGGTGGAGCTGGATGGGGTCTGCCTCCCGCTGCTGCTGGATACGGGGGCCTCCAAGTCGCTCCTGAATGTTTCCACAGTCCGGCGTCTCTTTCCGCTCCGAACGCTCACCGCCGAGGATCTGTACGGGTATGGACACTCTAAAATTGGAATGGCGGGCACAATCACCTTTGCTGTGCGTTACGGGACTAAGGCTCTCCCCGCATTCACCTTTCAAGGGTCTCACCAGGGGGACAACCTCATGGGATTTGATTTGTTTCACCCTTGTGGACAATTCTGGGGCCGCCATCTTAGAATAGAATTCCTTAGAATTCCTTTATTGTCATCGCACCAGGTACAACGAAATTTAAAAAAGCAATCCTCGCAGTGCATTTCCACATAAAACAAATAAATATATATCTATATAAACATATACACATATAAACATATGCTCACACATCCATTCCAACATGCATACATGCCCGCACATTGTTTAAATACAGTTTACAATATAAAAAACACAGGGATGATATTTTGCATCTCTGATGTCGATCAGTTAATAAAAAAAAGATCTGTGATTATCTCTTTAACATTGACAACTTTCGATCAGGCATTTGTGAATCCATTTTGGATTTACCGACCAAAAATGCGCTTGCAGATCTCAAATCTCTGCTCGTGGATCTCACATTTCTGCTTGTGGATCTGTTGCGGTGCAGTGGCTGTTAACCAAAAGCCGGTCAGGGGCAGTGTGGTGACTCGATGTTGTTGGACGACAGGGCGTTTAGGCATCAGGGCTCCACCCACTGTACCCATAGAGTCCAGTAGAGGCCGGAGCCTATATGGGATATAAAGTGGTTTACGTATTGTAACCCAAATTAAATAAGTACATGTGGAGCCCTCTACTCGGGGGCCCTGTCTGTCCTATGCTGCTCGCTGGCTGTGTATGTGTGTGTGTGTGTGTGTGTGTGTGTGTGTGTGTGTGTGTGTGTGTGTGTGTGTGTGTGTGTGTGTGTGTGTGTGTGTGTGTGTGTGTGTGTGTGTGTGCTTGTTTGTTAATGTAAAAGCTAAAAGAATGGAGAACAAACATATTGTAAGGTCCACATATTTACCATAAATTGTGAATTCCATGTGAAAAGTTATTAATTCCTTGTCTCACCAAACTGAGGACTCTGACACTCTTTCATTAACCTGTTAAGCCCGAAGGTCCCCGCTGGCGGATACTTTAGTTGTTTTTTTTACGACACTGTGTCTCAGGGGATCTTAATATTTAAGAACCTATTAATGTGTTCTACCAGATTAACGGGAATAATCTCAGCTAATTGCGTACAAACATTTTTACCAAAACAAAACACAAGTCGAATAAGAAGCATCTAAATGACCTGAGTGAAAAATGCTAACCTATTACTGCACCAATACTCACTCCTAGCTCCCTTATTACTTATCCTAGGTGCACATCCAACACATCGTTTATGATCGCAAGGAGACACAGAATCTAACGGTGCCAACCTCAACACTGAAAGATACAAACTCGACGTTATCAACAAAAACGTACATCAAAACAAGTGGCGCTAGTTAGCCCACAACGCTAACATGTCTTACCTTGGTTTTGTCTGGTCTAAACTGGTCTTCAATGGCATAAAAACGATGGTGTTGTTAATCCATAGGTTAATCCAGTGGTTCTCAAACTTTTTCTGTCAGGCCCCCCCTTTGGAGAAAAAAAAAGTCGGGCCCCCCCAACAGAAATAGTCAGGCTCAGTGGCGGCACCAGAGATTTATTTTGGGGGTGCTGTGGGGTGTCTTGACGTTTCATAGAGGGTGCTCAAACATTGAGGGTTTCCCATTAATGTACCGGTCGCTACAGAGGAATTTTCTACTGCAACACTCCCCACACATATACACAGTGTTCCCGCAACTGTTACAATGCAGGCTCGATATCAGCTCACGGCATATAGATGTAAGCAGGGGTAAAGTGCTATTTTTATAGGTGGTGTGGGACCTCACATAGGGGGGTCCGGGGGCAAGCTCTCCCGGGAAGACTTTTAAATATTGAAGTTAAAAGCATAAATCTGGTGCACTTTGAGAGCAAAATGAAGAGATCTAGGATACATCTCTCAACACAGAACTGTAAACAGATGTACTTTTTCTTTATGGATATTTTACAAATCACCCTTTTAAACTTATTCTTGTTTTACTGTCATATAGTATTTCATAACTATTTTTCATTTATTCTCTTATTTTTTTATAACTATAATGATCATATAAATGTGTGCCTCGGAAATAATTGTTTACATTAATGGCAAAAAACGTGGGTTTGCTATCCTGGCTCCAAAATGGTGGAATGAGCTCCCCATTGACATCAGGACGGCAGAAAGCTTACACACCTTCCGGCGCAGACTGAAAACTCATCTCTTTCGACTCCACCTCGAACGATAGAATTACTAACAAAGAACTGCTAACAGAGCACTTATATACTAATAAAGGACTGGCTATCTAAAGCCAGTTGAGTAGCACTTGAAATACTTGGCTCTATGAAACCTGATGTACTTATATGATTCTGTTTTCTTCAAGGTTGTGTCTTCCTGGTCGAATGTACTTATTGTAAGTCGCTTTGGATAAAAGCGTCAGCTAAATGCAATGTAATGTAATGTAATGGTGACCAAAACGTTTGAGACCCACTGAGATAACACTGAGAGAGTCCTTTAGCTCACTGAGTCTCTCAGTCTGACAGGAGAGGACTCTCATCCACTTTGTTGTTGAAAAAACTCCTTATGTCCGTTAGCGTAGCTCGCTAGCACCAGAAGCTAACAACAACGATCTCCGCTCTCTCGCTCGCGCACGCACACAAAATGGCTCGTTCCACACACACACACACACACACACACACACACACACACACACACACACACACACAGCCAAGCTTTAATGAAACACAGAGACCCAGACGTAATAGTACTGTACTGTATCATATTATTTTCGAATCAATAATTTTTCAAAATAGGATTTTTATTATTTTTTTAAAAACCATTTTTCCTCCTGGTCTCTCTAGCCCCCCCCTGTCATGCCTCTCCGCCCCCCTGGGGGGACGCGCCCCCCACTTTGAGAACCACTGGGTTAATCCAATGTTACTGCATCCCCTTTGAAATGTTCTGATAATCCATAAGCAATAAAACAGCTTTTCCGTTGCTTGATATCAGAGCAGCGATATTTCTCCCCTCTAAGCTAGCATGCGTAGAGAGGCTACCATTTTTTTTAAACGTGAGAGTCTATGGAACGATGTCCCTATGATTATATTGGCTCTAACGGTCAGAAAGAGATGTTACATGTCAAAATCGAACAAGGGGGGCCAGAGATAAGGAAAATCCACCCAAATGGCCCCAGAAGAGGGTTTTTTTTTGCTAAACCTCTCTAAAAAGGTCAAATATGACTTGTTTTGCATCAATCTTGATACAGGGTACTTATTATATGTTGTACTTTTCTTTAAAATAAAAAACATCTATATTGATTCTGACTTTTCTTCATCCAACTCACAGGTTTATCAGTACTTTGAGAAAAAAGATTATTAATTTAACCCTTTTAGAAGGGAAGATATGGTCATTTGTTCTGGGAATGTCCTTTTCGAGCCTGAGACCTGAAAAACAGGCTCGGAGGTTAATCCTTTCAGAAGTAAATGGTTTTACTATGTACAGGAAGTATAAGGATGCTTCTAACAAAGGGGGACAGCTAAGCACGACAGCAAGATGTTCAACACAATTGGTCAGATCTTCCTTTGAGTACCTTGGCATAAGCTTTTCCTGGGTGGTTGAGCAACATGATACCTTGATATAAAAGAGGAGTTAGCCCTTGACCATCACTCAAGATTGAGGAGACATGTCTGCCAGAAACCTGAACACTGGTCTAGAGCCTTTAATATTCCAAAACAAATCTCATCCATACCTGGCGCTGTGATATTGGGATATGGGCAAAGCTTCCCTATAATCTTCCAACTTTTCATTATCCATCGACAACATTTTGGATGTGTTTGGGAGCCCTTCAAAGTGCCTGACAGTATCAGAATATCAGCAGCTCTCCTCCTGAGCTGAACACTCTGAAACCATATGTCCCTTTCCTGAGTCATCTGGGGGCTGCCAGACCTTTCTTGAGACGATCCAACAGTCAATCTCATTGGCCTTCCCAATCTCTTGGCTTTATGTCGTTTTTTTTTAATAACCCTGGAACAACCAGGCCCAAAAGGCTAAATGACCTAATCCATTGTCTAGAAGCAAGTTGGCTTCATTGATCCTTTGACCATAACTCTGAGGAGCCACTCCCACAATGTAACTTATCAGCATGGCCCACTTGGTTTCAATACTTCATCACAAACGTTAATCTTTTAAGATTCTTTACACTGTAAAACCACTCTTGATGACTTGGAAAAAGTGGGCATCATAATCAAATAAGATGATGTCAATGCCGGGAAATACGAAAACAACAAGTTGCATGGAAGTGATGAAGACTGAGATGAAGATGACTGCAGGAAACAAAGTAGAGCTTAGGGATTTCAGTCTTAGCTACAGATAAAGTAATAGTCTGGCAAGACAGATGAGAAGAGTTATATCAACGTTGAGCTTTGCCAGAACACAGCAGCTTCTCAACACGTCTCTCTGCAGATGGAGACTTCCCAAATGGATGAACTCTGCTTTCCACAACTCTTCAACAGATCCTGCAGGAAGCCTACGACAGCTCTGTCAGATGTCCTGCTCGCTAAAATCCTGCTGTCCTTCATCGCTCTGATCACTGCAGCTCTCAACCTGCTGGTCATCATCTCTATCTCCCACTTCAGGCACAGACAAACTTTCAGCTTAAGCTTGTATATGTTCATGATAGGAAAGTAACATGATTTAGCAACGCATTACTTTGAATGAATGCTTCAGATAATAGTTGTTCTGTGATGATAACATATTCAAACCTGACGTTGTGTGACAAAATAGTTGAAGCAGACACTCAACAACAAATGCATATCCATTCAATTGCTTTTGTTGTGTTTTTCTGCTGTTTGTTGTTACAAGCTATTGTTGATAATTTTATTTATGATGATATTCTTCCTTTCCAGGCAGCTCCACACCCCCACTAACCTCCTCATCCTCTCCCTGGCTGTCTCAGACTTCCTTGTGGGCCTCATTTTGATGCCTTTTGAAATCCTTCTAACAGAGGCTTGCTGGTACTTGGGTGACCTGATGTGTGCTCTGTTTTGTATTGTGAATTTTATCATTACCTCTTCTACGGTTGGAAACATGGTGCTCATATCCATTGATCGTTATGTTGCTATATGTGACCCTCTACATTACACCACCAGAGTTACTCTCAACAGAACAAAAATCTGCATCTGTCTTTGTTGGATTTGCTATGTTATCTATAATTGTCTAATTTTAAAGGACTTTCTGAGTCAACCTGATTCACATCAATCTTGCCATGGACAGTGTATAGTTGTCATTGACAATATCACAGGATCTGTTGACTTTAGTTGTTAACTTTATTGCCCCCATTACTGTTATCATAGTTCTGTATATGAGAGTCTTTGTGGTGGCTGTGTCTCAGGCTCGAGCCATGCGATCTCATGTTATAGCTGTCACTATGCAACGTTCAGTTGGTGCAACTGCTAAGAAATCTGAGATGAAAGCAGCCAGGACTCTTGGTGTTGTTGTCCTTGTGTTTCTAATGTGTTTTTTACCATATTACACTCCATCCCTTATAGGTGAGGATATTGATAGGAGTTCAATCTCACTCATTGTAATCTGGTTGCTGTATTTTAACTCCTGTCTGAACCCAGTGATTTATGCCTTCTTATACCCCTGGTTTAGAAAATCTATCAAGCTCATTATTACCCTTAAGATACTTCAGTCTTACTCGTGTGATTCTAAAATACTGTAATGATGGGCTGGGGTTGAGTTATATTCTAAAAAACCTCTGTTAAAATGGACATATTTTTGCTATTGTTGCTGAGTCAGAATGCAATGTGTAATCGCTGAAGAAAGAATAGACATTATTTAATGTAGTTAATGTAACTAAAATATATTAAATAATTGAATACAAAATAAAACTGGAAAATATGACATTGTGTGGAAGAAGTAGTAGGTTTTGACCTGTGTGGACTTCAGTTTGACCAGTATTCTGGTAATGATATGTTCAATTGTTAAATTAGTAGACAATATGCAGTAACGACTGATTGAGTATGTCGTTGGCAGAAGGTCAGTTTGCAACTTCAAACAAAAACACAGAGCTGTAGCGCGCGCGCGTGTGTGTGTGTGTGTGTCTGTGTCTGGGTGTGTCTGTGTCTGTGTCTGTGTGAGAGAGAGAGCGAGAGAGAGAAAAAGGAGAGAAGGTTTTACTGACACATAACAGATTTGGTTCTCCAACACACTGACGCAACCCTGTCTCCTAAAATTCTGTTCTCACAGAACTAAACTGCATTCTCAATTACGTTTAGCTAGAAACGTATTTTCTCCCACGTTACGTTAGTTATGAACGTATCTCAAATAAGTTTATTTCTACATATCTTCTTGAAACGTCTTTTCTCCCACGTTACGTTTCTTATGAACGTACCTTAAATACGTTTATCTTTACATATGTTTGCCATTTATTGTCTTGCTTATTATAATGATTCTCGTCATTTATAAATATCAGTGTCGAGCACACATTTGAAATCAGTAGGCGAGGCTGTAATTTCGCCAGCTGTTACTCTCATGAGCAAGGCAGAAAATAATAGTTTTAACATGCCAAAAAGCTGCTGTGTTGTTTTTTGCACCTCAAACATTAAAACAAATCCAGAGTTACGTGTTTCTGTACCACCTCTAAGAACAAAGGACAGTAACAGAAGATCTCTGTGACGCCAGATGTGGTGTTGTTAATGCGATATGATATCCGAAAAAAAATGCAGTTTAGGATGGCCGAAGACACTAGACTACCCATAATCCCCAGCTATTGTTTGGGACTACAGTCCCGTTGACAAACCCCGTGATTAATCTTCAAGCTCTGGTATTGGATGTTGGAGTGGCAGTGCGCCAAGGTTACGCCGAGCGTCAAGTGCTTTGAAATGGAACGAAACCACGGCAGACTATTCAAAACTGGACTCGAACGCCCCCCCCAGAAATACACATGATGGCTATTGTGTTTCGCAACATGTTCTCTATGGCACGTCTCTACTGGGAATTGTAATTTTAAAAGATATTTTCGTTTTTCCCAAAATTAGAAGTTGACAGTATTAAACTGTGTACAGCCCTGGAGGTTTGGGCGATAGGAAACAAATTGGTGTGTACACATTTGAAACATGTAATTGCTAAATGGGGGGAAATCGCTTGTATCCATAGTGGGCAGCATTAATATATACCCACATGCAGTGATGTACCTGAACGCGTTCAATGAAAGATCGTTCATGAACGCGTTCATATTTTGGGCGAACGTGAACTGAACGTACTGTATTTCCGCTAGATGAACGTAATTGAGAACGCGTTCATTCTCAGCGCTGTATAACGGCGTTCAAAAGTGTGTTCATTCTCAGTACTGTATTGTAACGGCGTTCAAAAGTGTGCCAGATTTCATATGCCTTTCAGCCGAAAACCCAGTTAAAACACACCGTAAACAGGCTTCAAAATAATGCGGAAAACCACCCAATCTGGCAACAGCAAGCTGCCTGTGACGCGTACGCGCCTGTCACCCCTGGCTGTCGCACTAAAATATAAATATACTAAATATATCAGACTCCTCACAACAAACAATGTGGAACCGCGGAACCGGCGAGCATTGAATGAATGAATGAATTAGTATGGACGAAGCCGAGAGCAGCTGCAGCAGCACTCGCTCAGAGTGAGACTCTACGGCGTCGGGGTATGAGCATTTAAAAGAGTTTTAGGTTAAAGTCAGCACTGACTCAGACGGAAAAAATCAAACGTTTGCCCGTAAACTGTGTCCGCCCGGTTTGAAAAAGCAAGTCCGTACATCGACGACGTCAACAACAAACCTTAAACAGCACATTGACAATAAGCAGACGACTACAACAGATCCACTACCACCCAAATCCCATTAACATCGTACAGGACAGGGCTCGAGCTTAAGGACGTCCCGTCGTCCCGGGGCCGAAAAGAATAGTGTCGGTGAGGATACAAAATTATTTTGGGACGAGAGTTAAAATAAAATTCGCGCTCTCTATGGTCTAGCCAGATTAATATAATATGGCTCTGGGTCTAGCTATGTACTGAGTGTGTGTATTCTGAAATGTTTTACCGTTACATCACAAAAACGCACAGCAGAACCAGACCCTGGAGCGCCGGCCTCTTTATTTACTTACTCCCTACATCCCCTATGGGTAATAAGAATGAGAAGAGAACCCTCCATCGTATTTAGTCCTTAGCAATATGCTGCGCCTCTCCCCATGTAGGGATGGGTACCGAGCCCCGGTATTAAACGGGCCCCGGGCCGGAATTATTAAAGACAGTGGTAACATTAAGCTCCGACGTTATCAGACTTTTTATCGGTACAGGAGACATTTAAAAAATATATGTCATATGTATTATTGCTACATACACATTATATCGCAGTTTTAGTTTCACCAACTCCGTTTCTAATATGCAATAAGACTACAACATGTGTCAGTGATGTATTTTTCGAGCTTTCCAATCCAGATGAGATCTCTCTGTCCCGTCTATGTGCGAGGGGGCGGGGCAGTTTGGAAAGGTCTCCTGACTGTGTTGCAGACTGTCATCCTGGTTAGTGATTACTCTGGGTCCTGTCTTCAGGACACAGTGTTGGATTTTTTTGATAATTGGATGGGACTTGATTGGATTCAATATTAGAGTAATTTTCTCGTTTGTGTGTTTGTTTAAATATATTTGGCCTTTGTTTATGTGATTGAATGATTTACTCAAATAAAAAGGTTGATGAATTATCATCTAATGATTTGTATGATGTTTTATTTATGTTAAAGGTCACTTTGATTTTAACTAATGATAATGTAGAAAAAAAAGAAGAAAAAAATCGGACGGTCCACATTAATTTCGGGAGGGCTTGGATTGTATTTCGGGATGGTTCCGGGAGGATGGGGGAAAAAGTTAGTCGAGAGCCCTGGTACAGGAGACAAATAATAGCTTGCAGCAACGTATTGAAAAAATAACTATAAACTATAAATTAGTTCATTTTTGAAACCATGAACTTTAGTTCACAATTTTGAATTATGAACTATGAACTGAACTAGTTCATTTTAAAATGTGTGAACTGTGAACTGAACTAGTTCATGTATAAAGTGAACTTTCCCAACACTGCCCACATGACAGCTCATTGTTACTTTGTAATTCTACTCCACTACAATTCAGAGGTTAACCTGGTATTTTTACTTCACTACATTTATTTTAGTTACTTTGCAGATTCTGATTAATGATGTGAAAATTCAGCCAAAGTGCCAACACTCAGGAGAGATATTTGATAGTTGGTGCTTGAGAAGACTAAACATTTATCTGCAGATCTCTATAAAGTATGTTGATTAATCGTTATTCTCTACTAATAGTTAATTAAAAACTGTATGTAATTGCTATTTTGCACATCCCTTTCAGGATTTCAAGATTTTCTAAGGTTTATTGACATAATCATATACACAACTACGGTGTATGTAAGGGAAACTTCTGTAGCAATGGAGAGTCAGGACTCAGAGAGACACGGGACGAGCAGGAGTTCTGATGTCAAACACTGGCGTTTATTACCAGCATCGGCCGGAGAAATTCACAAGTCACACAGTCAAAGGTTCTGACTGCTCCGGTGGGTTGCCATGTCAATTCTGACTCTCTTCTCATCTTGGCAGACCTTTAATTAGCTTCACTCAGAGTCAACCCCCATATTGGGAAAAGCATCTGTGAACACCTGGGGGGCACTGAATCACTTTATCAGACTCTATGGCTCCTATGACCGAGAGTTGACCGGTCATAAAACTGGTAAGGTCAGCCACAGCTGACCGTTCCCATTCCTTAAGACAGATAACAGACTTCGGCTTGGTCGTAAAACGTCAACAGGCCGAAGGGTCAAATATTATCTTAGGAGTAAGCAGAATTATTCTTTGACACTTAGGAGTAAGGCAAAATTAATCCCTCACAGTTCCTCTCTTTTTATCATCTTTGATAACCTGAAAACATTAGTCTAATAATAATTTGGTCAATACTTAACTCAATAGGCGTCTTCAGATATCAGTGTGGTCCCACCGTACATCAATTACATCATAAAGTAGAATAAGATTGAAACATTCAACCACAATGATTGATACAGACAACCACAATAGAAAAATCATCTCTCATCAGTGTTTGAATCGTCTGTTGTTAAAAGCGCAATAATGAACACACATAAAACACAGACGCATAATAGCAAAACATCTTCTTTAAAATAATATGTTTTAACATGTAACCATTAGCTGATATCACTTATCAAACTATAAAATCAAAACCAGCTTGCAGTTTTAAGATTTAGTTTAAGGCAATCACTAGTCAAATGCATTTAAAACATAGGATCATAAGATCCAGGTGAAGTATAAAATCACAGTTAAGGTACAAAATTCACAATTCGTAATCTGCAAAGTGACAGTGTCCTCAATGCAGGATTACTTTACATTTACTTCATTACATATTAAATCAAAAGACTATGGCATGATAACATAATTACATTACTTCAACTATCAATCATTATGTCATTTCAAAATCTGAAGGGAAAACTAAACAATTCTCAAAATGTTTAACAATCTGAAAAGGAAGAGTTGGGCAAATATTCAAAGACTTTTGTAAAACCTGGAAAGGAAGGTTTAAAGATTTAAAACTTGAAACATCATTGTAGGTATTTCTGTGCATGGATAATACATTGAAGAGTAGTGTTGTTGAACCTGATTCAATCAATCAATCAATCAATGTTTATTTATATAGCCCAATATCACAAATGTTACATTTGTCTCAGTGGTCTTCACAGTGTGTACAGAATATCAGTATGACAATACGACACCCTCTGTCCTTAGACCCTCACATCGTACAAGGAAAAACTTCCAAAGAAAACCCAGTTTAAAGGGAAAAATGGGAGAAACCTCAGGGAGAGCAACAGAGGAGGGATCCCTCTCCCAGGACGGACAGACGTGCAATAGATGCCGTGTGTAAATTGAAAAGATAATACATTTGCAACATAGGTAGTCCAAATGTTTGGAAATGCATGTGTGTATAATAGGAAGATGAATCCACGAGGATATCCATCCAGGACCGATGATCCAGGACCACAGCCACGACTCAAGATCCAGCGCTCGCGATCCAGGACACAAGACCGCAGGATCATCCATGACTCCGGATCCCAGCATATATAGACCCCAAAAAGAAAGACATTTGGGGAAGCTGGGTTAATCGGAACATGAGAGTACACAGGTATAGACAGAGAGAAGGAAGAAGTAAGATGTCCCCCGACAAACTAAGCCTATATCAGCAAAACTAGGGGCTGAATCTAATCAGCCCTAACTATAAGCTTTATCAAAAAGGAAGGTCTTAAGCGCACTCTTAAAAACGGATAGGGTGTCTGCCGCCCGAACACAAACTGGAAGCTGATTCCACAAATGTGGAGCTTGATAAGAAAAGGCTCTGGCTCCCATTGTACTTTTAGAGACTCTAGGAACAACCAACAACCCTGCATTCTTGGAACGCAATGCCCTAGTAGGACAGTAGGGTATAATGAGTTCTTTAAGGTAAGATGGCGCCTGCCCATTAAGGGCTTTGTAGGCGAGAAGAAGAATTTTAAATTCTATCCTGTGTTCTATAGGGAGCCAGTGTAAGGCAGCCAGAACAGGAGTAATGTGGTCCCTTCTCCTAACTCTGGTTAGTACACGAGCCGCAGCATTTTGAATCAGCTGAAGCGACTTGATTGACTTTTTGGTACTCCCTGATAGTAAAGAGTTACAATAATCCAGCCTAGAAGTAACAAATGCATGGACTAGTTTCTCTGCATCGTTTTGAGGCAAGATATGCCTGATTTTTGCAATGTTACGTAGATGGAAGTAGGCGGTCCTTGAAATTGATTTTATGTGGGCGTTAAAGGATAAATCCTGATCAAATATAACACCAAGATTCCTTACAGTCTCACTGGAGGCCAAATTAATGCCATCCATAGTTAGTATATCTTTAGATAATTTGTTTCGTAGATTCTTCGGGCCAAGTACAATAACTTCAGTTTTGGTCGTGTTTAACATCAAAAAGTTTAAGGTCATCCACGTTTTTAAGTCCTTAAGGCAGTCTTGAATTTTATTTAGATGATTAATTTCATCAGGCTTAATTGATAAATATAGTTGAGTATCATCCGCATAACAATGAAAGTTTACAGAATGATTCCTTATAATATTGCCTAACGGAAGCATATATAATGTGAACAAAATAGGTCCGAGCACTGAGCCCTGTGGCACTCCATGGCTAACTTTGGTTTGCGTGGAAGATTCATCGTTGACACGTACAAACTGAGAGCGTTCAGATAGATAGGACCTAAACCAGCCTAAAGCAGTTCCCTGTATGCCAACTAAGTGCTCTAGTCTTTGCAATAGGATATCATGGTCGATAGTATCAAATGCAGCACTGAGATCGAGCAAAACAAGAATAGAGACAAGTCCCTTGTCTGAGGCTATTAGAATATCATTTGTGACTTTAACCAGAGCTGTCTCTGTGCTATGATGTGTTCTAAAGCCAGACTGAAAATCTTCAAATAAATCATTGTTTTTTAAGTAATCACACAACTGTTTTGCGACCGCTTTCTCAAGAATCTTTGAGAGGAACGGAAGATTAGAAATAGGTCTATAGTTGGCTAAAACCTCTGGATCGAGGTTGTGCTTTTTAAGAAGCGGTTTTATCACTGCTACTTTGAATGATTGTGGAACATAGCCTGATAATAAAGACATATTCATAATATGTAATAAAGAAGTGCTAATTAATGGAAAAACTTCCTTCAACAGCTTAGTTGGAATTGGGTCTAACATGCACGTTGATGGTTTAGAAGAGAGAATCATTGAATGTAATTGTTCAAGGTTAATGGCTGAAAAGCATTCTAGTTTACTATCTCGTGTAATATTAGAACTTACGATTCCAGGAGCTGTTGATAACATTATACTGGTCAAAGGCAAGAGGTCATTAATTTTGTTTCTAAGAGTAACAATTTTATCGTTAAAAAAGCACATAAAATCATTACTACTGAGTGCTGTGGGAATAGAAGGCTCAATGGAGCTGTGGCTCTCTGTCAGCCTGGCTACAGTGCTGAAAAGAAATCTTGCATTATTCTTATTCTCATCTATTAATGAAGAGTAGTATGCTGCTCTCGCTTTACGCAGTGCTTTCTTATATTCATTGAGAGTAATATGCCAAATTAAACGAGATTCTTCAAGTTTGGTGGAACGCCATATCCTTTCAAGTTGTCTAGACTTTTGCTTTATTTTGCGGGTTTCGCCATTACGGCATGATTGCTGGACAATTAAGGATATTAACATTATTTGTTATACTATTAGAAATATCTTATTATTCAATACCTGAAAATATCAATTAATTTATTTTGTGTAGTGTAAAAGTGTAATCTGATCTGACAAAATATATTTATCACCACTATTTAACACATGTCTGTTCATCGGAAATATAAGAACTATCATTAATTGTACATCTGTAAACATCTGGTCATTCAATTCAAATGTTATCTTTGTACAAGAGCTGGAAGAACATGTCCTCCTGACTCGTTCTCCTCCTCTCTTTATGACACAGAGTGTCTGGTGTGTGTAAAGGCATCCTGATACTGTAGATTAGCACTGAGGTGCTGATTGGCTCAAAACTCTTCTTCATCAGAGTGCCATATTTCAACCCCCCCAATTGCTCTGCTTTTGTGGCTCATTCAGTGAGCACTTTATGATCTCCCAGTGAAACAGAGGCTCATCTGCCTGTATTCCTTCTGCTATCTGCTTGAGAGCAGAGCCTATTCCAAGTGGCACATCCAGATGCCCCGCCCCGTGATGGGAGATGTTAGGAAGAAATCTTCCCCTCCAAGAAACATGGAGCCTCTGAAGCCATCGTTCGTCCTGCAGAGTTGTCTGGGCCCGATCAGAAAGATGAAGAAGCATCCCATCCCATCAGAAAGTTGAAGATTAGAATCCTCTCATCTTGAACGACCTTGTGCCTCCTTGCCTGTGGCTGGGGGTGCTCTCTGCAGCCGGAGAGTGTGATCCTCTCTCTCTGACCCTTGGCCTTCAGAGCTGTCCTAGTTATTGGGTTTTGTTTGTAGCCTTTATTTAACCAGGTGAAAGCCCCTTGAGATCAAAAGATCTCTTTTTCAAGGGTGACCTGCAACACTTGATAGGGATGTTTTCCTGAGTGAAGACAACTCAAGGTAATGGATTAGCACATTATCATTCAATTACAAAAATAGGATAGGCCCCTCAGAACTATTTGGGAGCCTTCCTGACACATGCACATGCATAGATGTAAGGTTTGTGTTAGTCATTTAACATGCAAGAATCATATACTCATCAGTCCAAAGCAGATTTTATCTTAAGTTAAATGTGAGCTAGTCCCTGTTGATATAAGTAGTAGTAACCATACCGCTTTCGTCACATTAGTATGCATAGAAAGTTGACAGGTGGAGACGCCCCCGATTATGCAAATGGACTAAGTCCCGCCTCCCATTGTCCCGCCCCCCATTATTTGATGTGTGTGTTATCAGATTGAAGTGAAAAGCCCCCGGCGTAGTTATTTGATGTACTGTATAAGTGCTCTCTTTAAAGGTAACCTATTTGACCCTTGCCCCTGAGAGTTGATTAATTAGCCTTGTAATCAGATAGGAGTGAAAAGCCCCAGGCAGTCCCTTTGTTGTATAGTCATTTCATGTATTGATTAAGACAGTCTCTTTAAAGTTATTTGACCCCTGCCCCTCAGAGTTGTGTAATTAGCCTTCTGATGTATGCCCTTTGATGTTAATCTCTGTATAAGTGCCTACCCTCCCCCCTCCCAGCCTCCCTCCTTTGCCCCACCCCTCCTGAGGCTATGAGCCAGCAGAGGAGTGTATAGAGATATGCTCAGACAGACAGACAATTCCGCTTACCAAGTCACCTTTATCAAAAAAGAAAAATGGCCGAGAGACGTCTCGATAAGGTTTAATCATCGAGAGGCCTGTGTAACAACTTACCACCATCCATCTGAAGCGCCAGTCAAGAATTGAATGCAGTATCTGGGCCGGGTTCAGAGTACAGCCAAAAGATCTGTGCACAAACTTATCTCGTGCCCTCTTTTGGTCATGTGCGCGTTCATGTGTTCTGGAGGAGGGGCTCTGTGAGGAAGTGGCAGATTTTCCCCCGTTGTGTACTTTCAAATTCTAGCTCACTCGAGATGGTTTCTCCAAAATGACAGGTTTGCATCCATTAAAGTGTAACTAAAAGTATCTTAGTAACATAAGAAAAGACAATAAACCATTGATGTCAACAAAAACTGGATTGCTCCACTGAAATAATAAATAAATAATTTCAAAAGAAGTGCTTTTAAAGAAAATGTATTAAGATAAAGTATTTTATTTTCAGAAATGTTTTAAGGTTTTGCATACATAACAAGTGTATCTTACAGTTCCTTTGTGAGAGAATTACACACAAATCTGCAGAGTGTCACTAAAAAGTTTTACACAGTGACTGACATTCTGTATGGGGGTTCACACCTGAGCTGCTGCAGGGGGAGGGCGTTGAAAAGGGGGTGAGGATGTTTGGCTCTCGGGGGGGATCGTGTGTTAAGAGTCAGATTATTAACTAAATCTTTACACATAAATCTGCAGAGTGTCTGTAAAAAGTCTTAAAATCAAAAAACTTGCCTTTTTAGTGTCAAAATCCTAACGAAATCTCCTCAAACAGAGTACTTCATGGTAGTGGTCCGCTTTTATACACAAAAGTGTATATTTTCACTAACTTTCTCAGAGAATCTAAGCATAAATCTGTCAAATGTTCAAAACAGCCTTGTTTTCACTGATTACTTTCTACAGATGACTCCTCCCACTCAACGCAATACTCATCCCCCACTCAGCAAATTATCCCCACTCAGCAAATCATAAAACTAAGGACCCCACTAAGACGACCGTTGAAAACTAGCCATGGATCTGAGAAAAACCAAGTCTCTCCCCGAGAGTTGCAGCCTGGAGCAAACGCCTGGAGGACCCCCATCCTCTAAAACAATCTGGACACCTGATCTCGACAGCGCTATGGCTGACATTGATATGGCTGACACTGATATGTATCAACCTCCATCTACTCCATCCGAGTCTCCAGGGGAATCAACAACTTGGGGTTCATTCGGTTCAATACGGCCATTCCGGACGCTCTACTTCCTTTTTGATAAAGCTTATAGTTAGGGCTGATTAGATTCAGCCCCTAGTTTTGCTGATATAGGCTTAGTTTGTCGGGGGACATCTAACTTCTTCCTTCTCTCTGTCTATACCCGTGTACTCTCATGTTCCGATTAACCCAGCTTCCCCAAATGTCTTTCTTTTTGGTGTCTATATACGCTGGGATCCGGAGTCATGGATGATCCTGCGGTCCTGGATCGCGAGCGCTGGATCTTGAGTCGTGGCTGTGGTCCTGGATCATAGGTCCTGGATGGATATCCTCGTGGATTCATCTTCCTATTATACACACATGCATTTCCAAACATTTGGACTACCTATGTTGCAAATGTATTATCTTTTCAATTTACACACGGCATCTATTGCACGTCTGTCCGTCCTAGGAGAGGGATCCCTCCTCTGTTGCTCTCCCTGAGGTTTCTCCCATTTTTCCCTTTAAACGGGGTTTTCTTGGGAGTCTTTCCTTGTACGATGTGAGGGTCTAAGGACAGAGGGTGTCGCATTGTCATACTGATATTCTGTACACACTGTGAAGACCACTGAGACAAATGTAACATTTGTGATATTGGGCTATATAAATAAACATTGATTGATTGATTGATTGATCTACAACCAGGGCCTCATACGTCACATATGGTGACATAAGATATTTGCAGTAAAAAGCAAAGAAAACGCAGACAGCATGCGAGATCAAAGAAGAGTTTTCCCCGCTGCCCCTCAAGACCGGAAGCTGCGATAACTCTGGTGGCGACCATTAGCAGCTAACTTTTACTCTCCGAATTTTACATAAAAATGGAATTATGTATTATAAATTAAAAAAATCATCACCCAGAAACATTATCAACCTATGGATTAACCACTTCAGCCGCGTTTTTTCTCGTTTTAATGCCATTGAACCAGTCCTTTGATCGACAGCTACAGTGCCGTAAAAGCTCCATAAAGGTAAATGTTGTGATGTCTGTGTTTGCTTCCCCTGTCAAGAGTTCGGATCACTCAGTGATGATATATATACCTAAATAATCTGTGGAACCTCAGTGTTAATTAATCGGATATATTGTATGTGCAGCTACGATAAGTAATAAGGGTATCTTTTATCTTGAGTTATGTGCCAAAGTGCGTTAGCATTTTTCGCACAGGGGTCATTTAGATCAGTGGTTCTCAATTGGTCTGGCCTCGGGACCTACTTTTTCCTTAGTCAATAGATCGCGACCCGAAATGTTGAACCACTCAAATCGATTCAACAAAAAAATCGTACAGTAAAATATACTCTTTTCAGCATACATTATTAATTAAAGTGAAGTACAGTGCATATATCCCTTATATCCCTTCACAGAACTAAAGTATGCTTTTAAATAAGGTTTAATGAGATGATGGAATCAAAGCTGAACTGCATAACATAAAAAGGCCCACATGTTGAAAACCCAACCCCAGAAGGGGGGTCTGGGGGGATTGTCCCCCAGGAGATTTTTTGAAATACTAACATATAAACTATCCATTCTGGTACACTCTGAGAAGAAAATAAAATAAATCTATTTCTACCCGACATATTAATAATATGTTAATGCCATTGTTTGTTTTTCACTTTGTTCTGACAGCTTGCTGCTCCACTCAGAGAGAAGAGCGAAGAGGAGATAGTCTGTGTGAATTACTTTAAATTGTGGGTAAGGGTAGATAGCCCCCATTGTTCTGTGACCTGCCAATCATCAAACTGGGGGTCATATTTCATTATGTGTTAATTTGTATCTGAAGTTGTACCCATGGATGTATAAAGAATAGTTCTACCGCAAGGATTATTCTCCGTAGGGACTTCCGGCAACAATCTTGATTCTGATCAAAGGCCAGAAGACTCAGAAAAACATCAGCAAAGATGTTTTATTGAGAAGATGATCACTACGTGACAGAAGTTTTCAAAACCGTTCATGGTCTCCGGTACTTCCAGTCCAACGCCTACTGCATGCACAGCGTTAGAAAATCGGGCTTTCAAAATAAAAGTTTGACTTTAACTGTAAGTGGCGCTGTACTCCACTACAAAAGCAGTGAAGAAGACTTCCATGGTTTCATGGTTGCCTTTCTGTTAATTCTCCGCTGTGGCTCTTTTTCTCCCTCCCCGAGGCAAGCGTTTGCTCCCGCTGCTGTTATTCAATGCAATCCCTCCCTCGCTGTAATTCTCTCCGGTAGTCCACCAGCAGATGACAAACACCCACCTCTCCGCCTCTTCCAATAAACGAGGGGACCGTGCGGCAGAGTTTCAGTTAGATTTTTTTTCCCGCCGGTCATCATGTCCGTTAAAGTTTAAATCTTCCGGACAAAATTAGAAAAGTGCTGGTCAAAGGTCTTCTTTGTTATTTTTTTAGCTTTAAAACAAATGAATAATGACTCTAAATAATCATATAAGAATAAAACACGGAAGACGGAGATCTCTTTTTCTTCCCCTCTTCTGACAGCCCAGCAGCTGATCTCTGACCACACTCTCCTCTCCTGCAGGGGGGCGTGGTCAGTTGCAGCTCACAGAATCAGCCCCCTGCAAAAACAGGGCTGGAAAGAGCAAATAGAGCGAAATGAGGCATGTCTAAAATGCAGGATCTGTTTGGTATTTTGAAAAAAAAACTATATTTATATACTTTATATAGGTATGGCCCTACAATATATTGTTCTAATATAGCATGATAGGTCCACTTTATGGTAGGGTTAATGTTGCTCTCAAAGTGCACCAGATTAATGCGTTTTACTTCAATATTTAAAAACAAATCTTCCCGGGGGAGCATGCCCCCGGACCCCCCTTTAGGAGGCAACAACCCCCCTAAAGGATGTTCGGTCCACCCCCCACTTGTCAAAAATAACACTTTGCCCCTAACAACTCCTGGACTAAACCCGGGATCTCCTACAATCCTAAATCCGCCACTGAAAGAGGGCAATAAAGTTAACAACTAAGTCAACAGCTCCTGTGATATTGTCAATGACAATTGCACACTCTCCATGGCAAGAATTCTGTGAATCAGGTTGTCTTAGAAAGTCCTTTAAAATGAGACAATTATAGATAACAGAGCAAATCCAACAAAGACAGATGCAGATTTTTGTTCTGTTGAGAGTTACTCTGGTGATGTAATGTAGAGGGTCACATATAGCATAATAACGATCAATGGATATGAGCACCATGTTTCCGACAGTAGCAGATACAATGGTAAAATTAACTATATTATACAGAGCACACATCAGGTCACCCAAGTACCAGCAAGCCTCTGTTAGAAGGATTGTAACAGGCATCAACATGAGGCCCACAAGGAAGTCTGGGGCAGCCAGGGAGAGGGTGAGGAGGTTAGTGGGGTGTGGAGCTGCCTGGAAAGGAAGAATATCATCATAAATAAAATTATCAACAACAGCTTGTAACAACAAACAGCAGAAAAACACAACAAAAGCAATTGAATGGATATGCATTTGTTGAGGAGTGCCTGCTTCAACTATTTTGTCACACAACGTCAGGTTTGAATATATTATCATTTAAAACAGCACAACTATTATCTGAGACATTCATTAAAAGGAATATATGCGTTGCTAAATCATGTTACTTTTCAATCATGAACATATATATGCTTAAGCTGAAAGTTTGTCTGTGCCTGAAGTGAGAGATAGAGATGATGACCAGCAGGTTGAGAGCTGCAGTGATCAGAGCGATGAAGGACAGCAGGATGTAAGTGAGCAGGACATCTGCCTGAGCTGGCGTAGGCTTCCTGCAGGAGTTGTTGAAGAGTTGTGAAAAACAGAGTTCATCCATTTGGGAAGTCTCCACATGCAGAGAGACGTGTTGAGAAGCTGCTGTGTTCTGGCAAAGCTCTCTGTTCTACAGCTGATATATCTCTTCTCATCTGTCTTGCCCTACTATTACTTTCTCTCTAGCTAAGACTGAAATCCCTAAGCTCTACTTTGTTTTCTGCAATCATATTCATCTCAGTCTTCATCACTTGCTTCCATGCATCTCACAAAAATCACTCTGGTGTTAGTTATTACCTTCATGTTTTACCATACAAAAGCAATTTACTGTGGATTCATGGTGTAATAAATCGCAGTGGGGCTTCTAAAGCTGCGTTCACAACGGACGCGATGCAATTTTTGGAAGCAGCGCGATTACATGTAAAGTCAATGCAGAGATGCGGACAGACGCAAATTTGCTCCGACGGCGCGCATGACATGGTTGACGTGCACGACGCGGTGCGATTGAGTCGACTGAAGGGGGAAATGGTTTTCAATTTTTTTCAATTTGAGCGTCAAATTCGCATGACGCATTCGCACGGTAGCCAATCAGCGGTGAGGCTTTCCGCCTGCCGTCACTGACGTTGAAACAGAAAACCAAAACATTAGCCGTTAATTCATTATGGTACTCCCCCAAATCCAGTCTGAATCATCCATGAATTCAATTTTCTATCAGTGTGGTTAAATATGTACACAGGAGGCTAGGCATCACTGGTATTTCCCTCCCTTCATGCCCATTATGGAAAAACCCACTTTTCACAATGGGAGGTAAGTTAACTCATTGAATAATATACATACAGTATGCAAGCACATGACATACAACACATTGGGCAAATAGTAAACAATATAATAATGCCGTTCACAGTGTTGTTGGACAAGTTTAATCTGAATCAATCCCTCTTCTTCTCCTATATGCAATTAAAATCAAATATTAAAAACGTAACAAAAAAAAATTGATCAAACACTATGTTAGCATCCATGGTTGTGCGGAAGTGGGTACCCTTTTACATTGTCTTTGGTCCTTTCTTTGGTCCTTTCCGGCTGTAAAATCTCTTTGGGACGTAATTGGAGATACACTCGCTGAGATCCTGAACATAGAGATACTCTTAACTCCAACTACATGCTTGTTGGGATCCCCGCTCAATGGCATACAATCAAGATTTGTAAGTATACTTATAGCCCTAGCATGCCTTTCAACTAAACGCCTCGTTTTTATGAACTGGAAAGTCAGAAAGCCCAATTGCTTCAATTTAAATAGATGGCTGGAGGACTTCCTAAACATCTTAAGTATGGAAGAAGCTGCTTTATCCCTGTTATATTTGGTTAAGCCAGAAAACAGGCTCTGGGATAAGATAAGGGCTTTCCTGAGGCCTGTACTAGGAAGCTGGATTTTCCCAGAGCCATATAATAGAAGAGTTACGACATCTCCGTTCACTCCAATGGACCACTTTTTTACAGCAATGGTGAATCGTGGAGCCTCTCAATCGTTCCCCGGAAGTTAGCGCCAAGGCTGGCAGAGCTGTTGCAGCATAATAGACCGATCGTGACAGACTTTTAAAGGTAAGAAGAAGTTTAAAGATTTATATTGCGGATATTATCAGTACATCTGATTCAAATTAACATGAGTATTAAAGGATGTCAGTGGATTATCCCTAAATTAGTAGATTTAGGGAACGTTTACAGATAACAGATTAAGCTAGCATACCGAAGCAAGTTAGCAACACACGTTGAACAGCCTTTTAATTGTAAATTCCGTTCTCTTAATGTCATTTCGTCCAACGTGTTGAATTAGAGAAGAGGGGCTTCTAAACGGGATTGTATGCAGGGGTGGAGGGAGTTAAATATTAGATAAATATAACTTTGGTGCATGTAAGAGTGAGAGTTTTTAGCAGAGCCATATTGTGTCCTTGTGTTGATTATTACCTGTCTGTATAATGTTGCAGCTCAGCTGATTTTGGATTGATGGCAAAGGGAGAGGGTCTTAAGTGAGAGTGAAAACACAAGGTAAGTTTAATACTACTGTTTTATATAAGTAAACAGCTTATCTCCCCAAGGCATTTCTCATCCAATAGGTGTGCTGTGTGTGTATAACCATTTCTCCTGTCCGTTACTCCCTCTTTCAGCACAAGAACCAGAGGGGGATTCAATGGAGCCTGAATACCTGCACTGAGACCCTCACCCTGCACCCTGAGTCTCAACTCAGTGTTTTTCAAGCTTTTCCCTGTTTTTTTGTATAAAACAAAACATTAAGCTTTCCCAATGGTGTGGTTTTGGTTTTGTGAAAAAGTCCAAATGCAGTGTTTGTATATAATTACATCACATATTTTGTTGCCGTTGGTCGTGAAATTGCTCCTGCTGACTTGAGCCAGCCATGTTTTCCTCCGCTCTGTGTCAGTGGGGAAGCCGTACATTCGTACTCCTTTCTCTGAGCGATTTGAGCATCCCCAGGCAGCACAGCAAACCATGGTGGCGACTAGGAGGCAGCACAGCAAACCAGGACAACACGGAGGAAAAGGCACCAACAAACTGCATGATATGCTATTCAATGTTTATTGAATTCCATGTATTTGCAATGGATGTTCCTAAAACAACACATTTAACATCATCATCATATGCTGCTGCTGCTGCTGCTGCTGCTGCTAGTCCTTTGATAGTCACCTGTCGGTCTCCTGTCCTTTCTGAAAACCATAAAGATGACATTAGTCATTTAGATAGTGTTAAGAATGTCACGAAGCTCAGGACCCAAACGCACAACACCAGAAACAGATCAGAATTAACAAGGTCTTTTAATTAAGGTCAAAACACAAAACGCTCACTTGGAGGATCAAAAACTCTAAACCAAAAAACATCTACATGGACTATCAAAAATATACTTCACACGATCAAGGGATGACTGGCAGGTTTGACGAGACAAGACGAACTGACACAAGACAAAGGGAGACGCAGACTATATATACACACTAGGTAAGGGGACACAGGTGGCAACAATTAAGGGAGGGGCTGATAATCACACTGGCGGGAAAAACACACCAGGGCAGGAATGCTCTGAAACGAGAGGGAAAGGTTTCTACAAAATAAAACAGGAAATCACAAGACAAGGCAAAAGATAAAAGGACTGAACTAAATAAATTAACTTAACACAACTGTCTCGACACCACAGATAGCTTGTGTCCTCAATTACCAGGGGATTACTGAAACTACCATGAATGTAAGAAAATGGTAGAAATGAATCTAATCTGAATTTTAAAGCATTACTTGAGATCCCCTCCCTCTAAATGTATCAATAAACATTAGAAAGTGATGCTCCTGACTACCATACAAGTTTTAGAAGATAATATTGGTTTGAAAGAATTCAAAGCTATAAATAAACAACAACAGGCTCTTTAACCAAGGCACTGTTAGCCTAACATGTAAACTAGTTGTTCACACTAATCCTAATATTATCACTTAATATTGGCAAATTCGATTTTATTTTTTAAAACATATTAATGTAAATACATACACATATCGATTTGTTGTATAAATATTACAAATCAAAACCTTTATTCACTAATAATTACCAAAAATCGTAGTTCTATCTCCTGTTATCAATGCATTCACATTGCCTGCCATGAACTTCCGGGGAACGATCCTCGTCTCCATGAACCACGTGACGATAACCGTTTTTGGACTTCCGTTGTCGTAACTCTTCTATTATATGGCTCTGGATTTTCCTAACCTGGATATGCTTGAGTTAGCCGGTAGTCCAAATCCAAAACATACGCACTCTCGCTAAACTGTACTACGACGCTGGTTATCAAGTGGATCGCTCAAGGCAGCCGTGTCCTATCTAGTTAGGTGCGCGTTCACATGAAAGGGGTGGTATTTGGAGCATTCAACCAATCATAAACATGGAGAAGCGCACTGACAGCGCAGCGTCATACTTCCCGAATGAAAAGTGAACTTTAATACTCGTCAAATATGAAGAAGTTAAACTTTAAACATCCATGACTTAAACACTTTATCCAGGATAAAAGCCACATAGCCTAACCCTAACCTGCAAGGTGAATACAGCTGGTAAAAGAAAAAGTGTTTTAATGCGTACATTAACAGGTTTATGATATCACTGCCCCGTCTAAAACACGATCTGACTTTAATTACATTTGTCTCAAGTGTTTCGTCAACTTAATGTGTTGCTTAAAATAATATTTATGCATACAGTATGTGACACTGAGTGTTGCACGGCCAGATACGGCTCAGCTGACTCAGATAAGGATATATATGATACATTATGATGTGATATGAATTATAATGGGACACATCGACGTCTGCACTCAGTGTACTTATGTTGTGGCAGATATTTAAGTAAGCTTTCTTAACGCTAATGTTATAATAGTCAGATTGCTCTGAAGATGGGAGGTGATATGAAGCTTAGCGCAAGTTCAATTAGGAAGACCAATACCCAGTGGCGGCGCCAGAGTATTTGTATTGGCTAGTCTATGGTTGGGCTAACCCATACAGTGGTGGGGCTCGAGTCAATATTTGTAATGTATTACAATATATATATATCTATATATAATATATCGCACCCCTTGACAGTGAAACGCCACGCGTGAAGCTTTTATTTGTCTCTTTTTATCAGCGAAATTACATCGAGAGCAACAGGTGTGAGTTAAACAATACAATAGCCTATTCTTCTAATTCCACGTTGTTACAACATGCGGCAGAAGCAAGAAAAGTTGGCATATAGAATTGACACGGAGAGGGAGGGAGAGAGAGAGAGAGAGAGAGAGAGAGAGAGAGAGAGAGAGAGAGAAAGAGAGAGAGAGAGAGAGGGGAAGGGAGAGGGAGGGAGAGACAGACACAGACACAGGTAAACTGAGAGAGACAGATGCAGCACACAACAGGTGGTCTGTGTCTCTATTGTCATACAAAACACTTTTTCAAATGACCCATTATTACAAAATATATTCAAAACTCACTATTGACGTTCTCAAAGCAGCACGATCCGCCGGTTGTTGTGGTTGGAAGCGAAAATGTCAATGACACGCTGGACATCCAGTGACTTACTCCTCTGCTTATTGATAGACAGCAGGCCCATGTTGCTGTTCCGTGAGTAGTTATAATGATACCCCTTTCGTCAAATTAGTATGCATAGAAAGTGACAGATGGACACGCCCCCAAGTATGCAAATGAGCTAAGTCCGTCTCCCATTGGCCAATGAGCTAAGTCCCGCCTCCCATGTCCCGCCTCCCATTCTTTGATGTGTGTGTTATCAGATTGGCGTGAAAGGCCCCCGGCGTAGTTCTTTGATGTATTGATTAAGATAGTCTATTTGAGTTAAGGTATTTGACCCTTGCCCCTGAGAGTGGAGTAATTAGCCTGCAATCAGATATGAATTAAATGCCCCAGGCAGTCTCTTTGTTGTATAGTTCTTTGATGTATTGATTAAGATAGTCTCTTGGGGTTAAGGTATTTGACCCCTGCCCCTGAGAGTTGAATGATTAGCCTGCAATCAGATATGAATGAAAAGCCCCAGGCAGTACCTTTGTTGTATAGTTCTTTGATGTATTGATTAAGATAGTCTCTTTGACCCCTGCCCCTCAGAGCCCTTTGTTGTCTAATCTAATTAGCCTTTGATGTTTGCCCTTTGATGTGATGTGTTATAACAGGCAGGTGTAATTTCACATTGGTGAAAGCCTTTGATGTTAATCTCTGTATAAATACCTACCCTTACAGCCTCCCCTTTGCCCCGCCCCTCCTGAGGCTATGGCCAGCAGAGGAGTGTATAGAGATATGCTCAAAACTACATTTTAAAAAGACAGGTAATTTCACTTACCTAGTCACTTTTCAAAAAAGAAACATGGCCGAGAGACGTCACAAATTGGGTTTAATTAGCCTGTGCGACAACTTGCTGCCAACCGTCCGAAGAGCCAGTCAAGAAACGAATGCAGCATCTGGGCCGGGTTCAGAGTACAGCCAAAAGATCTGTGCACAAACTTATCTCGCGCCCTCTTTTGGTCATGTGAGCGTTCGTGGGGGTTGGAGGAGGGGCTCTGTGAGGAAGTGACAGATTTCCCCCCGGTTGTGTACTTTCAAATTTTAGCTCACTCGAGATGGTTTATCCAGAATGACCTACCGTAAGAACAATTAACACTGCCCAAGTAGATGTTTAGGAGTCTCTTGGAAGTATACGAATGCAGTATATGTTTTATAAAGGGGGTATTCATGTTATTTTTAAAAGATCTTATTGAGGTTTTTAATAGTGATACCTGACTGTGAACTAATGTGTAATTACTTTTTTACTAACTATAAGAAAAGTCTCTCTGAAGAGGGGGGAAATAATAAAACAATTTTAAAAACATGATCCTTGTCTTTTTATAATTATTTTACACCACTATAAGGAAACCCAATATTAAGTTTGTGTGAGGTTGTACTAGGGATAATATTAGAATGTTGCTGTACCCATAAAAAATGTGTTTCTGCTCCATTTCACTCCATGAAGCCTCCAGCTTGTACAAGAGCTCCGCCTCCACTCAACATAACATGTCCCGCCCTCCTCACCAGAACATTTAAAAGTAAGGGGATGGAAATAGATCAAAATAAATACGCTCAAACGAAATAACAGGCCAGTCATTTCCACTCACCAAGTCACTTTTCAAAAAAGAAAAATGGCCAAGAGAAGCATAGATATGGGTTTAATCAGCGAGACGCCTGTGACAACGTACCGCCACCCGTTAGGAGCACCAATAAAGAAACTAATGCAATATCTGTGCCGGATTCAGACGCCTCCAGCCGAAGAACTTCATGAAGAATGGACTCTGAAAAATGGCGATGTGTGGCGTTATGTATTCAACTATATGGGGAATGAACTGCATTTATACATTCTGAAGAATGGAGAAACGTATTGGGCTGTGTTAACTCTGGTGTCTTCCAGAGATCTCCACGCAACCACTGTATCGGAAGAAGTAGTGCATCAAGAAACCATAGTGGAACCAGCGGTGTACAAGATATTTGCAAAGAAAAGCAAAGAAACACAGACAGCATGCGAGATCAAAGAAGAGATTTCACCGCCGCCCCTCAATGTGGAGGAAGAAGGAGTTATTTCCCCGCTGCCAGAAGAGAGGTGGGAAGAGTCCTGACAAGCACCGTCTGGGAAACTAAAAGCGGACCATCGGGGCGATGGTATTACTGCGCAAGCCGTTAGGAGACGCCGGGGAAGGACCCCTCTGATGATTTTGTTTTGGAGTATTTCAACTCTACATGCGGGGTTTTTCAGACATCCGTGAGGGTGCCTCTGACTGCTTGGCTGAAAATGATTGATGGAAAAGTTACAAAGCTTAAAGAACTTTTTAAACAGAGTCGGACATCGATCGACATTATACTGGTGAAAAAGAATCTCACTTTTGCAGAGGACTCTGCCTCCCACTCAACATAACAAGTCACACCCTACTCACCAGATCATTTAAAACTAAGGACCCCTCAAAGAAAAACATTGTGCTTTCTACCTATGTAAAAAGAGAGTCGGGGTTGTCTTACGAAAATGTGTTATCTCTGTATCAAGATGATGTGTTTAAAAATGAATTTTGTGAAAAAAAACAACGGTGTGAGAGACGTCATAAAGACACTCATTTTAACCACAGTGTTTGTTCTCTACAAATGTTTTAAGATTGTTACAAAATGTAAAAAATAAAAATAAAAGGTATGGAGACAAAATTAATTCAAGTGACTCTGTTTTTATTAGGAAAACAAAAATATAATACAAATGGTTTAGGGGGTAAATGTAACCATATTGGACTTAATAGTCTAACAAAATACTTTATCTGAATACATTTGTTCTTTTTAAACGCACTTTTTGAAATTATTTATTTATTATTTCAGTGGAACAATCCCGTTTTTGTTAATATCAATGATTTTTTCTCTTTTCTTGTGTTACTAAGATACTTTTAGACACACTTTGGCGTATGCAACACTTGTTCAGTTAAACAAGGTTTTTTCTTTTCTGATAAACTTACATATTTTAGTTATTTTTCTGCTACCAAGATACTTTAAGATACACCTTGATGTACGCAACACTTAACAAAGGGTATAATATGAAGTACTTGGTAAGGAAGGGGTTTTTCTTTAAGGGGTGCAAAACTTTAGAACAGGGTAAAATATTCATACATTTGTATTGAATTGAGTTTTAGTTTTAGTTTTTGATTTTCAACATACTATTTGTACACAATGACTTTTCCATATTTCTGACATACTATACTTTTTGACTTTTTTCTGTAGAATCTTGACAAAACTATTACTTGTTCTTAAATGATGACCTATTGCTGGAGATGAGATGAAAAATCTACAACGCATAAAGAACTTTTTTCTAAAAACTCTCAATTCTATAATTGACTCTCCCCATTCAACGCAATAAGCCCCACCTTCCACTCAGCAAATCATCTAAAACGAAGGACCTCACTAAGACGACCGTTGTAAACTAGCCATGGAGCAGAGAAAAGCCAAGACTCCCCCCGCGAGTTGCAGCCAGGAACAGACTCTTGAACTACCATCAACACCACCATGTGGGAAACCCGAATGTTGCAGTACTACTGCTGCTGATGCTACTCCTCGGGTCAAGAAGTCTTGGTTTCGGGACACAGTGAAATCGGAATTTTTTTATATTCTGGAGATGGTGATGTATCGGTACAGAGAAGTCGGTTAGCGGTAGAATGATCTATAAGATTATTATGATCCGGTAATGGATCTACAACAGCATCCTCTAGTTTAAGGGTGCGTTCACACCTGCCTTGTATAGTCCGGTTGAATCGAACCCTAGTGCGTTTAGCCGCTTGGTGCGGTTCATTTGGGTCGGTGTGAACGCAGTCCGAGACCTCTGAAGTGAACTAAACAACCGGACTCTGGTCCGCTAGAATAGGTGGTCTCGGAGCGCTTGCTTGCGAACTCTGGAGCGGTTTATTGCTGGTGTGAACCATAGACTGTATATGGTGTGAACGCAGTCCGCACTAAAACATAGGAAGCGCAGTATTTACGTGTCACAAGAACGCGGATATCTTCAAAAATCTTTTGCGAAAGAGTCTTTCAAGACATCCACGGTTGTTTAGTTAAAGAGTAAAGCAGAATGAAGTGTTGAACAGTGTCGTGTAAAGTAAAAATTCTCCGTCAGATACATAAAAGTAAGAACACCTGTCGTCAGTGAAACGCCCCTCCTCTGCAGACTGCAGAACGTCTCTCTCTCTCTGGAGAAGCAGGAAAAGAACACCGACAGGCTGACGAGGAGCCCGACGCGAAGCGGAGGGATCTAGATCGGCATGAAGGTGTTCTTTTCCCCATAATGACCGCGCTGCTGCACATTATCCCGCTTATTACATGGCCACATTCTCAACAAAGTAACGACATGACTCCCAATATTAATTGAAATGCTTTTGTGGATTTAGAAAATTATTTTATTGATTTAAAAAATAGTTGTATGTATTTACATTGATATGCATCCGCTAAGAAAAATAGTCCGTTGTTACTGTTTGAACTAACGTAGCAACGGCAGGAACTGCTTCGATTGCGTTTTTGAGGAGCTTCATGATTACAGATTTGAAAAAATCGTTGCTTGCTTTAAAAGATTAAAATCACAATTCATGATGTCAAACCTTGGGAAGTATCTAGATATCCCTGCCCTAATGCCAAAGTAACTGGCAACTGAATATGTCTCGTCGTCTGACCTATGTCTGGACCGCTGCGTAAAAAAGAGGGTTTCTGCCCGTTACTTCTCCGCTGTTTTCTTGTCGCTCTTGTCTTGTCAGTTAGTTTCAGCCAAACTGTAATGTAATAATGTTTTTTAACGGACGTTGTCTGATTATATATTCATATGTCTGTTGATCTCCAGACTAACAGCAGCATGAGAATAACCTGCCGAAAGTGCCGATGCTTCATGGCGGAGGCTCCGCTAGAAATGGCCGGGATTTGCGTTTGTACCCCTTTAATGTCTGACCAATTGTTGAACAGCATTTCCGAGCACATGACTTGTGTTTAAAGTTTATAGTCCGTTTGAGTTTTGCCCGTGTGAACGCAAACCGAACCTTCTGAAAAATGAAACAATGTAACAAACTGTGGTCTGGTGCGCACCAGGGAGCGGACTATTAGGTGTGAACACACCCTAAATGTATTCACTTTGTTCCTTTTTCTTTTCACCTTCCTTCTTTTTGTCTTTTTCGTTTTCCGTCCTACAGTATGGCCCCTTTTCTTTTCATTCGCATTCTGCGTTTGCTTGCTCCTTTTCATTTTGCTTTTTCTTTTTCTTCGTTTTTCTTTACTTTTTCTTTTCTGCTAATTGTTGTTTGCGATCTTGGCGAGTGGTATGAGATATACTGTTTCTATAAAGGTTATCTATAATACCATCTTTTAAAGAAAGATATTTTTCATATGTCATGTTATCATGGTCCTCTTTTGTCCTAAAGACCTTACATGGATATGATATAGAGGAGAGCTCTTCTTTGGGAACATCCTCTCCCCTACTTTGTAACATCCAGTCATTAAGCCCATATCCGTTATCCTGGTGATAATAAGGGTAGACTTGGTTTTTCTCAGATCCATGGCTAGTTTTCAACGGTCGTCCTTAGTTGTATATGATTTGCTGAGTGGGGTGGGACTTAATGCGTTGAGGAGTCATCTGTAGAAAGTACTCTGTTGTATTAGATTTCGTAAAGCATCTGACTCTTAATGGCAGTTTGTGATTTGAGGCTACAGATGTAGCGCTTCGTTTCAGACGCCTACCCGGGCGGGTCCGTGATCGGCACGGGGTGGGCCCCTGCTGAAAAGGAAAACCCCCCCGCAGGACTTGAAACGCCCCCTTGATAAATACATTTAATTATAATGAAACCAGCAGCAATGGATCATGGATCCACCAGGGGGAGCCGTGAAAAGCTGCCACACTGGAACTCATGTGAAATAAACAGCTGATGTACAGGGATCTGATATAGCGGATATTTGTTAAGATCCATATATGTCACGGATAGGATCATATTCTGTGCTTAAGTAAGAGACATGTAATCATTTACTAAACATCACCATGTTTTTATTTTACAAAATAATGTTTAATTCACGTTGGCGTAAGTACAAAACCATCGCTATGTTTTTAGATCAGGAAATGCATCCAGGGTCAAACAAACGATGTTCGATCGTGATCCTGCGATCATTTAATGTATCATATGTTCGCGAGTTGAAATGAATGCACTACATTTAATCCACGTGAGTTTACAACAACAAAAATAATCGCTTTGTTTTTATATCACATCCGACCGGGGGAAACTGCAGCGGCTCTCACTACCGATCACCCTATCCACGGGCAAACAATAATATGTACAGTGTTCATAGTTTACTGTATTATTAGTGTCTAATATTACTGCTATAATAGTCACACATTGAGTTGTTGAAATCAGACCGTCGTTTTTTTTAAAGCGCTCCGAATGAAACGGCAGCTCTCAGGTGATCAGCTGTGTGTTTACACAATAACATATGCATAGTAATTTAATACCTTCCGACACACATTGTAAGAACAGTTCTGTTTCATATGAGTGTTGAGAGCTGTATCCACAAATCTACTAATTTTGCCCTCAGTGCACCAGATTGATGCATTTAACTTCAATTTAAATAAAAACATCTTCTGTTGTAACAACAATAACATTATAAATAGTAACATAGCATGGTATTGCACATTTACTGTAGCTTTGAGTGTTACTGGCCTGAGATTTTTTTATTACATGAATGAAGGTGACTGAGGCTTTTTAATATAGACTTTTCAGTGTCCCACATTTTGCACAGAACTGTCCCACATTAGGAAAACAGATTGTCTGAGACAACTTGGCACTAAGAGTACTAATATGTCTACCATTTCTTTTATGAGTTTAATATCTGCATGTTCTCTTTTGGTTTGATTAGGACACATCCTGGGGATTTCAGAATGTTACTCGATTTTGATTTATTGTATCGGCTTCATGTCGCAATATATTCCCGAAGTCTGAAATCCAAAATGTTTCCACATTAGGGCAATTCACCCTACATTTAATCATTTTGTTTATTTTTAACGAAATAAATGTGGTTTAATCCATCATGAAATTAATGTAGGCTATTTACTTAGTACATATCTGACATTAACGATTAACATACTGTTCATACTGATCACAGGCTGATATCTAGTGTATTCATACCCCTCACTGTTTATTCATCATTCAATTCATTCTATATTTTATTCTGTAGATTGTGAACATTACTTTTCACTTTTACTGCTTGTTGCACCTGGTTAGAAGCTAAACTGCATTTCGTTGTCTCAGTACCTGTAATCTGTGCAATAACAATAAAGTTGAATCTAATCTTGAGCAGGAACTAATGTAGGCTATTTACTAGTACATATCTGACATTAACGATTAAACACGTTTGTGCATTCTTTATGAATGCAAACCGAGTCATTTAGTTTCTTTTTAACGAAATAAATGTGATTTAATCCACATAATTTACTGTGTTAATTGTTTACTGTACAGTAGTATTGTTTAACTTGAAGGTGCCTGATGTGAACATTTCCAGAATGTATTGTCTTCACTTTTTAAATGCCTCTGTGATGTGCTGCCCGTTCACCAGCCCAACCCCCCCATGTGGCCTATGTATGTTGGGGACCCTTTGTTTAAAACTAATTGGCCATCGGAATGTGTGTCACATTCCACAGCTCTCCTCCCCCCTCCTGTGATTCCCCCGCACACATGGGAGATCGCTCTTCTGAAGAGAGCGGAAATAATGATATTGCAAGTTAGAAACGTAAAATGCATTTTGACAGACACTTGGGGGAAATATGCTGCATTTTGAATGTCCGATAGTCCATCATTAACACCTTAGTCCGTCTCGTCTCATCAACGAAAACTAAATATACATGACATACTTTGTTTTAGTAGATTTCTCATGAGAGCAAAAGGAGAATATCCGTGTGTAAGAGTGAAAATGTATGTAACGTATTCATCATAATTAATTATATTTATTTCGTTTGGATGTAGGATTTTTGACTTTGTTTAGAGCAGTGATCTTCTACGATATGAACATTTTGGACCCAAAATCACAAAAAAAACGTAAAAAACAGATTTTGAAAATGATTTTATTTTTCATAACAAAAACATACACAACGAAACCATTTAAAAGCTGGAAATATATACATGGGTTATATGTGAAAGTTTGATTGAGGTAGCATGGGATTTCATTCTGATAAGGCAAAAGTGTTATTATAAATATAATACAAATATATATATACACATTATGTACAACAATCTGTTTTTTCTGTCTTTATCTGTGCCACGCTTCAAAGCGGTTTCTGTCAACTACGACACAGAGGACAACATCACAGATTCCTCCTCCTCCATGTCAAAAAACAAGCTTAAAGCTTGACTCACGTTCAGAGTTCTCTTCATCATAGTTGAGTCTTCACAACTCTAAATCTATCAAACTATATCTAAATTATCAATGTTTGTCTGTCACTTTACTTCAATCGCAGTCTCCCGCAGCCTCTCTTCGTCTCCCGCCGCCTGTCTTCGTATATCTTCGTCTCTCTCCATTTCCCGCCGTCTCTCTTCGTCTCTCTCCGTCTCCCGCCGCCTGTCTTCGTATATCTTCGGCTCTCTCCATTTCCCGCCGTCTCTCTTCGGTTCCCGCCGTTCCCCTTCGTCTCGTTTCGTCTCGTTTCGTATCACTCCGTTTAACTGATTACCTCACCCCCTCCCTGGTAAATACATCCTGTTGAGCAGAATCTACAGTTTCCAGTATTTTCCGTTTCATAAAATGATAAAATGCGGCGAAGATATGAAAATATGTGCTTCCATTATTCATACTTCTGAAATATATCTGTATTAACTTTATATCATCGTATGTCCGTGTTTATTGGGTATTTTTGCATGAAACAAAGACTGGCATATAGGTGTTTCAAGCCAGTACTTTCGACAGAAATACACATATACATCCTGTTGAGCAGGATCTACAGTTTCCAGTATTTTCCGTTTCGTAAAATGATAAAATACGGCAAAGATATTAAAACATGTGCTTCCATTATTCATACTTCTGAAATATATCTGTATTAACTTTATATCATCGTATGTCCGTGTTTATTGGGTATTTTTGCATGAAACAAAGACTGGCATAAAGGTGTTTCAAGCCAGTACTTTCGACAGAAATACACATACATCCTGTTGAGCAGGATCTACAGTTTCCAGTATTTTCCGTTTCGTAAAATGATCAAATACGGCGAAGATATTCAAATATGTGCTTCCATATTTTATACTTTTGAAATGTATTAACTTTATATCATCGTATCTCCGTGTTTACTGGGTCTTTTTGCATGAAACAAAGACTGGTATATAGTCTCAAGCCAGTACTTTCGACAGAAACACACGGCAATGTTGTTTTTATGCGGCACCGGCTTGAACAGGTCATGTGATCTGATCACGCCGGCGTGACGGTCGACTCCAAAGGGTTAATATTAAATACATATAAGTATTTTTACAACTTGTATTTAGAAATACTCTGTTGTAATTATTGATGCATAGGCCTACATGTGTTCATCCATTTAATGTGGCATCTGCTATAATGGGGTTAATGTATGATATTACTTAAATACAATACATTATAATATATGATATGATAATTACATTTTAGTTTTATTCATTTCTTATTTGCATAGTTTCTCATTATTATTATTTTTATCGCTCATTTTATTTTTGATTTTATTAATCTGTGTGAATCTGTGCTGTCCTGTTTTTCACTCTCACCCTGTTGCTGTTTGAACTACTGAATTTCCCCACGGGATTAATAAAGGTCCATCTTATCTTATCTTAATGTATAAGTTGATTTACTTAAATCTACTGTACAATATTACAAGAAATATACTGCATAAAGCAAACTATATACTTTATTTGATCTAAAATATTGATTTTTCTACAACGCCCATTGTGTATTTTGTGAATGAAGCGCCATCTCATGGTTAAATCCTGTAATTGAACAAATGGGGAAATTGGGCAACGCCCTCTAGCAATTTGGCAACACCCCCAGCCACTGGCATCCGCTGGGTTTTTGACTGGGACACACCCATTTGAGTCTGATCTGGAGTGCTACATCTGTATGTCAGTAAAACAAGGCTGTTTTGAAACATTTGACAGATTTATGCTTAACTCTCTCAAAAAGTTACTGAAAGATACACTTTTCTTTTTTAAAAGCTGACCACTACCATGCAAGTACTATGTTTTATTAGATTCAGTATGCTTAAATTCTCTGAGAAAGTTACTGAAAGATACACTTTTGTGTATAAAAGCTGAAAAAAGTAGATAATGAAGTACTTTGTTTTAGTAGATTTCGTCAAGCATCTGACTCGTAATGGTCCTCTCTAAATTTGATTTAGGGTTTGTTTTAAATGATTTGTGTGTACAGACACACACAAAACACTGAAAAACACAAAAAGAAGGACTGTAATACACATATATCAGACACGCTCCCCTTGCTATAATGATTTTTTATTTTTCACACACAAAATCAATAGTTATACTGATTGTAGCATCCCCAGTACCGTCTCCAGCTTAGAATTCCCCATATTACTGGAGATTCAGTCAAAATGTTCATGTGTATGCTGTTTTCGACACAAAGATGCATTACATCTACACACAGAGCATACAATGAGAGCAGATGATACACTTTTGATGTTTGTTTCATTTCTGAGGTAATGTTACACCTCTCGCCGCTCCTCACACCGCGTATCGCCGCTCCTCTCCGCGCCTGTGCTACCGGCGGAGATGTAAAGTGGATTCAATTACTTATTATTATTATTACACATTACTCCTGTTCTGGCTTCCTTACACTGGCTCCCTATAGAACACAGGATAGAAATTAAAATTCTTCTTCTCGCCTACAAAGCCCTTAATGGGCAGGCGCCATCTTACCTTAAAGAACTCATTATACCCTACTGTCCTACTAGGACATTGCGTTCCAAGAATGCAGGGTTGTTGGTTGTTCCTAGAGTCTCTAAAAGTACAATGGGAGCCAGAGCCTTTTCTTATCAAGCTCCACATGTGTGGAATCAGCTTCCAGTTTGTGTTCGGGCGGCAGACACCCTATCCGTTTTTAAGAGTGCGCTTAAGACCTTCCTTTTTGATAAAGCTTATAGTTAGGGCTGATTAGATTCAGCCCCTAGTTTTGCTGATATAGGCTTAGTTTGTCGGGGGACATCTTACTTCTTCCTTCTCTCTGTCTATACCCGTGTACTCTCATGTTCCGATGAACCCAGCTTCCCCAAATGTCTTTCTTTTTGGGGTCTATATATGCTGGGATCCGGAGTCATGGATGATCCTGCGGTCTTGTGTCCTGGATCGCGAGCGCTGGATCTTGAGTCGTGGCTGTGGTCCTGGATCATCGGTCCTGGATGGATATCCTCGTGGATTCATCTTCCTATTATACACACATGCATTTCCAAACATTTGGACTACCTATGTTGCAAATGTATTATCTTTTCAATTTACACACGGCATCTATTGCACGTCTGTCCGTCCTGGGAGAGGGATCCCTCCTCTGTTGCTCTCCCTGAGGTTTCTCCCATTTTTCCCTTTAAACTGGGTTTTCTTTGGACGTTTTTCCTTGTACGATGTGAGGGTCTAAGGACAGAGGGTGTCGTATCGTCATACTGATATTCTGTACACACTGTGAAGACCACTGAGACAAATGTAACATTTGTGATATTGGGCTATATAAATAAACATTGATTGATTGATTGATAAATAGCCGGTGTAACGCGATGGGATTACCTTCTCTACTCTGCTGTGCTGCTGTAGCTGAGGCCTGGTTCCACCTCTAATCTCCCTTTCGCGAAGTTTGCTGGTGACTCTAGAACAGCTGACAATGTATGTGTGTTGATTAAGAGGAAAAGGTGCTTGGTATTTTTATTGTTGTTACTATCAGGAAATGTACAGCCAAATCCAGGTCCACCTAGCCGTATTAGTCAAATAGCTACTCCTGCTGATTTGATATCTAGATCTGGGCTAGGTTTAATTCATTTAAATGTGCGTAGTCTGTTACCTAAATTAGATTTTGTCCATATCTGGACGAGTTTGACTGATGCTGATGTCATTGTCTTATCAGAAACGTGGCTAGATAAATCCATTTTGGCCTCTGACATATACATAAATGGTTACAGTGTATATCGTATTGACCGGCCTAAAAAAGGTGGTGGCGTTGCCATTTATGTGAAAAATAAGTTTTGTGTAACTAATATGGTTTCCAAATCTGTTAGTTAACAGCTAACATGTTTAGCCGTGAATATTGAGGTAACAAAGGGTCAACAGGTCATGGTGGTGGGCTGCTACAGGGCCCCTTAGGCTGTCAAGAACTCTTTATCGTCATTGGCAAAACTGTTATCACAACTTTCCTACAAGGAAATAGTGCTGCTTGGTGATTTTAATTGGGACTGGTTAACTTCTGTGTCAGAGGATTTTAAAAACCTGTGTACCTCATTGAATTGTACCCAGATTATAGACAGTCCTACTCGCCCAAATATTAAGTCCCCAAATAAATCCTCCTTAATTGATCTAATTTGAACAAATGTTCCACATAAATACTCATCTGTGGGAGTATTTGCTAATGATGTGAGTGACCACTGTGTTGTAGCCACAATTAGGGACACTAAGGTCCAAAAGGTTAAACCACGTATCATCATAAAGAGAGACAAAAAACACTTTGTGGAGCAGGGTTTTTTACATGATCTGTTTGATTTTGATTGGGGTAAAATCAATCTCTGTGCTGATGTAGAAACTGCATGGTCTTATTTTTATCTTGGTTTTATGAAAATTATAGATAGACATGCACCTCTGCGTAAATTTAGAGTGAAGGGACGAAACAATCCCTGGTTTTCTGCTAAGCTGTCCAGTCTCCTTCATGAGAGAAATAATGCTTGGGCTAAGGCTAGGAAATCAGGCTCAGAGGTAGAATGGCTACGTTTTAGGCAGCTAAGAAATAGCTTCACATCTCAATTAAAAAGTGCTAAATCAAAGTACTATTTGTCGGTTACCACAGAAAACCTGAATAATCCTAGGACATTTTGGAAAGCCATAAAATCGATTTCCACTGGTGATATCCCAAATGAGCTACCTCCGTGCCTTACCACAGCATCTGGCACTATATCAGACAGGGCTACCATGTTAAATTGCTTTAATAAGCATTGTGTGTCTTGTGGCTCTCTGTTTGGCTGTGTGGCTCCTGTGAACGCTCCTTGACTCTGAACAATGTGGTCTGGAAAACCCTTTCAGTTTTACTCCTTTAACTATTGGTATTGTTCATGAAGCATTATCCAAGCTAGATCCTAGAAAACCGGCTGGCCCGGACAACTTAGAAGCTTTCTTTTTAAAGATAGCTGCAGATTGTATCGCTCCACCTCTCACTTCTCTTTTTAACCTCTCCCTCAGCACGAACACAATTCCAAAAGTATGGAAGTCTGCTTATGTCTTGCCTTTACTGAAAGGAGGAGAGGCAACTATTTTAAATAACTATAGGCCAATCTCTAAATTGTCAGTTCTGGCTAAGGTGCTCGAACGCTAAGTGAGTGAACAAGTAAAGGAGTTTTTATGTATAAATGATATCCTGTGTAAACATCAGTCAGGATTCAGAAAGAAACACAGCACCATCACTGCGACAATGAAAGTGGTAAATGACATTACTACAATTTTAGATTAATCAGCAGAGTTGTGCAGCTCTGTTTATTGACCTTTCCAAAGCGTTTGACACCGTTGATCATCGCATCTTAAAGCAGAGGCTACTCAGTATTGGCATATCCGGCAATGCAGTGGGGTGGTTTGTGAACTACCTCTCTGAAAGGTCCCAATGTGTTCACTGTGATGGGCTGTCTTCTGAGTGGTTAAACATTTCTAATGGTGTACCACAAGGCTCTGTTTTAGGTCCACTTTATTCTCCATATATATTAACAGCGTAGGTGATAATGTGGATGAAGCTACTTTACATTTTTATGCGAATGATACTGTGATGTACTGTGCAGGTCCCTCCATTAAAGAGGCTGTTGTTAAATTACAGGCTGTTTTTAACATTATTCAGACTCAGCTCTCTGAGCTTAAGCTTCTTTTAAATGTGGATAAAACCAAGGTAATGCTCTTTTCAAAAGCTAAAAAGACACCAGAGCCTGTTTTAGATATTGTAACTACGCAAGGAACAAAACTTGAAGTTGTTGCCTGTTACAAATACCTTGGTATCTGGCTTGATGATTGTCTCTCTTTTAAACTTCATGTCAAAAACCTGCTTAAAAAACTGAGGGTTAGGCTAGGTTTCTTTTTCAGAAACAAGTCCTGCTTCTCGCTTGAGGCCAGGAAAAGGCTAGTCACTGTGACCTTTGTACCTGTGCTGGACTATGGTGATTTGTTGTTTATGAATGCACCTTTCAATTACCTGAGCAAATTGGATGCTGCATATCACAGTGCTCTGAGATTTGTCACAAATTGTAAAGCGCTGACTCATCACTGTACCCTGTATACCAAGGCAGGTTTACCATCACTCTCTGTACGGAGGCTCAGTCATTGGTACACTTTTATTTATAAAGCTATGTTGGGCAAACTCCCGTATTATATCTGATCGCTGATAACACAGAGAGTTGCAGGCAGCTATTGTCTGAGGTCACATGATGTGGTCTTGTTAGATGTGCCAAGAGCAAGGACTGTCTCAGGTAAGACATCTTTTATGTGCGCAGCTCCACTTGCTTGGAACAATCTTCAGCAAGAATTGAAACTGAGCAATCTCATTCCTCTGCATGTTTTTAAAGCTAGGGTAAATGAAATGCTTGCTGATACAATGGGCACTTGTAAATGTCTATAAATATGTATCCTGTAAATATAATGTATAATGTCCTTTATTGTTTTATGTTTCATGTGGAACCTATATGCTGCAGGTCTCCATTGAAAAAGAGATCTATGATCTCAATGGGACCAATCTGGTTAAATACAGGTTTGAAATGAAATGAAATGAAAGGCCTTGGGGAAGTTGAAAAATATGTGGCTTCAGCTGAATACTTTGTCAATCATCAAATGTATTTGTATTTATTGTATTTATTATGTTCAGTAGGATTTGGAAGTGCAGCCCAAAATATTTGTTGATCTTCTTTATTGGTATTTATTAATTTGATATTATTTATATAAATGTATAATTTATTTTATTTATATTTATATTGTTTTTTCAGTTGAATTATACTTAAGCTTCAGGGTAATCAACTGTTAAAAAGATACTGTTCAAATTACTATTATTTTTTAAAAGTTCAATAAATTGATGTTTTCAAAGTCAATGAATAATCGTATTTAATAATCGTGATATCAATATTGACCAAAAATAATCATGATTATGATTTTTGCCTTAATCGAGCAGCGAGGTCCCGATCATCGCTGATTGAAGTTTATTTGTTATTGTCAGCCTCAATATTATGAATGTTTTTCTACATTTTAATCCCAATACATGTAAATGATCATGGGCAATGGTAAAATAAACATGTGTTAGCACTCAACAACATTTATTTGTGTTCTTGTTCTATTATATCGTCAGTGTGTTGGAGGATCAAATCTTTTATGTGTCAGTAAAACCTTCTCTCCTTTTTCTCTCTCTCACTCCCTCTCTCTCTCTCTCTCTCACACACACACACACACACACACACACACACACACACACGCACGCACACGCACACACAAACACACACACGACAGCTCTGTCTTTTTGTTTGAAGTTAATTAACAAATGAACATATCATTACCAGAATACTGGTCAAGCTGAAGTCCACACAGGTCAAAAATTACTACTTTTTCCACACAATGTAATATTTTCCAGTTTTATTCTGTATTCAATTATTTAATATCTTTTAGTTACATATGTTTTACTACATTAAATAATGTCTAATCTTTCTTCAGCCATTACACAGTGCATTCGGACTCAGCAACAATAGCAAACATATGTCCATCTTAACAGAGGTTTTTTAGAATATAACTCAACCCCAGCCCATCATTACAGTATTTTAGAATCACACGAGCAAGACTTAAGTATCTTAAGGGTAACAATGAGCTTGATAGATTTTCTAAACCAGGGGTATAAGAAGGCATAAATCACTGGGTTCAGACAGGAGTTAAAATACAGCAACCAGACTAGAATGGGTGAGGTTGAACTACTATTTTCAATATCCTCACCTATCAGGGATGGAGTGTAATATGGAAAAAAACATATTAGAAACACAAGGACAACAACACCAAGAGTCCTGGCTGCTTTCATCTCAGATTTCTTAGCAGTTGCACCAACTGAACGTTGCATAGTGACAGCTCTAACATGGGATCGCACGGCTCGAGCCTGAGACACAGCCACCACAAAGACTCTCATATACAGAACTATGATAACCATAATGGGGACAATGAAGGTAACAACTAAGTCAACAGCTCCTGTGATATTGTCAATGACAGCTACACACTCTCCATGGCAAGAATTATGTGAGTCGGGTTGTCTCAGAAAGTCCTTTAAAATTAGACAATTATAGATAACAGAGCCAATCCAACACAGACAGATGCAGATTTTTGTTCTGTTCAGAGTTACTCTGATGGTGTAAAGTAGAGGGTCACATATAGCAAAATAACGATCAATGGATATGAGCACCATGTTTCCAACCGTTGCAGATACAACAGTAAAAGTAACTATATTATACAGAACACACATCAGGTCACCCAAGTACCAGCAAGCCTCTGTTAAAAGGATTTCAACAGGCATCAAAATGAGGGCCACAAGGAAGTCTGAGACAGCCAGGGAGAGGGTGAGGAGGTTAGTGGGGGTGTGGAGCTGCCTGGAAAAGAAGAATGTCATCATAAATAAGATTATCAACAATAGCTTGCAACAACAAACAGCAGTAAAACACAAACAAAGAAATTAATGGATATGCATTTGTTGTTGAGTGCCTGCTTTAACTATTTTGTCACAAAACGTCAGGTTTGAATATGTTATCATTTAAAACAGAACAACTATTATCTGAGACATTCATTAAAAGGAATATATGCGTTGCTAAATCATGTTAATTTTCCATCATTGATATATACAAGCTTAAGCTGAAAGTTTGTCTGTGCCTGAAGTGGGAGATAGAGATGATGACCAGCAGGTTGAGAGCTGCAGTGATCAGAGCGATGAAGGACTGCAGGATGTAAGCGAGCAGGACATCTGCCTGAGCTGGCGTAGGCTTCCTGCAGGATTTGTTGAAGAGTTGTGGAAAGCAGAGTTCATCCATTTGGGAAGTCTCCATCTGCAGAGAGACGTGTTGAGAAGCTGCTGTGTTCTGGCAAAGCTCAACGTTCTACAGCTGATATATCTCTTCTCATCCGTCCTGCCCCTACTGTTACTTTCTCTCTATCAAAGACTGAAATCCCTAAGCTCTACTTTGTTTGCTGCAGTCATCTTCATCTCAGTCTTCATCACTTCCATACAACTTGTTGTTTTCATAATTCCCGGCATTGACATCATCTTATTTGATTATGATGCCCACTTTTTCCTAGTCATCAAGAGTGGTTTTACAGTATAATGAATCTTAAAAGATTATCATTTTTCGTGAAGTATTGAAACCAAGTGGGCCATGCTGATAAGTTACATTGTGGGAGTGGCTCCTCAGAGTTATGGTCAAAGGATCAATGAAGCCAACTTGATTCAATGGATTAGGTCATTTAGCCTTTTGGGCCTGGTTGTTCCAGGGTTATTTATGAAACAAAAACGACATAAAGGCAAGAGATTGGGAAGGCCAATGAGATTGACTGTTGGATCGTCTCAAGAAAGGTCTGGCAGCCCCCAGATGACTCAGGAAAGGGACACAGGGTTTCAGAGTGTTCAGCTCAGGAGGAGAGCTGCTGATATCCTGATACTGTCAGGCACTATGAAGGGCTCCCAAACACATCCAAAATGTTGTTGATGGATAATGAAAAGTTGGAAGATTATAGGGAAGCTTTGCCCATATCCCAATATCACAGCGCCAGGTATGGATGAGATTTGCCCAGGAATATTAAAGGCTCTAGACATTGTTCAGGTTTCTGGCAGACATGTCTCCTCAATCTTGAGTGATGGTCAAGGGCTAACTCCTCTTTTATATCAAGGTATCATGTTGCTCAACCACCCAGGAAAAGCTTATGCCAAGGTACTCAAAGGAAGATCTGACCAATTGTGTTGAACATCTTGCTGTCGTGCTTAGCTGTCCCCCTTTGTTAGAAGCATCATTATACTTCCTCTACATAGTAAAACCATTTACTTCTGAAAGGATTAATGAAAGGGTGTCAGAGGCCTCGGTGTGGTGAGACAAGGAATTCCTAACTTTTCACATGGAATTCACAAATTATGGTAAATATTTACATCTTACAATATGTTTTTTCCTTTACCTTTTCCATTAACATACACAAACACACACAGCAGCATAGGACAGACAGGGCCCCGAGTAGAGGGCTCCACCTGTGCTTATATAACTATAAAAATAGATATATATATTTATGTAGAGCTCTGAAAAAATTAAGAGACCTCGTTTTACTATTGGTAAAAATACCTATAATGTAAACTAACGGTTTTGCAAAGTAAAATGATGTTCTTTTCTTTGTGTTTTACTTGTAAATGGTCTTAGATATACGGTACTTTTTTGTAATAATAAAAGTCATTTTCTGTATTTTAGCTTTACTTTATCATTTTTAAAAGATAATTATTGTGTTTTTTAGAGGTTTATGACTCTATTCTAACAAATAATATATGTTAAAAGAAAGATATTTCATGTAAAATTACAGTCATAGAGGCTACTTGTGGTAAGGTAAGTTACTGTTTCTTTACATGTTATCTCCGTATTTTAATTTACAGTTTTTTTCCTTTTTTTAACGGACATTTTCTGGCACCCCCATTGCCAGAAAATAACCGTTTTTTTACAAAAAATTGTTTACAGTTTAGCATGCCTTTCAACTAAACGCCTCGTTTTTATGAACTGGAAAGTCAGAAAGCCCAACTTCTTCAATTTAAATAGATGGCTGGAGGACTTCCTAAACATCTTAAGTATGGAAGATGCTGCTTTCTCCCTGTTATATTTGGTTAAGCCAGAAAACAGGCTCTTGGATAAGATAAGGGTTTTCCTGAGGCCTGTACTACGAAGCTGGTTCAACCTAACCTGGATATGTTGGAGTTAGCCGGTTGGCCTAATCCAAAACATACGCGCTGTCGCTAAACTGTACTACGACGCTGGTTATCAAGTGGATCGCTCAAGCCAGCCGTGTCCTATCTAGTTAGGTGCGCGTTCACATGAAAGGGGTGGTATTTGGAGCATTCGACCAATCACAAACATGGAGAAGGGCACTGACAGCGCAGCGTCATACTTCCTGAATGAAAAGTGAACTTTAATACTAGTTAAATATGAAGTTAAACTGTAAACATCCATGACTTAAACACTTTATCCAGGATAAAAGCCACATACAGTAGCCTAACCCTAACCTGCAAGGTGAATACAGCTGGTAAAAGTAAAAGTGTTTGAATGTGTACATTAACAGGTTTATGATATCACTGCCCCGTCTAAAACACGATCTGACTTTAATTACATTTGTCTCGAGTGTTTCGTCAACTTAATGTGTTGCTTACATAATATTTATGCATACAGTATGTGACACTGTGAGTGTTGCATGGCCAGATACGGCTCAGCTGACTCAGATAAGGAGATATATGATACATTATGATGTGATAGGAATGATTATGGGACACATCGACATCTGCACTCAGTGTACTTATGTTGTGGCCGATATTTAAGTAAGCTTTCTTAACGCTAATGTTATAATAGTCAGATTGCTCTGAAGATGGGAGGTGATATTCTATTAATTTTCACGTTCACACAGTCGGTGATTTTTGCCGGCCGTCTTTCCTGCAACGGCAGTTTTTCTGTATTTCCTTTCTCCTGTAATATGGCTTGCTCGATTTAAACTCCGCGCATTGCGCTCTGATTGGTCAGCAGGCGGTGCTTTCACTGAGTTGATCTCTTAGCTTGCAACCTAACCTGCTCGGGAGCAGGTTAGCCGCACAGCATAAGTTACCATGGAGATCTAGTCTGCTAAAAAGAGAACCAGCGTCATAGGACCAGAAAGCCGGAGTTTTCCCTGAAGTTAGCCGGTTAAGCGAAGATCCAGCTTCGTAGTACAGGCCTCTGGACTCAAACCATCTCGGCTGCCAATAATACATATAATAATTCTAATAATGTTAATAAATAAAGAGAAATAAAGATAAATAAACTATGAAGAAACAGAAAAACAATGGTAATAATAATGGATATATATATATATTTATTTATTTGACTATTTATCCATTTATTTATCGATTGTAAATGTTTTTGTTTTATAATGTAGTGCCGAGAGACGGGAGTCGGAGGCGGGGTATCAAAGTTACAAGCTATACTTTTATTTAGCATCTGAACACACATGTAAACAACTTCATGCCCGGGAAGTGAAGAGCGGCGGAAACAGGAAGTACGGCTCACTCAAATGTCCGTGCGGAACAATACCCCAACCCATAGATCCGTGGGTAAATAATGTCAATCACCACACAAGCCCCCCCAGTATTCACCCATAGTCAAAACCCTCGTGCCTGGGAGGAAGGACCACCAGACCCCGGCGCGTACGGACCACAGGGGCCGAGGAGGGCGGGGCAGGAGACGAGGGCAGGGGTGCCAACGAGGGCGAGAGCATCCCCACAGGGGGTGGGGGGCGGGCCAAGGGAGGACGGCCCGACGTGGGGGCAGAGCCAACTCCAACGGCCTGGAAATGTCCACGTGAGCAGGCTTAATCCGATCAACGGACACAGTCTCAGGCCTGCCACCAACGTCCACCACCAGGCTCTTGTCCCCGTGACGTATGACCCTGAACAGACCGTCGTAAGGGGGCCGCAGGGGACCGCGGTGTGCGTCGTGGCGAAATAAAAACGAAATCTGCCGACTGTAATCCGGGGGACACCCGGAAAGTTGGGTTGCTGTGCTGCGACGTGGGGATGGGCGTGAATGTCCCGGCGGTCTCCAGCAGGGAGGAGCGCTGCCCGGCTGCAGACCAGGGCACAGTGGCGGTGAGAATGAATTCCCCGGGGACCCGTAGCGTCTGGCCATAGACGAGCTCTGCCGACGAGGACTGCAGGTCTTCTTTGGGGGCACACCTGAGGCCGAGCATAACCAACGGGAGCTTATCCACCCAGTTGCCGTCTGTCAAGCCGGCACGCAGTGACGCCTTCATGGATTGTGTGAGCGGTGAAACCCAATCCGTTAGCCTGGGGGTGATATGAGGTGGTGCAGTGCAGCTTGACCCCCAAACCCACAGCAACAGCGTTCCACAGCTCCAAGGTGAACTGAGAACCGCGGTCAGAGGAGAGGTCAGACGGTGTCCCGAAGAGCGCCACCCACGTGCCGATGAAAGCGCGGGCGACGTCGGAAGCTGATGTTGAGGCGAGGGGAACGGCCTCGGGCCAGCGGGTCGTCCTGTCCACCATCATAAACAGATAGGTGAAACCGTGAGAGGGGGGAAGCGGACCTACGAGGTCGACATTGACATGGTCAAACCTCCTCTCAGGAACCTCAAAAAGTTAAAAAGGGGCCCTAGTATGGCGGTGGACTTTGGCCCGTTGCCACGCACGAGTCGACCCAGGACCTCACGTCCTTCTTAAGCCCCTGCCACACGAACTTCTGCGACAACAACTTCACGGACGGCTTCCTACCGGGGTGGGAAAGATTGTGAACCGCCTCAAAAACGGGTCGACGCCAGTCCGCAGGGACCAGCGGTCGAGGCTGGCCAGTGGAGACGTCACACCACAGATTTGCGCCAGAGTCACCGACCGTGACCTCCTCCAGGCGTAATCCCGTGACCGAGGCCTTGAGGGTCTGGACCCCGTAGTCAGAGGCCTGGTCAGCGCCCATGCGGAGGTAATCGAGGCCCAGCTGCACAGCTCCGATGACAGCTCTGGAGAGGCAGTCCGCGACCACGTTAGCCTTGCCAGCGACGTGTCATATGTCCGTGGTGTACTCGGAGATGTACGAAAGCTGGCGTTGCTGTCGGGCGGACCACGGCTCGGCCACCTTGGACATGCAGAAGGTCAGTGGCTTGTGATCCACGAACGCCGCAAACTCCCGGCCTTCCAGCAGGAAACGGAAGTGGTGAACCGCCAAATAGAGACCAAGGAGTTCCCCGTCGAAAGCGCTATACTTGCCCTCCCTGGGAGTCAACTGGCGCCGTCGACCCATTGTTCATGCACCGCGTCCACTGCGTAGTCAGACGCGTCGGTGGTGATAGCGATGGGGGCCCTGTGTGACGGGTGAGCCAACATGGCGGCTTCGCTGAGTGCGGCTTTGGTGGCGTTGAAAGCGACCTCCCTTTCAGCCATACAGTCTATGGCCTGAGGGCCTCGTACAGCGGGTGCATGGTGTGGGCCGCCCGGCGGATGAACCGGTGATAAAACGTCACCATCCCGAGGAACTCTCGGAGCGCCCGAGCTGTAGGCGGTCGTGGAAAAGCAAACACGGCCTCCACTTTCGACGGGAGGGGTGCGGCCCCATCCTTGCTGATGAGGTGCCCAAGGAAATAGATGGAGGACATCCCGAACTGACACTTCGCCGGGTTTATAATCAGGCCGTGTTGGTTGAGCCTCGCGAAAAGGACCCGGAGATGTGCCTGGTGCTCTTTGGAGGAGGAGCTGGTGACCAGGATGTCGTCTAAATAGACCAAGATGAATGGCATGTCTCTGAGCGCTGAATCCATCTGCCGCTGAAAGGACTGAGCTGCGTTCTTAAGTCCAAACGGCATACGCAGGAACTCGAAAAGCCCAAATGGCGTAATTACCGCAGTTTTGGGGACGTCCGAGGGGTGCACCGGAACCTGGTGGTAGCCCCGCACCAGATCCACCTTGGAGAAAACCAGCTTGCCCGCCAGGTGTGCAGAAAAGTCCTGGATGTGAGGGACCGGGTAGCGGTCTGGCATAGTGGCGTCGTTAAGTCGGCGGTAGTCACCACACGCTCGCCAGCCACCGGCTGATTTAGAGACCATGTGAAGTGGTGAAGCCCAAGGGCTGTCTGAGCGGCGGATGATGCCCAGACGCTCCATGTTGACGAACTCGCGACTGCCAGCATGTCAGGGTTCAGCTGCCGGGCCCTAGCGTAGACAGGGGGGCCTTCAGTGTCAATGTGGTGCTCTAACCCCGTGTTTGGTAGTGGCAGCGGAAAAGGTGAGCTGCGTCAAGTCGGGAAACTCACTGAGAAGGTGCTGGAACTTGTCGCCCTGTGAGCTGGAGAGCCCGCTGAATGACGCCTCGCCGCGGGTACACGTGAACGAGGCAAACGTCAGTGCATCCACAAGGCGGCTGTTCTTGACATCCACCAGCAGTCCATGAGCGCACAGGAAGTCTACGCCGAGGAGAGCGAAGGAGATGTCAGCCGTGACGAAATCCCACTTAAACCGCTGACCCTGGAAGCACAGGTCCACTGTCTTTGCGCCATAGTTGCGAATAGGGGTTAGCGGACGTTAAAGGTGGGCCGTGGCCTCCACCGGCAGCGTCCTCCACGGTAGCCGGCAGGACGGTCCGCTGGGCTCCTGTGTCACAAAGGAGTCTATGACCAGAGAGGGTGTCCCTGATGAACAGGAGCCGGTTGGATGTGCCCACCCTCGCGGCCACTACCGAGCGCAGGCCTTGGCGTTTCCCGTCACCGTAGGTGCAGGGAGGACGGCACATCTTGGCTTTCGCCCGGTAGCGTGCATGGTAATAACACAGGCCAGGGCTGGAGTTGCTGACGTCGGCCCCGGAGCTTCTGCTAGGTGGCATGCCTGTTTCAGGGAAGGTGCCGCTGCGTGTCGGGGCCAGCACCTCCGGGGCAAAACGCTGGGTTGCCAGGAAGAACCGGTCGGCTTCTTCGGCCAAAGCGTGGGGCTCAGTAATAGCCGTGTTAGCGAGCGCTGTCTGTACATGCGGCGGCATGTGCCGAAGAAACAGTTCTATGAACAAAAAAGTAGGTTCTTCCGTACCCAGCAGGCTGAGCATCATCTCCATGTGGTCAGAAGGCTTGTTGTCCCCCAGGATATAGCGAGCAGGCGTCGGGCCCGTTCTGACTGTGACAGCTCAAAAGTCTTTAGCAGGAAAGCCTTGAACGCTGCATATTTATCCTGGGCAGGAGGAGATGTAATAAAGCCCACCGTTCGGGTCGCAGTGGAGCTCCCCAGCGCCGAAACGACGTGAAAATAGCGTGCTGCGTCGTCAGTCACTCCGCGGAGGGCGAACTGAGCCTCCGCCTGAGCGAACCATGCAGCCGCAGATGTCTCCCAAAACTCCGGCAGTTTAAAAAAAACGGCATTACTTGCCATGCTCGGTTCAGTCTCGGATCCTTCAACGAGACTTATGTCGGGGTCACCAATGTGGTGCCGAGAAACGGGAGTCGGAGGCGGGGTATCAAAATTACAAGCTATACTTTTATTTAGCATCTGAACACACATGTTAACAACTTCATGCCCGTGAAGCGAAGAGTGGCGGAAACAGAAAGTCCGGCTCACTCAAAGGTCCGTGCGGAACAATACCCCAACCCATAGATCCGTGGGTGAATAAAGCCAATCACCACAATAATAATGAGGAAACAATGAAGTATATCTATGTTATGAAGCAAATCATGTATAAATACAAAGCCATATGCATACATAAAATGTAACTGACACTGTAATCCCCGTGCCCTTCATGTTATTGTCCTGTTCTGTTTGTGGTGTGTGTGAGCCATGTCCTTGTCCATATGTTTTTGTCTTTGAAAATGTCTAATAAAATATAAATTAAAAAAATTAAAAAAACACTATGGACAAACATTACGCGATGCCATCTCGGCATCATTTCACCAGATCTACACTGCTCGCCCCAGGGTTCGAGTTATAATATGAGCTTCATGGGGGTCTTTAAAACTATAACGTGTGTACACACACACACACACACACACACACACGCACACACACACACACACGCACACACACAGCAGCAGCACTCTAATTGCTACAAACTTAAATATGAAAAGGTTCAACTATACGCTCACCACATAACACATCATCTCGGCTCACAGGCATAGATTGCACAATAATTCATTGCACACCTTGGAGGTGAAGTGCAGGAATATTGTCATTCAAGAGAGAATACGATGCGTTCTTTTGGAAAACATGTTTTTCTTTTAGCCTATTTACCTCGTTAACATAAATAATACTCGTTACTTTGACAGATGCATTATTTGTGATTAAAATAATGGTAGTTGGTAATGTATTAGCGACCCACAGATATATGATTTCACTGCGATCATGGGAGCTCAGACCCCTCCTCATGGGAGCTCAGCTCCCATTGGCTCCCACATAACTTGAACACTGGCCTGCCCTTCATGACAAATGCTGTGGGGAAGTTGAAAAATATGTGGCTTCAGCTGAATACTTTGTCAATAATCAAATGTATTTGTATTTATTGTATTTATTATGTTCAGTAGAATGTGGAAGTGCAGCCCAAAATATTTGTTGATCTTCTTTATTGGTATTTATTAATTTGATATTATTTATATAAATGTATAATTTATTTTATTTATATTTGTATTGGTTTTTCAGTTGAATTATACTTAAGCTTCAGGGTAATCAACTGTTAAAAAGATACTGTTCAAATTACTATTATCTTTTTAAAGTTCAATAATTTGATGTTTTCAAAGTCAATGAATAATCGTATTTAATAATCGTGATATCAATATTGACCAAAATAATCGTGCTTATGACGTTTGCCTTAATCGAGCAGCCCTAGCAAGGTCCCGATCATCGCTGATTGAAGTTTAATTTGTATCGTCAGCCTAAATATTATGAATGTTTTTCTACATTTGAATCCCTCATTAATGGTAAAATAAACATGTGTTGGAACTCAACAAGATTTATTTTTGTCTTGTTATATTATATCGTCAGTGTTTTGGGAACCAAATCTGATATGTGTCAGTAAAACCTTCTCTCCTTTTTCTCTCTCTCTCTCACAAACACACACACACACAGACACACACGCACACGCATCACACAGGACAGCTCTGTCTTTTTGGAATACTGGTCAAGCTGAAGTCAACACAGGTTAAAAACGACTACTTCTTCCACACAATGTAATATTTTCCAGTTTTATTTTGTATTCATATTAATCTTTTAGCTACATATGTTTTACTACATTAAATAATGTCTAATCTTTCTTCAGCCATTACAGAGTGCATTCGGACTCAGCAACAATAGCAAACATATGTCCATCTTAACAGAGGTTTTTTAGAATATAACTCAACCCCAGCCCATCATTACAGTATTTTAGAATCACACGAGTAAGACTGAAGTATCTTAAGGGTAACAATGAGCTTGATAGATTTTCTAAACCAGGGGTATAAGAAGGCATAAATCACTGGGTTCAGACAGGAGTTAAAATACAGCAACCAGAGTAGAATGGGTGAGGTTGAACTACTATTTTCAATATCCTCACCTATCAGGGATGGAGTGTAATATGGAAAAAAACATATTAGAAACACAAGGACAACAACACCAAGAGTCCTGGCTGCTTTCATCTCAGATTTCTTAGCAGTTGCACCAACTGAACGTTGCATAGTGACAGCTCTAACATGGGATCGCACAGCTCGAGCCTGAGACACAGCCACCACAAACACTCTGATATACAGAACTATGATAACCGTAATGGGGACAATGAAGGTAACGACAAAGTCAACAGCTCCTGTGATATTGTCAGTCACAACTACACACTCTCCATGGCAAGAATTATGTGAATCAGGTTGTCTCAGAAAGTCCTTTAAAATTAGACAATTATAGATAACAGAGCCAATCCAACAAAGACAGATGCAGATTTTTGTTCTGTTCAGAGTTACTCTGGTGGTGTAAATGTAGAGGGTCACATATAGCAACATAACGATCAATGGATATGAGCACCATGTTTCCAACAGTAGAAGAGGTAATGATAAAAGTAACAATTAAATACAGAGCACACATCAGGTCACCCAAGTACCAGCAAGCCTCTGTTGAAATGATTTTAAAGGGCATCAAAATGAGGCCCTACAAGGAAGTCTGAGACAGCCAGGGAGAGGATGAGGAGGTTAGTGGGGGTGTGGAGCTGCCTGGAAAGGAAGAATATCATCATAAATAAGATTATCAACAATAGCTTGTAACAACAAACAGCAGTAAAACACAAAAAAAGGCATTTGAATGGATATGCATTTGTTGTTGAGTGCCTGCTTTAACTATGTTGTCACACAACGTCAGGTTTGAATATGTAATCATTTAAAACAGAACATCTATTAACTGAAACATTCATTAAAAGGAATATATGCGTTGCTAAATTATGTTAATTTCCTATCATGAACATATACAAGCTTAAACTGAAAGTTTGTCTGTGCCTGAAGTGGGAGATAGAGATGATGACCAGCAGGTTGAGAGCTGCTGTGATCAGAGCGATGAAGGACAGCAGGATGTAAGCGAGCAGGACATCTGCCTGAGCTGTCGTAGGCTTCCTGCAGGAGTTGTTGAAGAGTTGTGGAAAGCAGAGTTCATCCATTTGGGAAGTCTCCATATGCAGAGAGACGTGTTGAGAAGCTGCTGTGTTCTGGCAAAGCTCTCTGTTCTACAGCTGATATATCTCTTCTCATCCGTCCTGCCCCTACTGTTACTTTCTCTGTAGCTAAGACTGAAATCCCTCAGCTCTACTTTGTTTTCTGCAGTCATCTTCATCTCAGTCTTCATCATTTGCTTCCATGCATCAGATGTAATTGTCACGATCTGTCTCTATGGTGTCTTGTCTAGATCTATTTTTGGTTTTCTGTCTGCGTTTTGTCCTGTTTAAATCTGTCTGTGGTTCCCTGTCGTTAGTTTCCCTGGTGTGTCTAATTTACCCGATTGTGTTCACCTGGTGCCCCCATGTTTTCTCCTCCCTCCTCACCTGTGTCTTGTTTGTATGATTAGTCTTGTGTGTATTTAAGTTGTGGTTTTTTCTGTCTGTCTTTGTCGGTTCGTCTTTTGTTGGTGACTGAGTTCTGTTTTGTCTGTTAGTTTCATTATCCTTGAAATAAAGGTTTATCAGAGTTATCTGCATTTGGGTCCTGCTTCCTTCACTCAACCGTGACAGTACGAACCGACCAGAAATGGACCCAGCAGATGATCCTTTTGAGGTGGAACTACAACATTTTTCCTTTTATTTGGCTTGCTGCTATGATTGGTGGAAGGGAGCGTCCAGTGTTCTGCAGAAGGAGGCCGCTCTGGTAGAGGCGCACCAGTTGGCTATGGAGAAACCAGACTTGGTGAAATTCTTACCTGGCTGGATTTTGAACTTCCTCTGGGTGTGTAATTTCCAGCCTGCTGACTACAAACGTCTCGGTGTGTTCCGTCTGGAGTCAACCCATGCTTCTGCCCCAGTTCCTGCTCCTGTCCAGGAGTCGTATTCTGGAACTCGTCTGGCTTATGGAGGTCCACGGAGTATTCAGGCGGCTGCTAAGAGGAGTCGCAAGGCCAAGCTAGCAGCCCGAGCCCCAAGAGCCATGGTTCCAGCCCCAGTCCTGAACCCAGCAACCATGGTTCCAGCTCTGGTTCCAGATCCAGCAGCCATGGTTCGGGCTCCAGTACTGGTCCCAGAAGCCATGGTTCCGGCAACAGAACTGGCCGACACAGCCATGGTTGCAGCCTCAGTCCTGGCCCCAACAGCCATGGTTTCGACTCCAGCCCCTCGTCTCCGGCCGACGCCAGCTCCCCGTGTCCTGTCGGCGTACCGGCCGACTCCAGCACCTCGTCTCCTGCTGGCTCTCCAGCCGACGCCAGCTCCCCGAGTCCTGTCAGCATACCGGCCGACTCCAGCACCTCGTCTCCTGCTGGCTCTCCAGCCGACGCCAGCTCCCCGAGTCCAGTCAGCATACCGGCCGACTCCAGCCCCCCGTGTTCTGTTGGCGAACCAACTCTCTCAAGTCACCCCTCCAGTTCCCTCTCGAGTCTCCTCTCGAGTTACCTCTCAAGTCCCCTCTCGAGTCTCCTCTCGAGTCCCCTCTCGAGTCTACTTTCAAGTCACCCCTCCAGTTCCCTCTCGAGTCCACTCTCAAGTCTTCTCTCCAGTTCCCTCTCGAGTTCCCTCTCGAGCTACCTCTCGAGTCACCTCTCGAGTTCCCTCTCGAGTCTCCTCTCGAGTCCCCCCTCCAGTTCCCTCTCGAGTCTCCTCTCGAGTCCCCCCCTCCAGTTCCCTCTCGAGTCCACTCTCAAGTCTTCTCTCAAGTTCCCTCTCAAATCCCCTCTCAAGTTCCCTTTCAATTCATCTCTCAAATCTCCTCTCGAGTCCCTGTTCAAGACACTTCTCAAGTCCCCTCTCGAGTTCCCTCTCGAGTCTCTTCTCAAGTCCTTCTCGAGTCCCCTCTCGAGTCCCCTCTCAAGTTCCCTCTCGAGTCTCCTCTCCAGTCACCTCTCGAGTTCCCACTCAAGTCCCTACTCCTGCCCCGTTGGAGGTTTCGCTTGGGACCCTGCCAGCTCCTTGTCCTGTCCCGTTGGGGGTCCCGCCGACTACTCTCCTGCCGGGGGTCCTGCCAATCCTATGTCCTGTGCCGTTGGAGGCCCCGCCGACTACTCTCCTGCCGGGGGTCCTGCCAACCCTGTGTCCTGTCTCGTTGGAGGCCCCGCCGACTACTCTCCTGCCGGGGGTCCTACCAACCCTTTGTCCTGTCTCGTTGGAGGTCCCGCCGTCAACTCTCCTGCCGGGGGTCCTGCCAATCCTATGTCCTATGCCGTTGGAGGCCCCACCGACTACTCTTCTTCTGGGGGTCCTGCCAACCCTATGTCCTGTGCCGTTGGAGGTCCCGACGACTGCTCTCCTGCCGGGGGTCCTGCCAACCCTGTGTCCTGTCCCGTTGGAGGCCCCGCCGACTACTTTTCTGTTGGGGGTCCTGCCAGCCCTATGTCCTTTTCCGTTGGAGGACCCGCTGAGAGTCCTGCCAATCCCATGTCTTGTTCCATTGGAGGTCCCGCCGTTACCTGTCTCGTCGGGGGTCCTGCCAACTCCTGGTCCTCTTCCGTGGGGGATCCTGCTGAAGCCTGTCCCACCGGCTCTGGTTCCTGTCCGGCCGATACCGGGTCCTGCCCGGCCTCCGGAGCTGTCCCGTCAGCGCCTTCCTGCCCGGCCTCCGGAGCTGTCCCGTCAGCGCCTTCCTGCTCGGCCTCCGGAGCTGTCTGGTCTTCGCCCTCGAGCCCGGCCCCCTGAGAGCCGCGGTCTTCGCCTTCGAGCCAGGCCCCCTGAGAGCCGTGGTCTTCGCCTTCGAGCCCGGCCCCCTGAGTGCCACGGTCTTCGCTCTCATGCTCGGCCCCCTGAGTTTGCCCGCTGTGGTCTTCGCCCCTCCATGGACTCTACCTTGCCCCCGGGCCGTCCGCCCGAGAACCCCTCCTTGAACTCTGCCTTGCCCCCGGGCCGTCCGTCCCGAGATCCCTTCCTGGTCCTCTGCTGTGCTCCTTGGTGGTCAGCTCAGTCCCGTCCTCCTGACCCCCTCCACCCACCCTGGTGGCCTAGTGATACGTCCCTCCGCTGGACCCCCTCCACCCACCCTGCTTGAGGTTTTGGACTTTTGTGGGGGTTTTTTAGGGACGTCTGGGATCCGTCTCTTGAGGGGGGGGGTACTGTCACGATCTGTCTCTATGGTGTCTTGTCTAGATCTATTTTTGGTTTTCTGTCTGCGTTTTGTCCTGTTTAAATCTGTCTTTGGTTCCCTGTCGTTAGTTTCCCTGGTGTGTCTAATTTACCCGATTGTGTTCACCTGGTGCCCCCATGTTTTCTCCTCCCTCCTCACCTGTGTCTTGTTTGTATGATTAGTCTTGTGTGTATTTAAGTTGTGGTTTTTCTGTCTGTCTTTGTCGGTTCGTCTTTTGTTGGTGACCGAGTTCACCGGTGAGTGTTCTGTTTTGTCTGTAGTTTCATTATCCTTGAAATAAAGGTTTATCAGAGTTATCTGCATTTGGGTCCTGCTTCCTTCACTCAACCGTGACAGTAATGGCTGCCGGATTTTGGCACTCCCCCACTAACATTGGACAGGACGGTCATCCTCTCACAAAAATGACCCTGGTGTTAGTTATTACCTTCATGTTTAACCATACAAAATCAATTTACTCTGGATTCATGGTGTATTAAAAGGGCAGGGGGGCTTCTAAATCTGGCAGAGCTGGTGGTATTGTTGCCGGATTTGGCACCCTCCAGTAATTCTTGCCAGGATGGTCATAATCTCATCAAAATCACACTGGTGTTACTTATTACCTTTTTGTGTAACTAAACAAAAGCATTTTACTCTGATCCCGTTAGAAACAATGTTTAAGCCCCTGTCACACTGTCCCGAAATTGACACCAGATGGACACACGAATATGGAATTGTGAATTTCGCACAAAGATGGCCCCGAAGTTGGTTAACAGCCAAGCAACAGCCGAAGCAAGTAAAATGCCTACAGAAGGCCACACGATGGCACCCGAACCACACACAAAAATATGGTCGTAGACTTTACTGATGATTTAGAATGTATCCAGACTCAACGTAAGAGCTTGTGCCTCTTCGGGGGGTGTTGACATTTAAACATACACTTTATTCTTTACTTTCTCCGTTTTTATATGTAGATTAGAAGATATTTATCTCCTTTAGGTTGTTTCCATTACATTACATTGCATTTAGCTGACGCTTTTATCCAAAGCGACTTACAATAAGTACATTCGACCAGGAAGACACAACCTTGAAGAAAACAGAATCATAAAGTACATCAGGTTTCATAGAGCCAAGTATTTCAAGTGCTACTCAACTGGCTATTGATAATCCAGTCCTTTATTAGTTTATAAGTGCTCTGTTAGCAGTTATTTGTTAGTAATTATATCGCTCGAGGTGGAGTCGAAAGAGATGAGTTTTCAGTCTGCGCCGGAAGGTGTGTAAGCTTTCTGCCGTCCTGATGTCAGTGGGGAGCTCATTCCACCATTTTGGAGCCAGGATATCAAACCCACGTGTTTTTGCTGATGGGAACTTGGGTCCCCCTCGCAGCGAGGGTGCAGCGAGTCGTTTGGCTGATGCAGAGCGTAGAGCACGCGCTGGGGTGTACAGTTTAACCATGTCCTGGATGTAGGAAGGGCCAGATCCATTCACAGCATGGTACGCAAGTAGCAGCGTCTTGAAGTGAATTCTAGCAGTTACCGGAAGCCATTGAAGGGAGCGGAGGAGCGGCGTAGTGTGGGAAAATTTAGGAAGGTTGAAGACCAGACGAGCCGCTGCATTCTGAATGAGCTGCAAAGGTCGGATGGCACATGCAGGTCGACCAGCCAGGAGGGAGTTGCAATAGTATAGGCGTGAGGTGACGAGAGCCTGGACCAGAACCAGCGTCACTTTCTGGGTCAGCTGGGGACGCATCCTCCTGATGTTGTAAAGCGTGTATCTGCAGCAGCGGGTTGTAGCAGCGATGTTTGCAGTGAAGGACAGGTTGTTATCTAGGATCACACCCAGATTCCTTGCACTCTGGGTCGGGGAAACAACAGAGGTGCTGATGTTGATAGTCAGGTCAAGAGTGGGACAATCTTTTCCCGGAAGGAAAAGCAATTCAGTTTTGTCAAGGTTGAGCTTGAGATGATGAGCGGACATCCACTGAGAGATGTCAGCTAAACAAGCAGAGATGCGTGCGACGACCTGGGTCTCTGAGCGGGGGAAAGGACAGAATTAATTGGGTGTCGTCAGCGTAGCAGTGGTATGAAAAACCATGCGGGCTAATGACAGATCCAAGCGAGTTTGTGTACAGGGAGAAGAGGAGGGGACCAAGAACAGAGCCCTGAGGGACCCCTGTAGTTAATTGACAAGGGTCCGGCTCGGACCCTCTCCAAGTAACCCTGTAGGTACGGTCTTTGAGGTATGAGGTGATGAGGGAAAGTGCAGAGCCTGAAACTCCAAGTTCTTGGAGAGTGTGAAGGAGGATCTGATGGTTCACCGTGTTGAATGCAGCAGACAGGTCCAACAGGATGATGACAGAGGAGAGGGAGGCTGCTTTAGCAGTGTGCAGTTCCTCAGTGACAGCAAGGAGGGCAGTTTCTGTGGAGTGACCTGCCTTGAAACCAGACAGGTGCGGATCCAGGAGGTTGTTCTGATGGAGATAACAGGAGAGTTGTTTAAAGACAGCGCGTTCAAGTGTTTTAGACAGGAACGGGATGAGAGAGACAGGCCTGTAGTTTATAACATCAGACGGGTTGAGAGTGGGTTTCTTTAGGAGAGGGTTTACTCTTGCCTCCTTGAGACTGTTTGGAAAGTGACCAGAAGTTAGAGAAGTGTTGATGAAATGGGTGAGAAACGGTAGAATATCAGGAGCAATAGTCTGAAGGAGGTTTGAAGGGATAGGGTCGAGAGGACAGGTGGTGGGGCGGGCAGAGGTAATGAGGGTAAGAACCTCACTTGGCGAGAGAGGGGAAAAGGAGGTTAGTGTGCGGGTGAAAGGAGGGTCTGGTGACCCAGCGGTGAGTAGAGGTGAGTCAGAAAAAGAAGAGCGAATATCATCAACCTTTTTTTCAAAGTGGTTAACAAAGTCGCTTGACAGAAGTGAGGAGGGGGGAGGGGCTTTGGGAGGGTCCAAGAGGGTGGAGAAGATGGAAAATAGTTTTTTAGGATTGGAATAGGAAGATTGGATCTCGTCTTGAAAGAAAGTGCTTTTTGAGAGAGAGATTGAAGCAGAGAAAGAGGAGAGGAGAGTCGTGGAGTTTGGATTTCCACCGTTTCCGCTCTGCTGCCCTAAGGACGGTTTCCATAGCAACAACAACTTCCTGTCAACAGCGTAAACTCGCCTTCAAAATAAAAGCATGTAAATAAAACAGGAAGTTAACCTAAATTACATTTAAGACATACAACTGCAACGAAAGTAACAAAAACAATGTAATATCCTTTTCAGTTTCACAGAACACAAATTGGGTTATTTACATAATATGTTTGCATAATTTTGTTGTGCAATAAATGCAATATCGTCGAAATACGATGGCTACACGACGGCATTGCGAGGGCTTCATGTAGTCGTGTTGCCTTCCTAAGACAATCGGGCAGCTTCTTGTTTCCTTCGTATTGTCTTCGTGAGGCGAAAAATGCCAGATGGTACCGGTGATCACACAAAGTAAAGACAAAGATAACACGATTTGACAAGATGCCTTCACTAGTGCCTTACGAAGGGCAAAAAGGACACACAAATTCAAATTCGAAAATGAACCTTTGCAAGGTCCTTCGGCAAGTTTTTGGCATGCCAAAGATTTTGCCACCGCTCACGAAGTTGCTGCCGGAGCCTGAGAAACTCCACCGGCATGTCAAAGACTAAATTCCCTACACTCTACTTTGTTTTCTGCAATCATCTCTCTCCATCTCACGACGCGTTTACGCGGTAGCCAATCAGCGGTGAGGCTCTCAGCCAACCGTTAGCTGTTAGCACAGCTCCTTCAGAAACTAGACAAATGTTAAACATGTACAAACCACAGACTGTCTGTGTCATGGCGAATACAGTCGCTGCTTTATTTATGTCTTTAGGACGTTGTTGTGAGTTTGGACGGAGCATATACAGGTTAGTTTAGCCTGATCGATCCGATCTCCATTCAGAAAACACGCATTTTAAAAGGTTTTTCGCCTGCTGTCTTGTCTGCACAATTGTCAAAGCATTAATTCATGGTTTTTACTAACCAGTATCAGTATGTAGTCATTCCGGCATCATTTTTAAATGTGTATTACAATTACATCACGGTAAAATATGTTCATTTAGTAGTTGGTATCTACCATATTATTTACATGGAGATGAGCCCCGCCCCCTTGCCAGCACGTCCTGTTTGAATGATGCGCTGACAGCCGCGGTGAAACTCGAGCGATTAGAGCGATTTGCATTTGGGTCCTGATTTCCCCCCATTCCTGACACCGTTAAGGCTATCCACGACGTCACTCCTCTATACCTCTCCGACCTCCTGCACATCAACACACCCACCATCACTCTTAGTTATTCTGCTTCCCTTCCACTGAAACACCATGGGGTCAAGAGCCTTCAGCTGCTCTGCATCCCGCTTCTTGAACTCCCTCCCACTGGACATCCGAATTATTGACTCTCTATCCTGCAATGGAAATGATGATTATCAGAGAAAGGAATACTATGATGTCATTTAACCAACCCGGTATCACGGCAAGACGTGAACATGTAACGATTTACCATGCTGGGAGACGTGAAGATGTCACGATTTACCATGCTGGGAGAGGTGAAGATGTCACGATTTCATCTCTTCAAACGTGACAGTTACACGTTATTGTTAACATGGCCCAACCAGTGGAGATATACCCGGAAACGCCAAGCAAATGTTCCCCCGACGGTCGGTTGTTATTGTCAATATTAATATAATAGTGATTTATTTTTTAATAGTCACACTCGATTACGCCGATTTTCTTGTTGCCTCAGCTGGTCAACACCTCTTTTAGCAGAAAAAAAGGCTATATTAATGTATTGAATTGATGTTAATCCATGTGCATTGCGTTCCAAGAATGCAGGGTTGGTGGTTGTTCCGAGAGTCTCTAAAAGTACAATGGGAGCCAGAGCCTTTTCTTATCAAGCTCCACATTTGTGGAATCCGCTTCCAGTTTGTGTTCGGGCGGCAGACACCCTATCCGTTTTTAAGAGTGCGCTTAAGACCTTCCTTTTTGATAAAGCTTATAGTGATAAAATAAAATAATCTAATAAGAGTGCATTAACGTAGATACGTTGTGCCTCTTCACCTATACATTTTAGTTCTTACTCTTTCACTTAGATCCTAAAAATATCTTATTTTTAAAACTTTATCCAAACCTTTCCCCTCTATGACCTCTCGAGGTTATTAGAGGGTAACAGGTTGCAGAGAACGCCTAGCCCGGCCGGGAAGTGTGGGACGTAGTCACTGACCCACTCCTACCTCTGACAAATGCAGGTTCCAGTGGGGACCTTTCACCCTGCGTGTGCCTCTCCACCTCTGTTTCCTACTTCTTACTTACTACCCTTTTCCCTCAACCTATCCTAAGGGAGTGCATGTATGTAGACACGTTAGTTTAGCTGCTATAGGCTTGGACTGTTGGGGGGGGCACCTTACTCCGTCTTTCTGGCTGTTTGTACCTGTGTACTCTCATGTTCCGATTAACCCTGTTTCCCCCAAATCTCTTTTTTGTGTCCATATCTTCGCCGGGATCCTGAGTCGGCTAATCCTGTTGCTGTGGTCATGTGTCCTGGATCCTCTATCCTACGCACTGGATCTGAGTCCTGGACTTCGAGTCGTGGCTGAACCAGTCCCTGCGGTCCTGCCTGACTCTCACCATACTACTTCCCTGATGGCTCCCACAAGATTGCTGACATCCTCGTGGATTCATCTTCTTATTATAGACACATGCATTTCCAAACATTTGGTCTACCTATGTTGTAAATGTATTATCTTTTCGATTTACACACGGCATCTATTGCACGTCTGTCCGTCCTGGGAGAGGGATCCCTCCTCTGTTGCTCTCCCTGAGGTTTCTCCCATGTTCCCCTTTAAACTGTGGGGTTTTCTCTGAAAGTGTTTCCTTGTACGATGAGGGTGAGGGTCTAAGGACAGAGGGTCTAAGGACAGAGGGTGTCGTATTGTCATACTGATATTCTGTACACACTGTGAAGTCCACTGAGACAAATGTAACATGTGTGATATTGGGCTATATAAATAAACATTGATTGATTTATTGAGTGATTGATGTGTGTGGATGTGGGATTAACGGACGTGACGTTGTGCGATTGCGTTGCCAAGCAACAGCTTCGGTTCAAGTTAATTTACAAACTCTTTAACTAGAACCGTAGTTATATTTAAAAACATTCTAGAAGGCCTCACGAAATACTTTAATGTAAATGAAAATGTAAATGTGAAGGAATGTGTGTATAACAAAATACATCCGTCATAAACAATACCGGAAACAGATGTAGGTAAGATCCTCAGCTCGGTGATTCGATGGTTTAGCCGCAATGCACGTTTGGAAATGGTGTTTATGCGATGTGAAATCCGATGCTCTGACCATTCCACTTCCTGCCTGCCTGACATTACCTTACGGCTGCGTCGCGTCAAAAATAGGATTCATCCTAATTTTAGAAGAGCCCTGCGCCGAAACGCTTCTGGGACGCTTCTGAGCCGTAACACGCTGCGTGTGGTGGAATAGCACCCATTGACTAGAGTGGCCGCGATCTGTGCGAACGCCGCGGCGTAGCCGTAACGCGGCCGTAACGCGGCCGTAACGCGGCCGTAACGCGGCCGTAACGCGGCTGTAACGCGGCCGTGACGCGACGCACACGGACCCGGTGGAAATTAGGGGTTAGCATTCGCCTATACTGCCTATGCCAAGGGCCGGCTGTGGTTGAGAAGCTGCTGTGTTCTGGCAAAGCTCAAAGTTGATATATCTCTTCTCTTCCGTCCTGCCCCTACTATTACTTTCTCTACTTTTTTTCCTGCAGTCATCTTTATCTCAGTCTTCATCACTTTCATGCAACTTGTTGTTTTCGTAATTCCCGGCATTGACATCATCTTATTTGATTATGGATGCCATTTTTTCCTTCTCATCAAGAGTAGTTTTACAGTGTAAAGAATCTTAAAAGTCATTTTTCTTGAAGTATTGAAACCAAGTGGGCCATGCTGATAAGTTACATTGTGGGAGTGGCTCCTCAGAGTTATGGTCAAAGGATCAATGAAGCCAACTTGATTCAAGACAATGGAATAGGTCATTTAGCCTTTTGGGCCTGGTTGTTCCAGGGTTATTTTGAAACAAAAACGACATAAAGCCAAGAGATTGGGAAGGCCAATGAGATTGACTGTTGGATCGTCTCAAGAAAGGTCTGGCAGCCCCCAGATGACTCAGGAAAGGGACACAGGGTTTCAGAGTGTTCAGCTCAGGAGGAGAGCTGCTGATATCCTGATACTGTCAGGCACTTTGAAGGGCTCCCAAACACATCCAAAATGTTGTCGATGGATAATGAAAAGTTGGAAGATTATAGGGAAGCTTTGCCCATATCCCAATATCACAGCGCCAGGTATGGATGAGATTTGTTCTGGAATATTAAAGGCTCTAGACATTGTTCAGGTTTCTGGCAGACATGTCTCCTCAATCTTGAGTGATGGTCAATGGATAACTCCTCTTTTATATCAAGGTATCATGTTGCTCAACCACCCAGGAAAAGCTTATACCGAGGTACTCAAAGGAAGATCTGACCAATTGTGTTGAACATCTTGCTGTCGTGCTTAGCTGTCCCCCTTTGTTAGAAGCATCATTATACTTCCTGTACATAGTAAAACCATTTACTTCTGAAAGGATTGATGAAAGGGTGTCAGAGGCCTTGAGACAAGGAATTCCTAACTTTTCACATAGAATTCATAACTTGTGGTAAATATGTGCATCTTACAATATGTTTTTTCTCCTTGCCCTGAGGGAGGCAGCTCACCGGCCTCGGTGGCAGTGGTGGGGGGAGTGGCAAGCCTGCATGCTCTGCCGCCATAGTAATCACCGTCGGGAAGTCCTGCCGCTGTGGACCCTACTGGAGGCCGGCCCCGGAAGCATCAGACAACGAGGCGTCGTTGTCGTCTTCCTCCTCGACGAACGGGGCTGCTGGCCCGCTGACATGGCGAACACAAAGGGCACACCGACATCCTGCTCCTCCATCTCCACCACCTCGAAGTCCCAGTCCTCCGCCTCTTCCGGCGAGACATACTGCGCCTGGAGGTGCTCCAGACGCCGGTGGCGGCTGAGCCGCGGGATCAGGCGGCAGGCGGCAGGCGACAGGCGTTGCAGGCCACTTCAAGACACTGGTACTTGCGTACCATGCTGTGAATGGATCTGGCCCTTCCTACATCTCGGACATGGTTAAACCGTACACTCCAGCACGTGCACTCCGCTCTGCATCAGCCAAACCGGCTCGCTGCACCCTCACTGCAAGGGGGACCCAAGTTCCCATCGGCAAAAACACGTCTGTTTGCTATCCTGGTTCAGATGGTGGAATGAGCTCCCATTGACATCAGCACAGCAAAAAGCTTACACATCTTCCGGCGCAGACTGAAAACTCATCTCTTTCGACTCCACTTTGAGAAATAAAATTACTAACAAAGCACTTATATACTAATAAAGGGCTGGCTTATCTAAAGCCAGTTGAGTAGCACTTGAAATGTTTTGGCTCTATGAAACCTGATGTACTTTATATGATTCTGTTTTCTTCAAGTTTGGTCGAATGCATTACATTACATTGCATTTAGCTGACGCTTTTATCCAAAGCGACTTAGAATAAGTTCATTCGACCAAGAAGATACAAACTTGAAGAAAACAGAATCATAAAGTACATCAGGTTTCATAGAGGCAAACATATTTCAAGTGCTACTCAACTGGCTTTAGATAAGCCAGCCCTTTATTAGTATATAAGTGCTTTGTTAATAGTTATATTGCACTTATTCTAAGTCGCTTTGGATAAAAGCGTCAGCTAAATGCAATGTCATGATTAATGAAAGGGTGTCAGAGGCCTCGGTGTGGTGAGACAAGGAATTCCTAACTTTCACATGGAATTCACAAATGATGGTAAATATGTGCATCTTACATTGTTTTTTTTCTCCATTCCTTTAGCTTTCACATTAACACACACACACACACACACACACACACACCTTTCTACCTGACTAATGAAGCCAATTAGACTGGATTTTTTTTTCAGGAACTTTACACAACAAACATCAGCACATAGTTATTGCTCTCATTAAGGATTCACACCTTCTTGTGTTCATGTCAGATGATCTCAAACTCTCATCTCAGAGGGATCCTCCCAATCAGAGGTGTAAAGGACATCATCCATGCTGCAAAGCAAACATGATGTAAGATCCAAACATCAACACATGATGAAAACTCTGTGAGGAGATGAAAATAGTTATCATCCCATGATGGAAGTTGCATCTTCCACTGGAAAGACAAACTTATGAATTATACTTGTTATGCAGTTGCAATTCATTTGAAAAGTTTAAAGTGCATTAGCCCGCAGCAAATATTTAGATAACACCCCCTCTGTGTTTGTTAAAATCTGAGCTTCTTTGTGATTTGTTTTGCACCTGCGCCGGCCACTCGTGCATGTTGGTGCGAGTCCCTTGCTGTGTCTCAATTCAAATACTTCCCTTTGAACGCTGCCTTGTTGAATAATGTAAACACTTGCACATTGCGTGAATTTCAACCAGGTAGCGTTGTCTCAAATCGCACATGGATGCTTGATGCTAGATAGCTTGCTAGGGAGCAACAGTTGCTGTACCAAGTCATTACATTACATTACATTACAGTGACTGCTCAATACAACCAATACAATGAACAATGTAGCTTCCTTTTAACAACAATTTGAAGGTACTGCTTTTAAATGGTGAAAATAGCAAACTTTATACAGGGATGCAAACTTGTCACCTTTCGGCGAAATTCGCCATTTTGAATCCAAAATAGGTCGTTTGTCGTTTGTGTGATTCATGTAGTTCTGCAATAAAAATATTTTTGGGTGACTTTGCATCCCTGTTTATAACTTTTATGTGTTGAGTTAAAGTGAACCTTTAACTGTTCTTGCTGTTAGCACCATTAGCTTAGCCCTTACCATGTTGAGATCTGCATGGAGCCAATCACAATGTATTCCTCTAATGCTGAAAACCAATGCATATGTCGTACTTTCTACATACATATACATTTTAATTTTTACAGTATTCATTATAACTTCAAGTACAAGTTTACAAGTAAACAGGAGTCACTGTAGCACCACAGCTAGCATACATGTACAAAGAAAGACATTTGTAGAGATGCTAACATGATAATCAAGATGTATGTTATGGATCAAATTAAATCAAGTTTTATTTATAAAGCACATTTAAAAGCGATTTCTGGTCGAGCCAAAGTGCTGTACAGTACATGTAATAAAAACACATTACTACAATCACAATAAAAGACAATAAATTACAACAGATATAAAAAACACAGGGAAAAGTCAGGAGTTGTGCTCTGCTCTGACTAGAAGGCCAGGGAGAAGAAGTGTAGGTATGACCTTGAGTTGTTATTGTCAAAGTGTTTCAGATGATACAGTACTTTAGAAAAGACAGAGAAAAACTGAGCACTAGTAGACTAAGGAGCAGTGGCTATGCTCGTGAACCTGCTATATTTACATCAGTATATCTAAGTTTGACAGCTGGAACGTCCAAACAAATGACTTGAGATGCTTTTGTTTCTATTCAGACATTCCCACACCCTCACTGACATGTTTGCAATGCCTGCAGTTCACAGACCGTCAGACACCGGCTGCTTTGTTTTTTTTGTCAGCCTACATGTCTCTCATATTCACTGTGAGCGTGACAAGAGTGATCTGTGTTTCTGTTCAATGGGACTCATTCCTGCTGCAGACAGTGAGGGGAAAACTCATTACCAGATTTCTATAAGAATAATTGTGTGTGAAGATTTGCAGTAGGCCCATTATACCTTTTAGAGTACATAACATGACCTAACCTGTAAACCTTAATTTTAGATTTTATTGTTATAAATCTTCACTTTTTTCGACATAGGAACTGGAAACATACGGTACATGCATGCATTTTCTGTATAGCATAGTTCTGTATCAATACACTTACATGTATATCATGTCTAAATATAAAACATGTTAGACTTTTAGTTTGTAAGAAAATGTTGCAAATTCATAACAAATAAAAAATATATATATATATATATATCCAATACAATCAATAACATCAGGGTGCCACATTGCATACATAATACAAGCATGTTCGCTTTAGACAGTCTCTGTCTCCCCCTGCTGTCTATCTGCAGTTGTTGCAGGACTTTTCCACTCATTGACAACAGAAATATTTGCAATTATGATAACAGCGGCATGAAAAACACCCCCTCATTACATGGTGTATGAGGCCGAAGATGAAGAACGATGGCTACCCACAGTAGATGTCCACAGGTGAACGCGGCCGAGGAGCATTCCGCATTTCTACGTATGTGGAGTTCTCGGGATCTGTGTCACTGCACTGAAACACAGAAACAGAGAAGCAGCACATTTATCACTGTTTTACTCTCTTAGTCATAATTTGAATGAGTAAAAACAAGCCCCCAGTGCTAGTGATATAGGAATCAAAACCATATATGACTTGTAACTGCCATAAAGAAAAACGTAGTTCAATTCAAAAGTGAGTAGGAAATCAGGTTGACAGAGAAAGTAGAAATTGTACGAAGTAACTTATAGTTTTATAGACCATTCCTTATTTTGCCAACATTTGGGAGGCCTTAGTATAGATATTGTGGATCCTAGAAAATCCTTTATTGCCCTGTCTCTGTCTCTGTGTATTCCCGCCTGTCTGATTCTTTTCACCTGCCACTCTTGTGTTTCTGCCTGTCCTCCCCAGCTGTGTCTTGTCTTTGAGATTAGTCCTGTGTGTGTATATAAGTCTGTCTTGTGTTCGTTGTCTTTCTTTCTGTCTGGGTCCGGATGTGTGGTGTTGTTCAACACACTTTCACTCCCTACGCGTCCAGGAGAGACGTTTGGTCAGTGTCCGTGGCGTCCAGCTGTGACGCTCCTAGGCTCCTTCAGCGTCATAAAGGGACGCAAATAGCTTTCAACTGATTGCAATGTCTTCCCATCTGCGGCGGGATTTGGCGCTCATGGAAGCACGGCATTCGTTTGTGTCGGCTGCCCTTAAAGGCAATGTGAGCGTCCATTCCCATTGGATAACGGAGAATTGTTCACCCGGAAGTAAGTATTCCCCTTACTGTCGATTGATTTCACAGTGATATCTGCACTACTCATCGCCTAAAAAACACCAGATTATCCTTGTTAACTACACAACATTGATTGGTTTAAATTGGGTGCAATGCTTTTTTTTGTATGGATGCACTTTTATTCATCCCTCGTGGGGAAATTGTTTCTCTGCATTTGACCCATCCTAGTGTTAGGAGCAGTGGGCTGCCATTTTGAACGGCGCCCGGGGAGCAGTGTGGGAAACGGTGCCTTGCTCAGGGACACCTCGGTAGCACTTGGTCTTGCCGGGACTTGAACTGATGACCTTCCAGTTGCCAAGCCAAGTCCGACTTCGCCACCACCGCCCACCAGCTTTTGATATTTTTCCCCTTCGATTCGGAGAAACAAATATTTTTTCGGAGTAAAGGATGGCAGAAGACACTACACTACCCACTAATTATTTTAACGCGAAATCTTAACGCATGTGTATTTTTTTTCTACGACCGCCCCGTACTTTAATAGCTCATCGAGTTTAAAATACCATCTACAAGCTGATGCTGACAGGGAGGGTGTGTGTATGTGTGGCGCGAGCGAGAGAGAGACCTTACGTGTATTGTTGTTGTTAGCATCTGGTGCTAGCTAGCTGCGCTAACGGATATAAGGAGCTGTTTAAATGAAAACAGAAGAGCGACATTTCGCCACAACTGCGCCGAGCACTTGACTTGATGCAGGAAGCCAGACAGCGGGACATTGTACGAAAAGTCAGCACACTCAGCACGGATCATAGTGCGCGCAACATGATTGCAGCGTCCAGGCAGCTCCCGTTCGAGCATATGCCTTGAGTTGCACATAGTTCCAATGATCACACACACACACACACACACACACACACACACACACACACACACACACACACACACACACCACACACACACACACACACACACACACACACACACACACCACACACACACACACACACACACACACACACACACACACACACACACACACACACACACACACACACACACACACCACACACACACACACACACACACACACACACACACACACACACACACACACACACACACACACACACACACACACACACACACACACACACACACACACTGTATTGTATGAGAGGTTCCAGGTTGAATTGAGGCGAATATTTGTAATGTTCAGAGGTTGTTGTGTTTAATGTTCATGAGAATATTTGTCATTGTTCAAATGATAATAAACATTAGCATAAAGCATATTTGTCCACTCATATGTTGATAAGAGTATACAAAACTTGAAAAATATTCCTCTAAGGTACATTTAGATGTTTAAAATGTGCGATTAATTTGCGATTAACTATTTTAATCGACTGACAGCCCTAGTTTTTACAATTCAAGTCATATTCACCTCGATGCTAGAAACTCTAGCAAATGTCACAAAAAGCTGGAATTGCCCTCCACCGGCTTCACACATGAGTCAAAAGTTTCCCAGACTTTTTGTAGCTGTACCTCCTTTTCTTTGTCAAAGTTTGCATCATACTCTGCTGGTAGCTTGTGCATTTGTGTGCCAGTAGGGCGTAATGCAGGCAACGGATTGATTGATTGATTGATTAACATCTGATACCAGGGTTGCCAACTTTGGGTACCTGGCTGGAGTGAGATTTTGATATCATGGGTTTAAATACACATACTGTATGCGCACTAAATGACTGCTATCGTGTCAGTAGCGGGACCTTAGCATATATATAGGATATATATACGAAAACACAATATTGGACACAGACTATAAAGGGCACAAAGTTTCATTCACTAAGTCAAACACATGTTTGTTTCCACTGTTGTATTGTGTGCATAGGCCTGTCGCGATAAGCAATTAATTTACTTCTCGTAGGATAAATAAAAATGAACTCCATAACTTTTCTGACCTCGATATATTTCCATTTACATGAGGATGTGACTCGCAGTTTGAAAGGATGTACTTGAATTATTATTATATATTATCATTAGGTCAGTGGTCTAATATGCTCATACAACGGTGCCGACAATATTATCGTTTATCGCAATAATTTCCGAGAAAATGCATCCAACAAAATTAATTACCGTGAGAGGTGTATAGGCCTACATGAAACACACACACACAAACAAATCTACAGACTTACTCCAAACTGTCAAATATATTAATGAACTCTCATATACTCTTTGACTCTATTTTTGGCCTGGTAGAACAATAAGCAGCAGACTTTTACTTGTTATCATTTCTACTGGATTTTAGATCTGCGCATGCGCAATACGGGTCGGGGCTTGACCAACCGTCTCCCACTGCTCTGCTGTCTGTTAACGTTAAGAGTGGTGGGGGCGGGGAGGGAGCGGATCGACAGCTTGAGCAGCTGTCAACTCAACATTGTAAATAACCAACCAAAACCAAGAGCCGGTTCATCTTGTTTTGGGCGTGAGAATAGTTTGGGCAGCGTGAGAGCGTGAGATTGAGTGTGAAAGCGTGTGTCACACGCCAGATGCGTGAGAGTTAGCAATCCTGCTGATACAAGGTGAAAGCCCTCTCTTGAATGTCAATCAAATGTGGGACATCGTCTCAAGTTGCGTCTGTCACAGTTTAGCAATGCAGGAAAACACAGAGACACGAAGTGAAACAAGACAGGAGAAAATACATTTAAAAATAAAACAGGAAACCCAATCAACCCCAGGATTATGACAGAAAGACGGTCAGAGAGAAAGGTACCGTCAGTCTGATGTAGAAAGCGGTGATGAGACAGCTGTACAGGAACATCAGAGCCAGCAGACCAATCAGAATCCAGCTGAGCAAATTAGATGGAGGTGAAGATGGAGGTGAAGATGTAGGCTGAGGCGCGCAGGTCACTTCCTTTTGACCTTAAAAAAAGATGTAAATGCAATTTCCTGTTTGTATATTACTGGTTTAAACATCGATTCAGTGTTGAGGTGTTGGATCAGTAGCACGAACTCAAATACAGCTTCAAGTTAAAAACATCCCGAATGAACAGAGATGTATTTAGAAAATAAATATTTTAAATAAACCCCCTAAAGGTTGCTTTCCAATTTGAGTCTTACAAATATTTTATTCAATCAACATTTGAATACTACTGCTTTGTTTTTCTTTTTTGTAAAGACAGTTACTTTATAGAATATTAAATAACATGTTAAAGAAAGTATTCAGACATGTCACAGAAAAAAACATCACCACATTGTAAAAGAAATTCCTGCATGTATAATGAAAAGTTAAATCAATCAAAACGATTTAAGCTTCAAATCCACATATTTAAGAAGCAATGACGAATTTTCAACGAAAGATTACTATAATAAGAGGGGGGAGTGTGTGGGAGAGAAACTTCCACTGGAGGGAACACAGGGATTTTAGCCTTTGCAGACCATTTACATGCACTAAATCCTATTTAACACATAGGAAAAGGAAAACGTTTTGTATTTTAGTACAGTCACTATGCATTTCACATAAAAATGGTATTGTGTATTTCCCTCATTGCCTTGTATTTACATACCTGAAAGGAGTATGGTTGCATCTCCTAGCTTGGTTTTATCCAACCCGCCTTCTTCCACCGTGAACTCACACTCGTATTTCATCTTCATGGCCTCTGGCCCGATGTTGAGTAGGATGAAAAGCCACTTGTTGGGATCCTGTTGAAGCATGATGATGTCTTTACAGTCTTTCATTCCCATCTGGCAGAGCATTCTGCTTCGGTCTGTTCTGAGAGTGGTTAAAGGAATATTTTTGTTAACCATTTTAGGAGATTTTATCCCTTTTCCACCACAATTGAAAGATGAGAAGACCAAAGAGTTAAGTAGAGAGTAAGCTAATGCAGGTCCATGTTATATGTAAATATATGCTGTTATTAATAGTAACAAAGGGGTACATTGGCAGAAATGTGTAATTATGAATTTAATTTGAATCAAATAATTTGAATTTATTGTGTAACTTAAATAATTGCATAAAACAGCATCATCTGAATGCAGTTCGTTTGGAACTGAAATGTTATAAACAAATGTAAACAATACAAATTAAGAATAAATAACAATACAATAATAACTAGTTATAAAAGCAATGAGTATGAACCAAAGGATTGTATTTTGGAAATAACTGGTGAATTGATATAGTGTGATGGAGAACATGTAATGTTTTGAGTGTAATAATGTACAAGCTGGGCCTGAGACAAGAGAATGATTTCCAGTTACTTTAATGTTAATTTCTGGTTACAAAAGGTTTATTTAGCTTCATTGTTTGTTTCATGTGTGTAGTTTAAATTTCACCATGATGATAATGGGTATCGTTAAGACTCATATGGACCTTGTGAATCCTTAAAAAATGTCATAATGTATGTTGGCGCTTGTTCCTCTTGCCCTGGTCTTTTCTTTTTCGTTGCTTTGTTTTCGCCTTGGCAACAGCTTCAATAAAACTGATAAAAGCATGTTAAATGTACACGTACAGTATGCATTACATGCTTTGTTTTAAATTATAAATCAGGGGAAAGGTATTGAGCTGGACAAAAGTAGACCCAACTTTTCATGTTGGTCCAAATATGAGGATTTTTGTTTCACGTCACATTTTGTCATCTACAGAAAAACACATTTAAAACATTTGGCTTCTTACTTTCAGGGATGTTTTGCTGGTTTACAACAACACAACAACAACAACAACAACAACAACAACTGTAAAGTGGCATCAAACTTAAAGGCAATGTGAGTTAATTTACTGCCACATTGCATTTTCAACACAGCAGCAACTCCACTTTGCTTCCTTGGTAATTGAGTAGTGTGTTGTGTTTGGTCGGGTGACATACTGTATGTTTATGTAGATGAGGAGATGCAGTTTCATTTTGAACTAAACATAAATACCTGAGGATACATACTGGGAAATGGCGTTGAGTCGAACATCTTTCACAGATTTGACGTTTGCATTGTGTTCACAGCTGATGGTGGCGGATGGAGTCACGGTCAGATTCTGAGGCTGAATTACCACGAAACCTGATAACGGAAACAATTCCAGCAACGAGAAAACCACGTCACACTCATGAGCTGACTTTCCTTTTGTTAGTCCACTTTTATAAGAAAACCATACAGACAACATTTCATTGCTTTTAAGAAGTACAGGACTATTTTTCACATAGAACAGCGAATTACGGGCGGTACACCGCATCAACAAATCCCTCTTTTTTTAAACATTAAATCAGTGTTCAATTTATTTTAAAGTTCAGTATATTAATATTCTGACTGCTGCTGCTTTGTGTCAGAAATACAAATGAGTAAACATGGGTTAGGGTTAGTCAAATGTAGAAAGCATTTAGAAAAACAATTGCGATTATGTTGGATCATTAGATGGATTATTGGTTATACCATCATTATCATAACAGAACATACAAAAACAAGCCTTAAACGTGACTGTGTAGTTGATGGTGACTTACCATGGCTCGGGTGGAAGATGAAGGTCAGATAAATTGTGAAGATGATGAAGAAGCTGCAAGCTGTCATCTTTTCTGCCATCTCTCACACTTTGGAGAACACCCGGCAGCACAGAGTAAAGACATAAACTAACATCGCAAAGACTTAATTCTGGGGACAAGATTTCATTAGACAGGAAATAGGAAGTTTTGAGGTTGGACTTTCATGTTGGTTTCTGTGATGACTCCACAGCTGTCAGTCAAACTGTTTGTGTATAGTTTTGTGGTTGGAACTCTTTCCTCCCATCATGCAGCAGTGCATTTTCACCAATTTATTTTACAGATCAACAAGAAATGTAAATGAGAGCACTTCCTGCACAGCAGAAAATAACATATTTGTGTTATTCAGTTCAGAACCGACAGGTAAGCGGGCACAATGTTGATGTTTGACTTGTTCTACTAGAGTCTCCAAAGTTTAAAGCAGGCTTTTTAACAGTAGAAACACTGTTTCTAGCACCTAAAATAAGCTCTTCCTCATAAAATCCTGAAACGGTTTAGGTACTTTGTTGATGTATAGTATCTACCCAATAACACCAAACATTAAAAATATACTGTATTCTAGCAATATGATGCCACAACAGGGTACAGACCAAAAAGCCAAACACGTCGTCTCTATTCACAGCGACTATTTATTAACCGATGAGTAAAGTGACAGGAATCAAAAGGAAAACTATGGCCAAAATGTGGTAATAATGTAGATCCTTTTTAAGGATGAAAATGTACGAATGTAATGTTTTTATGACACTATTACATGACGCTTTTACCAAAACCAACGAACATACACTCAATACTCTGGGCAACTGTGAGGATCTGCAGTACTTCCTCCTTCTTTTTCCCCTGTCTGTGTCTGTGTGTCTGTCTCCCTGACTGGGCGTGGCTACCTACATTCCGATTCCCGCCAACTCACCTCCTCAGCTGCTGCTCATCTCACTGATTGCCACTACTCACCTGCACCTGCTTAAAACGATAGTTACGGCTGTAACTACGGTCTATGAGTCCCGGATGACCGCCAGAGGCGGTGCTTTAGCACTGGATATGTCCATCGCGCGCATGCGCAGCTCGAGTACCAATAACAACAAAGTCACCTGTGACCCACGTGACACCGGCTATATCAGCCGGTATTGTCAGAGGATCTGTTCCCCGAATCTTCTCGCGAGCACACAAGAATTTTGAGTGACAGGGAACTCTGGCGGTCATCCGGGACTCATAGAACCGTAGTTACAGCCGTAACTATCGTTCTATTTCGTCCCTACTGACCGCCAGAGGCGGTGCTTTAGCACTGGATGACCTATACCAACAATGTCATGAAGAATCCAAGCCCTTGCTCACCACTGGAAGCAGCGGAGCTCGGCAAAAGGACCACGCCCAAAGAATGGGGAGTGGCGACATTGACCTGATGACAACTGGAGAATGTGCCAGAAGACGCCCACAACGCCGCGGCGCAGATGGTCTCCAGGGGCACCCCTCTCAGGGCAGCCCAACATGTTGAGATGCTCCTTGTAGAGTGGCATCTCAGCCTGGTAGCAGGGGGCGGCCACTGGCCCCGTAAGCCTGTGAGATGGTATCGACAACCCAGTGGGGAAGCCACTGGTTAGAGGGCCTAACCTCCTTTAGTGCCGCCAGGGCAAACTCAAGAGTTGCTCCTCCTGCCGTATACAGGCAGTAGCCTTGATATACGCCCTTTGGGCACCCCCCGGGCACAGCCACTTCGATGTGCCGTACTCCTGAATGTCAAAGCGTGCCAGCTGGGCAGGCTGATTGAAGTGAGTTTGTGGAAGGACCCCGGGCGGGAATGCCACATTTGCCCAAAGGGCAACGCCTGAGAGTCTCACCTCGGGCATGTATTGTTTATGGAGAGGACATGCAACTCCCCGACTCACTTCCCTGAGGCTATGGCAAGCAGAAATGCTGCCTTTGTGGGCAGCCACCTAAGCCCCACCTGGGCCAGGGGCTCGAAGGGAGGAGGTGATAGGGCATCCGGCAGCAAGGGCAGGTCCCAAGCCGGAGCCCTCGGGGTGCAAGGGGGACGCTGCCGTAAAGCCCCTCTCATAAAGAGGGACCCGACCTGTGGCACCCCGCCGTGGCGCCGTCGACCCGAACATGTTGGGCAGAATCGCAGCCACATAAATTCAGAGTGGAGTGAGAACGTCCACTATCTAGAAGGGACTGTTGTCTAAGCAACAATGTACATGCTGTCCCCAAGGAACACGCACATTCTTGCCCCCCAGTTGGGGTAGAAAGTGCGTGAGTGCAAGCTGCACGGCCCGAAGCTCTAGCACGTTGACCCGGCGCGCACTCTGCTGGGCAGACCACTGACCCTGAACGGTCCTGCCCTGCCGCACTGCACCCCACCCTGAGAGACATGCACCTATGGTGATGGTCTCCTGGCGGGATGGGATGGCGCCCATGGGCACGCCTACCAGAGATAGGCCCTGCCCCTCCAGCGTGACGGAGAGTGGAGCACTGCTGCGACACCCTGACTTCACTGTGCCTGTGCCACTTGGCGTCCAAGTGAAGGCTGTTCAGCCACATCTGCATGGGGCACAACGACAGCGGGCCTAAGGGCCCAGCGGCCGAGGCAGCTGCCAGTCTGCCCAAGGGCCGGAGGAACTGAATATAAGGCACCCTCTTGCCCGGCCCACGTGGAAGTAGGCATCCCTCGGTTGGGAACCACTCCACCTGTGCGTATGCAGTAGTCAGCATATAGAATGGCAGCACCTTCAGGAATCTGTTGATTCCTCTGAGGTCCAAGATCGGGCGAAATCCGCCGACTTTCTTGCTCACGAGAAAGTATGCCGAGTAGAACCCCCTGGCTAAGCAGAGGGTCTTACTGGGTTGATTGCGTCCTTGGACAAAAGGACGGACAACTCTTGGCCCAGAGGTAGGGCCCCTGCCGGATCGCTGACGACTGTCAATTAGACCCAGCCGAAGGCTAGGGGCCGGAGCTGCGGTCCGTACCCCTGGGTTAAGGTGAAAACCACCCAAGGGACGGAAGTACAGACTGCCCAGAAACTGAGCTGCTGCTGGGAAAGCAGCCGCCGACCACCCCCGGGATTTCAGAGCCCAGCCCCCCGGACCCTGGAGCCTCTTGGGGGGGTTCCGGTAAGGCTCTGGGGCACGAGGCCGCCTGGAAGGCGGGCGACATGGGGCACGAAAGTCATTGGGAGGCGGTTGAGTGGGCCGCTAAGACCTCTGCAGACCACCCCTGTAATCCAGCGGCTGAGTGCGGCTGCTAGAGCGGCCCCTGGGCCTGCTGGGAGTGGGCACAGGTCTGCGAGGACCCGAGTGCTGCTGCCTGGTCTGCCTAGCTTGGGCGGCACACTCCAGTGCCTCCAGGGCAGCTGATCTAAACAGCTCCCCTGGCTCGACTGGTACAGCGACGGAGTGTACGACTTCATCATGCCCCTATCGGCAGCTAGCCGATCCACTTTAGAGGACAGCCTATTTCTAGTCCTTCTATTGGGGGGGGGCCAGCTCGTGGAGGAGTACGTGACAAGGAGAGGTGTCTGTTGGCTGCTGCCAGACGTTCCACCTCAGTGATTCGAGCCACTCTGAGCACCCGAGGCATGCAGCTACAGCTCATGCAGGCGTTTACCGTGAGAACCTCCCTCAGATGCTCGAATTTCGTCCCCACTGACCGCCAGAAGCGGCCGAGGCAGGAGGGGCAGCGGTCGTGGCCGTCCTCGGGCTCAAGAGAAACCCTACAGGCGCTACATGAATGAACCATTCTGTAGGTAGCCAGATGCAGCGTAGCCGGGAGCGGGTGCGGGACACAGCCTTCACCAGCTACCTGCTTAATGGAAAGAGTAGAGCGTTGCTGCTACTCGCCGAACAGAAAGAGGGATGTAATTGCACCCACGTTACGGCAGAGGGAGCGGGAGCGAGATCACTGCCTTCACCTAGCTGGATTAGTAAATAAGGCAGTTTACCAAGAGCGGGGGCGAAAACACTGCCTTCACTGGCTGAGCTAGAGGCGAGTGCCAGATGCAGCGTAACCGGGAGCAGGTGCGGGAACACAGCCTTCACCAGCTACCTGCTTAACAGAAAAACAAGACAGTTTGGCGTCTACCAGGAGCGGGGGCGAGAACTGCCTTCACTGGTTGAGTTAGAGACGAACGCCAGATGCAGTGTAACCGGGAGCGGGTGCGGGAACACAGCCTTCACCGGCTACCTGCTGAACGGGAAGAGTAGAGCGGTGCTACTACTCGCCGAACAGAAAAAGGGATGTAGCTACATCCGCATTACCGTTAGAGGGAGCGGGAGCGAGAGCACTGCCTTCACCTAGCTGGGTAAAATAAAGAAGCTAACAGTATACGCAAGACGTTAGCCGAGCGGCTGCTGCTAACGATCAAGCGAGATCAAGTCAAATAACACACATGTTTAAGACCAGATAACTAGCTTCTAAAGAATAGAATAGCACAGAGCCGTAGTTACAGCAGTAACCATGGCCAGGGCTCACACGGCATCTAACCGTAGTTACAGTAGTAACTATGGCCAGTACTTACGCGGCTTAGGACCGTAGTTACAGTCGTAACTCTGGCCAGTACTTGCACGGCTTGGAACCGTAGTTACAGTAGTAACTATGGCCAGTACTTACATGGTTTAGAACCGTAGTTACAGTAGTAACTATGGCTAGTACTTACACGGCATAGAGCCGTAGTTACGGTATTGCCTATGGCCAGTACGTGCACGGCTTGGAACCGTAGTTACAGTAGTAACTATGGCCAGTACTTACGGCTTAACCCCGTAGTTACAGTATTAACTATGGCCAGTACTTACACAGCTTGGAACCGTAGTTACAGTAGTAATTATGGCCAGTACTTACGGCTTAGAACCTTAGTTACAATAGTAACTGTGGCCGGTGCCTAAAAGTGTCAGCCAACGGCTGCCCACTAGACAATATAATATTGGGAGGATGAAATCCTCCTTAATGGCCATACATGCAGAGCACACGGCACACACAGTGAAGATTGTTCTCTGCATATCGTCCTAGTGCTAGGAGTCTAGTACTAGGAGCAGTAAATACAACGATATAGCGCTACTGCAACCATACCATGCGTTTACCGGGAGCAGCAGCGAGAGCACTGCCCTCACCGGCTGAGTTAAATAATGAAGCTTAACCGTACATGCAAGGTGTTAGCCAAGCGGCTGCTGCTAACAATCAAGCAACCAAGTCAGAACACAATGTTAAGACCAGATAATTAGCTTCTAAGAAAGAGAACAGCCCGCATAGAACCGTGTCTGGTTACAGTAGTAACCGCACATGCCGAGCACACCGCACCCGCCGTGAAGATGTTCTCTGCATATCATCCTAGTGCTAGGAGACTAGTACTAGGAGCAGTAATACAACGATCTAGCGCTACTGCAATCAAACCCTATGCTACAGGGAGCGGGAGCACTGCCCTGAGTTAATAGTTAAGCTCAACAGCAAGGTGTTAGCCAAGCGGCTGCTGCTAACAATCAAGCGACCAAGTCAGAACACAAATGTTAAGACCAGATAATAGCTTCTAGAAAATAGAAAGTACTTACCTTACTTTCTGCATCTAAACAAAAAAACGGGTTTAAAGTATGACACTCTTGGCTTTCCATACTAAATCGAATGAGGGACGCAGCCAAAGCTGGGACTCAAATGCTAATGATAGCTCGGGCACAACGCCACAAGCAGAACTTTCAAAAGAGCATAAGGGCAACTTTATGGGAGAGGAAGCGGGAACACTGTCGTCACCAGAAAGTCTAAGCCACAAACAATAAGACGGTAATCAGGACAACTTGGCTGGGAGCGGGTGTGGAAACATAGCCATCACCAGCAACAAGCTGACACAAACCTGTCTGTCGAGGCTCTGCACACCCGGCGCAGCTCCTGGAGGACGCGTCTAACGACCCGTAGCCCCGACTGTCAGTCGCGAAGCTTCACGCGGCCAGCTGTTTGCAGAGAAAATCCCTCAGATCAAACGCTCAAACCTGAACGCTGTAGGCTACGAAAAACGTAGCCACGGTACCCTCGCGCAGCGAGAAGATGAAAGGAACAGATCCTCTGACAATACCGACTGATATAGCCGGTGTCACGTGGGTCACAGGTGACTTTGTTGTTATTGGTACTCGAGCTGCGCATGCGCGCGATGGACATATCCAGTGCTAAAGCACCGCCTCTGGCGGTCAATAGGGACGAAATAGAACCCTGGTTCCCATCTTCAGACTTTGCCAGTTCTTCGTTTATTCTTCAGTGGTAAACTATCGTCCAGGCCTACTAGTGTTTTTTCCTTGTGACTTTTTGATGCTCCTAGTGAAGGGAGATAATTTCCTAATCCTGCTTGTTTTTCCTGTTCCAGATCCACATACTCCAGCCGCTCTGCCTGCCACGTCCAGCCTCCCCTCCTGAGCAGCCCAGCTCCACGTCTTCTCTCTACGTGTGCTTCGTCATCTCCTTGTCAGTGTTGTGGACAGCAATCCCCACAGGAGCAATTTGGGGTGTCTGCATCCGAAGATCAGCTCAATAATTGCAAATGTAACATTATATAAAATGTTGGACTTTTGTAAAAGAGACGTAACTAATTATTTGTAAATTGTAGCATTTTGCTCTGCGAAATATAAAGAGCATATCTCCTAAAAGTGATGTTTATCCGGACAATCTAGAAGTTTTCTATAAATGGAAACATATTATTACACACAAAATTAGTAAGATTCTCATGGAAACAGACTAAATAATGACCTATGACTCACTTGTGTCATAGGTGTCATGAGTGTGTGGCCGTTTTCTTCATCTGTTAAGAGACTGAGGTTACCTACTGTAACCCCAGCTTCTATGAATATTGGCGCAACCCTCTAAGGCTATCGCTATTGGGTAATCCCTCTGCGCCCCAGCGCAGCACTAAAACACTTGTAGTCCACGCCCACCCGCAAGGTGGGCCCCACACTCGGGCTTCCTTCCGGTATAAATAGGAAGAAGGCCCGACAAACTGCTCCTACAACATAACTTTCCTTCAGCTATTCGTAGAGCCAGTGGGGCCCAGCGCTTAGAGGGCTGCGCCATTTACTCATAAAAGCTGGGTTACAGTAGGTAACTTCAGTTCTATTTTGTATATGGCTTCACCCTCTAAGGCTATCGCTATTGGGTTAAGGGCGAAGCATGATGTAGTCTGCGCCCCACTGGGTCCTCCTGGCACGAGAAGCACAGACACACCAGCTCAATAACACCCCCTGCCTGTTGTGCCATGCGTAATGGCTTGATCCCTGACGTCACTCACTCTGACCAGACACTCTCCGCGTGCCGAGAGGCAGGAGAGAGGCACTCCGACAGGACACCCAGTACAGGGTGCGTCAGAGAGGAAAGGGAGACATCCCTCAAATAAAAATGTATAAATGAACAGGGGGAAGACCAAGATGCAGCAGTGCAAATATCTTCCACTGACATTCCTCCGTGCAAAGCCGTGGAGGAGGAAATTCCTCTGGTGGAGTGTGCATTGATGTTCTCCGGGGGCTCCACCCCAGAGGAGACATATGCCTGTGACACAGCCTCACACAGCCAGTGTGACAGCCGTTGTGCAGACAGAGGTTGCCCGATCGAGCGCTCTCTATAGTGCACAAACAGGCGCTGAGAACGGCACACCACGCCACATAGCAAGACAGCGCGCGCACAGGACAGAGGAGATGAGACGTGGCTTCTTCCTCCGACCTGTGAGGAGGGGGAAAGAAGCCAGCCAGGGTGATCACTCTTGACCTAAAAGAGTTGTGATGACCTTAGGCATGAATTTCATTTCATTTCAAACCTTTATTTAGACAGATAGGTCCCTTGAGATCATGGATCTCTTTTACAAGGGAGACCTGCATCAATTTAGTTCCACATGAAACTTAAAAACAACATAAAAACAAACAATAGAGGACATCATATTTACATATTCACCAACACTTACAAACACCCATAGTGTCAGAAAGCATCTCGTGCAGACGTGCCTTAAAAACATTCAGAGAAATAAAATTGCTCAATTTCAATTTGGACTGTAGGCTGTTCCAAGCAAGTGGAGCTGCGCACATAAAAGCCGTCTTACCTAAGACAGTCCTCACTCTTGGCACATCTAACAAGACTACATCCTGCGATCTCAGACAATAGCTGCCCGCAACTTTCTGCTTTACCAGAGAACAGATGTAATACGGGAGTTTGCCCAACATAGCTTTATAAATAAACGTGTACCAGTGACTGAGCCTCCGTACAGAGAGTGATGGTAAACCTGCCTGGTGTACAGTGTACAGTGATGTGTAAGCGCTTTACAATTTGTGACAAATCTCAGAGCACTGTGATACGCAGCATCTAATTTGCTCAGGTAATTGGCCGGTGCATTCATATAGACCAGATCCCCATAGTCCAGCACAGGTAAAAAGGTCACAGAGCCTCTTCCTGGCCTCAAGCGAGAAACAGGACTTGTTCCTGTAGAAAGAAACCTAGCCTAACCCTCAGTTTTTTAAGCAGGTTATTGACATGAAGTTTAAAAGTGAGACAATCATCAAGCCAGATACCAAGGTATTTGTAACAGGTAACAACTTCAAGTTTTGTTCCTTGCGTAGTTACAATATCTAAAACAGGCTCTGGTGTCTTTTTAGCTTTTGAAAAGAGCATTACCTTGGTTTTATCCACATTTAAAAGAAGCTTTAATTCAGAGATCTGAGTCTGAATAGTGTTAAAAACAGCCTGTAATTTAACAACAGCCTCTTTAACGATGGGATCTGAGCAATACATCACAGTATCATCCACATAACAATGTAAAGTAGCTTCATCCACATTATCACCTACACTGTTAATATATATGGAGAATAAAAGTGGTCCTAAAACAGAACCTTGTGGAACACCATTAGAAATGTTTAACCACTCAGAAGACAGCCCATCAAAATGAACACATTGGGACCTTTCAGAGAGGTAGTTCACAAACCACCCCACTGCACGGCTGGATATGCCAATACTGAGTAGCCTCTGCTTTAAAATGTGATGATCAACGGTATCAAAAGCTTTGGATAGGTCAATAAATAGAGCTGCACAACTCTGCTTATTATCTAAAATAGTAGTAATGTCATTTACCACTTTCATTGTCGCAGTGATGGTGCTGTGTTTCTTTCTGAATCCTGACTGATGTTTAGACAGGATATCATTTATACATAAAAACTCCTTTACCTGTTCACTCACAAGTCGTTCGAGCACCTTAGCCAGAACTGACAATTTAGAGATTGGCCTATAGTTGTTTAAAGATAGTTGCCTCCCCTCCTTTCAGTAAAGGCAAGACATAAGCAGACTTCCATACTTTTGGAATTGTGTTCATGCTGAGAGAGAGGTTAAAATGAGGAGTGAGAGGTGGAGCAATAAAATCTGCAGCTATCTTTAAAAAGAAAGGTTCTACGTTGTCCGGGCCTGCCGGTTTCCTAGGATCTAACTTGGATAATGCTTCATAAACAATACCAATAGTTAAAGGAGTAAAACTGAAAGGGTTTTCCAGACCACATTGTTCAGAGTCAAGGATTGGAGCGTTCACAGGAGCCACACAGCCAAACAGAGAGCCACAAGACACAAAATGCTTATTAAAGCAATTGAGCATAGTAGCCCTGTCTGATATAATGACAGATGCTGTGGTGAGGCACGGAGGTAGGTCATTTGGGATATCACCAGTGAAAATCGATTTTATGGCTTTCCAAAATTTCCTAGGATTGTTCAGGTTTTCTGTGGTAACCGACAAATAGTACTTTGATTTAGCACTTTTTATTTGAGATGTGAAGCTATTACTTAGCTGCCTAAAACGTAGCCATTCTACCTCTGAGCCTGATTTCCTAGCCTTAGCCCAAGCATTATTTCTCTCATGAAGGAGACTGGACAGCTCAGCAGAAAACCAGGGATTGTTTCGTCCCTTCACTCTAAATTTACGCAGAGGTGCATGTCTATCTATAATTTTCATAAAACCAAGATAAAAATAAGACCATGCAGTTTCTACATCAGCACACAAATTGATTCTACCCCAATCAAAATCAAACAGATCATGTAAAAAACCCTGCTCCACAAAGTGTTTTTTGTCTCTCTTTGTGATGATACGTGGTTTAACCTTTTGGACCTTAGTGTCCCTAATTGTGGCTACAACACAGTGGTCACTCACATCATTAGCAGATACTCCCACAGATGAGTATTTATGTGGAACATTTGTTAAAATTAGATCAATTAGGGAGGATTTATTAGGGGACTTAATATTTGGGCGAGTAGGACTGTCTATAATCTGGGTACAATTCAATGAGGTACACAGGTTTTTAAAATCCTCTGACACAGAAGTTAACCAGTCCCAATTAAAATCACCAAGCAGCACTATTTCCTTGTAGGAACGTTGTGATAACAGTTTTGCCAATGACGATAAAGAGTTCTTGACAGCCTAAGGGGCCCTGTAGCAGCCCACCACCATGACCTGTTGACCCTTTGTTACCTCAATATTCACGGCTAAACATGTTAGCTGTTAACTAACAGATTTGGAAACCATATTAGTTACACAAAACTTATTTTTCACATAAATGGCAACGCCACCACCTTTTTTAGGCCGGTCAATACGATATACACTGTAACACTGTGTTCAGAAGCTGTGCAGATCGTACTCCTCCCTGGCGATTGAGGTAGGCGGCTTCCATAGCCTGTGAAGAATTGAAGATTATATCACTTGATATATAAGAAGTGTGTTACATTTGAATGGCCGAAAGTCTTGTTGCAATTTCCAGATATTAAAAGAGGCCCCTTGAGTTTCTCTGTTAATTATCAATAGCCTGTGCAAATAACAGGGGAAGCCAAAGGGGGATTTTCCTCAGATGTAATGCAGTTACATTCTTGTTGGTTAATGAGGCATGACAGGCAGACCCAGTGGTGGACCGCTCTACCAGTGTCACCACCGAGTTGGAGAGCAGCGCGATGTTATTCGCCGCCACGCTGTGGTGACGGAGAGAGGGAAAGCATGTTCGGCCGCCAAGCTGGCACCCTGCTCCGTCCCGAGGAGGGAGGGGAGAACCGAACTGTGAACCGTGGAGGGAGGCGGGGCAGGAGTTGCTTTTCTTCGGACTCCTGCCCGACACTCGGCCCCAGGGACACTCGGCCCCAGGGACACTCGGCCCCGGGACCTCGACCCCGTCCGCGGGCTCGTAAGCCTGGACGGGCCAAACGTCCTCCTTGGCCACAGGAGCAAGAGCGTCCGCTCTCCGCTTCCTGTCGCCCGAGGGGAGACGGGCGCAGTGTGTGCATGCTACCTGCATGCAGTGTGTGCATGCATACTGCTTTTATCTCTGCTGGTCATAACTCATTATGAACCCAGAGCCACATGAGGAACAATCACGGACGCAGTTGTTGCTCATGATTATTCTCAATTGCTGTGCTTCAGTAACTGTGCTGGTTTGCTGAAGAAAAGAGGGAGCAGATTGTCGGGCCTCCTTCCTATTTATACCGGAAGGAAGCCCGAGGGTGGGGCCCACCTTGTGTGTTTCAGTGCTGCGCGGGGGGCGCAGGGGGATTACCCAATAGCGATAGCCATAGAGGGCGAAGCCATATACGAAATAGAACTGCTGCCCTCTTCCTGTTCTGGGTTATTTCGGGACATATCTCTTCAACAAAAAAATAGAAACCACAGAGACTATCAGTATTATTGTCTGTGAGAGAAGAAGAGATTAGGAGCGTTTTGTCCATTTGTTGTTAAATGTTTGTGATTAGATGCAAGATTGTCAGTAGGCATACAACAGTTTAAATACAGAGGACACACTGTGTTAGAATCACTGTCAAGGATTCGCGGGAAAAGGTAGGACCCAAATGCAGACTACAAAAAGGTAAAGGTTACAAACAAAAGCGAGCTTTATTTAAAAGCTGAAAAACAAAAAATATGGCATGAATCAAAAACATTGATCGTACAAGGTAGCAAAAATACACTAAACTGACCGTGACCAACATGGAGGGAGACAGGAGAGACAAACAATGAACCGACATGGAACACAGGGGAAGACTAGACTAAATACACAGAAGGGTAATCACAGGACAAGACACAGCTGGGCAGGGGAGGGAGAAACACAAGGGCAACAGGTGAACACAATGAGACAATCAGACACACCAGGGAAACTAACAACAGGGAGGAGGACCAGACAAAACACAAGGAGGAAGACAAAACACTGCATGAACAGACTTACAAAACCCATAACCAGACAGACAACACTAAAACCGTGACATAAACCTGGGAGTGTGACACACTGCCAAAGAAACACAAATATATCAAGGCCAGACAAAGCACTCGTTGCTGTGTTCAGTAACCACAACCAACATCCTACTTATTGTGCATTTAAAGGGGTCCTTTAAATGAGTCCAGACCTGAACCTGAATGTGAGTCCAGGTACGCAGCACTATATCTCACAGTAGAGACACTAAATACAAATATCAACCTGAACATTTGCAAAATATGTCCTCTTTCACATCTTTGCCGAGTGCAAAAGGCTGTCTGCCTCAGTCATGCATTTTCCATTCTGCCTCTCTCTTGGTTTTTGTCTCATACGTCCATGGAGAAATCCGAAAAAAACATCTCACTTTTCGTCATGGAATTAGTTGCAAAATGACTTGAAACGAATGGAATTGATCTCTAACTGCTTCTTAATCCAAAATGAAATAATAAGAGTCAGATTAAAATGTCTTATTTACCTGGTTACAAAAAAAATAGATTTTCATATTTATGTTTTGAAATGTGAGTTCCCTCGGCTTAATTATGTCCTTGTCATTGTGCCTCCTCTTTCAACTAGGCTTTACATTGACAGGAGAGATAAACATGTGTTTTGTATTGCTGTCTGCACATAAGATTTCATTTGAATAAAAAACTGAATTTCAATGAGGTTACAGAAAAAGAAAATCGTAATTAGGGTCTGAGACCTAGGTCGGCGAATTAGGGTCTGAGACCTAGGTCGGCGAAGACCCTATTGAAATTGGAAAAAATCGGTGACGGAGATAAAACTGCCAAAAACAGGGTAAACGACCGACTAAAGCACCGAAAAGGTTCGTAAATAATGTCGGCTGATAGACCGCGTGAGCCCAGTCACGTGGGCGAAGCCCACGTGACTGCAAATCGCATAATTGATATCGTAACAATCATCGTAGTCGCTCGCAAAGCGAGCGATAACCAAGCAAAACCCCCTAAAAACAGGGTAAAAAAGGGCCAAAAGCCCATTAGACATGTCCCAGTGGGTAGGCCGGACGGCCTACAGTGAGGTGCTCCCATCCACCTCAATGTTAAATCGAACAAGATTGAAATTGGACGGATTATTTGTTATTATTATTATTTGTCTTTTTGAAACGCACTTTTGACCCCCGCAGCATATGTGAAAACTCACCAAATTTTGCAGTCGCGTCAAAAGTGCGGCAACTTGAAGTATGTCATTGGTCCCGGAACTTTGCGTAAAAAATTGCGTAGGCCACGCCCACTTCCGTTTTTGACGTTAACTCCCCCTATTTTAAATTTCACGTAAACGAACGAAACTCGCCACGCATATCTAGGGTTCGGAGACGAACCAAAAAGCCTCTTGGAGGGGTAAAAAATAACGTACAGGAAGTCGGCCATTTTGAATTTGGTGTCAAAAAAACGCGATTTTATGGCCGTTTCCATGGCAACGCATCCCCCGCCAAAAAATCCGATGTGGTTGTATGTCAATGGAAAATTGTCCAAACAGCACCAGACTTCATATGATGGCTAATGGTCCGGCCCTCAACAGCTCTATGTCAATTATGGGATGTCATCATTTGGCGTTGCCATGGCAACGCATCCCTCGCCGTCAAACATCATGTTGTCGTAATTCTATGGAAAATCATCCAAACACCACCGGACTTCAGACTATCATCAATGGTCCGGCCCTCAACAGCTCCAAGTCAAATCTGAAATCTCAACGTATGCCGTTTCCATGGCAACGCGTCCCTCGCCGTGAAACACTGTGTTGTCCTAATTCAATGGAAAAGGTTCCAAACAGCACCAGATTTCATATGATGGCTAATGGTCCGGCCCTCAACAGCTCTATGTGAAATCTGAAATCTCAACGTATGCCGTTGCCATGGTAACGCATCCCTCGCCGTCAAACATCATGTTGTCGTAATTCAATGGAAAAGGTTCCAAACGGCACCAGATGTCATATGATGGCTAATGGTCCGGCCCTAAACAGCTCTACGTGAAATCTGAAATCTCACCGTATGCCGTTTCCATGGAAACGGCAAAAAATACGATGTTCTTGTAAGTCAATGGAAAATCATCCAAACAGCACCACACTTCAGACTATCATTAATGGTCCGGCCCTCAACAGCTCGATGTCTGGGATGTCATCATATGCCGTTGCCATGGCGACAGATCACCCGCAATGAAACACGGTGTCGCTGTTACTGCTGTAACTCCTAAATATTTTGTCCGATCGGCCGAGTCCTCGAGACACCTAGACACACACGTCGACGTGCGGACAACAGCCTGCGGAACGTCGAAGACCCGCTCAACGCTGCTTGCAGCTTTAATTGTATTTGCTTTCCTTTTGCGTTATAGGTGCATGCGTCCATTTTCCATCTTTATCAGCAGTTACTTTGAAACAACACCATTCTCTGATTATGTTGTGGAGTCAGCAGTAAGTTCACATCCTGTTTATCAGAGTGTGTGCCGGTGTGAAGGCTTTTCGAGACAAATAGAAACCACAGAGACAATCAGCAGTAGTGTCTGTGAGAGAAGATGAGAGTAGGAGCGTTTGGATTGTTGTTAACAGCCTGTGTTTTTAGTCTTCTTTTCTTGCTTGTAATCTTGCTTGCTTACTAAGAATTTGGAAAAAGTCAGTATTTAAAAGCCGGCCACTTTGGTCCAAACTAAATTCTTCAAAAGCTTTTTAGGAGATTGCATATTCCCCATTGGGTCAGTCATCATTCTCAATATGACGAGTTATAAAGGAAGAAACATCTGCCAAAGTGCATTTCAATTCTCATCGCTGCGGATTTCTTTCCTGAAACCTCCTGACATCTTTCAGTGAGCTCAAGAAAAGTTTTTAGGACAAATTTTTTGAGTCTACCGCAGACAGAGATGGCAAAAGTACACACATCCTTTACTCAAGAAGAAGTACATATACTCGTGTTTAAAAATACTCTGGTAAAAGTAGAAGTACTGACTAAACTTCTTTACTCAAGTGAAAGTAAAGAAGTATGGGCTTTGAAGTAAAAAGTACCCATAACTAGCAGCTGCTTTAAAGAGTACCTGACCTCCCTTTATATTAATAGAACAATAATGTCATTGTTAGCTAATGAATGTTTCCATGCTGAACGACGGCAACATGACAACGTTTCCATTGGTCCCTGTTCTTTAGAGAAGACCAGGAAATGATGGATACACGCAGTGGCGTAACAAGGTTGTGATTGGCCCTGGTGCAAATATTGTTTTGGGGCCCACCCCCCCATCACCCCAAACATAAGCGCACACTGATGCGCTCACACACGCACAGACATACACAACCACTCAAAAGCGCCACATGTAGGCTATCAACAACAGCGTGCCCTGGCCTCAGACCACCACAGCCTGACAACGGCATGGCTAACTAAGAAGAGGATGTTTGTCTCTGGGGAATGGGCCGGTAGGCCTACATGGACTGGTTGCTATAATATAGCTTTTGATCTTGGCGTTGGGATTCTCAATAGCGCCATAGAGTCCCCTATCGGTTGGGGCCCATGGGGGAACTGTTGGACCACCGCCGGGCACAACCAAATCCAGCCTCTCCTCCTGGCTGGCTGGAGAAGAAGGTTGCACAGCCACGGATACAGCTTCACTTGTGGAGCTCGATGGCATTGATGGTGGTCAACATTGCTAACGTTAGCGCTCGATTAAAAAAAAACCGCCACTGGATACACGGATCGTGTTAAAATCAATAGGCACGCAGTGACTCTAAATAATAATGATCACGCCACCAAACACAGGTTAAAACTAAAGTAACCAGCCTATTTTTAAAATGTAAGAATTAAAGAGTACAGGTATTTGTTTTCAAAATGTAAGAAGTAAAAGTGGTCAGAAAAATAAGTAGTGGAGTAAAGTACTGATACCATAAAAATGTACTTAAGTACAGTAACGAAGTATTTGTACTCCACTACTTCCCACTTCTGACCGCAGCCAACCAAAGTTTATACTTGCGAACATAGCTTTTTCTGCCCCTTTCAATGTGAACAGAAGAGACACCATGTGCGCTGTTAGCCTCATATTTAAAAAGATCACGTCTACCGTATCTTTATGAAAGCCAGCATGTCACTCTTCATGTTTTGCTTTGAAGCATGGCTGTCCTGACGTTTCATGGTCTGATGAAATGTCCTACAAACTTCTGATAAAGCACAACCTGATTCTATCTGACACACTTGTGGTATGTCCTTAAAGACGGAGACAGGAAACTACAGACTGAGAGTCACAGTGGCCGGGATGCTGCTGTCAGAAACCTGAGATTCACGTCAGTATCATAACTCGGGCGACTTTTATCAGATGAAAAAACAACCCGATAACCAACGTTGTATAACTCAATCTGATTACCGCTATGGATCATACTTGTATCTCAAACAGGTGCAGTCTGCTGTAAATGTCTTCAATTGATTGACTGGTCCAGATGTTTTCAAAATCTTTGTCTGGGGAACTTTCCACGGATATATTTATTGTTGTTTGTTTTTGGGTTAAGGTTTGGGATTTAAATTCCCAAATGAATCCCATTCTTATATTATTTCTTCCAAAAAACACAATCATTTAGCCAAGATAATCTAATATTGCTGTTAGACATCACTTCAGATGAAACCAAATAGATATACAAAAGCTAGAAGACGTTTTATGCTCATTTTCCGGTTTCATATTTATATGTAGCTCCTCTACTGGGACATGTCTCCAGGCTTTAATGTTCAAAGATCTCTTTATTTTCCTCATACCTCCTGTGCTGCAGCACCCATTTCCACCCTCTGTCTGAAACCAGAGCCCAGATTTGTGATTATTATATTATTGATTGGTTGGCTTGGGTCACATGGATATGGGCGGCACTCATTATACTCCTGTTCACCTGCGTGAGGTGTGTGTGTGGAAGAGAGGGTGACACAGGCTCGTTGTACTTTTTGTTGACCGCAAGTTTAATGATTGCTTTGATTACTATAACAATGTATGTCCAAGGAAAATAAGTTGATCATCCCAGATTTCATTAAACTACATTATTTTTCAACAGAGTTTTTAATCTTAGCAAGTACTTTTTTGTAGCGTGTCAAACAATATCAAACAGGCCCGACCTCAGCTCTCAGCGACTTTGTTAGTTTTCTGCTGTCGCTATTGGTTAGCTGGCCGGCTCTGTTGTGATTGGTCAACCGCTTAGAGATGTCCCTTCCCTTAGCCTATCACGTACAATGCGTTGGAGCACTAGCCAATAGAAGTGCGAGTGTTACATAGTGATGTCACTATGTTGCAGAAGTAAACAAAGGAGTCCAATGGAGGGGTTTCATGAAGAGGGGGAGAGAAAACTCCCTCTGAGCCTTTGCAGCCCATTTACATGCACAAAAACCTATACGACACACTACAGGAAAATGTTAAGTCACATCCATGGTCACAGTGCCATACATAATAAACCCTTTTCATTTACAACCTAAAGCCCTTGTCTCTATTTTACATTTCTGCTGTGTGGCAACACTCATATGTCCCAGGTCACGATGTGGTTTCTAACTAACTGAACAAAATACTGATGTGGTGTTGGTGCTTCTATTTAGTGCAGTTTCCACAAAACAAAATACCTAGTCATCAAAAGGAAACTGACAACATATCTGGTGTGATGGCCTTTGATAAGTTCCTGTTTGTCTTGTATGTCTGTGGTTCATGCTGATATTGGTCTTTCACTGTCTGTGTATTATGGGTTAAATGCAGTGAAATGTCTTAAAAGGGATCCTCAGTCTAAAGCCTGACTAGCATCCTAGAGTCTGAAGGTTTTATTACATGCAGCAGTATCGAAGAAAAAAAAGGACCTCTGCGGAAATAAAATATGAAGTTTGTCCAGATTCAACGAAAGGTCTCGTGGTCAGTGTTTTCAAAATGGGGAGGTGAACCTGCTTTTATTTATTGTGTAGGCCTATATGTGGAAATACTAGTGGCATGATGATGCAGTGCACTGTTGCTTTTATTTCAATAATGAAATGATAATACCAATTCAATCTTTAACTTATATTTTGCCCTAAAGTTTGAAATGTATTGATATATAAAGTTAATAGATGTATAGATAAAAAAGTAATCATATTGCATGTTGTTAAACAATTTCAGTCAATGATAGAGCCATATTTTAAGTTAATATTATGCATGTTTGAAATCCGAACTTGCTTACTTACAACTCATACTAAGGCAATCTCTTTCAATCAAGTAGTTTTCTTTATGGATCCACAGTTTTAGATTTAACAACGCAATTCAACCCTTTACATCTGTTTATATACAGATCATTACAAAACATGTTATCTCCATCAGCATCAGTTTTCATTCAAAAGTAGTTTGTTGTATTAGCAATACAAGTCAATACAAGTTGCGTTTATTATAATGTAAACATAATTGTTCATACTTAATCAGCGTAATATACACACACCAAAATGCAATTCTGGTATTTGTTCTTCTCTCGGTAAAAAAAAACTCATAACAGAGGTGATCTTTAATAAAGGGTAACGACCGACCCTATTTACTTTTGTCCTCCATTCAAATCAATGGTACTTTAATGATACTAGGCAAAGATGGACGAAATAGGCCCAACTTGACTATCAAATCCTGATTTTCATGCCAAGTTGTAAGATGAAAATACAGCAGCGTCCACCGTGTGAACCGGTCTGATCATCTCCCTCCTCCCTCGATCGCACTGTGAGGCCTGCAAATAAAAACACAGAGATTTGAAGTCAGTAAACAAAACATGATAACTACCTTTTATTATATTTCAATCATGGGGACAAGTAACAGAAACATCAATGCTTTATTTCAATATGTCCAAAACACATTTGCTCACTCAAATTGACTGTATACTGTAGTTACAATTATATTTTTATATAATTCTGACGCTTAAATGACTTTACTATAAAAAGCCACTATTCACTACTGCAGTTTCATTTGCCAACAAATATAGACTTTCACAGTATAATTGTATGTTTTTTATGTATCTATGATTATCTTTTAATTGGAAGAGCACACATTGACAATCTACGATATTTAATTTAAGTACTGTAGCTAACAGCTGAGTGTTATTAGGGTGTTGGATGCAGACCTTTTTCAGGGCTATTTTATCATTTTTAAATCAGAAATAATACTTTATTTACTTTGGGGTAAGTTGGGTTTCATGACCGTTACTCTATTTGAGTATGTATGAATAAAATATACAAAAACATATAATAAAATAATAAGTAAGAATGTGCAATAATGTAATTAAAATGCATACAAACAAACATAAGAAGTTAAAGTAAAAATGCTCAATAAAAGGTTACAGAAATGAATAACTTAGGCGTAAAACAAACTTCCACCACTTCAATTATAGAGATAAAATAATAACAATAAAATATAGGGATACAAGTTCAATATAATGCTCTGACCTGGAGGTACATAATGACTATGAGGACGAACAGCACCAGTACCACCAGGACGATCACAGGAACACTGACTGGTGCCGCCGTCTCTTCGTCCTCATCTTCCTCTCCTTCATCTTCTTTGTTTGAAATCTGTCTCTGAGCCCCCGGCGCCGGACAGTCAGAGCTGCCTGAGGACAGAGTTAAAGGATGAAGAGAGAGTAAGAATGATGTGTGAACGGTGGAATCAGTGGGGGGCATATTATTGAAACATGCAGGTCACCTAAGATGTGAATGAGGGTGCCGTTTCCAGTGAACCGCAGGTACGGTGGAGGGTAGAAGATCTCGATGTTACAGCGATACAGATCTGTGTCTGTGGCTCTCAGTCCGGATACCGTCAGCTCCAGAGCGCCCTCTCTCCTCTGAGCAGAGCACTGAACCTAAAACGCCAGGAAACACAATTTAATGGAATAATTTAAAGAGGCCCTATTGTGCTTTGTGGGGGGTTTGCTTCCCTGCAGTGTGATATAAAGGTTGTTGTGCATGTACATGATCTGCTAAGGCTCATAACATGTAACAATCAAGCTTCTATTACAGGGGTGCCCAACCAGTCGATCGCGATCGACCGGGAGATTCCCAGTCGATCGCGATATGTGTCTAAAAATAGAACAACAATCTTCTGTTTTATCGTTAATGTCCTATAACATAATCTTCCTGTGCCAGAATAATACACTTGAACGCATCAAAGCTTTGTGATTGGCCGGCGTGACCCCATGTGTCGGGGCGTGGCTGGTGGGCAGTGGGCACTATTTCGCTGACGTTGTCCGTGTCAACAGGAGTGACAGTCCGCACACACACGAGACCGCAATAATGGCAGAAGCAAAAAAGTCCAACATATATAATTTTCACTCCGAGTGGGATGATGATTATTTTTGTATCTATTCCAATTCAAAGTCCATCTGTCTCATCTGCAATGCGAGCGTGGCTTTATCGAAGAAGGGTAATTTAGGAGTGGCATTTCAAAACAGTGCACAAACGCTACGAGACGGAATTCCCTCCTAATTCTGCCCTACGCTCCAAAAGGGGAGGGGCCTGAGAGGACAGCTAAATGCACAGCAGTCCAACAACAAGAGCAAGGCTGCTACCATAGCATCTTATCGTGTCAGTCACGTTCTTGCGAAACACATGAAGTCTTTCCAGGCCCGTCTCCAGGATGAAATGACTGAGGGGGCTGTTCAAAAATCCTAGGAGGCGACTTTTTTTTCCCAACAACGAAAAATACTGGCAATGTAATTAATTGACACACCAAGTTTTTTTCATTCTCACTGCTCTACAATCTCTTTGCTTCTTTATTTGTATTCTGGATGGACCCCTCTCATTCTGTTCTTTTCCTCTGATCTTTAATAATATATAGTACATTATTAGATGCCTGCACTTTGTTAGTCACGTTAACAGACTAACATTGATTTCCTCAATTTATAAATGGACAGGCTCTGTAATTATACCATAACCTTTTCTCCTCTATCCCTTAACTCGTCTTCCTATACAGATTTACTTACTTACTATCTACTCTAGTCATGTCAGGAATAAAGACAAATTAATCTGGTTGATTTTTTATTTTCAGAATTTAATATTCAAACCAAGACCTAAAACCTGGCATTCCATAAGAAAGTGACTAATATATAAACCAAATGTAATATTGGATCAAATACTACACCAAATGGACAGACACAGATTAAAAATCCATCACTAGATGTCGCTCATTAAAGCATGGACACATGTCCCAGTAGAGAAATATAAACCTGATATTGAGCAGATTATGGCCCCTTTAACATATAGTCTTGTTAAAGACACAATGTGTACTTTCTACCACTAGGGGGCTCTTAATCACAAATAAGACAAAGGAAGGTGTAACAGCTGAATTTTCCATCCTCTCCAAAACAAATAGTCTAGATTCGTAAAACGCTGGTGGCCGAAGTACATTTAATTTATTTTTCTTACTAAAATTAGATAAGCCAAAAGTTATTTTTAAACTAGTTTTCTAGATTTTAGAAAATGTATTTTCTATGGGCCTCTAACACTAGATTGCGCCACCGCAGGGCTGTGCATATGTCACTTTTTTCAGTAGTTATGTCTGTGAAAACTGCATATGCACGGAAGTCATATGTCGATATGTTAATATATTTTTCTTTTAATATGTAGCATGTATGGGTTTTATCTCCTCTCCCTCTCCTATGCACGATGGAGTCTAGAACCCATTTCATTATCGGGACAATAAAGTACATTGTTTCGTATCATTTTGGTCAAAGTTGTAATAATTTAAAGGACCCCTATTATACTGTTTTTCATCAATCTATTATAGCTCTCAGATATATATACAAAACATGTCTCTGATAATCCCCTCTGTTTCAGCCCTGTTTCAAAAGTGCTGATTCTCTGTTGGTTACCTTGGTTGCTGATTGGCTAATGGTTACACAAGCCAAAAAATCGCTGTGACATCACAAAGTGGCCAAAATCTGATCAGCTAATTTTCAGACAGGTTTTTATAGAAATGGATCAAAAAGAGAGAGAATAGTTTGTTCCTGAAACGTTTCAGAATCTCTTTCCACAGAGGGGACACATGTTGATTTAGAAGAGAAATGAAGAAGAGGGGACACATGTTGATTTAGAAGAGAAATGAAGAAGAGGGGACACATGTTGATGTAGAAGAGACATGGAGAAGAGGGGACACATGTTGATGTAGAAGAGACATGAAGAAGAGGGGACACATGTTGATGTAGAAGAGACATGAAGAAGAGGGGACACATGTTGATGTAGAAGAGACATGAAGAAGAGGGGACACATGTTGATGTAGAAGAGACATGAAGAAGAGGGGACACATGTTGATGTAGAAGAGACATGACAAATAGGTGACCTTTAACATCCACCCCCTCACATTTACCTCTCCCTCCTCCCCCGTCTCGATCGGCCCTGTGAGGTTAAGGATGGAGGAGCAGATCTTGGTGGATCCGTGGAGGCCTCGCAGCAGAGTCACCCGCAGGTCCTCAGGTTCAGGGAACGGGTACGACAGGTCGTTGTTCGGGAGGGGGCTCTGGTGGTGGAAGGGTTGGGGGTGAAGAAAGCACTGAACCAGAGCCGTACCATTGCTGCTCACCACTTTATAGGGCTGGACCACCTGCACAGCTGCAGAGACACAGGGGACATTGGGAAGAGACAGTTAGAAAATGGGCTGCCGTGCGTCACACTTTTGACCTTGAGATAATGTAGTGAGTGCAAATGGCAAAGGACAGGCAGCATGTCAGCAGATTAACATGTTAGGCACAGAGCAAATATCAATTTATGGCGATAAACTTCAGGCATAAAAGTGTCTTGCATGCACAGATCCATTGAGAGACTCCCTGTTCTGCTTTCACAACAGTCCTTATCTCCTCTTACAAAGGTGTATATAAAACATCTGATTACACTAGGGGTGTCAAACTCAAGGCCCGGGGGCCAAATCCGGCCCGCCACTTCATTTTATGCGGCCCTGCAAGAGCTTACAATGAATATAATGAGTTTATTATAATGTTATGTGCCGCTTTACAGGAGAACGTTGCCCATAAACTACATGTCCCACAATGCATCTCATTTTGTGACATGAGCAATGAAGAGACTTGCAGTTATTTTCCCTAGACTTCTGCTTTCAGATGTAGTTAATTATGAAGTTATTACCCTATCTGATAATAATTAAATTAAGAGGCAATAGTGTAAAATAATACATTATTGTATATTTATCTTTGTATATTTATATAGTCTTAAAGTTACCACCGGCCCTTTGAGTGCAACCATATTTCTAATGTGGCCTGCGATGAAATTGAGTTTGACACCCCTGGATTACACCTTCAAGTCTGGTTTTATAACACTTTATAGAGTCATATAGGAGATATCCAAATTCCCAACTGTAAAACGAGACAGTTCGAAAATGGGCGTCACATTGTGTCTCTTCTCTTCACCAAGTCATCATTTATTAAATCCATTTGGCTCAGGACAAATCAAATATCACACAAGTCAACATATCCGCAGATTTACTGTTTTCACTCTGAATTTACGGCAATAATTATTTAGTTTCCATGCACAGCTCAATTGAGAGACTCCCTGCTGTGTGGCTTCCATATCACTGCTTTTATCTTCTTTCAGAAAAGTGCACTTAAAACATTATAGTGTTGTTTTAAGTGTTGTTTTATAACACTTAATAGATTAATGCCAACTGGAAAGACCAGGAAGACATTTCAATAACAAGAAATTGGAACCTGGCATATTCCAATAATCACATTTCTGTTTTGAACATTCAGTCTTGTTTTTAAAATCAGAAACTTTAAGATATATAAAGAATGGAGAAGTGACACATTTACATATTTGAGAGGCTGAAAACATATTAATATAAAGTAATAGTCACTTATCACCACATCTCTTATCACATCTGTAATAATGTGTGTGTACTCACCGCTCCACGCAGGCAGGCAGAGGCTGAGCACTGTCCACACAAATAGAGCCATCAGAGAGTCAGGATCTTCCTCTCACACACACCCTCACCCTTTGATTTGGAAACAGCAAAAACACTGAAACTCACCATGTTATCCGTGCGTGTCCGTGCGTGTCACGGAAACTTTGCGCCGCCACAGGAAACTGTGAAGAGATGCTCTGCCGGTAAAGAGAGGCGGCAGCTTTAACCGGCCGCTTATTCTGCAGAAAAGATGAGAACTTCATTCTGTTTTCTTACTGAGCCAGTGTCAGCGTTATTCACAGCTTCCGCGCACAAGAGAAATGAAAGAAGCAACAGATAATCAGTAGGAAAGTTGCACACTGGAGTGAAAAGTTGAAAGGAAATGATTATGAAGACCTTATAAGAAACACAACGTGGTAAAACCTGACATCCATTTAATTCAATTCAGTTCAGAAAAAAGGAGGTTTCAAAGCTTGCTTGCAGATAACGCTTTTTTTAAATACAACGTTTTATTTATTAGCTTTAAAACACATCATTGCTAGTTTCCCTCAAAACAACAACAAATAATTCAAAACATATTATAAAAGTAGTACACAAAGGCAAAATAAAAACTCGAAGTAAGACACGGCACTCAGGGAGAGGATTGCCGGTTTGATATATAGTTAACATGTCCTGCTAAATCTCTCTGATTTCCCGTGCATCAAGATTACAGATGTGATAACAGCTGTGGTGATTCGTAAGTATTACTTTATATTAATCGTCAATGGTTTTGAGAATCTATTAACATACATTGTTCCTACAAACATTACAGAAAATGCTGATGTGTCAGCTTGCTCTGCTTTATATCATATTAAAGTGAATATTGTAAAGGTCCCGTGTCACGGCCATTTCTACTGATCATAGTTCCATCGTTGAGGTCGACTAGAATAGATTTACATTTTTCAATGTTCCAAACTCACATTGGTTTCTCATACAGCATCTCTGTATAGTGTGTGTATTCACTCTCTGTCCTAAGCGGCTTGTTGGAGCTCCTCCCCTCCTGTGACCCCAGTGTGCTCTGATTGGTCGGGACGTTGCGAGGCTCGCTGGTCAGTGAGCTGGCTTACTGGTGTTGTTTCAGCGAGAACAAGCGAAACACACACACTCACAGCCGAAGTCAAAACAATAAGTGTGGCTTGATATTGAGAAAGAAAAAGGTTTATAGCGCTGTGAGAACGGGTCTGCTGCGGAGAGCATTTCTCCGCCATCCCAACTCGTCTATTACCAGCCAGGGAGCTCTATGCAAGTTTCAGTCAGACAACTCACGTGTTTCTTTAACATGTTTATTAGAAGCAGCATAGTTGAGTTTGGCGACTAGGCTCGGGCCTCATCACTCCACAGATACACATCGCACGATGAGTGAGGATCAAATAACTAACCCCCGAGCCTACAGGTGGAAGCTGGGGTGGAAGCTGGGGTGGTGCTGGGGTGGAAGCTGGGGTGGAAGCTGGGGTGGTGCTGGGGTGGAAGCTGGGGTGGAAGCTGGGGTGGAAGCTGGGGTGGAAGCTGGTGTGGTGCTGGGGTGGTGCTGGGGTGGAAGCTGGGGTGGAAGCTGGGGTGGAAGCTGGGGTGGTGCTGGGGTGGAAGCTGGGGTGGAAGCTGGGGTGGAAGCTGGTGTGGTGGTGGGGCAGGCAAGCAGCAGCGACGCGGAAGTAGCTGCAGCAATAGCAGCAGCAAGCAGTGCATGGAGAGAGATATCTGGCAGGTTCCATACTGTAGAGCGGCTTATTAAGGAGACTCTGTTTGGTTGGTTGCAGAGGGGCAAGGGGGCGTTATGTATGAATGCAGCATGAGTGCTCGAGTTGACTGCCTGAACTAGCTCGCAGGCTTCGCCCCATATATGGGACTCCCTGCTGGTTGAACATTTACGCTAAAGGTCCTGGTGTGTGAGGAGCTGTACGGATTGGTCCATTTTGGTTCCGGGAACCGCATGACGTCAAGCGATACGAGGAACCAAAATGGAGAAAGAGAAATCCCCACCGAGGCGTTCAGGGGCAGCAGACAGGTCTTCTCTGTGTTTGGGTTTTACTCGCTACAGGGTGCACTTTGAGGGTTTGTGACTGCAGAGCGTTCACATGCAGAAACACCTTCATAACAACAAGGGGACGGGTGATAACCAGAAAAGCATGACATGGGACCCTTTAATGTTTCTGACTTAAAAACAGGACATTTGAAGATATTCTGATCAACTTAGACTTTGAGGAGCTGATGTACTTTCATGTACTGTGATATCACAGTCACTTGGTCGGTATACAACACAACGTGTTTTTATCTAGAATACCTTTATTTAACTTTGATTCTGTTTGCTAACTCAACTGTGTTTCATGTCCATGATGAGTTGTTGTTGGTTATTGGTTGTTGGTCGTTATTTTCTAAAGTAAGAAACTATAAAACAATTGTTATATTGACGCATAAGGGTGAATTAATATGATGGTTGGATTAAAAGAACAACTGGGTATCTTAATGCAGGCATATCCACATTAAAAAGAAAAAGAACAATATGTCATTGTAGTTGTAAATACCAACATCATTTCTGCAATACATTTGTTTAAGTAACAGACTGACAAAAAATACTTCTCTATTTCCATTAGCTCCATTTATTTTACTGAATCAAATCAATGAAGCCTTCACATCTTTGTTAATTGGATTATCATTTCCCTTTCCCGCCTTATTACAGGTTCACAAAAGACATCCCATGTGTTTGAATGGAGTGCGTGTGTGTGTGTGTGTGTGTGGTGTGTGTGTGTGTGTGTGTGTGGTGTGTGTGTGTGTGTGTGGTGTGTGTGTGTGTGTGTGTGTGTGTGTGTGCGTGTGTGTGTGTGTGTGATGCCTTTTAAGTCTGATGTTACATCACACTTTCAGATTTCTCATCTCAGTTTATTCTTCTCTGGAATATGTTAAATACTTTCTGTGGTTTCATCTCATGCACTTCTTTCATGCACACACTCTTGCTGTGCAGCCATACGGTGCACACTGTGAAACATCTAGTGAGACACAGATAATGACCGAGCTGACGTTATGAGATCCGCTGTCCTCCCGACGTCACACGCGTGTGTTCGGCCTGGAAACATGTTGCGGGGTTAAACCCGATTTTACTGAAGTTACAGTCAACCCGGAAAGCTGTGGTTGTTTCTGCTGCTGTGAGGTTTACTTTGAAGAGCACTCTTTAATCGGAAACTGAAACGTTGACTTTAATTAAATGTATTATGTCAACAGATTTCACATAACTGTATTAGGTTAGTTGAAAGCAATGATATTAATATTAGATAACAATTTGGTTCAACTTAATAGAATGTCTTTCAACTAACGTAATACAGCTAAATCTGTTGCCATCTGTCAATCTGCACTTGGGCTGTAAATTAATCTGGTTCAAACGATGGGTCTTCAACCGGGGGTTTGTGACCCCCAGAGGGTCCTCAGGGTTATTGCAGGGGGTCTGCTATATAATCTGTGCATCAACCCAACACTGTAGCCTGTCTGTCACTGTCAAAGTATTCAAAAGGGGTACAAATTGCGTTTTTCTTGACATTCAGAATCTTTGGCAACTAGATAAAATAACGTCACCAGTACAACATAACTCGTACACTAAGTGGAAGTCTTAATAAAAGTGCATTCTTCAGTTTTTCTCTGTTTGTCATTAACTCACTCCTCCAATAATGGCAGTACAGCGTGTCTGGATGAGGAACTATTGATAAGTATCAGAAAATAAGGTCGTAAAGTATGTGGTGATGATTTTGATGATGCTTTAATGACAAAAATACAAACAAACCCCCCCCAGTACATGTTATTTGACTGTTTTAAAAAGTGTTGAGAAGTTGATCTCTTCAAAGCCATAACTGCAGTGTCCTTATTTTAGCGAGGATTATCTAATTTGCCTTTCGAATGAATACTTAAACTGAAAGTGTACAAGAGCTTCAAACTTGACTTTGCCCACGGCTCTGAAACTGATCATTTGCATGTTATCTCACAGATCAGTCTCGTCATCGACACATTTTTCTTGCAGTCGTTTCTCAGTAAACCGCCGGAGACATTTCTGCACTCTTCAAGAAGTGATTTGACTGAGCGTTAAAAAATACCTCATGTCTTTCTGATCCCACATCATTAAGTCATCTCAGGACACAAGCCCACTCAAATGCACACGTTATACAGTCACAGGTGTTGCTCAAGTGTACAAGATGTCTATTCAAGCAATATTAAAGGTCACCTGTTATGCAAGACCCACTTCTTCATGTCTCTTCTACATCAACATGTGTCCCCTCTTCTCCATGTCTCTTCTACATCAACATGTGTCCCCTCTTCTTCATGTCTCTTCTACATCAACATGTGTCCCCTCTTCTTCATATCTCTTCTACATCAACATGTGTCCCCTCTTCTTCATGTGTCTTCTACATCAACATGTGTCCCTCTTCTTCATGTCTCTTCTACATCAACATGTGTCCCCTCTTCTTCATGTCTCCTCTACATCAACATGTGTCCCCTCTTCTTCATGTGTCTTCTACATCAACATGTGTCCCCTCTTCTTCATATCTCTTCTACATCAACATGTGTCCCCTCTTCTTCATGTGTCTTCTACATCAACATGTGTCCCCTCTTCTTCATGTCTCTTCTACATCAACATGTGTCCCCTCTTCTTCATGTCTCCTCTACATCAACATGTGTCCCCTCTTCTTCATGTGTCTTCTACATCAACATGTGTCCCCTCTTCTTCATGTCTCTTCTACATCAACACGTCTCCCCTCTTCTCCATGTCTCTTCTACATCAACATGTGTCCCCTCTTCTTCATGTCTCTTCTACATCAACATGTGTCCCCTCTTCTTCATGTCTCTTCTACATCAACACATGTCCCCTCTTCTTCGTGTCTCTTCTACATCAACATGTGTCCCCTCTTCTTCATGTCTCTTCTACATCAACACGTGTCCCCTCTTCTTCATGTCTCTTCTACATCAACATGTGTCCTCTCTTCTTCATGTCTCTTCTACATCAACATGTGTCCCCTCTTCTTCACGTCTCTTCTACATCAGCATGTGTCCCCTCTTCTTCATGTCTCTTCTACATGTCCCCTCTTCTTCATGTCTCTTCTACATCAACATGTGTCCCCTCTGTGGAAAGAGACTCTGAAAGTTTCAGGAACAAAGATTCTCTCTCTTTTTGATCCATTTCTATAAAAACCTGTCTGAAAATGAGCTGATCAGATTTTGGCCACTTTATGATGTCATAACGATGTTTTGTCTTGAGTAACAATTAGCCAATCAGCAACCAAGGTAACCCCCCCCACCCCCCCCCCTTATCACCGGAATCTCCTCCTAGAGCACCATTGAGTTCTTTGTAACCAAATCTCTCTCAGAGGGGCGTGGGGAGGGGCTCCTTACTTTCATCTAAAGTAACAGACAGAGAATCAGCACTTTGGAAACAAGGCTGAAACAGAGGGGATTGTGGGATGCTCAGTGGCGGTTCTAGACCAATTTGACTGGGGGGGCCACTGGGGGGCCAGTTATTTTCTGAGGGGGGCCACAATAAATGCAGGACGAAAAAGAGAACTGGACAGTATGAAGTAATTGCGCATAAGAAAACAATGCAATACAGTTATTGGTATTTGTTTCAGTACACTTATTTATTTCAGATAGATCTTATAGTTATTACTGTTTTTGGCAAACCGAGTACCAGAAAATATACATTTACTTTTCATTGTTAGGGGGGCCACAAGGGGGTTAGAGGTCAGTGTTAGGGGGCACTGGCCCCCCCTGCCCCCCTAGAACCGCCCCTGGGGATGCTGCAATGACCTGTTGACCTGAGACATGTTTTGTATATATCTGAGAGCTATAATATATGAATGAAAACAGTATAATAGGGGACCTTTAAAGAGATACACGATACAACATCACTGTGAAATAAATATGGATTTTATTTTGGAATATATACCACTACAATACTCGCTTTAATAGCCATGAGTTGTCCTTATGATTGCTGCACGCTGTTGCTGAACTTAGCCAGGTTTCCTGAACTCTCCAGGCCTGGCGTTCATGTAATCGTTTGAACCCTCCTCACTTCTCCTCATGTTTTTCTAAAGGAATCAAACACAGAAGGAAAGGGAAGAGTTTCACTTACATGCTGACAAATGGATTAAAAATCTGAATCAGAATATTGTATACGGCCCAGGGGAAATATGTTTCACTGTTGCTCCCTTTGAGAATTCAATAAAAAATACGAAAAATTCAATAAGAAAATATAAAAATATTCAATAAAAAAAAGAAAGTAGTTAAAAGAAATAAAAAATATCTAAAACAAAAGTGCAATAAAAAAATTATTTAAACAAATACATTCAATATTGATGTAACCATAAGAAGTTCAACTAAAAAAGATAAAATGTATATTTATATATATATTTATACTGACATAAGACGTTTAGTAGAAATGTTCACATTGAACAATATCTAACAACAACACGTATGTACTAAATGTATATTATAACATGTCCAGGGTTTATGAGTCACTCCATGTTCTCATATTTACCCATAAGACAATGGCAATGCAGGTGATTGACAGGCTGTAGACCAATAAAACTCCACATCCCGCCCAAATCACCTCCTCTGGGATCAATGGAGACCTGAACGGACAGCTCTGATTGGCTGCTGGAGCAGAGCCATTGATTTCAGGCAAAGACTGCAATTCTATGAATACAAAAAAAATGTGATTTCATTTTATCGAAATATGACATATATACTATATAAAGAAAGCATGTTACCTGCCACGATGACTTCAGTGGTGTGACAGTCATCTGTGTTGGGGGGCGGCCAACTCTCCTCACTCCTGCAGAGAAACTCTCCACTGCTGTTGGCCGTCACTTCAAACTGACCCGAGAACAGCATGTCTGCAGGACCAGACTTCTGCAGAAAAGAAACGTGAGGCATGTGGTGTTTTATATTAGAGGGACACAGGATGGATGCACATGGGAAGCAATGGCGTTATGAGCTGCAGAAAGGGACTAAAAAAGATAAAATAACCACGGTTTCGTTGCAGATGCTAGTTGCTGATATTGTTTAGATGTTCTGCAGTGGTACCATCTTTTTTATATATATCCTGCTTACTGAAGTAAACGGTTATTTTGTGGGGGTTTTTGTAAATGATTGAGTGTTCTTGTATTTTAATGTGTGAGTTGTTTCTACCTGGGGACTGTGGGAAACAGTATTTCGATCTTTCTGTGTGTACAAACATATTTTGAGATTGACAATAAAGTTCACTTTGACTTTGAAATATAATTGAATGTTCTGTAGTCAATTGAATGTATCCACCTGATGAAATGAAGGTGTACAAACCCCACAACCTGAGTATATTTGTACATGACTGCAGCACACTCCCAACACCAGAGGTCAGCAAAAAGAAGATCTGCAGCTTCATTTCAGCGCTTTACATTTCAGGGTTTTAGTTTTTTTGTTTTGTTTCAGTTCTCTCCATTCACCAATTCCTGCACACACATGTAATCATTTAGACATACTAAGAATCACAATCAGGCTTATGAAAGGGGAATACATCCATTAAAAACTGTAAGAAAAGAGTGCCATCTGTTTCTCTTAGGATAAAATTCAGGCAAGTCTTGATTTATAATTATTTTAACTGGTATTATTTGTTAATAAAGTCATTAAAGAGCAAAGACATACACTCTCTGTAAAGCTGACCCCAGTTACCTTCACCATTAAATGAAGTTTAATAATATCGGTTGATTTATTTATATAGCACATTTCAGACTCAAAGTGCTTGACATAAGCATTAACACAATATATTAAAAACACATAGTTTAACCCTTTTGACCCATGATCTATCTCAGTCCATCCAATATTGTTTTAACTACATCATGACTAACGTATTATGCATTCATAACCGTACAATCCTGTTGGAATTTAATTTGATGGCCACAAAAAACATTACACCACATATTTAAGTGAAACATGTGATTCAATTCACTCATTATATTTCCTATAGTGAAGACAGTGGATCATTACGTTATCTGACCATAGACTATTATTAGAATACAATCTCCCCAAAACAAGTTTGAAATGATTGTTACAGTGGATGAAGGGGGAGGGGGGGGGGAGGGGGAGGGGTGTCTAAATTCAAAGATGAATCTTGATTGGGCCCGAGTCACCCAAAACACCCCAGACCCGAACACCAAATTATGCACTTTTTTTTTAGAGACCTTCAGACTTCGCTAAAATTGTCAAAATCTGTTGCGTAGTGTTTATAAAGCGGTTGTGGATGATATCATGAAGCCTTGTTCCGATAAAAAAAACTAGAGCTAGAGTTATTATATAATTGTAACTTGAAACGGGTCACGGGAGACCCGAACACAACATAAGGGTTCAGAAAAGGGAAACAACAAAGAATTCATACAAGAGATATGAAATGATATGAAATTCAACACTATGCTAATTGAACTGCAGTTGAAGGACCTCTAGAAAAGCAGTTGTTAAGAAAAGGTTTTTTAGCCTCGATTTAGAATAACTCAGGGTTGGGCCATGATGAGTAGGAATAAAAAAACACGCTTTGAACACATCCCATATCTGCACAAAGGTATTTACGTTCACCCCATCCACTCCCTTCCCCTTTGACTCAATGTTCAAATCCTCATCTTGCCTCTTTCCCCTTACAAATCCAAATCTTTAGTTGCATGAGCTTTTTCTGTGAAAGAGAAACGACGGGCATTCGGTCCGGTGAGTGCTGCTCTCTTTGGTCGCTCGCTGCGTGCATTGTGTGCGCAAAGAAGTTCATTGCAGCTGGACTTTCTGTGCAAACTAGAGTCTGGGGTTTCTCTGTAAAAATAAAACGTTCATGAAATATCAGCCTTTGAGCAGAAGCTGTGGCTTCCTGATGTGGCGAGTCTTCTTGTAGCATCAAGGCAAGGCAAGTTTATTTATAGAGCACCTTTCAACACAAGGCATTCAAAGTGCTTTACAAAAAATGAAAGACAAGAAAATGGCATTTAAAATCAGTCATTAAAAAGAGAAGATAATAAAATAAACATTAAAAGAAAGTCAATATATATATATATATATAAGATAAGAAATATTACGACAATCCTTCAAATCACAAATCATTGACGAACCTTTTTCATATCTATTCGTCCGAAGGAGCTGCCATTGAAGAACAGCTGGTAGTTTGTTTCTCTTCTCGTTGTCGATGGACAGGAGACGTTCACTTTAGTGAGTTTTGAAACTGCGAGGCTCGTCAGAACTGACAGGAAAACACAAGAAGCAGCCCGTTTGTGATGAGAAGAAATGTTATTGTGTGTCGAGTTTACTGAACTCAACAACACCCGTAAAATCTAAACCACATTAGCTTCGCCAGACGCTCCACAACAATTGAACAATTTGTCATTTTTAAAAATAAATTGTTTGCATTTTTCTTTTTATTATTTAAAGTATTACAAAAAAATGTAAATGCGTTTTTGTTTTGTTAATACTTTAGCTACTCACTGTAAAGAAATACAATGTTATTTAGGAAACACATTAAAAAAGAATAGAAATAACAGAAAAAAATAAATATTAAAAAATCAAAAATACATATAGAAAAATAATAATAATAAATATATATATATAATCAAAATATAATTCTATATTTCAATAAATATATATTTTATACAAAGTGGGTATAAAATTGGCCAAACTGGCAACACGGAAAAAGAGCCAAAAAATGTAGTGTCTATTCTTTGTTCTTAATGTGGAGGAGTTTCATTCATTTCATTTCAAACCTCTATTTATACAGATACATCCCATTGAGATCATTGATCTCTTTTTCAAGGGAGACCTGCTCAAGTAGTTCCACATGAAACATAAACACATAAACAGAACAACAAAAGGACATCATACAGCATCATTTACATCATTATCCACATGACCAGGTACCAATAGCTTCCGAGTGAGTAGCATCCAACCGAGCTTTACAAACATGTAGTGGCACCAGAGTGTTGGAGAGACCTGCACGCAAAGGCTCATGTGATATCGCAGGAAAGGTTGTTAAAAAATGTTCTTGCGTTATTGTCAACCAACATGTGTACGTTTTCACTTGCATAATAGTTTGACATCTTCAAAGAAAACTACTTTTTAAAGTCATGGTTTGGATTAAAATAAGTGTGGAAGTGGCGCATTTATGTGACGAATAAGTCAATGTCTGGGTCAAGATAAATAGTGTTAAATATAGAATGTAAGTGAGAAAGAAAGTCAGATCATTCAAAGCACATGAGAACGCTGCGATGTCCGAGCAGTTTCAGCCACGCTTTACTGCGACATCACACCTTCTTACCTGAGCACGTGGGGTCTTTTCCATCGCTCAGACGCAGCATCAGCATCCACAGGACCCCCGCTCTCATCATGCTTCTGATTGGATTCTGTTGTTTGTTTGTGTTTGACAGACGTCTATATCGAGGGAACGTTTTCTTCCACACGGTACGAGGTGCGAGGCTGTGCCACGATGCCAGGTGACACAAGTGCAATCTGTGTGCAATATCACAGACGTGCAACTCCTGAAGAGACTATAAAGGACACACTTCCTGTGTGTGGCTGAGAAACCAAACAAGATACAATCTACCCCCCCCTCCACACACACACACACACACACACACACACACACACACACACACATACCATGTATACATCACTTCAGGGGACATTACATTGACTTACATGCATTTCCTGGAGACTTATCCTAACCTTAACCATAACCAACACATGCCTAACCCTTACCCTTAACCTTACCCTTACCCTAATCCTAATCCTAACCAAATCTTCACCCTAAAATTAATGATCCCCCTTATGGGGACCTCCATTTTGTCCCCATAAGGGAGGCGAGTCCCCACACGTGACTATGTAAACAGATTCAGGTCCCCACAAGTATAGTAATGCTAGACCACACACACACACACAACACACACACACACACACACACACAAATATGTATCTGGCTAACACGGACTGTTGTTGAATTAGCTTTTCGTTGATTTGAAATAAGAATAGCATTGTGCCAGAGTTGTACTTTAATGAGTAACTTCACACAAAACTCAAAGACAGCGAAGTGAGTTTTGGTTTGGTATCAAGTTCCCGCACAGTCTTATATCAAACTGTTGGCGTGTTTCACCACACCTTCATTGCACTCCACATCTCTGCGGCAAAGTAAGAATGTCCACCTGCTATGTTTCCCCTTCAGTGACTTATTTCACTTTGTTGCATCGTGCTGAAAATGTTTGTACCATCAACTGAGAGTGAAAGTGTTTTGTTTAAAAATTCTTTGTTCTTGTTTAATGTTACTTCGAAGAGCAGCAATGATTTCCCTACAAAAAAGTCAGCCTTTCATATTATATTCATTTCTTTCATACCACTAACTTATAGAAACGTGTGTGTGTTTTTTTAGGTGGAGTATCTGTATCCTCAAACCTCAAGGTAATATAAATGTTACATGTATGCCTTATATAGTAACTATTTGTGCATACACTGAGTTGTACCTCACTCGATCTCTGTAGACAAGTGCCCTAATAGGAAAGAAGATAAGACCAAGGTTGTAGCATGGAAACGCTGCCAGTGTGCTAAATTATGTCATGCAGATCAAGCTATTGTTCTTTAATTCAAAGGGTGTATTTTCCACAAAGTACTGGTGGAAATATTGGATTGTAAGCCAACAGGGGACGTCCCGCTTCAACCCACTGCACCCGCAGACTAATGTCAAACTGCTTCTCTGCACATATCTGTTCATTTGTATTATTTCTCATATCTTTATTGAATCATTGAAAAGTATGTTTTTTTAGGTGGAGTATCTTAATCCTCAAACCTCAAGGTCATGAAGCTTGTTTGAGAGTCACCGTGTGGTTTAGCGCTGCAGTTTTTCACCCCCTCTTCCTTCCTCTCTTCCTGTTGTTCTGCTGTTGGATAGAGCACACTCACAAACGTGTCAAATATAACTCAACATGTCTTCAGATAAAAAAGTCCTGAATCTCATATCGACCAGATTTCTGTTCTACTTTTAGAGCTTAGATGTTAAACTATAATAAATGCTATTTGTATTCCACTGTTGTCTACAAACGCAGTCTCCGACCACCAGAGGTCACACTTTAGTTGAAAAAAGACGTGTGTGTGTGCGCGCGCGTGTGTGTGTGTGTGTGTGTTTGTGTGTATGTGTGAGAGAGAAGGAGAGATAGAGAAACAGATCATTCTAAAAAACAATAGGCTATATTTAAGTCTTGATAATAATAATATCAACAATTCTAACAAGAATCAAAGCTTATTTATTTTCCTTTAAATTACGACAATATCATGTTGTATGGCGAGAGATGCGTTTCCGTGGAAACGGCATATCATGAGACCTCAGATTTGGAGTGGAGCCGTTGAGGTTTGGACCGGTGATGTCATGTGACATTTGGCGGCGTTTCCTTCCTCTCTTCCTGTTGTTCTGTATAAAGCACCCTCACAAACATATTCCATATTTCTTTGGATAAACAAAGTCCTAAACCTCAGATTTACCAGATTTGTAATCCATTTCTGTTCTACTTTTAGAGATGTTACAGTTTTTCTCGATTGCTAACACACTAAAAGTCTACATACAGCACAAGTATTTTAACTGACAGTCAAAGAGCCAAACATCGGCTCAAATCTCCAAAACTCTAAACACGTTTTCAGTTTTTCACACAATTTGCAAATCAACATGGCACTTTAATGCAAACCACTGCACACGTTTCTCCACGTAAAACATACAGTCACGTGTTAGCAGGTTTAAAACACTGAGGTTCAAAATGCCTCACACACGGACCAATGAACAAGAAGCACGTTCCACCTGACCAAACACCTGGTAGCATGTTGGCTCATCAATCAGGATGTTAGCTCTATAAGAAGACCACAGGTGAGTACTCTCTTACAGCAACATGGAAGCAAGAGGAAGAGCTGGGGTGAGCGTGAGAGGAGGAGGAGGAGGAGGAGGAGGAGGAGGAGGGGAGGAGGAGGAGGAGGAGAGGAGGAGGAGGAGGAGGAGGAGGAGGAGGAGGAGGAGGAGGAGGAAGAGGTGGGTGGGGGGTGAGAGTGAGAGGAGGAGGAAGAGGTGGGTGAGAGTGAGGGGAGGAAGAAGAGGTGGGTGAGAGTGAGAGGAGGAGGAAGAGGTGTGTGAGAGTGAGGGGAGGAGGAAGAGGTGGGTGAGAGTGAGAGGAGGAGGAATGAGAGGAGGTAGAGCTGGAGGGAGAGGACGTGGACAAAGAAGAATACTCTCTAATGAAATGAAATGTTATCACATGGTGTGACGATGAGAGGCTGGACGGAGGGTTCGGCCTAATCTAAGCCGATGTCCTGTCGCCTCTGTAATCCGGACACTTAGACTTGAAAACAGGTTAGTTAGTTGTAGCTCTGCATAGCTCATGATATCTCAGTGCTTATATCCGTTGTGTGAAACGTATTTACTTCATTACTGTAGTTGAATTGTTGGCATGTTGCAGACTATAACTGTACACACATCCTGCACAATGTACTGTGGTAAACTCACTGTTATGCAACACACACTGACCGACCAGTATGTCTTTGTTGTTCATCTGAAGGACTGAGGAAAAAGAGGTGCAGGTGGAAGGCTCAGATTTCCAATGAGGCCCAGGAATAAACTGGGTTTTGGCAAACAATGCATCCTACTTAGAGAGACCTGTGTGCTGAGATGTTGCTCAATGTTATCTTTGAATACAATGTGATTTTTTTTTCAACAACTCAATTTTATTTCTTCCTTTACTGTATTTCTGTAAACTCAAGCAATCTTTCTCTGCAGAACCCTCTATGGACAGAGCACAGGCCAGAATAGATGGAAGTGCTTTGGAGTATGCTCAGCAGTGTGCAGCTGGGTGGTCAAACCATCTAGTGTTATGAATGAAGTGTGTTATATTTGGTGTGAGTGTTTATGTAGTTTTGAGTGCAGTTCTTCACTTAGCAGGAGACATGAGGTGTTTTGCACGTTGGGTGTGTGGTTTTGTGAATTGTGTTTAGTGTTCTGAGAAACAGAGCAATTCAAAAAGAAATGTGTGTTAGCAATCAAAGAAAACTGTAAACTATAATAAATGCTATCTGTATTCCACTGCTGTGTACAAACGCAGTCTCAGACCACCAGAGGGCACACTTTCATTTAAAAAAGGTGTGTGTGTGTGTGTGTGTGTGTGTGTGTGTGTGTGTGTGTGTGTGTGTGTGTGTGTGTGTGTGTGTGTGTGTGTGTGTGTGTGTGTGTGTGTGTGTGTGTGTGTGTGTGTGTGTGTGTGTGTGTGTGTGTGTTAATTCTAAAAAACAATATATTTAAGTCTTGATAATAATAATAATATCAACAATTCTAACAAGAATCAAAGCTTATTTTCCTTTAAATTACGACAATATCGTGTTTTATGGCGAGAGATGCGTTTCCGTGGAAACGGCATATGATGAAACCTCAGATTTGGCGTAGAGCTGTGAGGCTTGGACCGGTGATATCATGTGACATTTAGCGGCGTTCGGAGCATGTCAGTTGGAGTAATGACATCATCGTGTTCAATGGCGAGGGATCGTCGAACGTGAAAATGGGCGCCACATCACAGCTACACAGTGCGGTGAAAAGTTACGTTTTTCTGCTAACTTTTCATCCCCCAGGTCTCGAGGTCTACTTAAAAAATGTGGAGTCGATCGGATAAAATCCCTTGGAGGAGATCTTTAAAGTAAGGTACCTTGAAAAACGCGATAAATCATGTTTTTCCAACGACAATTTCAAAATGGCCGACTTCGTGTACGTTTTTAAAAAAAAATAAACCTCCAAGAGGCTTTTTTGTTCGTCTCCGCACTTTAGATAGTACCATATTTCGTTGGGAAGTGGAGGGAGTTCACGTTAAAAAACGGAAGTGGTTGTGGCTTGCGCATTTTTTTACGCAAAGTTCCGGAACCCATTTCACACGTCCATTTTCACCGGTCCTGACGCACGTGCACAATTTGGTGAGTTTTCATATATGTTCAGGGGGTCAAAAATGCATTCAAAAAGCAAAAATAAAAACTATAACAATAATAATAATCCTATGGATATCAATTATGCGAGATAGTGACACGTGCGAGCTATCATGCCGTCATGCTTTGGGCCCCTTTTTCTCGTTTTACCAGTTGTATGTATGTTTTGCAGGGTTGTTGCTTCGCGAGTGATTATATTAGTTATTCGCCGACCTTTGGTCTCAGCCCCTAATAATCCTATCGATATCAATAATGTAACGACTACAGTGACGTGGGCTTCACGCGGGCTATCTGCCGTCATGATTTCGGAACTTTATTCTGTGCATTTGCCGGTCTTTTCCCCTGTTTTCCCGTTTCACTTGGGTCTTCGCCGACCTCTGGTCTCAGACCCTAATTAAAGCTCCGAGCAGCAATGAGCGGGTCTTCGGCGCTCCGCAGGTTCGCTGTTGTCCTTACGTCGATGCGTCATGTAGGTGTCTCGATGACTCGGCCGTTGGCAAACTTGGGAAGTTTAGGGCCGATCGGACAATGTCTGTAGTTACAGCAGTAAAATAAACATTTTGTTTGATGGCGAGTGATCTGTCTCCATGGCAACATCAACAGCATAATGATGACACCCCATAATAGGCTAAGGTGCCTTGAGGGGCTGCATCGTTTCTAAACGTTTGAGGTGTTGGCCATTTGGAGCATAATCACTGGAGTTATGACCAAACCGTGTTTCATGTTTTGACGAAATCTCACAACTGACATGAAGTTGTCTTCAAGGTTCGACTGGTAGCACACATGGAGCTGTTAAGCGAGCGATTACAATAGGGTCTTCGCCGACCTCTGCTCTTAGACCCTAATAACAAGAATAATAACAATAATATTAATAATAATAATATTTGTTTTATATTAAGAGAATATTTATCAATAAGATATAATCAGCATATGTATAATAATGATGTACATAAAACGGGATAGGATGACCTCATCAGTGCTGATTGGTTGAGGCTGATTCTGGGTTGGGCAGGACAGGAAACAAGGCATCGGGATCGTGCAGGGCATGGATGCTCGCTCCCGCTGAGTTTTTTGGGATCCGGTGTAGAGCTAAAGATGGATCAAACCAGATTGTAGAACACCGGAAGTGAGGTCATTCCAGCTTCAAAACAAAATGCCAATATAGGGGTTGGCATTACTAAAGGGGTCACCAGATGAATCAGACGTGGTGAGAAATACAAATATAAACTCCTGCAGCAACATTTTAAAACAAATGAATAAGGTTTTTCTAATATCAATACAATCTAAAACCATACCATGTTTATGAATATGTATTTATTGCCTGTTTTATTTTTTATTTTTATGGTGAATAATATTACAAAGAAGTAAGAACAGATTGTATATTGTAATAAAATAATAAATAACATAGCTTTGGTTTTCGTGAAGCAGCAAATTGTTTTATTCTGAAGGTCCTTTCCGGAAGTTCTGTATAGCCTGCCTCTGACTTGTCACTCGTGTTAGCGGTGTTAGGATTCAGTGTGGCAGCAGCAGGGGAAATCAGGGAAATCTGGGATATCTGGGAAAGGGGAGTCGGTGAAAACCGGGACTAAACCGGCAGAAATCCCCACGGAGCCGTGACCGTCTCACCGTTTCCTCCCGGACTTTGCTCGCCTCTCTCCCCGCCGGTGGCTGCGGTTTTTCCCCCAGAAATCTCCCTGGATCCGCACAGTAAGTAGCCCAATTCCCCTTCACATCAACGCATCTCTATCCCACCACATTTCTCGTTTTCCTCGCTGTTTTTTTTCATTTTACATGATGAATAATATCCCCCTGTTATTTAAATCCGCGACAATTTCGATCTGATTATTGTGTGAGTGGATCCTTTAAATTAACATCCGCTGCCATACAAGCCAATTAATCCCGTTGCATGTATATGCAGAGAAAGGAGAAGGGTGGCGGTGGCGGCGGCGGTGGCGGCGGCGGCGGCGGTGGTGGTGGTGGTGGTGGGGGGGTGATTGCGAAAAAGCTGCACAGAAAAATAGATTTTATTCACATCAGCTGGATAAATGCATCATAGTAGGGGCTGCATATGCACACATGGGGTCGATTTCTTCGCCGTTATTCGCTGTGCATGTGTGATTTTGACGGTGTTGCATGCATCGCCGCGGGGCCTGCAGAGCTCCGACTCCCAGCCTGATGCGCAGGTTGTCCGGGGAGCAGCAGCCTCTCCCAGCCGGGTGACAGCGCCTCTCAGCCGGGCTTTAGTGCTGCAGATCCGAGGCCAGGCGTGCAGAGCTGACACCAGCAGCAAGGCGTGGCATTCATATAGCATTACATTACACACATTACACAGCCCCGGGGCGTGCTACCCTGCAGCTGCCTCACTACTCATATGTTTTTTTTAATTTATGTTATGCTGTACATTTTAATTTATTTTATCGTACCAATTAATTGTGTCTTATGTATTCCTTTATTTTTCCGAGAGGGATAATTATTTATTTGAGTTTGATCCGAGGTAGATTTCTTGTTCTCTGTTTTAATTTGTAATGTGGGCCATTTTGTTAAAGCACTTTGGGCTGCACCTGCTGTATGGAAAATGCTATATGACTAAAGCTTTATTGTTATCCACTTTAAAAAAAAAGGTACAGTGTATTTAAATCTATGTATTAGATGTGGCTGCATCACTGTGGTGTTTCGTCTGCTCTAGTAAGAAGCATGCTCAGGGTTTTGCCCCAAGTCCCATTTAAAAGACATTAAAAAAATTCAGCATAATCAGACATGCAGGCCCTGCCATCTGTCTGTCTGCCTGCAGGTCAGCCTGTCTCACCATCTTGTCCCTCCCAGGGTAGGAACATAGATCAATAATCAATGTACAGTTTTGGCCCTACATTTGAAATGATGAGCCATTTACATACACAGTTACACATTTGTGCCGCCTTATTTGTGTTTAATGGGGCAAATACCCTTTAGTTTGGCCACGACACTGCCTAGTGCTGTACTGCCTCACTGTCTGACTTCCAAGTAAACCTTAGTGGGAATCTTTAAGGTTTATTGCACTTAGTGTACGTTGGATAAAAGCGTCAGCTAAATGCAATGTATTGTGACCCTGAAGAAGCCATGACCTTCTGCTGGTACACTGGCGGTCTACTTCAAAATATGAAATTCCAAATTATAGGTAGTAATATTGTGTTCAACCGATGCCTCACTTAACATTAGTGTTAATTGAATCACTATTTTATATAAGTAAACGTCTTAAAAATAGACATGTTTCAGTGCAAAGTTCAACTCTAAAGCTGGTTGTGGTGGTTAGATGTTGGCTTGGTGGGTTCAGTGGTTTTATGGCTATGGCTCGATGGTTGCTCTATTTATTGCCATGCAGCTTTTATCAAAACATATATTCCTAAATGTTCTTACAGGAATGATGCCGATTACATTGTCACAATATTTTCTCATGCACAGGCCATGTATGGAAATGTGTTCCTATAAACTATGACTATAGATGCAAGGATTAATGATCCAACCGTGGAAGTGGATTTTTATTTCTGTGCCATGGAGTACAGCAGTGCAGTCGTAGATCCTGAAGATGAATAAGCAGATATTTTGAATCCGCTGACAGCTCAAGTGTGCCAGGAAGTCCTGCTTAAAGATTGATTGGCTAATCTATTTGTGTTGGCTGTGGTGCTGGCCTGCCTTTTGGCAAAACGTTGAGCCAGGATCGACTCTGCTATCTCGGTCTCATTGCAACGAATGAGGATGCTGCCCTTAAGATTGTGACATTCCCTTAGCTTGTCTGCACCACCGTTTCCTTTCAAGCCCAGTGATGCCTTTTTGTAATCATCTTTTAGTTGCCCTTTTGTCAATTAATGTTAGGGATTGTGTTGCATGGACAGACAATAACGTCTCAAATTGATGAAAGGCTTTGTAATTGAAATCATATAATTGCAGTATTTGTGATATTAGGACATTTGGTGCACCCATAAAATGCATCCCTATATGCGGGTGCTGAGGGATTCCTCCCCCCGTAACCAGGCCATCAGAGATGTAGTTTAATCATTCGGACTGAATTGAGACGTCCACTCTCTAGTGCAGCAGAGTGGAGCAGGATGCAGCATCTCCCTGCACTGCTGAGGGTTAACTGGAGTATAACAATCCCTACTGCCCTACTTCAGCTAAAGGCTGCTCTGCCTGCCAGCCCGAGCTTCACAGCGCGGACTGCGGACTCCATGTTTCTGATTCGCTGTCCTTCTCTGTCGGTTAGAGCTCATCTCAGTTCTCAGTTCGGCTGTGTGACTGTCTTTTGAGTTTTCATCGTTGTTGTTCTTTTATCCCATTGATGCCATTTGGGAAGGAGGTTATCGTCAGCAGCTGTTCGTCTCTTTTATATTGGAGCTTATGCCTACTGTGGTCGTGATGGCACGCTGGCGGATGCTGGCACTACCTTAATGCCTGGTCGATACAGAAACCTCATTTTTAAGCCTTTATATTCCCATACCGATAATGTTCCAATATATATCTTCATCTTTAAATGGTCTGTACAGTGTATTTTGATGATGTACTTTTTAATTCTACATTATATTATCTATTGGATTATGCAGACTACATTTCATACATACATTAGGAAGCAACATCTAATCTATACTGATCATATGAACTAATACTAATCTTTGCCCCGGGGTCCATCCCCACACCTCGGCCCCTATACCCATCCTCACCCCTCATTATTATTATCATCAATGCTCCACAGATCAAGAGTGTGGAAGACAGCAAAAGACCCGATAACAACATTGCCACCATTTCTAAAGTCTCTCGTTTGAATACCTCGCAAAAAAAGTGATTTGTATTTTCAAACTCTCTGATATTTGTACTTTGTAAATATCTTCCTCCAGTACATTCCACAAGTTCACATCAGTGTGCTGTTTTGCACAAACAGGAAATGATATTGGACTCCAACCTATTAACGTCAATCAAACCGTCGGAATGTCACAGACGATTAAACCTCTCAGAGATATAAAATGTTTTTTTAAGAGGTTTTCCTAAAGCTGTTTTCACCATCTTTGTTTTTGCTTTAATATGTTGCAGCCGTACGCAGCTCCCCTTCTCCCTCTCACTTTGCATGTGGCAAAGGATTCAGACATGAAGAGTTCATTAATAGGATATTTTTCAGTGTATTGTTTATGTTTCCAGCATGAACACACCAGATGTCTCCGTCAGGTCATTCCCCCAACACAACCCAGTAAACACACTTAAACACTTAAACACTTAATCATCAAAGTGTAATGCTAACATTGCCATGAAATGATTAAGCACATTAATTTTTTCCAAGATTTGAATCCATGGACTCTCCAGTAGCACCAGTGACAACCAATGGGGGAATGTAACTAAGTACAGTAGAATCAAATACTAAAGTAAAATACCTCAACTTGAGTATTTCCCTTTTTTGTGCAACCTATTTGTGTCTTCTCAACATCTCAAAGGCTAATGTTGTAGTTTTTAAAGAAGCCCTATTATTCTTTCTGGGGTTCTCCTTTTCCTGTAGAAGGTTATATTGTTTTGTGTGCATGTAAATGGTCTGCAAAGGCTCACATGCCTGTGTTCCCTCTAGAGGGAGTTTCTCCCCCACACACTCCATTGTTTACTTCCTGAACTTAGTGACGTCATTACGTAAACCTTGCACTTCTATTGGCTAGTGCTCCAACACATTGTACGTGATAGACTAAGAGGCGGGACATCTCTTAGCGGTTGACCAATCACAATAGAGCCGGCCAGCTAACCAATCAGAGCAGACTGGGCTCTGGTTTCAGACAGAGGGTGAAAAGAGGTGCTGTAGCACAGGCAGTATGAGAAAAATACAGAGCTTTTTGAACATTAGAGCATGGAGACATGTAGAGACACTACATACTGATATACACCTGAACATCAGCAGGAGAGGACTCTTTAAAGTAGAGACACTACATACTGATATACACCTGAACATCAGCAGGAGAGGACTCTTTAAAGTAAAGACACTACATACTGATATACACCTGAACATCAGCAGGAGAGGACTCTTTAAAGTAGAGACACTACATACTGATATACACCTGAACATCAGCAGGAGAGGACTCTTTAAAGTAGAGACACTACATACTGATATACACCTGAACATCAGCAGGAGAGGACTCTTTAAAGTAGAGACACTACATACTGATATACACCTGAACATCAGCAGGAGAGGACTCTTTAAAGTAGAGACACTACATACTGATATACACCTGAACATCAGCAGGAGAGGACTCTTTAAAGTAGAGACACTACATACTGATATACACCTGAACATCAGCAGGAGAGGACTCTTTAAAGTAGAGACACTACATACTGATATACACCTGAACATCAGCAGGAGAGGACTCTTTAAAGTAGAGACACTACATACTGATATACACCTGAACATCAGCAGGAGAGGACTCTTTAAAGTAGAGACACTACATACTGATATACACCTGAACATCAGCAGGAGAGGACTCTTTAAAGTAAAGACACTACATACTGATATACACCTGAACATCAGCAGGAGAGGACTCTTTAAAGTAGAGACACTACATACTGATATACACCTGAACATCAGCAGGAGAGGACTCTTTAAAGTAGAGACACTACATACTGATATACACCTGAACATCAGCAGGAGAGGACTCTTTAAAGTAGAGACACTACATACTGATATACACCTGAACATCAGCAGGAGAGGACTCTTTAAAGTAGAGACACTACATACTGATATACACCTGAACATCAGCAGGAGAGGACTCTTTAAAGTAGAGACACTACATACTGATATACACCTGAACATCAGCAGGAGAGGACTCTTTAAAGTAGAGACACTACATACTGATATACACCTGAACATCAGCAGGAGAGGACTCTTTAAAGTAGAGACACTACATACTGATATACACCTGAACATCAGCAGGAGAGGACTCTTTAAAGTAGAGACACTACATACTGATATACACCTGAACATCAGCAGGAGAGGACTCTTTAAAGTAGAGACGCTACATACTGATATACACCTGAACATCAGCAGGAGAGGACTCTTTAAAGTAGAGACACTACATACTGATATACACCTGAACATCAGCAGGAGAGGACTCTTTAAAGTAGAGACACTACATACTGATATACACCTGAACATCAGCAGGAGAGGACTCTTTAAAGTAGAGACACTACATACTGATATACACCGGAACATCAGCAGGAGAGGACTCTTTAAAGTAGAGACACTACATACTGATATACACCTGAACATCAGCAGGAGAGGACTCTTTAAAGCAGAGACACTACATACTGATATACACCTGAACATCAGCAAGAGAGGACTCTTTAAAGTAGAGACACTACATACTGATATACACCTGAACATCAGCAGGAGAGGACTCTTTAAAGTAGAGACACTACGTACTGATATACACCTGAACATCAGCAGGAGAGGACTCTTTAAAGTAGAGACACTACATACTGATACACACCTGAACATCAGCAGGAGAGGACTCTTTAAAGTAGAGGCACTACATACTGATACACACCTGAACATCAGCAGGAGAGGACTCTTTAAAGTAGAGGCACTAGATACTGATACACACCTGAACATCAGCAGGAGAGGACTCTTTAAAGTAGAGGCACTACATACTGATACACACCTGAACATCAGCAGGAGAGGACTCTTTAAAGTAGAGACACTACATACTGATACACACCTGAACATGAGAATATTAGGGACCCTTTGATTTACATTTGCCGTCAATTGAAAAAAGAAGAAAAAGGTTTTGGACTTTCCCGATAAACTGAAGGATAACGTGTTTCTTAATGTGTTGAGACAATTCTTCTTCTTAAGCTTTTTAAAGTCTTTAGAAAGCCTCTTGGATCAGCTGAAAAATGCATCGTCACAAAGCTGAAAACAAGCTGTCTTCTACTAAAACGAAATAAAAAAACGTGACTTTTTAAAGATATGGGGTTCTTGCACGACCAAGCTACAAACAAATGATCTTATAGACTACGATGCACTGCTGCAGATGAAACTAACCAACAGTCTCTAAAGGAGTCGAACAGATCTACAGCAATGCAATGCACCATAATGCAGCAGCAGTATGAATCCGGCAACATTAGTGAAACCCTGACTTCAGTACATCTTACTGATAAATCTTGCATTCCTTTACTAAAGTAAGGTATTTAAATATTCATTCGACCCTTGGTTACCACCCACAAAGCAATATATTTGCATCTGAGATATACAGTATGTGGTCGAAGTAATATGGGTTTAATAACGTTGGATAACGCTTTGATCCATAGTTCGTACAGTTTCTAGCTTGAATAAGTTTCATTAGAGTGTTGTGGGAATCGAACATCGGCGTTTGCAGGCCTGCGGTGCGTTTGGTGTGCTTCTTCTGGCAGCTCTGCATTCCTCTTCGTAACATCACTCTCAATGTTCTGCTTGCATCTGTCTCAGCTGCTGTGGTGCAGTTTAGAACATCCTCAGTGGTGGCTACGAGAGGTCACATCAGGCCACCATCTTACATTGTTTTCTTCATTTCTGCCTCTATCTCACGCCAAGTGTGTGGAAGAGTCATCCCTGCTTTTCTCAGGATTCAGGAAATTCCTTCTGGTCCCAGGGGACAGACAGACAGACAGACAGACAGAGAGACAGAGACAGACAGACAGAGACAGACAGAGACAGACAGAGAGACAGACAGGCATACAGACAGAGAGAGAGACAGCCAGACAGACAGACAGACAGAGAGAGAGAGAGACAGACAGACAGACAGACAGACAGACAGACAGACAGACAGACAGACAGACAGACAGACAGACAGACAGACAGACAGACAGACAGACAGACAGACAGACAGACAGACAGACAGACAGACAGACAGACAGGACACAGAAAGCAGAGGGACAATCCAGGCTTTTAGTTAAAGGAATCATATAATGCTTTTTGACAGTTTCATACTTTTTCTACTAGAATATGTAATATCAAGCCGCACTTATTGTTTTTACTTCGGCTGTGACTTTGTGTGTGCTCAGGGTGAGTTTGGCTGTGTTTCGCTGTGTATCGCTAAACAAGGAAATCACACCTCCACGGAGCTCAGCGATTCACAAGTCCCGACCAATCGGAGCACACTGGGCTCACAGGGAGGGGGGGGGGCAGGAGCTGCAGCGAGCCGTTTAGTGGAGAGAGTGAATACACATGCTGTATGCGAAACCAATGTGAGTTTGGAAAATTGCACGGTATAAATCTATTCTAGTAGACCTCAACAATGGAATTATGATCAGTGGAAATGGCCATGACGCGGGACCTTTAAGTGAGAACCCAAATGTAAACTTAATAGCGTATTCTGTAAGAGTGTGTTCGGCTGTAGTGGAGTGCAGCACTCTGTAGTACTTTATAGTGCAGTGTGTTCTGCTGTGTCAGTGCTGAACCTGCAGAGACACTCACACATTAAGTGTGTGTGTGTGTGTGTGTGTGTGTGTGTGTGTGTGTGTGTGTGTGTGTGTGTGTGTGTGTGTGTGTGTGTGTGTGTGTGTGTGTGTGTGTGTGTGTGTGTGTGTGTGTGTGTGTGTGGTGTGTGTGTGTGTGTGTGTGTGTGTGTGTGTGTGTGTGTGTGTGTGTGTGTGTGTGTGTGTGTGTGTGTGTGTGTGTGTGTGTGTGTGTGTGTGTGTGTGTGTGTGTGTGTGTGTGTGTGTGTGTGTGTGTGTGTGTGTGTGTGTGTGAGAGCTGCATCTGTATCTTAAATCCTGTTATGTTTCATATTACAGCTGATCTGTGTGTGTGTGTGTGTGTGTGTTGATACAAAATAAATGTCTTTTTGGCTGTCTTGTTGTTGAAACAGGCGACTCGCAGCTGAATGCAATGACTCAGCCTGTGTGCGTGGGTGTCTTCCCCCCACACACACACACACACACACACACACCACACACACACACACGGAGGCAAACACATTGTGTTAATGGACTAACCAGATGAGGTGACTGTACTCCAGTTCCCTTTGTCTCCACTTAGTTATTTTCTCTGTGAAATAAACAAAATGGATTCATGCTCAAACGGCAGAACAGTAGAAAAATCCTAATGGCTTTTCGTATTTACATTTTTCGCACATTTCAAAGAAAGTAAAGGATTCCCCTGGTATGATTGGATCGCCGATACATTTGTCTCGGACCAGGGAAACCCTTTGGAGGTCAGGGATGCAGTTTGGAAAGCTGAGGTTGGTCTGAAGGACATTCCTCTCGTAAGTCCCGTGACGTGTTCAAAGAAACGAGGGATTGTAGAAAAACAAACGAGAAGAAACGTTTCTCCCCAGGTGGGCTCGGTCGGTCGTCATTTTGAAAAATCCAGTCAGCTGAGTATACAAAATGAAAAGACAGAAAATAATTGAGGTTTCTTATAAACAGGCCTAATGTGTATTTCATGCTTAACTATCAAAAATGGTTTTACGGTGTTTATATTTAGCCTATTTTCAGGTTCATACTTGTATGCGAGAAGAGACTCTATTTTAGTGCCCGCCTCTTTAAAACGAAAAAAGCTCAGTCTGCTCTGATTGGTCGGTTTCTCCAGGTCTTACACATTTACTGTTTTGGCGTATATGCGCCGCTGATGCACTTAATGCGGATATCCAACAACAAGCCCAAAGACGAGCTTTGATTCAAATCAGGAATGAAATGATTAAACTGTAAACAACATAACAAATCTAATAAAATACTTAAAGCTGTTATATTTGATATATGATACTATCGACACAATAGAGTGGTGCCGTGATGACATATCTGTGTGTGCCGACTCAGAAGTTAGCATCGCAAGGCTCCATCGACAACAAGCAATGGGATTATTCCATTAGATTTCAGTATCTTGCGACAATCTGCAGATAATCTGCCCATATTCACTTTGTTTTGCTTTTTGAAGCGTCAACACATCCCAGTAAAAGACAACAACGTGATGCTATAAACACACTAGCCTCATCCCAATACCCCTCCTCGACTCCTCCTTTCCCTCACTCGCGTCCCTTCCTTGCGTCTTAGCTCCGCCTCCGTAAGATGCGAGCGAGGGACACGAGGAGGAGACGCGAGGACAGAGGAGTCCTCAGGTATTAATTGGGACGTTCACTCAAACGTCACTTTTAAACGCCGTCTGTTAATGATGACATGTGCACAGCTGTATCCCCTCTCATCGGGCTGAACTGAAGACCCTTTAGAACCGGCCCATTTGTGGTTAAATATTTATTTAAGTGAATCTGTCTCTTGTTAGTCAAGGAATTCAATGTATGATGGCTGGTCCTGCTTTTGTGTTCCATTTTGGTAAAAGGTAGCCTACATTTAAATACAAATATAATTATAGTAATGTGAAGCCTTTTAGAAATGAATTGCACATAATAATTCCCACGGAGCTGTGAGCACTTACACGTTTATGTGACGCATTTCCACTCATCTTCCAGTTGTGGGTTTTCCTCTGTTGAAATGGACCAGCTGTGAAGGTGGGGGCGGGGCTTATTTACGCGAGTAGTGAAAACACTTCCGCGTAGTCTGCTCCCGCACCCCTCCTCCCTTTCGTCTCCTCCCTCACCCCTCCTCCCTCACCCCTCCTCCCTCACCCCTCCTCCACTCCTCCGTGTGCATTTCAGCTATTGGGACGTCCTTCAAAATGGCGTGTCCTGATCGATGTCCGGGTCAAGTCCCGGAGGAGGGGAAGAGAGGAGTCGAGGAGGGGTATTGGTTGGGATGAGGCTATTATCACATCCTACATGGTCGTGCATCACCGACGCTAAGCTAAACGTGGCTAATTTTCGGCGTGATGATGTTTAATAGTTTATTTAGTCACTTGTTAGCAACAGCTGTTTTTAGGACACATACAAGCTTTGGGAACTTACCAACGGGGTATATTTACTGACATATTTGATCTACATAAAATGTCTTCAGCTTGTGATAACCACAGGCCTTATTTCACGTGTCTAACCCCAAACATGTTCAAAACAATGTTGAAATTGAGACGGGAAAAAGTGGGAAAAGCCTCTCCAGGTTTTAGGATTCCCGCACCGCTCTATTGTCAAAAAGATCAAAACTCAGCGTGAACTTTAAGCGATAATCAAGATTACGAGTTTTTACCCTGAAGTTATTTTCATTTGCAGATTTCCAATTCTCTAAAAGCAATGCAGCTGAATAGTTCTGTGTTGGGAAAATATAGCTTCTAAATATCCCGACATCACGGCTTTGGCTTTGTTTCCGTCCCTTCCTTCAGAGTTTTGTTCTTGCTGAGGGAAATGTTTGTGTGGATCTCTTGTGGCTTTGCAGGCTTTGGACAGGATTTAGTCCAGATTCCCTTCATCTCCTCAGCTTGAAGAAAGAGTTGAGTATACAGAGACGGCAGCACTGTCTGTCTCTCTTTAACTCGGGACAGATGTGGATCATTCTGCTGCGGTGTTACTGCACTACTACGTCGGAAAAATGTAATCTAGTTTCTTTGTTTTTTTATTCTCTTATTTTTCCCCTTGTTTTTCCTCAGCTATATTATTCTCGCCAAGCCTCTCTCTCTCTTTGTCTCATTGTGTCTCTATGTCCCTCGCCCTTCGTGGAGGTCCAGGGGCAGAATGTGCAGCTGGGAATCAGGACCGATGTCTGACTGCGTAGTTTCTTCAGATGTTTTTCACTTTTCATGAACAGTCTGCCTCGGAGGAGTTGTCAAATCCTTGAATTTCAATCCAGGAAAATGTTATTGTCCATCAGAAGGCGATAGAGATTTGTGTTTGGGTTGAGACGCACAGGCTGCACAGGCTGCAGTGGAGACGCTGCTCACAGCTGATCGACAGCTGATCGACAGCTGGGACACAAACCACCAAATACAAAAACATAATTCAGATCCAGTCGTCATGACTCCACTCCGGAGGGATTCCCCGATCACTTCTTACATCAAGGGGGGGTCTCCTGTCCCCGGTACAAACACACTGCCTGAGGAAGGCTATGTGTATTGTTTTTGTCATGAACCTTTTTCGGACCACTTATTTATTTATCTTGGTGACGATCCGACCTCCATGCTGCTGCTCTGGTTCAAACGGCATCCACCAAACAATATGATTTATCTCCACCTCCCCAAAATAACCAGAATCTGACACGGTGTGAGACGTCTTTTGTAGCTGTTCTGTCGTCATTTCCTGCGATCTCCTTCATGCAGTCAGTCAGAATGAAAGAATGAATGAATGGGCGTTTCTTTGACTATTTATAGGCACATATGGGCGTTACGTGAAGCCCGCAAACGCTGCACCGCATTTCGAGTCGATTGTGATTTATAAAGGGAAACCGACGTAGGAAGTGCGTACGCACTTTCCCGCCGGTACGCATGTTTAGTGAATCGGAAAATGTCGGAACATTTCTGTACCTATTTTTGGATCTCTACTACGTAAGCAACCTTCCCACGGGAATCCTACGCACGGCGTTATAAATGAGGCCCCTGGTCTTCAACCTTCCTAAATGTTCCCACACCACGCCGCTCCTCCGCTCCCTCCACTGGCTTCCGGTAACTGCTAGAATCCACTTCAAGACGCTGGTACTTGCGTACCATGCTGCGAATGGATCTGGCCCTTCCTACATCCAGGACATGGTTAAACCGTACACCCCAGCACGTGCACTCCGCTCTGCATCAGCCAAACGACTCGCTGCACCCTCGCTGCGAGGGGGACCCAAGTTCCCATCAGCAGAAACACGTGGGTTTGCTATCCTGGCTCCAAGATGGTGGATGAGCTCCCCATTGACATCAGGACAGCAGAAAGCTTACACACCTTCCGGCACAGACTGAAAACTCATCTCTTTCGACTCCACTTCGAGCGATAGAATGACTAACAAAGAACTGCTAACAGAGCACTTATATACTAACAAAGGACTGGCTTACCTAAAGCCAGTTGAGTAGCACTTGAAATGTTCTGGCTCTATGAAGCCTGTTTTCTTCAAGTTTGTATCTTCTTGGTCGAACGCACTTATTGTCGCTTTGGATAAAAGCGTCAGCTAAATGCAATGTCAATATTTTACTTTGGTAATAGTACAACAGTATTACCAAGAAAGTGTCAGAGATGTTGGTATAATACTACAAAGGGAAGTATTTTAATGTAAGCTGGTGGTTGAGGTTTGTTTGAGGTTATTAGCATTCCCCATATACTGTTTCAGTCGATAGGTCAAATGAAATGAAAGCACATAAAGGGCAAACGACACATAACTGACTGTTTGAGTGTCCTACTCTTTACATATAGTCATCATAATTGTTTACATGTGGTTGTCCGCTGGCTTGATTTCCCATCATCCCTCGCTTCCATACAGGGTCGTTACAGTCTGACTTTTCTTATAGTTTTTATTCAGAGACCTCTAATTCTTGAACCATACATCGTGTACTGTACGGTTAAAAACACATAAAATCTGAGTAACATGTTCAGAAAGAGGGAGGGAAACTGAGAGCCAGACATGATCACAGCCAGACGAATAATCCACAGGCAGCACGATTACTGTTGGAAAGAGTGACGCTAGCTGTTAGCTAGCCTGTTAGCTTCACAGTGTAGAACAAAGCAGTAAAACAAGTTGCAGTGCTAATTATACCCCGAGCTGGTGTGTGTGTGTGTGTGTGTGTGTGTGTGTGTGTGTGTGTGTGTGTGTGTGTGTGTGTGTGTGTGTGTGTGTGTGTGTGTGTGTGTGTGTGTGTGTGTGTGTGTGTGTGTGTGTGTGTGTGTGTGTGTGTGTGTGGTGTGTGTGTGTGTGTGTGTGTGTGTGTGTGTGTGTGTGTGTGTGTGTGTGTGTGTGTGTGTGTGTGTGTGTGTGTGTGTGTGTGTGTGTTCGTGAGAGTGTGTGTGTGTTACGTGAGGTGTGTGTGTGTGAGTTCAGTGAGTGTGTGTGTGTGAGTTACAGTGAGAGTGTGTGTGTGTGAGTACAGTGAGAGTGTGTGTGTTACAGTGAGAGTGTGTGTGTGTTACAGTGAGGGTGTGTTTGGGGTTTGACGGTTGGTCGGTCAGCTTGCTTTTGAAGTAACTGTTGACATAGTGTGTGTGTGTGGGTGTCCGTTGGCTTGAAGAAACTGTTGATACTGTAAGCCTGTCTGTTTTCCATTGCTCATACTTTGAGAGAAAAGTACAGCCATTCAACCTGTGTGTGTGGTGTGTGTGTGTCTGGTGTTAATGTTATGGCTCAGCGTACGCCTGGAACAGCTACTGTTTTTCTGTTCTGGCTTCTTCATATGTGAAAACACACGCACTTGCACGTGAAGGGGCTGCAGACCTCACCACAGACGGCTCTCCAGTACCGATGGAAAGTATGCGCGCCTCCCGTCTGCCTGCCCACTTTGTCTCAGTGTGGATGTGCATTAATACTGCAGGACTGTGTCTGAGTGGAGCGAGTGGGTCAGCTGTGAGTGAGGTCGTGGTTTCTACCGTGTAGCCCACTGACACACAGCAACGACTCGTATACAACGTTTTATTTTTGGAATTTGACTCTACAATATCTGCACAAGAATCGAGTGTGGTTGCCAGCTCAAATCCTCCCGCATGTTTAGGAAAAATGTGTGGATGGAAAGTGGACGAGGACTTAGCTCGCCTACGTCAGCAGTTACTGTGTAGGTGTCTTTGAGCAAGGAACAGTCCGCCCAAAGCTCGTCAACTCTGCATACAAACAGATGTAGCCTACTGCTCACCGTATGCTCCTTCCTGTCGCCAACTCCATAAGGCTGATGATGTGAGTACATATCCAAATATTTATAGCAGCTTAAATAGAGTGGAATAATTTCCCCTGGACTTTGCTATTTCTACGGTCCTGTTCAGACCTGTTGTTAACGTGCTTTTCTGGTGGTCTGATGATCGGTGTATAGGAGAGATCTCTTGGTGTTGGTGGGATATAGCCAGAAAGCATTGAGGATTCATATAGATCAGATGGCATGTAATGAAATAAGGGTTGTTTCGATAGGCCGCCATTGTCAGAATGTGCGTCTATTTACAGTGTACTGCAAAACTATATATATATTTTCAGTTATTTTATCGTTTCCCCTAGACTTTGCTATTTCTATGGTCCTGTTCAGAGCAGCTGTTTCTCTCACGATAGTCAGTATGATGTTTATTAGGGATGTCCCGATCACCTTTTTTTGCTCCCGATCCGATTCCCGATCATTTGATTTTAACAATCTGCCGATACCGATTTTTCCCGATCCGATCTTTATGCAATGCATTAAGAGAAAAAAAAGGTAACAGATAACGGCTGTTACCCACTCTGTTGCCAGATTTCAGAGAAATAAGCAACCAGGTCTGAACACAAGCCCAAAGAAAGCAACAAATACATGATGTTGTGTAATTTTAAAACAAAACTAAGTCCTCAGGATGACTTTAAGACGTGAACATGGTCATGTTTGTTTTGTAACATTAAATTAAAAAAAAATTATAAAAAAAATCCCGATCCCCGATCTTTTGAAAATCACGTGATCGGCTCCGATCCCCGATCACGTGATCGGATCGGGACATCTCTAATGTTTATGTTTTATGGAGCTGCAGAACAGATTCCAGACCAAATGTCCTCACAGGGACAATTCAATATATTGTATCGCAACGTATTGTAACCATATTAAGAAAATTGACAGTCGTTATCTATTTAAAAATGCCGGTGTTGCAGGATGTCCTGATCAGTAGTCTGTAGTGTTTTAACTCAAGTATTTAGTATAGAATCAGCTTGCTTTGAATCCTGCCTGTGAGTAAAAGTACCAGGTACGTTCAACAACTTTCCCTAATGCAAATCAAAACAGAGCAAGACAAGTTGAGCGGAGTAAAGCCATGCCATGCAGTGGAAACAGGCATTTGCATTGTTCCGCACAAGATACAACCCTAAATGGCTCCCAACGCGTTCATATAGGGAAGACATTGCAGCGATATTGACGTGTCTGATCTGGAGTGCATTTCATGTGATGCATGCATTAGATCAATCCTAATGGGTGTCACAACAGAAGTGAATTATAAACTCACAGTGCCAGCCAACAGCCTGATGGGAAGCTTCTGAGTGTTGGGTTAGTTTAATTCTTCCTGGCAGGCGAGGCGGTGCCGCGGACGGTCTTCTAACCCGTGGACTTGTTTGAACTGGAGCAGGTCTGATGGGTTTTAGCTGAGTCAGACTCGCTCGTTCTTTGCACTGTCATTATACGATTAGCTCGCGAGCTCTGCAGAAGTGTGTGTCATCTCCGTGTACGGCTTTGTGTGTCTGAGCAGGGTTTTCAGTGTGGAGACTTATCACACGTCTCGTCCTCCTACTCGAGCTGGCAAGACGTCTTACTACGTGTTCAACATTCACACACATGTGCAGGAAAAGTACTCCCACAGATCACACTTTCTGCCATTATTTCTTCACGTCTTTCTCCCGTTAAAAAGAGCTGCTGATTCTGGCAGGAATCATTTCAACCGAGGACAGACGGAAGGGGAACGTTTGTCATACTGAGCTTTTAGTTTGGGTGTCACTGTGTGTATTGTAGGAACAACTGCCATGTGATGGGAGCCTACATGTGTCCAGTTGGTTAGGGTTTACTGTCAGCGGGTATTCTAGACAAAGCGTGGACATCTGTGGTGCCCTGGCTGATGGCGCCAACATACCTACTTGATTAATTATTGCTTATATTAATTGCTGTTTTGAACTAGCCTTATCATCCACATAGATACAGTAGATATGTACTATATTCATCCGAAATGTTTTAAGAATACACGGGTACTGCAACAGGCTGCTAACGAGCACTGCGCCATTTTGAAAGAAGATTTCCATGTATTTCTGTCCACTGCTATGCACATTTTAAGCGAATTTCCTGCATATAAATTGCAATTTGATGTCTCCATCGTTACCTTAAGGCAAAACAAGAGGACATTCGTGTTTTTCAAAGCCACTCTACCCTGATTTGCAAAAGAGATGCTGGTAGGAAGATTTTGTTTCCTTTGAACGGAGCCAGGCTTGCCTTTTCCCTTTTATTAAATGAAGCTGCCAACATATAGACTTGCCTTAATGGCTGCCGTTGAGTAATAGCTGCCAGTTCCTTGGTAGATGTACCCTGTGCACAACAGTCTGTAGGTCTTAACTTATAACACACAGTTAATACTTAAGGTTAGTTTATATTATTGATTAATCTGACAATTATTTTTCCCTGATTAATTGTTGGGCTGCTAGATGTCAGGAAAATAGTTAGATACTTCCATTCCAGTTTCTGAAAGTCCAAGGCGATGTGCTGTTGTGTCCAAGGCGATGTGCTGTTGTGTCCAAGGCGATGTGCTGTTGTGTCCAAGGCGATGTGCTGTTGTGTCCAAGGCGATGTGCTGTTGTGTCCAAGGTGATGTGTTGTTGTGTCCAAGGTGATGTGTTGTTGTGTCCAAGGTGATGTGCTGTTGTGTCCAAGGTGATGTGTTGTTGTGTCCAAGGTGATGTGCTGTTGTGTCCAAGGCGATGTGCTGTTGTGTCCAAGGCGATGTGCTGTTGTGTCAGTCCGAACCCCAAAGGTATCCACTTAAATATAATAATCAACTGAAAAAAGCACGACATCTTCATATTTTGAGACTGAAAACAGCCTTTTTGGGCATTTTGCTTGAAAAACAGATATCAACGTATCAATGAAGACTTCTCAACAAAACGTGAACAGCTGGAACACCACATAATGGAAATGGTTGTCGATGGACTCATTGATTAGTCAACTGTAATGTCTGAACATTAGTCAGTCGTTGAAGCTCGTGTGTGTGTGTGTGTGTGTGTGTGTGTGTGTGTGTGTGTGTGTGTGTGTGTGTGGCAAAGCGCTGTGATTCTTCCTGACAGTTCTGCAGTGCGTCCCCTCCACTGCAGCAATGCTAAACCTGCGTTAGCGCATGTGTGTGTCTGCATGTTGGTACTTTAGCTTGAATGTATAAGGACACATCTTAACGACTGTCTGCATTGTGAAGGATCCTTGTGAGCGCACTGTCATGTGTGTTAAACCATAATGTGATCTCACTGCAAGACTAAGCAAGCTGTCCAGAATCAGCAGCCATCAGATGTCAGTCTGGAGAAGCTAACTGATGGAGGGGGGGGGGCGTTGCATGCTTTAACTGCGCCACTTGGCTCCATAAATCAGGGGTTACCACACGGACTTGTGATAAACCATTTTGTGAGACACACACGATCGATTTCCCCGCCCTTACTCATCTGGGTTGCCAATTTCTATTCATCTGCTGATTGTTTTCTTGGTCTTATCTGTCAGGAAGAGTTGCTGTTTATTTCTGACCAACAGTTGAATACAAAACCATATTCAGTTTACCGTCATAGAGGAAATGGCCAATATTTTCACTTTTTAGAAGACGGGACCGGAGATTTTTGAGCACTTTTTATTTAAAAATAATCACAAACACCGATTAATCTTCTGTCAATAATCAAGTATAGTTTCAGCTGGAGTTGACAGCGACGCAAACTGATGTGCTGAGCATGTGTGATTGGTCCATAAACTGTATATTTTGGACCAACCAAACGATTTGCTATCCTGGCTCCAAGATGGTGGAATGAGGAAATCAGGACAGCAGACAGCTTACACACCTTCCGGGGCAGACTGAAAACTCATCTCTTTCGACTCCACCTCGAGCGATAGAACTCTAACAAAGCACTTATATACTAATAAAGGGCTGGCTTATATAAAGCTAGTTGAGTAGCACTTGAAATGTTTGGCTCTATGAAGCCTGATGTACTTTATGATTCTGTTTCAAGTGTGTATCTTCTTGGTCGAACGCACTTATTGTCGCTTTGGATAAAAGCCTCAGCTAAATGCAATGTACTGTAATGTACTGTAATGTACTGTACTTACTGTATAAAGGTTTGGTCATGCAGACAAACATGTGTATCCGTTAACATTCATTTATATCAATCAGTGTGTTTTACTGCTTCCTCTTCAGTCCTTGATGTAAAGGAAGATGTTGCATTTACACTCTGACCCTTATGGAGGAAATATGTTTGCACAATTTTGGCATGTCAGCAATTCTTCCGCGTGCCAGATTGGATAAAGAGGAACTGCCATCATCGAGCTGCTGACGTTTTGCACCCAGCAGTTGCAACATTTTTAACTGTAATGTGACTTTAAATCCATCTTGATCATGAAATGTTCCTCAGTGACATTAACACTGCAGGGTCTACAGATGATTAGTTGTATTCTATTTTTATTCTATGTTTTCTGCCCTCGAGTGCTGGCAGCTTGCACCCTATTTGAACAAAGCAAGCAGGCTGCAGATTCAACCCGAGGGTGTGTGTGTGTGTGTGTGTGTGTGTGTAGTGTGCTGCGTTCGATGGGTTTTAAGTGTATATGTTAGCTTGTTGCCAGGCAGACCAGTATATCATTTCTTTATGCATGTCAGCAGTAAGGCACTGGCGGTGTTGAGGGTTTGATTCCCGGTGGACCTGTGACCTGAGACACAGCGTGGAGGAGATTTAAAATGTCGAGCTGTCTCTCTATATGTCTGCGGCCTTCAGCTGCTGTCGACTAAACTGACTGCTGGCGAGAGACAAGCTGTTCTAAATAGGTGCGTTAGGGGGGTTATCTAACACCCCTATGTCTTGAGCTTCACAGCTGCAAGTATGTCACACACACACACACACACACATGCATTGTAATATACTTCTAAGGTCCCTCATTGATGAAAATGCTTTCCCTGACTCCCTAAATCACTGGAGTCTGGTGGCTTTTATAAGAGCGTAGTTAACGGCTTCAGTTCCCCTGAAAAGGGGAGGAGCAAACTGAAGTTGGTCCCCACATAAAGCAGTACACACACACACACACACACACACTCTCCAGGCTAGAATGAACTGATATTTCCAGTTATGCAGTGTTCAGTGAACATTCCCAGTAAAAGCACCGGACTACAATGTGACTGTTTGAACTTGAACTCACACATACTGCTTTTAAGTAGATATAAACATCAACATACACATAAATAACTGTTGATTTGGACAACACATATTTAGGTTTTGATTTAAATGATGAATTATGCTACGTAATAAGTTGTATTCAGTCTCATTCAAACTCATTCTGGTTTTTTGTAGTATTCATTTAAGGAACTAGCAAGTTGTTATTGATGATTGCCTGACTTTCTAATCTGCTTTCAGGTGTACTGGATTAGATTAAGAGATTTGGAGTCACATAACAGGCATTTACTCGCTCATCTTTAAAAGAGCACATCTGATTGTGGTTGAAGTTTCCTTTTTCTGTGCTGAATCCAAACTGCTTCTACCCCAAAACCTCTCTTTACACAACCTGTAAAGCCCTTAGTGTCCGCACAATAACAACACTCATATGAGATTTGACTGATTTACGCACTGCATTCAAATGTTGTAACAATATCTTCAATTAAATGTTTGCCAAGTATTCAGATAGTGTGTTGTGGAAACTCGCATCATGGCATCAGAAGCACTATTAACTGCAGTAAGTAGATTTCCAACTCTCATTATGATGGAGAGGTAAAGCCATTGTTTTCAATCTGTGATTTTAAAGCCTCTGTTTTGGCAGGTCATGTTGTTTCATAATACCCTGTAATGCTCCGGTTAGGCAACAGAAGAGTATTAAATCAGCTGGAGGGAGAGCGGAGTCTCGGTATTAAAAAGCCTCAGAAAAACATTTTAATATTCAACAGAAAACAATGACCTCAAGACTATAAAAGATATTTAGCAAACCGACTCAAAATCAACTACATGAATGTGTAGGTTGAAGATAGCCAAGTATTGCTTTAATGATCAACCATTTTTTACTCGAAACTGGCAACAATAAAAAATTTGATAAGACGGGGAAACTTGAATCTGAAAAGATATCGAGCAATAAAATGACTAACAAAGCACTTACATACTAACAAAGGACTGGCTTACCTAAAGCCAGTTGAGGAGCACTTGAAATGTCTTCGCTCTATGAAACCTGATTTCTTCAAGGTTGTGTCTTCTTGGTGGAACGCACTTATTGTCGCTTAGCGTCAGCTAAATGTGATGTCATGTGCATGAGGTCCTATTTCTTGGATATAAAGATATGGCAACCTCACAAATGTATTGATTATGTAAATACAAGTCAACCGATAAGGAAAAGCACATCTACAACATCTATCGAATAATACATCAATACATATTGTTTGCATCATCTTTTTAGACAAATATGCGAAACGTTCTCTGGTTTCGACTTCTCAAAACTGAGGGTTACCTCTTCTTTTCCTTTGAATGATCGTCAGCTGAAGCTTTATAACAAATTGTATATCGTTTTTAGAATCAAATCAAGTGCCTCGGTTTGCATGCCGCTTGTACAAGGGGCAAAATAAAGCTAAAATGGCGTCTTTAATCATCATTCTCAATTGTTTACCAACTAATAGCTCGTGCACTTTATTTGTTTTCTTTTGTTGGTGTTTTAAAGGCCAACGCAGAGGTTCAAGCTGTTTGCTATTAATCCTGGTAGACAAAAGACACTCCCAAACCAACACATAAACTGTTACAGGAAAGACGATCCACCAGATCGTCGGAAAACTCTGAATCAAAGACACTCATTAAGAGACACTAACCACAACGTAATGATATTTTTAGCACGAACAGAGTGTGATTAACCCACAATCAAAGACATCCAGCACACTGATCCCCCTCAGAGTTATCTACAGAGGGCAGATGGTCAACCACGAGCTGTTTTGACACAGAGTTATTAGCTAATACTTCTTTATCCTTTCTTGTGGTTGCAACACGGCGGGATGAGGAACTGTTTGAAATGACACATCAGATTTTAATTCCTGAAATGAGTTGCTTGTCACAACCACACGAGTCCATCTGGATGTTACCACATGAAGGAAGGATGCAGAACGTACAAAAGTTCATGGAAAGGGAACTCCGACATATGGTTTCAGTTAAACATTATGTTGCTATGGCAATCTTTACTAACACGGTTCCAAGTGTTTTCGAACATTTTTCGATCCACTATTATGTTTATCCTTCTTATTCGAAGAAAACATTATTATCTACATAATCTGTACAGCTGTGTTGGGACAGTTTCTTATTTATTTGATATTATTATGTTTTAATGACCAATTTTATGCCAGCTAGCGATTTTTATTACATTTTTTGTGTTTTATCCATTACATTACATTACATTGCATTTAGCTGACGCTTTTATCCAAAGCGACTACAATAAGTGCATTCGACCAACAAAATAAAACTTGAAGAAAACAGAATCATAAAGTACATCAGGTTTCATAGAGCCAAAGACATTTCAAGTGCTACTCAACTAGCTTTAGGTAAGCCAGTCCTTTATTAGTATAGAAGTGCTTTGTTAAGAGTTCTATCGCTCGAGGTGGAGTCGAAAGAGATGAGTTTTCAGTCTGCGCCGGAAGGTGTGTAAGCTATCTGCTGTCCTGATGTCAATGGGGAGCTCATTCCACCATCTTGGAGCCAGGATAGCAAACCCATGTGTTTTTGCTGATGGGACTGGATCCCCCTCGCAGCGAGGGTGCAGCGAGTCGTTTGGCTGATGCATAGCGTAGTGCACGTGCTGGGGTGTACGGTTTAACCATGTCCTGGATGTAGGAAGGGCCAGATCCATTCGCAGCATGGTACGCAAGCACCATTGTATCCAGTACTGTTTTCCAGTAGAAACCTTCATTGGCCTTGCCCCTGTCTTCCACGAGCAGTGTGTTAAGCTTGCATAGCTGTGCGCTTACAGCTAAGAGGCATTCTTTGTACCATGTATAATCTTTCCATTACCTAGCACAGACCTTCAGGCGAACCAGTGGACACGTTTTATTAGTAATAGTTTCTGGATGACAATGGCACAAGTCATGAGCTGTCAGGTATTTTGATGAGATTTGTTGGCAATAACACATTACATCGGCTTGCTGCAGACACATGTCCAGGTTCAGGACGCGGGCTAGTTACGCGGGTAGAGGGTCTTGTTTCTATCCAAAGACTGGGAATTCAATGAGCGACCTTGACGAACTGATGTTCTGCAATGGAAGAGAGCAGATAATCATGCTTTGGTCCCAACAACGGTGTTCTTGTTGTTTCAACCATCAGCGACTGATCATATGAGAGCAGCTAAGGATCTTATGCAAGCACGGACTGGAGTGTGTCGTGTGTATGTGCATGTGACATGTTGGGGTTTGGTATTTGTATGACATGGTTAGTTTGTGAAACGCACATCCATTCATTCTACTCCCTTTGCTTGTGTACGATTCCCGATGAAGGTCAGACATGACTACTGCATGACATGATAAGCTCTGAAGTGTGTAAAATGTCACCAATTGTATCTGATGCGGGAAAATAAAAATGAAGGGAAAGGATTCAGAGTGCGGATGTAAAGGAGAGCAGTGGGTCGAGAGGGACTATGGGAGTGTATTTAAGTTGCCTGTCAGTTATTTTTAGGTCACACATATCCAGCCTGCTCAGCATGATAGAAACACACACACTAGTGCCACCTGCTGACAGGACATTTGGTGTGTATACAGCTGCTAGGTGTGTGTGTGTGGTTGTAGAGTTGGCCTTTGATGGGGCTAGGCTACCAGTTTCCCCCTTCTTCCAGTTAGCAATGAATACTGGTCTGGACCCACAAAGATGACACACACACTAACAAACATGCATTTTTCCAAAGACGACTAAGTGTTTATCAAAAAACTATGACTGATTACAATCCGGAAATATCTAACCATCAGCCGAACCAAAGCAAGATATAAAGTGTGCTTGCTTCCCTGTCTGTCTTGATCATGTAAAATAATACAAATTCTCTCTCTGCGTCTCTGCAGGGTGATTGAATTCCTCCACTCTGCTGTGTTGGAGCGGGACTGAGCAGTGTTCGCCGACCAAAGGTAAACCACATGAAAACCACTGCAGATATCTCACTGTCATATATGGAAAGTTACAGTATGATTTGCTTCTCTGAACTTGATTGTATGATAGTGTGCCGTACGATTCTATTCACATGCCTGGCTGGTTCGTGGTCTGTCACACTGTATAATCAAAAGTATGTGGACTTTTTTTGGTTCTTCTTGCCTTGGGCTGCTGAGGTTGGTTTGGGCTCGGCACCTCAAGGAAATGTATTGGCGCTTTCTCAAGCCATCGTCCTTCTGGCTGGTCTGAACGAGTGAAATTGAAATTGAAACTGCTGGTTTGTTTTCTATTTAGTCTGGTTTTCGGTTTCACCGTGCCATGTTAAGGCAAACCAACACAAAAAAAGATTGCTAAAGGATTGCTGTGTAGAAGCGCTGACATCTGCCACTTCAATGCAAAGAATCTGTACTTTGAAATATTGCTTTTACTGGACACAAATCTGTTTAGTCTTATTTCAAAATTACTTTATAAATGTCACTATAGTTGTTGACTTTCTTTAGTATGTTACGTATGTTCGACTTCAATCTTTTGCTGAAGTCCCACTCTGTCCTTTCCTTCTTATATTATCCTCTGCTTTACCTGTGTCCAGCTCAACCGATGCCCACACATGCATTTTCACTTCCTGTATTTGGGTTGGCTTATGTCAGTGTCTAACTCAATTTCATCGCGGGCCACATCAGCATTATGGTTGCACTTAAAGGGTCGGTTGTAACTTTAAGAATATATAAAAATACATATATAAATATATCATATATATAAAATAATGTATTATATTACATCATTGCCTCTGCATTGGATTATCATCGGATAGGGTAATAACTTCATAATTAACTACGTCTGAAAGCAGAAGTCTAGGGCAAATAATTGCAAGTCTCTTCAGTGCGTATGTCCCAAAATTATTTAAAAAGAAAAGCCAAATTCTGGAGAAAAAATAACTAGAAGTGACATTTTGAAATAAAAATCTAATTCTGAAAAAAAGGGAATTCTATGAAAAAATGCATATTTTGAAGAAAAAAAGGCAAATTCTGAGAAAAAAGTCATATTTGAGATGCATTGTGGGACATGTAGTTTATGGGCAACGTGCTTCTGTAGCATGTAACCGTATAATAAACATATTATATTCTTTGCAAGCTCTTGTGGGGCCACATAAAATGAAGTCGCGGGCCGAATGTGGCCCCCGGGCCTTGAGTTTGACACCCCTGGCTTATGTTCTTACTGCAATCGAACCGAAATACCGTAGGTTTCTCTTTGAAATGGTCAAGGATCACCTCTTACAAACGGTCTGTGGTTAATACTGAGTTCTCAATTGTCCAAACAAACCTGACCAGGGGTTGAATCACCCCAGAGGTTTATTTAAACGTACTAATGATGCAATATACAACTAACAAAGAGGGCAAACTTTGGCCGAGGCTGTTTCGATAAGAGTAGAATAATGCTTTTTCTCCCCCTTTGATCCGGATCTGCTTCAAACTGCTGGGTTCAACCTACAACCTTTCACCTAGTTCCAGGAAAATCGCAGTATAGTTTTTCCGTGATCCTGCTGACAAACCGAAAACATAACCTCATCGGCAGAATTATTCATATTTAAGATAACATTGTGATTCCAGCTTTGTACCTGTAGTTCAGGGTACCGTTGCCCTTTTTTAACATCCCAATGCCCTGTGAACATGGTCAGCTGTAGATAGAAATAGTTTTCCCAGTTTGTTGTGACAGAACTTGAAACCGTGCCTGACCTCCACCCCATCCAACCCCTGTGGGATGAACTTAATCCCAGTCTAAAGCCATGCTTCATCACCCAACATTGGTGGGCTGACGCGCTAATCCTGTTGTGGCTAAGAGAAAACATCTGATGGAAAGCCCTAAACTGGAAGAGTGGAGCACTAATACCCATCATTTTGGAATGAGAAGTCCATCAACCATTTTAAATGTGGCTATAACGTTTAATTGTCCATATTTGTTCGGCCATATAGTTCATTTGGTTCCAAAATGTTACGTTTGCTAGTGTTACTACCTCTACTTCTTGACCATGTCTGAGTCATCCTGTTTCCCTTCTTTGCTGTAACGTTATATAATCTGGTCTTTGGGGTCTGGAAAGTTCTGCTTCAGATATACTGTAGAACACTTGTTATTATCTCAGTGCTCATATTTGAGGCATACCAAAAGTACAGCATATCTAGCGTCCTGTACATTCCCGTTTTCCTGTTTGGTGAGACAGCTATGTGGAGGTTTCCAAAATAAATGTTCTCGTAGTAATTTTATGACAATTAGTCATTCCCAGGCTCTTATGGGCTTTTGTGTTCGTCACGCTCGTGTTCCTCTCCGTGGAAAATGGTGGAAAACGAAATGTCTTGTGGCACGAGGCTCCAATGTTGACCCTCAGCCAACTCTCGAGAGCCAGGATCATAAATCTGAGGTCAGCTCAAACTAATTCCTCAAAACTTAAGAAACAGTCATTTTATTATACAACCTAAATGGGTTAAGTGGAATATAAATAGTTTGCTTCCATTTTTTTCTGTGCAGTCTTCTAAGAAGAGACTTTAGTGGTGTAGTTTTAGCCAAATAAAACGGTTCAGATTGGTTCATAAAGTCACTGTAAGTGTTTGACGTCTAGTCTCTTCGAGCTTCATCTTAACGATGCAAGAATAAATATAGTTTTAATTTAGTCATAGTTTTGTTTGATAAAAATACAACTGTTTATCAGAGCCTGAAACATCAGCAAAACTCACAAATGTATAGATATAAAAACAACATATCTATGGATAGATACAGTGTAAAACATGGCCCAAACAGGCTACTCGTGTACACTTTGGGTACACAAATATGATTCCTGTTATGATTGCTAAAAAAAGGTTTTCTTACGACTATTTGCAAGGTAATTAATGGACTTTCCGCTCGACCATGATCGACTTTTGTGCATTTGTTTCCGCCACATACCGTGTGACAATATCTTCATATTTGTATAAACACTGTTTGTGAAGAAGCAGAACATTTGGTAAAGGTTTGCTGGGAATTTTGGTTTTCTGTGAAGATCCAAGCGTGTGTTCAGAATTGTAAAGAGTGTGTGTGTATGTGTGTGTGGGATACTGCCCTGTTATCATTAGGTTTTGGAGTGAGTTTAGCTCAGGAGTCTCAAACTCAAGGCCCGGGGGCCAAATCCGGCCCGCAACTACATTTCATGTGGCCCTGCAAGAGCTTGCAAAGAATAGAATACGTTTATTATACGGTTACGTGCCACTTTACAGAAGCAGGTTGCCCATAAACTACATGTCCCACAATGCATCTCGTTTTGTGACATGCCCCTGAAGAGACTTGCAATTATTTGCCCAGGACTTCTGCTTTCAGACGTAGTTAATAGCCAAGTTATTATCCTATCCGATAATAATCCAATTCAGAGGCAATAATGTAATATAATACATTATTTTATATATATTATATATTTCTATCGTTACAACCGGCCCTTTGAGTGCAACCTTTATGCGAATGTGGCCCGTGATGAAATTGAGTTTGACACCCCTGGTTTAGCTGCAGCGCCGGGGGGCAGTAGGCTGTGGAAGGAGAGGGCAGAGGAGGAGGAGGTGAGGAGAAAAGTAGTGTAGAGGAGAGGAGGAGAAATCTAGAGCACGAAGGAGGAAGGTGGCTGAGTTAAGCAATGGAGGGATTGGGTCGTGATGAGGAAAGGAGGGAGGAGGTGTGGGAGGAGAGATCTAGGGAACTCATTTCCATTTTTTACTGAATCATAGCAACCGTGCTAAACTTTATTTATTCACAGCGTAAAATCCACTTGCGGATTGTTTGCAAGTTTAGAAATCCATTACTGAAGTTTTTGGTTTGATACACGAGAAACACATTTCATATTTCATCACCATGAGCCGAGCGAAGACGTGTGTGTGTGTGTGTGTGTGTGTGTGTGTGTGTGTGTGTGTGTGTGTGTGTGTGTGTGTGTGTGTGTGTGTGTGTGTGTGTGTGTGTGTGTGTGTGTGTGTGTGTGTGGTGTGTGTGTGTGTGTGTGTGTGTGTGTGTGTGTGTGTGTGTGTGTGTGTGTGTGTGTGGTGTGTGTGTGTGTGTGTGTGTGTGTGTGTGTGTGTGTGTGTGTGTGTGTGTGTGTGGTGTGTGTGTGTGTGTGTGTGTGTGTGTGTGTGTGTGTGTGTGTGTGTGTAAATATCCACTGTGCGTGGTTGTGGGCTTTTTGAAGGAGTGGCTTGGGCTCCCGCTGTTTCGGTTTGGCACGATGTAGCAATGTAAAAAGATGTACTTTCGAGAGATGTCTTATCATCATAGAATTCAATGAGACTGAAACTGAGGGCATGAGGATGATATCAGAAACGCCTCAGCAAAGCTCACCCACATATATGACCTCCAAAATTAGACTTCTTTCAGGAGTAGTTTGGGCTCTTTTGTGACCTAAATATCTTGTGCCAGTAATAATATTGTAAACAGTTCAGTTAGCTTTGGTGAGTTCACATAGTTGTCTGGAGAACTCCTCTTCACCATGTATTCAAGTATCAAATGTGTTTTCAGACCTGTGTTGTGGAGCAGTTGATATTCTTACAGAGGAGGTGAAATAAATGTGGACGGAGCAACACCGCTAATAAGCTATGCTAGCTTCCGCCATTTTGGATTCTCTGGCTCTCTGTTCCCTCAAAGGTCAGCCCCGTCAAGACAGCTTACCATTTGTTAATACAGCACATTTGCATTTGGAAGTTCACCGAAGATGAACTTGACCTGAACAATTCAAGTTGATTTGCTCTAAATGTAAATCCACTGATTCTGGCCATTTCATTGAAATCTGAGTATTACGGGAAAGTGCTATTTGTAAATGTTTGTGTGACAATGCATTCAGGCCAAAACACAAGGGTGTACTCTCCATCTCTGAACACGTTTGACTAACCATAAAGTCTTTATATTCTGATGACACCTGTACTCGTCTGTTGGCCCCTTCCTCGGGCTAGACAGCGTGGCCCCAGTAATGGTGGTCAGGATCTGAGAATAGCAAAGATGTGCTGCTGTCCATCATGTGGATCGGCACATATAGATCTGTCACCTCAACGTCCGGCCTGGTTGCGTCTGGTGGGGAAATGTTTAGTGCCACATGAGGTGGAGAGACTCGCAGACCATATTTAACCTCGTTGAAACATCCATGGTAAAAACATTTCCTTTGGTGCAAAAATAGAACTCATTTGTTCTTTCCCTAAAGTGTGTGTGTGTGTGTGTGTGTGTGTGTGTGTGTGTGGTGTGTGTGTGTGTGTGTGTGTGTGTGTGTGTGTGTGTGTGTGTGTGTGTGTGGGTGTGTGTGTGTGTGTGTGTGTGTGTGTGTGTGGTGTGTGTGTGTGTGTGTGTGTGTGGTGTGTGTGTGTGTGTGTGTGTGTGTGTGTGTGTGGTGTGTGTGTGTGTGTGTGTGTGTGTGTGTGTGTGTGTGACGTTACACAGCAGCAGCTGAGGAGGACCCCTGGGATGCGGTGGGTTCAGCCTCGAGGCTCAAACACACATAATTTGGGCCTCATCACATGCATACATACATGTGTATGGGTGGGTATCTCGTTGCTCATAAAAGTGCATGTGCTTATGTCTCACAGTGCACTTAAAAAAACCAGAAATAGAGGAAAAGCAATATCAAAACATAGTGCTACGTAGCCCAAATAGAATGCAGAACACTACAAACAGATGGGGATAAAACCAATGTGCTTGTGAAGAGAAGCGCAGACTACAGACTCACAACATGCAGCAGGTCGCAGGGCAGGGTTAAAATATGGAGTAACAGCACAGTGTTGGTGAGCAGAGTAAAATAACAGTTTGTTTTCACCTCCCAATCTCTCTCTGTATTAACCTCCCTTCCTTGTGTTGAGAGATGGAGGCAGATGTCGAGATGAGGCGGGGAAACCAAAAGGAAATGATGTAATCCCTCGTGAGGTCTCGGGGGAAGTGATATCATTGTTGCTGGATCGGCAGGCGGCTCCTCGCTCGTCATCTGCTTCCTCTGTCTCCCTCTCCTTATTCTTCCTGTGTGATACAAACATTTCTGTTCAGCCATGGAGGGTAAAAGTTAAACCTACTGCGAGTAGATCAAAGCTGCAACGTTATTGCTTCAGACTCGGTATCTGGGTCGTAGTGAAGGTTAGGAACATGTTGCAGTCTGGGTTAGAGGGCTTGTTTTCTAGCTTACGTTTAAAGAGGCCCTGCTTTTTGGATTTCCACTTTCCTATAGTGTGTTCTGTAGATTTGTGTGCATGTAAATGGTCTGCAAAGACAAAAATCCCAAAGTTTCCCCCAGAGGGAGTTTCTCTCCCATACACTTTGTTTACTTCCAGAACATTGTGACATCACTATGTAACACTTGCTCTTCTATTGGCTAGCACTCAAACACATTGTACGTCATAGGCTAAGGGGCGGGACATCTCTAAGCGGTTGACCAATCACAGCAGAGCCGGCCAGCTAACCAATCAGAGCAGACTGGGCTCTGGTTTCAGACAGAGGGTGAACAAGAGGTGCTGTAGTACAGGCAGTATGATAGAAACAAAGAGCTTTTTGAACATTAAAGCATGGAGACATGTAGAGACACTACATACTGATATACACCTGAATATCAGCAGGAGAGGACTCTTTAAAGTAGAGACACTACATACTGATATACAGCTGAACATCAGCAGGAGAGGACTCTTTAAAGTAGAGACACTACACACTGATATTCACCTGAACATCAGCAGGAGAGGACTCTTTAAAGTAGAGACACTACACACTGATATTCACCTGAACATCAGCAGGAGAGGACTCTTTAAAGTAGAGACACTACATACTGATATACACCTGAACATCAGCAGGAGAGGACTCTTTAAAGTAGAGACACTACATACTGATATACACCTGAATATCAGCAGGAGAGGACTCTTTAAAGTAGAGACACTACATACTGATATACACCTGAACATCAGCAGGAGAGGACTCTTTAAAGTAGAGACACTACATACTGATATACACCTGAATATCAGCAGGAGAGGACTCTTTAAAGTAGAGACACTACATACTGATATTCACCTGAACATCAGCAGGAGAGGACTCTTTAAAGTAGAGACACTACATACTGATATACACCTGAATATCAGCAGGAGAGGACTCTTTAAAGTAGAGACACTACATACTGATATACACCTGAACATCAGCAGGAGAGGACTCTTTAAAGTAGAGACACTACACACTGATATACTCCTGAACATCAGCAGGAGAGGACTCTTTAAAGTAGAGACACTACATACTGATATACACCTGAACATCAGCAGGAGAGGACTCTTTAAAGTAGAGACACTACACACTGATATACTCCTGAACATCAGCAGGAGAGGACTCTTTAAAGTAGAGACACTACATACTGATATACACCTGAGCATCAGCAGGAGAGGACTCTTTAAAGTAGAGACACTACATACTGATATACACCTGAGCATCAGCATAATGTGGCCCCTTTAACACATTTGGTGCATTAACTGATTAGAAGACGAGCGAAGGACATGAGCAAAGACAACAACATTCATGTGTCCCGTATTAAAGAGGACCAGCACGCATAAAACAGCTTCCTGCAGAATCACTGTCTGACTTGGCAGCCATTCAGGCCTCTCTCTCTCATTCACACACACACACACGCACACGCACACGCACACGCACGCTCCCGCTCCTGTAATTGATGTCACAGTGTGAATCTTCTGGCCAATTATGTACCCCGGTGAGACACAAACAACACACACACAAACAGAGGCACTGTGTGTATCTAGCTGAGCGTTAATGATGACATTAAAACTTGAAGTCTGAGGAAATGAAATGAAACTTTTACTCCATTACATTTCTCATGGGATTTCCTTCATTATCAGGAAATATGATTATGGACACAAAGAGTTGAAAAAGGAATTAATCAGTATCTGATTATTTAACTTAATCTACTTCAGTAAAGTGTGTGTGTGTGTGTGTGTGTGTGTGTGTGTGTGTGTGTGTGTGTGTGTGTGTGTGTGTGTGTGTGTGTGTGTGTGTGGTGTGTGTGTGTGTGTGTGTGTGTGTGTGTGTGTGTGTGTGTGTGTGTGTGTGTGTGTGTGTGTGTGTGTGTGTGTGTGTGTGTGTGTGTGTGTGTGTGTGTGTGTGTGTGTGTGTGTGTGTGTGTGTGTGTGTGTGTGTGTCCTGATATAGAGCCGTGGGAACGGGCCACATTGAATGAGGGAACTTTAAAGCCTTCTCTGTTGTCGTTGTGTTGTGGCCCAGTGAGGCTCTGTGGGAAACTGGGAGCTGCCCAGTGCAAAAGTGTGGCTCAAAGGCACTGAGGCAGCAGCTGTTAGTGCTGAGTTCAGAGGGAGGAGGAACCGATGGCAACACTGCAGCTTTCTTATAACTAAGTCTAACTCTATTTTCCTTTTCTCTTATCTCCTTTCCTCTACTTTGTCTCCTCTTTACTTTACTTTCCTTTCGTCTATGTTATCCTCTCCTTTCCTCTCAACTCGTCTCCTCTTTACTTTCCTTTTGTCTATTCTTCCTCTCCTTTCCCCTCCACTTGTCTCCTCTTTTTGGTGTCCTCTTATTTCTCGTATCTCCTCTCATCTCCTCTTTCTCCCCTTGTCTCGTCTCGTGTCTTTTCGTATCTTTTTTTCCAATTTTGTCCTTTTTCTGTTTTACTTTTCTCCTCAAGTCTGCTCTCCTCTTCTCTTATCCTCTTGTCTCCTCTACTCTTTTTGTACGTCTTTCTCTTCTACCCTTGTCTCCTCTGTCCTCTCCACTTGTACCCTTTTGTCTTTTCTTTCCTTTGCAATAGTGCCATTTTGTCCCCTTGTCTTGTCTTGACTCTCCAACTGTGTCCTAGTCACGTATTCTTTTATGCTATCTTGCCTCCTCTTTCCTCTCAACTGATGTTCCCTCATCTCCTCTCATCTTATTTCCTCTCCACTTGGTACTCCTTCGTTGCTACAGAAGTCAAAAACTGCAGTACATTTTGTATTTATTGTCGCCCTCCCTCTGATTAAAAGAAAGGAGATATGAAGTACATGAGCGTTGGGAGAAGGGTGAGGACGAGAGTAAAGAGTGGGAGGTAAGAAAACAATAATAGACGAGACGGAAGAAGAAGGGAAGGACATAAAGTGAGCCAAAACCTGAGGAGTGAAGGATGGGAGGATGATTGCATGGTTTCAGGGGACAGACAGGAGGAGTGTGGATGCAGCAGCAAAGTAATTACTGTTTACTTTGGACACACACACACACACACACACTCACTCTCTGCACTTATAGCCATCACTAGGACATGCTGTCTCAGCGATGTTTGACACAGAACAGTTTCACAGAGTTCAGGTTTCTTGAGATTCCTTCTGGTGATGCATTCAACTTCTGTTGGGCTGAAATACAAAGAGAGCCAAATTGAAGTCAGCATCGCCATGGTTTCCTCGACCATCGGATTTCGGATCATTCCACAAAAAAGTTCATGACACTTGCATGTTTTGGTTAAAAAGTGATCTCCACAAATGCACACCGGCTTTATCCTGAAGGTCAAAAGCTAACGTTATAGCTATAAACAAACGACACGGTTGCATGGCAACAAAAAGTACAGTTGCTAAATACTTTAAATCATTAAATCTGCAAGAGATAAGTGTTTTCCTCCGGAGGGCGGCTGGCCTCCCCCTCAGGGCTCGGGTGAGAAGTGCAGTCATCTGGGAGGGTCTCGCAGTGGAACATAGATGGATCTGCAAGGCGGAAGGTTTCAGGAAGTCTGAGAGAGCGTAAACACGAGAATGTAAAGGTCGTAGAACAAGATAACTTTTGATTTAACGAAAACCTTATTTAGGGAATTCAACCAGAAGTAAAAGCACTCGTATCTGCGTCTAAGCAGTTCTGCTCTACTCATTGAGCCTGAACTTCCTCGTTGATACAGACATGGGAACTGTGAACCATTCATGATAAATATCCATCAACATTTCATGACAGTTTTCTCAATGCATGTGTTCTGAAGCAGATCTGCTCCGGCAGCAGCTTTTGTCTCTCGGATAAAGCTCCATCCGAGCAGGAAGTGGAGCTCAGAGAGTCAACGTGAGGAGAACGTCCTCCTCCTTTAGATTCCGCCCGCGAAGGAAAGCGCTTCGTGTGTTGGCCTGCGTCTGGTGTTGTGCAGCTGTGAGAGGTCTCACAACGCTCCGCCTCTAAAGCCCAACCACACACACACACACACACCACACACACACACACACATACACACACACACACACACACTCACACACTCACAAACCCGCCCTATCCTCCGATCTAAATGACAGACCTTGCTAACCACAGGGATCTAATTGTAGCGCTGTGTGTGTGTGTGTGTGTGTGTGTGTGTGTGTGTGTGTGTGTGTGTGTGTGTGTGTGTGTGTGTGTGTGTGTGTGTGTGTGTGTGTGTGTGTGTGTGTGTGTGTGTGTGTGTGTGTGTGTGTGTGTGTGTGTGTGTGTGTGTGTGTGTGTGTGTGTGTGTGTGTGTGTGTGTGTGTGTGTGTGTGTGTGTGTGTGTGTGTGTGTGTGTGTGTGTGTGTGTGTGTGTTGTCTCTCCCTCCCTAGAGGGGGTGGGGGGGGCTGGACGACAAAACGGTTACCCAGGAATAGCATGCTCTGCCAGGGGCAATAATCTGAAGGAGAGGGCAGAGGAGGAGGAGGTGAGGAGGAAAGTAGTGTAGAGGAGAGGAGGAGAAATCTAGAGCACGAGGGAGGAAGGTGGCTGAGTTAAGCAATGGAGGGATTGGGTCGTGATGAGGAAAGGAGGGAGGAGGTGTGGGAGGAGAGATCTAGGGAACTAATTTCCATTTTTTACTGAATCATAGCAACCGTGCTAAACTTTATTTATTCACAGCGTAAAATCCACTTGCGGATTGTTTGCAAGTTTAGAAATCCATTACTGAAGTTTTTGGTTTGATACACGAGAAACACATTTCATATTTCATCACCATGAGCCGTGTGTGTGTGTGTGTGTGTGTGTGTGTGTGTGTGTGTGTGTGTGTGTGTGTGTGTGTGTGTGTGTGTGTGTGGTGTGTGTGTGTGTGTGTGTGTGTGTGTGTGTGTGTGTGTGTGTGTGTGTGTGTGTGGTGTGTGTGTGTGTGTGTGTGTGTGTGTGTGTGTGTGTGTGTGTGTGTGTGTGTGTGTGTGTGTGTGTGTGTGTGTGTGTGTGTGTGTGTGTGTGTGTGTGTGTGTGTGTGTGTGTGTGTGTGTGTGTGTGTGTGATCAATCACAGCAGCACTCAATCTTAATGTGTGTTGACTTGTTCTCAATATAGTTACATAAACTGTGGAGCAGATAAACACACACACACGCGATGTCTCGACCTCTCATAACCCTTCCCCACTTCTTGTAATCTCCTGTTATAAATAATGTTTATGGTAATTATGAAACTATGCATCAAAACAATGTCTTCGTGTCAAAAGGACGTCAGGATTTCTAAAAACAAAGGCAAACATTTTTATGATGCAACATAATTGGCCTTTTACACTGAAATTCATTTTGCATCCTTTTCTGTCGAATACATTTACAAACAGGTTGAAAATAATAAAACAACTTTCATGGACTTAAAAAAACACTTTTAAACTGTAATGACAATTTAACACATTACTTGAGATCTATTTATTAGCAACCGGAAAACAATGATGAATAATATATGTTTTCTTCATGTTGCTTATGAAGGGCAAAAACTAGCATGTAAGAAATATGCAGAATGACGCAAAGTAAAGACAAAAAGACGTCTAAAAATACATCCACTCGTCTCAGAAGTGAACCTCTGTAAACTTCATGATCTTAAAGGTCTTGAAAAGTATTAAAAGTTGATAAATCAATTTAACGAAAATGAAGGCTATTAAAAAGTATTAAACGGCATTCTCCAAGGTATTACATTGTGTAGCTTGTTTTCAATAAGTATACAAATGGTCCAGAGAGGTTGTCACGCTCACTGCTTGATAGCACGAAGGTCCGTTCACGCCGGTTGCTAAGCAACATCGTTATGGGGAAATGCAAGTCTGCGTCCAAATGGTTGGAAGATAAGGAGGAAGGACAATCAATACTGTATATATAGTCAATGTGAGGTGAAGTGTGTTGCCAAGGTAACCGGTTAGAACTCCAAGTGGAGATGAGGTCTTACAATGTATGGAGAGGGTCTTAAAGAAGGTCTTAAAAGGTCTGACATTGACTTCAGGATTCCTGCATGCACCCTGGTGTTGTATGTGTTGTAAAAGAGGTCAGCTCAACATGGATTTTATAACATATTTTAGTTAGTTTTAAATATTTCCTTAAGGGACCTTTCTTAATGACTGATTTAGTTTTCAAGAATTGTACTCCATTGTCTTTTGTCTGTTGCTAATTCTTGGCTTCACTGAACGTATCCTAACTTGTATTTTCACTGGGTGTCATTGTTGTTTTTATCTATTTAAAGCACTTTGTAAGCTATAAAGAAAATGTTAATATGATAATCTGGATGGAGTCATATCCCCATGCTGTTGCTCAGCTCTTGCTTCTGTCCCGGTCTCTTCCATAGCGTGTCTAACTAGTACTTAAAATGTCCCAAAACAACATTAACAAGAGTTACATGCCTTAATAGGTCATGTGACTTTTCAAGGATAACAGTTCAATCTGTGTCTGGTGTACTAAACACGGCTGCTTTCTGTCTCTGTGAAATCCCTGCAGTCATTTCCTGATTCTGTCCATTCATTCAATTTATTTTAAGAGCTTTAACCAGCTGTGATCTGTAACAAACGGGCATTTATTGTCATCTTTGAATGTTTATTACAGCTTTCAAATGTGTGCCAAGTAGATGTAGAAAGCCTTAAAGAGGGCTTCTTATGTGGGCGTCTGAAACCTGTGGTTGAAGTGTTTTAGGGAGTAGTTTGTCCGTGTTGTCACTGCGTGATGTGACCTTCAAAGAGGTCATATTAGCCTCATTTCCAGGTTCATATTCAATGTGTGTTCAAAAAGCTCTTTATTTCTCTCACTGCCTGTGCTGCTGCACCTCTTTTCACCCTCTGTCTGAAACCAGAGCCCAGTCTGCTCTGATTGGTTAGCTGGCCGGCTCTGTTGTGATTGGTCAACAGCTTAAGCTAAGGGGCGGGATATCTCTATCACGTAGGGCTGCTCAATTAATCGTATTTTAATCGCGATTACGATTATGGCTTGCAACGGTTACGAAAACAACGTAATCGAAATAAAACGATTATTTTTTTATTATTATTATTTTATTACTAATTATACTTAAAGTTCAGGGTAATCAACTGTTAAAAACATACTGTTGAAAAAAAATGTCTCCAATAAATGGATGTTTTCAAAGTCAATGAATAATCGCATTTAATAATCGCAATTATTGACCCAAATAATCGAGATTATGATTTTTGCCATAATCGAGCAGCCCTACTATCCCGTACAATGTGTTGGACTGCTAGCCAATAGAAGCAGAAGTGTAACATAGTCACTATTTTAGGGATTGTAGCCTTTGCAGACCATTTACATGCACAAAAACATATGTAACACACTACAGGAAAGGGAGCATTTCAAAAATCATAATAAGGACTCTTTAAGTAAAATATCTGAGCACTTCTCTCAGGACGATGGAGGTAAAGAGCCTTCTGCTGTCAGAGACTCAGATATGAGGTTGGCCACTAGATGGAGCTGTAGGATCAAAGTGAAAGTGCAGAAGAAGACACTAGTGTCCTGTTTCTTTCCGTTTTCTCATCTCTCCTCCTCTCTTCAGATGGATCAGCTGTCAGACGAGGAGGTGGAGGTCAGGGAGGATGATGAAGAGGAGGACAGCGATAAGGAGGACCAGGACCTGGACAAGATGTTTGGAGCCTGGCTCGGGGAGCTGGACAAACTCACCCAGGTACACAAAGTAAGAGGGGTCCAGAGGTTACTCTGCATGGAACACATGAGATACTGTACGCTTCGTTTATTGGGATACAACACGTGTAATATTGTGTGTATTCAGAGTCTGGATGACGGCCGCCCGGAGGAGCCCCCCCAACAGAAAGCCCCCCTCAGACAGGAGACCAACATGGCCAACTTCTCCTACAGGTTCTCCATCTACAACATCAACGGTACGACTCTTTGACCCCCTGCTGTGAAATCTGCAGTCTCAAGTGCAACATGCAGTTTATTTGAGTTTTTTTAAAGCACTTTGTAGTTTTTTTATGCCATTTTTCTCAACTATTTATTTCTCCTGTGATTTATTACGTTCGTCTTTCCTACTGGCGTGTTTTTTTTCTATTCTGTCCTCTACCGCTCAGTTTTTAATCAGAATCAGAAAGAGGTTTATTACCAGCTAGGCTGACACGTACGAGGAATTTGACATGATAATATAAAATGTTTCTAGTTATTGTTTTATTATTGTACTCCCATTGTGTTACTTAATATTGTAGTTATTGTCTGTACAGCACTTTGGTCAACTGAAGGTTGTTTTAAATGTGCTATATAAAAACACAGAGAACTATTTTAGGAAAACTACAATAACATTAAAAAATATTTAAAATAATAAAAAAAATATAGTAAAATATAGCAGTATTTACGTATTTAAAATATGGAATCACATTTGGCAGTAATAAAAAAACAAAGAAAGTCCCTGTGTCTCATGTCTGATGTGTGTGTGTGTGTCTGCAGAGGCGTTGAATCAGGGCGAGAACGTGGACCTGGACGCTCTCATGGCCGACCTGTGCTCCATCGAACAGGAACTCAGCACCATCAACACCAAACCCAACAGCAGCGGAGGCATGGCTCGCCTCGGGCTGACCGACGCTAAGGTACACACCTTCACACATCCATCGAGAATCATCACAACATCTCTTGACCTGGTGTATTGCACACGATGGCACAGTCTGTATTGTGCGGTGGTCTGCCAGGGGCCATGGTGGTTATATCGTATGTGTTGAGTGACTACGAGCTGTTGTATGAATTTTGATTACCTGCTGACTCAATACAACACATCCTCGTTCCTCCCCAGGTCCGTCAGAAGCCTCCAGCGGGGCGCAGCAGGGGGCAGCAGCCAGCAGGGGGCAGTAACAGTGTTAGTGGTGGGGGGGGCAGCAGCAGTAACAGCGTGAGTGGTGGGGGGGGGCAGCAGCAGTAACAGTGTCAGTGGTGGGGGGGGGCAGCAGCGGGGCGAGCAGCAACAGCAGCAGCACCAGAGCGTCGCCTGCAGGCACCATCAGAGCCGCCGCCGGGCATCATGGGAGACCAGCGCTCGCCTCCAACTTCAGCCTGGACGACATCACCGCCCAGCTGGAGAAGGTGTGTGTGGGAGCTTCACTCGGATGTCCCTAATTGTCCGTCATTTCCTTAAAATGTTTGGTTTAAATGTTTATGTGCAGATGTTGCTCCCTATTGTCGGGGACATATGTTCCAAGGCCCATAACTCTGACCCGGTTTATCAGTTTGGAATGACTCACTGAGCTCAGGCCCCTGGAGCCTTGGCTGCTGGGCTCTCTGTGTTGCGTCTCCCTGTTCCTGCCTGTTGGCGTCAGCTGATCGAGGTGTTGTGGGTTTATCTTGTTTTGCACAATGTTGATTCTTCTCTCAGAACCAGCTAAATACATGGGTCACTCTGGGGTAGAGTTCTTCAGAACATGTCTTGTGAATTCTCCGGCCGAAGCTCCAAATAAACCGTCAGTGTTTGCCATCAAAGTTCCTGCTCTCTCTCCATGTCGCTCTGACCTCATTCACACCAACGCAACTCCGGTTCCAGCTCCGTGCTAGAGCTTTTCAGGTTCAGAACCGGTTCTTCGGTTTAGCTCCGGCTCTTTTCACACCGCCCAGAGTCCGACTGGTGCTGCGTCATGACGTAACCGTTTGCATCATGACGTAACCGTTTGCGTGCCTGCTTCATAAAGCCAAACCGCGCGGAAACCCCTCACAGCTCACACCGACAACAACAACAATGGCAGATTGTGCTCCAGCTTCCTCTGTACCTCTTCGGAAGACCAGATTCCGGTAGCTGGTCTCTTCAGTGGACCACTGCTGCTTGTTAAGTTTCTCCATCGTTGTGTACAAGCTGGATAAAACGCGGGCTTTTTGTTGTTAGTTGATCCCGCCCCCGCCTCGACGTTAGCGTGACGTATGCGGTGCTTTTGCTCTAGCCGGACAATTTTTTGGTGCTTGAAATGAACCGGATTCCGGAGCTAAGAGGCGGCTCCGCTGCGGTGTGAACAGGAAAACCCGGTGCTTTTCAAGCTCCAGCTCCGAACCGGCCCTGAAACACCGTTGGTGTGAATGAGGTATCTGAGCTTCGTCTGCATTGCTTCAGAAGTGTCCATCACACCTATTGCTTGTATCGCTGTTTCGATCAATGTTAGGTTTCAAAACGCCGGTTTTTACTCCATAACATTCCTGACTTTCAGCATAGATAATGCAAAAAGAGAATTAAAAACTGCATGCTATCAAAAACATCTGATTTTACTTTGCCCGCCTCTTATTTTATATCCATTGGAAAACAGACATCAAAGTCAGTCAAATCAACTTTATTGTCAATCTCAAAATATCTTTGTACACACTGTAAGATCGAAATACTGTTTCCCACAGTCCCGAGGTATAGAATAACACATTTAAAATACAAGAACACTCAATAATAATTAACAACATTCAATAATAATTAATAACATATATTAGTATATAAGCACTTCAGGTTTTTTAAAGTGTGTTGAAAGGATTGACAACATGATGCACACAAGACATGTCATGGTGTGGTAAAGGGTTGTCAGAAAATGTCCCTCTTACATATTTAGATATTTAGGTAGAGGGCCTTTGACTGGATAAAATAAGACCTGACGCGACCTTCATCTCCTCTCCTCTTCCTCAGGCGTCTCTCAGTATGGATGAAGCTGCTCTTCAGACCTCCTCTCACTCTCTAAGCTCCGCCTCCTCCTACACGTCCTCCGCCACCATGCGGCGACCCGGATCCTCTCAGCGACAACACCGCCGCGCCGGATCCGTCGGCACCGTCAGCGAACACGAGGTAGCTTACGCTCTCTTGCAAGTTAGGAATAAAATACAACTAATTTAATTGCTTTTTTCAACAGTCAAAAGAAGAGACAATAATGTGTAATGTTTCAGATATAATATGAGAGGTGGTTGAAGTAAAGATTGTTGTAATAACAAAATAAACAACAGATTCTTTAATAAAATACACAATAAAAAGTAGTGCAAAAAGTCATTGTCAATAGAATAAGGGATATGTACAAGAACAGAATATGAAATTAAATAATGTACATTAAGACAAAATGAAATACGGTATATTGCAGTGGTAACTATTCATATAAATAAGTAGATGTAACAGGAATGTTTATCGGGGCACTTAACAGAGCTCTGATAATCATGTTTTTGACAGCCGTTTTTAATCCTCTTTCTGCTTTTCTCTTGTAGGCGCGTTCGATCGTCCACTCGTCGCGCTCCTCCGTCACCTCGGCCTCGGGGGTCTCGGTGAACTCGGCCTCCTCAATGGACTCTCTGGACAGCGTGCTGTGCTCGGACGCAGACGGGCAGCCTCCCTCAGTGCTGCCTGCGGGGGAGGGGGCCGCTCAGGTGCATCACAGCACAGAGGTAGAGACCACAGCATGAGTTTAGGATTAACCATACGATACGATAATACTTTAATGGTCAAGTCTGAGATGCATCACAGCAGCTGCACGTGTGACTTCAACATGGACACATATCAAGACACGATGCATGAACAACACACATGTAACATCACACATGTAACATCACACATGTAACATCACACATGTAACATCACAGCACGACCACTGAGAGAAGTTCTATCTTTCAGAGTGGGGGAGTGATGAGATTTTTCTGGAGGCTGAGTCAGAAGTGAGACGTATTTTATGAGATGGAACAAAACGTTAAAATCTCCGTTAACAATGTCGAGCTTCTGGCCAAAAACACGTTCAAAGAAACTCCAAGAAGAGATGGGGTTTAAATGCTGACTCATCTTGGTTTCGGACACGTTGTTTGCACTTCTGTATTCTATGAAACATAAGCACCATGTTGGAAGTCAAGTAAAACGCTTCTTCAACGAGCAAATGAACATTTAGTACACTGAGATATTCTGTCCACTCTATTCACATCAGCGACTATGTTTACATTAATAGTGCGTTATTATTCTCAATGTGACAATATTCCACATTTGATAGGGGTCAAGTAAAAGCATATTCCAGATAAGGCCTTATTCTAATGTTAAAGGTAGGTAAGAATGGTAATTCTTGGTAATGGTACTTAATGGTAAGTAGGTAAGAATGGAGAAACCGGCTCGAGTGCGCTAGAATTTGAAAATACTTTTACTTTGGCGCGCTACCTGTCTCACTCTTTTCCGGCCTCCAGCTTTTCCTGCTGGAGCCCGCCGCTTAAAGGTGGCGGGCGCGGACTGGTCATAGAGCCCATAGAGTTAAAGGTGGTTAATTTTACCTGTAAAATCCATAGATTTTCATAGGTTCCCTAGTGGCCGCTAGCTGTTCAAAAAAAGTCGCGGCTTGTACGATACACAACTGGAAAAAATCTGCCACTTCCTCACAGAGCCCCTCCTCCAACACACACGAACGCGCACATGACCAATGAGGGCACGAGATACGTTTGTGCACAGATGGAAGGCTGACAGGCAGGTAGGCCGTCCAGTTACTTTAGCCGGCTCAGATGATTGGTCGAGCTTTTTACAGCGCCACGGCTTCCACAGATGACATTTCTTTATGGATTTATTGAAAAGCACTTCAGATATTCATTGCCATCGGGATGTTAAGAGCATTCCATGGAATATAACAACGTGTTTCTGAAGGGAATCACCTCCCCCACCTTTAAGTGATAATCTGATGTTATTCAGGTTTGAGGAGCATTCATTAACAAGTAAACAGTTAATTCAGAATATGAGTTTGTACACATGGCCTTCAGCGTCTTTGAGACCAACTCTGTGCACAACCAACTAAAGATGTCCAAAAAGAGACCTACTGTCTTTGTAGGCGTTAAAAAACAGTAAAGACATGTTATTGATAAGCAGTCATGTTGTTTCCGTTTCCATAGCTACAGGTCAGGAGCAGGTCCTCTCCTCCCTCTTGATTTGTGTATCATGTAGGTGTGCAAGTGTGTTCTGTCTGAAGCAGTGGTTTGTTGGCATGTTCTCCCCCTGCTGGCTGATGCGCTGCTTCAGGCCGATTCTGCGCCTCTAAAAATCAAAAGTGCTCAATTAGTCTGTCCTAGAATTCACTGTGACGATAAGCCTGGTCATTATCTGCTACGAATCTCCTGCGTAGTCACCTGTGAACAATTCGCAACTGTGCAAGCAAGACATTGTGCTCGTAACAGAAACATGGTTTTTCTGAATTGAAAAGGCCTTCTTTGAGCATTTCCACCTCAATCCATTTGTTTGTGTGACCCTAGTGGCGGCTGAGAGCATTTCAACTGCAGCCCCGCTGGTGTTAATGTTTCTCAAACACAAACCCTGCTCGGAGAGAAGCAAACGGGGCCACGGCTCCACATCCATCCAGCGCTAACACACAGCGAAGGAATGAAGACAATTAGAACAATGAGCCGATGAGAGGCCAGAGTGAGTCAGCGAACCACGAGGATGACAAGGGAACAAGGGAAGGAGATGAACACGGAGAGAGGCTCAGTGAGTCAGCGAACCACGAGGATGACAAGGGAACAAGGGAAGGAGATGAACACGGAGAGAGGCTCAGTGAGTCAGCGAACCACGAGGATGACAAGGGAACAAGGGAAGGAGATGAACACGGAGAGAGGCTCAGTGAGTCAGCGAACCACGAGGATGACAAGGGAACAAGGGAAGGAGATGAACATGGAGAGAGGCCAGAGTGAGTCAGCAAACCACCGGGGATGACAAGGGAACAAGGGAAGGAGATGAACATGGAGAGAGGCTCAGAGTGACTCAGCAAACCACAGAGGATGATAAGGGAACAAGGGAAGGAGATGAACATGGAGAGAGGCTCAGAGTGACTCAGCAAACCACAGAGGATGATAAGGGAACAAGGGAAGGAGATGAACATGGAGAGAGGCTCAGAGTGACTCAGATTAAAAGGACGAACAGAGAGGAGGAGGGAGAATAGCAAAATAAATGGGGGGATTAGAGTATGTGTTGCCCCGAGCGACGCTCCCATGAGCCCAGCTCGGTAGAAGCCTCACTCGGTGTCTATTAAGGACACGAGAACTAGCATGAACTGTTTGGAGACAGTTTACATTGTCAGAAGAGTGATGTCTAAGGATGCGATGAGTTTTGGGCCGCAATGGAGGGCGATTACACAATTTGCCTTTCGACATAAAACCAAGGGACGAGAGACGAAGAGGCCAAAGGTCGCTGATGGGATTCAACCCCGTCTCTCTCAACAACATTCAATTCAATTAAAGTGCATTCCCGAACACGTTTAGAGAGCTTTTTCTCCTGGACTACAGTCAGTCTTAACCAAAAACAACACGCGTGCGTGCGTGCGTGCGTGCGTGCGTGCGTGCGTGCGTGCGTGCGTGCGTGCGTGACCTAAATATTATTTTTTAATCTGTGGTTATCAAGAGAGAACTAATGCTTTCTATAAAATGGTTTTGAGTGATTGAAACACACACACACACACACTCTCACACACACACACACACACACACGCACGCACAGTCATGAGATTAATATAGATAAGAACATAAACATATTAATGTATTTAAAATGTATATCTCTCTTAATATCATTGATATCAGATTTCAACACTATCTTTCATTGGAACGACATTAGATCATATTAAATAAAATAGTTGTCTCGTCTTCCAGTTGAAGGATCATCTCATTCCAAAACGACAAGACAAAAATATTTAAAAAATAATACTCAGATCAGAAAAGCAAAATGGAATTGCACCAAGGTTGTCTGACATTAAATGAAAAATATGTCTGACTCTTGACCACCCTCTCCTTTACTCTCCTTAACTCTCCCTTACTCTCCTTATCTCCTTAAATCTCCTTAACTCTCCTTATCTCTCCTTTACTCTCCCTTACTCTCCTTAACGCTCCTTATCTCCTTAAATCTCATTTACTCTCCTTAACTCTCCTTATCTCCTTATCTCCTTTACTCTCCCTTACTCTACTTAACTCTCCTTTACTCTCCTTATCTCCTTAACTCTCCTTATCTCTCCTTAACTCTCCTTATCTCCTTATCTCCCTTACTCTCCCTTACTCTCCCTTACTCTCCTTAACTCTCCTTTACTCCTTAACTCTCCTTAACTCTCCTTAACTCTCCTTAACTTTCCTTAACTCTCCTTATCTCCTTATCTCCCTTACTCTCCCTTACTCTCCTTCACTCTCCTTTACTTTCCTTATCTCCTTAACTCTCCTTAACTCTCCGTATCTCCAGTAAACCAGTAGCCCCAGTGTGTCCCTGTCTGATCCCAGTCAGTGAGTGGGTCCCCCCTCAGAGGGAAGCAGTGAGTCACTGCACCGAGGCGTGTGCGTGTGTGTGGGATTACATAACGCCCACTGAGCCACAGATTGGTCCCGTGCCGGTGGAATTCACATCGTCAGAAAATAAAAGTTATATAACCAATAATAATAAATAAATACAAATCTGTCTGGCCTCCGGCTGCGTGGAGTTAACACACTGTCCTTTCATTCTGCATCGGTAAAACCTCAAGTAGTACTAGATCTAAGTTTCTGTTTGAATTATTTAACCTTTATTGTTCACAGAAATGGTCCATTGTAGTTTGTGGTCCAGAGTAAAGATCGTAGAGGTCCTTAACATCCTTCGAATTGTGTTACATTTTGGGGGAGGAATCTGTTCTAAAAGTAGAACTTATATATGTTGTGCAAGAACAGACATTCATGTTCTTTTGATGTTTGTTTTCTGTTATATACTGAACAGTCTGCTAGTTATTTTTATAAAAATGACATCCATACTCATATTAAACCCTGTTGGGCCTGGAAAGTCTGAAACCGCCCGTGAATGTGTCGCTGAAGAAGGAACCGTATATCCTGTCTGTGATTTGTTTACTATGTGCAGCTTGATTTCACAGGTTTCGGTCTCTGCTTCCTCACCACACAGCTTTCTGCTAAACTGCCACCTCCAGCCAATCACGCAGCAGACTAACTCACCAGGACTCTCTCTGCCTCTCTCTTTAAAGCACTCCTATCTGGACAGGGAAACCTCTCTGATTCTGAGAAACATAGCAGGGAAGCCCTCCCACCTGCTGACCAAGGTGACGCCTGCTCCTCTCCTCTCGCATGGCCGCGTCCTCTGCTTGCTTTGGTAGTCGTTGCATGCTAACTATTTTTCTGTGCCCCTCCCTCGCAGTGTGTGTGTGTGTATTTGTGTGTGTGTGTTGATGTAATGCTCTGTGCTGTGACGTGTCCTGTTGGGCTGCAGTATGTTGGTGTATAATCCCAAAGCCTTACAGAGGCTGCATGCAGTATCAAAAAACTATTACTTTTAAGATAACTATACCAGTATCCTAATAAAAATAATATATTTAGAGCGCTTTTCAAGAAACTCAGACTTTACAGAGTAACAATTCATACTGTAAGAACATGATTAAACACTTAAAGTATATGAAACACAACATTAATTAAAGATTAATAGCAGATGTGGGATTTGAACATGGTGAGATTGTTGCAGTCATATACTGAGTACTGTACGCTGACTTAACCAACCTATCAGTTAATTTGGTTGGTTGTGATGTAAAATAAGTTTTGCTGTAAAGAAATGCACTCGATGCATTTAAAAAAAATATATATATATATTTAATGATGAAACCTACTATAAAACTGGTGAATAACATAATAGTGATAATGGTGTAAAAGAAAAGACAAAGATGTTACTTTAAAACACCTTCTGTGGAGCAAAGTAATCACATGATACCTTAGCAATAGATCCAGTGCATCCTTAAACCTATCTTAAAGCACTGAAGTCCTTAGCCTTAAAAAAGGGCAACATTTGGTAATAAATGTCTTAATATGATCTTTTATTTTCATCGAAAGGCTTCTACATTGTTGTCCAATCTGCAGCAGTGCTGAGGCCATGTTTTCCTAGGAAGCATGAAGCCTTTTCTAACCGTATGAAATGGCATGAAATAGACATTTACTGATTCCCTGTGAAGTGTGTGTGTGATGTGTAATATGTTCCAGTGGCTGACAGTCTTACAAGTATGCACTCACACAGGAGTCATTGAAATAAATGCAGAACATCAGAATCAGAAACGGGTTTCACTCATGAGAATAAACCATATTTAAAGGGGACCTATGATGCAAAATGCACCTTTTGATGTGTTTTATACATAACTATGTGTCCCCGCTGTGGGGATTTTATATCGGAAATGTGGGCTGGCTTTACACCCACGGCCCAATCAGAAACGTTGCTATCACAAACAATGCCCGACTGTTTTGGACTTAATCTGGTCGGTGTTTACATTAGCATCGCTAACACTCAGAGCTAACCTGTACTGGAGAGCATGTGTGTGAAGAAGCAGGAAGTAGAAAGGAACTCACCTTGTGGTATAACCGGCAAGAGAGAAAGCCTTTGAGCTCCAGACTGTTTCAGATCCTTGATAATCCATGATATGGCGTTTCATCACGGCAGCATTTAGTTTAGACGGTAGCTGCCGGGTCTTTTTAAAGCTTTATACATAAAATCAGCACTTTTGAAACAGGAAGTGAAATAGAGGGATATGAGGCATGGCTAGAATGGGTGATCTGTTTGGTATTTTGAGCAAAACACTTCATAGACATGTTTTTTATATATTTTTTTATATATCTGAGACCTCATGCTATTGCCTAAAAATAGCGTGATAGGTGCCCTTTAAGTTTAGTTTGGGAGTACTGCTAGATGTGTGACATTTTGTCTGTTTCATACATGAAGCTTTAACAGCCTCTAATTGGACACCTGACTGTTTTATAATTATGTAACATTAAATGTCACTTAATGCTGTTTTTAAATCCTGTGTGATCATGCTGTAAGACTGATTCAACAACACTGTGTAATGACATGTTTGGGGACACTATTAATAATATAAGTAATGATGATGTTGGAATTTCTTGTGAAACCAATAAGAGGTAAGTGAGACAGCCAGCGCTTCTGTGTCTGCTTCTATCTGCTCAAATCAGTCAACATATATGACGACTGCAGTAACGTTGCACGATTGTATTCAACTCGAGAAAACGAAATCCATCCAAATATCAACCTTGGAGGATATTTGGGAAACGTTTGCTGTGTCCTTTAAGGGGTCTCCAAATATCACAGTAATCAGTGGGAAGAAGAAATCTGTTTGAAATGGGTTGGTTTGAAAGTGAGGATATGCTTGGATGGGTCTGGCTGTTCTGAATGTGTATCTTCATGGTTGATTGCACTTATCGATTGTTGAGAAACTACCTTTGGTTTTCGGCAGTGATGCATACAGTATGTGCTCTTTTAATTTTGCCACATTTTACACAAAACACAAACTGACAGCTTTTTCCTGTTAAAATCAATCACAAATATACGAATAATATGTTTCTAGTTAGAGTTATTCGACATGTACTTCTTAGCCTCTGCTTTCTGTGATGAGAAACAACGACTCCTAGTCCATTATGCTTTTTATAACGTTAACTGTCGAACCATAATGCTTGATCTCAATGCATTCTTCGTCCAGCGTGTGTGGTTTGTAGTTGTGTTATCAAGCTGCCCTCTTGGTAATGAGCTTTTGGAGCTGATCCAGTTGCCGTAATGGAGCTTAGCGGATGAGCCTGATGCTCGCTAACACTAATCAATGCAGATAATGGGACGAGCTGCTACTGTATATTTGTTTTTGTTTGTGTTGTTGTGTTACCCAGATCAGCAGGCTGGTGGAGATCAGCCGTTACCAAGCTCTGGTTGTAAAAGCTCAGAAAGACCGAATCACATTTGCACATTTTGTCAGGAGGTTAAATGGGTCAGCCAACTGCTTAAACCATCTTAAAAAAAACAAAAGTTCAGTTTACCATCAGATCAGACAAAGATAACCAGGGAATGCTTATAATTAATTTAACAAATCATTAATTTATCGTCGAATTAGCTGCAATTGCTGTGTGTTTTTTTCAAATACTGACTTTCATTCAGACGGTATATATATTCAGTTCATCAAAGCCACCACTATTCATTTAAGTTTGCATTGTTGCCGCCACACTCCTGTACATGATGTCAGTGGTGGAATGTAATCACACAATCTATTACAAATGATATAAATGGAAATACAAAAGGAGATAAGGATTGGGAGTCCCGTGCCCACTCCAATACTTAAAATACTTAACAACATTGACAAACACATATTGATAAAAATCTGTATATCATTATATTCTATAATAATATTATACTGTTAAAAGTGCCTTCCTGCACTTCAAGTACTTTTACTTTAAGTAGCTGATTATACTTCTGTCCCTCCACTATAGTATATTTTGAATTCAGGACTTTCCCATACTATGGGGTATTTTAGGACCGTAGTAATTTGACTTGTACTTAAGTAAAGGGTCTGAGCACTTCTTCCACCTCTCATATTTAACATGGACGCTCTTAAAGGTTGCTCTTGATAGTGTGTGTCTGTAAATTCATCAGTCTGCTGCTCTTAAGCTAAAGCTGTATGCTTCTTAATGGCTGAGGGCAATGTTTCATTTGTGTGTGTGTGTGGGCATTAGAGGGAGAGTTAGTAAGAAGGGCTTTATTCTGATTGGATCAGCAATGTCATGATTTGATTGGATGATAAAGCAGATGAGGCCCTTTGATTGGATGTTAGAGGAATGTGCCAGATCTGCAGGGATAATCTTCTTTGGTGCAGAGAGAGAAGTGATTCCCCGTAGCATTATGTACACACACACACGCACGCACGCACGCACGCACACGCACGCAGGCAATGGGCTGTCTTGTTTAGTGTTTTGGGCTTTAGATGTCTTTATCACGGCAGCAAACAGATGGACAAATCTGCTCCAAGTCCTCCTCACTTTATCAGCCTGTGGAGATAAAATATCGACCTAAACCTTAGAGTCAAATTATATGATTATATATATCATAAATATATATATAATCTAACATCCCTGAATTATCAAATTCGACTTTCTCACTATACCAATGTATTTGACCTATTGTTAGTAATAGCAGCATATGATGACACATATATAATGACATCATTCTAAATTAAGTAAATGTAGTCAGATTAATATTATATTGATAAAATTAATTTATCTTCAAGCAGCTGATGTTGGTTTTAAATCCAGATGTAACTGCAGTAAAGGAAGCTAAGGAAACCACGCTCATCATCTTAAAGCGATTCCTAAATCAGCCTTAACTGAGACTTGGAATAAAATGCTCTAAAAAAAAACGTGATTTGTTTTTTAAATTGTCGTCCCAGATTAGGAAGAAGACCTCGAGATTACAAACTACGGGGCCGGTCTAATTCCTGCAGCAGTGATTATGCTGAGGGTGTAGTTATTTCCCTCGTGCACTTGGCTTTTACAGAACAGATGTGCGCAAATACATTTTTTATAATGTACTATGTATCGCATGCATGCAATACATAGTACATTATAAAAAATGTATTTGCTTACACATACATAGTATGTGTGTAGCATATTCTTTCTGTGTCACTGTTACACTGCCTCAGCAATAAATGCAGTCCCACACACACACAACACACACCACACACACACTGATGGCCCACTTCTGCTGCCTCTCTATAAGACGCATCAGTCCGCTCTGGTTGAAATCTACGGCGGCTCAGGAGGGACACATTCCTTGTGACTTCAAAGGCAGCTGGATGGTTCCTCGACAGAATCAGGTCATGTGAATTTCTATGAGACGCAGAGAAAACGTTTATCCTGCGAGATGGAGAGGACGACAGCGGTGGGAGGGAAAGAAAAACCCTGACTTCTGGTGGGCGGCAGAATAAGAAGGTCTTATAAGATAAGGTCTTAGAGAAACTGGGGATTGTTAAATCCAAATGCAAATTGATGCCGGTAAAAACAGATTTAAAATCAATGGATTGAATGAATGATCAGATGGTTTCAATGTTTTCTGAAAAGATAGAGGGATTATTTAAGTGAAAGAAAAACCCTTAAACCAATTCATTAAGTATTCATGTCAAATCTTACTTCCATTTACATCACACCATCTGTAGGAGCCAATTAACTGTGGGTATAAAGGTAGGAACCATGTGTGTGTTGGTGAGAGGTTCCGCCGGAAGGCCCATACCGTTTTTGACCACACACAGAGAACACACACACAAACACGGGATTAAAAACAAAGCAAAAGGTATTGTGTAAACCAGTAAAAAGGGAAATAAATGGACTGTTTCGAACTGGAAACTTTGTTTCTAACTTTTATTCGGCAGCAAACAAGGTGTGCGTCAATTCCACCCACCAAGCGGATCCTCAGAGGCTCAAAGCGTTGGCTTAGCCTCTACACCATCATTAATAATTAAACAGTATTTTTAAATAGAAGATGCTTGCATAGTATTAAGATATACAAACGAAACGCAGTTGTGCAGATGACATTTCATATTATATTGCAATTTGAGACAAAAATGGGTGTAATTGATCCTTTAAAAGGCAAATTAATCAACTGTCCAATGGCTTAACTATTGCTAACATTATTAACTATATTATAAATAACACACCGAGTTGCTTCGTTTAGCATTAGAGTAACCGCTTACCAGAATTTGATATCATTTTAAGAAGCACTTCTTGTTATGAAATTAAGTATTGGATAATAATAATAAGATGAGTTTGTCTCTTTGAAGGGAATCTTCTTTTACCAAATGTCATTGTAAGGGAAACTTGTGTGCAGCAGCAATGCAGCGGGAGTCCCCGACTCAGGAAGGAGACACGGGAGAGCAGGAGCTTCGATGTCAAACACTGATGGTTTATTTGGAGCTTCGGCCGGAGAATTCACATCACAAGTTACAGCAGCCACGATCTGACTGCACGGGAGAGTTGCCACGTCAATTCTGAAGAACTCGACCCCAGACCCGTGTATTTAGCTAGTTCAGAGAGCATCATCTACATGCTGCATAACAAGATAGAAGCATAACACCTGTATCAGCTGAGGCCAAGAGGCAGGAACAGGGAGACAGAACACTGAGAGCACAGCAGCCCAGGCTAAGAGGTGCGTATGCTCAGTCAGGACAGTTTGAACTGATAAACTGGGTCAAAGTTATGGGCCTTAAAAATATTCCCCAACAATGATAACCATGATGATGATGATGATGAATAATTATAGCTGACAGTTAGAATTCAAATGTTAATTGACGTAAAACTGAATAGTGCAATATGACAGGGGTTACAAAATGCCTTGGCTACCTCTCATTCACGTTGTAACAATCTAACACTAAAAAATAATGTATTATAGTTATTTTTCAAAAGTTGCATCTTATTTTAAATTATCAACATGATGTATTTTATTATTTGTCAAATTGAATCCTTCATTCTACATTTACTCTTATATTTTTTTATATTGATTAAAGTCTATTTAATGTGCATAACGAATACTTAACTAGCGTCTAATTCAATTGTCCCCGCTACATTTATTTTTTATTTTTGTGACTAAGAATGTTATCAGTCTTGCACTGTATCCTGCTTTAACATTAGAAATGATGCTTTCCCCATCTTTTAAACGTCTCCCATTAGAATTGCTAACAGCCACAGTAACGATATACAGGGTTCTTCTTACGGGCATTAAAAACCTGGAAAAGTCATTGAAATTCAAAATGCTAATTCCAGGCCCTGGAAAAGTTTAGGAAAAGTCATGGAAATATAACTAAAGTTGCATCAAATATAATTTATATTTTATCTAATCGCCGAAATAGTAATACTATAATGATAATAAATACTCTATCGAGCAGTCCCTCTCATAAATGTTATGGAGAAATTAATTACGTTTAAATTTAAAACATTAAAAGAAAAAATACATGGATAAAAGTTACAGTGCAGTTTAAGATATGAATAGTTCAATTAAAAGCAGCGACAAAAAGAAAAGTCTTCAGCCTGGATTTGAAAGTAGTCAGAGTTGCAGCGGACCTGCAGGTTTCTGGGAGTTTGTTCCAGATGTTTGGAGCAGAATAACTGAACGCTGCTTCTCCATGTTTAGTTCTGACTCTGGGACAGAAAGCTGACCAGTCCCTGAAGACCTGAGAGATCTGGATGGTTCATAGTTTAGCAGGAGGTCAGAAATGTATTTTGGGCCTAAACCATTCAGTGCTTTATAAACCAGCAGCAGTATTTAGAAATCTATTCTTTGACACACAGGAAGCCAGTGTAAAGACTTCAGAACAGGAGTGATGTGATCCACTTTCTTAGTGTTAGTGAGGACTCGAGCAGCGGCGTTCTGAATCAGCTGCAGCTTCCTAATAGATTTTTTAGTGAGACCTGTGAAGACACCATTGCAGTAGTCCAGTCTACTGAAGATAAAGGCATGGACAAGTTTTTCCAAATCCTGCTGTGACATTAGTCTTTTAATCCTAGATATATTCTTTAGGTGATAGTAGGCTGATTTAGTAACTGTTTTAATGTGACTGTTGGAAACTCAGGTCAGAGTCCATGACTACACCTAGATTTCTGGCTTTATCTGTTGTTTTGAACATTGCAGACTGAAGCTCAGCGCTAACTTTGTAAACGTTCTGCCTTGGCTCCAAAAACCATTACCTCAGTTTTATCTTTGTTTAATTGGAGAAAGTTCTGACACATCCAGTCATTGATTTGTTCAATGCACTTTCTCAGTGTTAAATGTGAAAGTGAATTGGAGCATAGTCTCCTGGTGAAATTGTTACGTAAATGTGTGTGTCATCTGCACAGCTATGGTAACTTATTTTGTTGTTTTTCATTATCTGAGCCAGTGGTAGCATGTAGATATTAAAGAGAAGAGGCCCCAAGATGGAGCCTTGAGGAACCCCACATGTCATATTTGTCAACTCAGATGTGTATGTACCTATAGAAACAAAGTTGTTTCTGTCCTTTAGGTAGGATTCAAACCAATTTAGAGCTGTTACCGAAGGTCCCACCCAGTTTTCCAGTCGGTCTAGTAGCCGTTGAAGCTAGTAAGCCTACTATTGGATTTGTTTTAGATCGGCACAACATGTTTCATATGCAGACCTTGTTTTCCTGTTCCATGTTAAAATAAACCATTTTCAGTGGTACCGCTGAGAAAGTAATGTTTTTGGTCATGGAGAAGTCATGGAAAATCATTGGTGAAAAAGAGTGTGAACCCTGAATATACATACAGTATGTTTGTTGTCAGACTAAATGGTAGCTAACAGTTAGCACTCTGTACACATATTTTTGACACAGAATTGTCTATATTATTTCTTTTTCTGCACACACACAAGGCATGCACCACTAATGCTAAACAAAACTAAATATTTGTTAAGTCTATTATAATGCTATACCTAATGAGTGATTCAAATAATTTCTTTAAAATGATATTCTGACATATTTTTATGTTTTTTCTATTGACTTTGTATTTCAGTACGTTGGATAAAACTGCTTTTAATGTAAATCCTCAGGCGTTGATCCTGACCAACAAAACATAGGCTGGTCGTTATGAAGCTGTTTAAGAGCTTAAAGTGTGTGTGTGTGTGTGTGTGTGTGTGTGTGTGTGTGTGTGTGGTGGGTGTGTGTGTGCGTGTGCGTGTGGTGTGCGTGCGTGCATCTGGGGGTTTTAGTGGGTGCCGATAAAGAGATTGTCTGCTAATCTCCTCTTCGGCGTCCCCCATCATCTTCATTTCATTCTGCCCTTTCGCTCATACACAATGTGTGTGTGTGTGTGTGTGTGTGTGTGTGTGTGTGTGTGGTGTGCGTGCGCGCGTGCATCTGGGGGTTTTAGTGGGTGCCGATAAAGAGATTGTCTGCTAATCTCCTCTTCGGCGTCCCCCATCATCTTCATTTCATTCTGCCCTTTCGCTCATACACAGTGTGTGTGTGTGTGTGTGTGTGTGTGTGTGTGTGTGTGTGTGTGTGTGGTGTGTGTGTGTGTGTGTGTGTGTGTGTGTGTGTGTGTGTGTGTGTGTGTGTGTGTGTGTGTGTGTGTGTGTGTGTGTGTGTGTGTGTGTGTGTGAGAGATCTGACTGGCTTCTGTTTGGGCATTCAGAGACATTGTGAAGTGACCTAAAAATCCCTAAAATCCCTAAAATTGCCTTCAGAGACGGGGTGTGTGAGTAAAAAGACAGCGAGGGAATTACGGAGTGGGAGATGAGGGCAAAACAAAGAGCAAAGCTGAGGTGTGTGTGTGTGTGTGTGTGTGTGTGTGTGTTGTATTGAGAGTGAGATACACTGGGAGGAGGGGGCATGAGAGCCTGAGATAAAGAGACCATTGCCTCTGCATGTAAGTTGGCACAGCAAAAAAATAAAACAAACACCCCTCCCCCACCAGCGTCCATCTCCACCTCTCTCTCTCCTCTCATTCGCTGCCCTCGCTCGGACAGGCAGGATGTGTAGCATCTTTCACAGCTAGTCAGAGCTGCAGCGCTAACCAGGCGTTCCTGTCTGTCCACTGAGGACATCTGACTCTGAGGACATCTGACTCTAAGGACAACTAAACCTGCCAACAGATCTATTACAAATTCTCCTCTCTTTCTACGCTTGTGTTGCTTGCGGATGTTGTGTTAGCGCCTGCACTCGGCTCCGCTGGATTTAAGACTCTAACACTTCCTTCATGCATCCTTCTGCTGTTTGTTTTCCTCACAGCTGACTTCCTTGGCTCTATTGAAGGTTGACAAGTCGAGTGTTGACTTTCTCACTGCGCTATCTTCTAGTTTGACAGAGAGACGCTGACATTACCACCACTTGAGTGTGTGTGTGTGTGTGTGTGTCAGAGAGAGAATACCACCTTGTAGCACCCGAGGAATAACCCAATCCCATTTCCCTGCGAGCACAATAATACCGTCATGATGATGAAGAGGAGGAAGAGGAGAAGCATGTTTTGCACTCAGGACCAAACATGATGTTTCCTCTCTGTTGTTGGGACTAACTTTGGGGATGCTGTTTCGTGGAATAATCTGCTTTTACATCGGTTTGCTTCCGCTCTTCATTCATTCCTTACATGATACACATCCATCCGTAAGAGGAAGCCTCAGGGAGCAGGAGTAATGTGGAACAACTTGGAATACTATGAGTCCTTTTTTCAAACTCTTCCGATAGAAAATGGGATTTTTCACACTCATATTTTGTAGGTTTTATTTCTAAGCAGACACAGAAGTGTTGGTTGTTTTGTATTTGGTTGGAAATCAACAAAGAAACCGTAATGAATGCCTGCTGGAGACCTCAGGTAGGTTGGGCATGTTGTGCCTCTTTAACCCACGTGCAGGAATGTGTCTGTCAATATTGTTTTACCGGTGTCATCAATGTGTGTGTGTGTGTGTGTGCGTTTGTTGTACAGGAGGAGCAGGCTGCCAAGCTGAAGGCAGATAACATCCGGGTCGCTCTGGAGAAGATCAAGGAGGCGCAGGTTAAAAAGGTGAGTCTGGTTCACACACACAAGAGAAAAACATGCTCCAGAATTATATGTGTGTGTAGTGTGTGTGTAGTGAGTGTGTATGACTTTATGCATGTGCTGGTGTCTGGCACGTGTCCATCGGACTCCGTTTTCTGGGTCAGGTCAGTGTGACTCCACATGAAAAGCTCTGGTCAATAGCAGCTGGGGTCAACACACACACACACACACACACACACACACACACACTGAGCACTCAGCACTCAGCATAATGACCACTGCAAGTTAAGTCCCAATCCCACAGAGAGAGAGAGTGGGGGGGATTAACAACCTGGATGTATTACACACTGAGTCAGACCACCCGCTACCTGACTGAGCGTCTGTTTGATGATCCAAAACAAATCCCTAAAAAAGTGACAGTGGGGCTCTCTGCGCACACACACACACACACACACACACACACACACACACACACACACTTGATGAAGTATGAATTAGACAGTGGGTCATTCTGTGGTTTGTTGTTTAGTTGTGCAGACAGAAACAACGGTATCTCTTCCTGGCTATTGGCTTGTTATCACAATGGCACACATCAGAACCAGGAACATCCAATCAGTGTCCTCCATTAGAGGAACTCAGACTAAGGGTTAGGGTCGACAAACAAAAACATGCATAGAAGAACCAAAGATCCAAAGACAAGTGATCAATCGATCAGGAATCAAGTTGTGTAGAAATAGTTCAAACAGTTTTTTTACATAAGTGCATTTTACGTATAGTTTTTTATTGTTTGTATGATAATATATAAGAAACATCTACACATGCATACCTGTACGAATGGTGCTTTAAAAAGTCAAAACATATTCAGTGTGATATAACTGTATACTTCAGCCTCTAGCATGTCTGTTATTTTAGATAATTGCGGTGTGTACATATCGTTATGTATTATTACTGCCTTACTGTACTGGGTCAGTACTTCCTTCTCTCGGGGAAGTCTGGAGTTTGTTCTGGATTATTCAAAGTCATGTAGTTTAAATATTTCATGATGTACTCTCAATTAGGGCTGTAGCGATACACTAATCTCACGATACGATACACGATATTCAGCTCACAATACGATATATATCACGATATTCAGCAGGATCGATTACATTGCACAGCCCTACTCTCAATGAGCCTTTCAGCCACAAAGTAGCCCCATGTCATTTGATGAGAAAACAACAACATGCTATTGTGTTGTCAACTGAACAACTGGATTGTTGGTGCAAACAATCAGTATCACGAATGTAACATGACTTCTTTTATCCTTCGATGGAGATAATGATCTTCCGTCCTCTCTCCTCATAGTTGGTGATTCGTGTTCATCTGTCAGACGAGAGCTCGAAGACGATGATGGTGGACGAGAGACAGACAGTCAGACAGGTAAACATCGCTTAGAGACGTCCCGCCCCTTAGCCTGTCACGTACAATGTGTTGGGGCTAGCCAATAGAAGCGCTAGTGTTACTTAGTGATGTCGCTATGTTCAGGAAGCAAAAAAGGAGTCCAATAGAGTGCCGTGGTGACGCGTCCTAACAGCAAACTCCTTCCGGTTCGTTCGACAAAAACGCAATGCAATCTCTCCTTAGGGTTTAGGAAAATAGCTGGAGATCAGGTCTGTGGTTGAGACGCATTCAAGAGACGGATCACGTTTTGTTCAGCCGGATTATCTCCACATGTCGACCCTACTTTTATCATTTTCGAATCATAAATCTAGTCAGAAGCTAAATGCTAACGTTATGCTATAAAGGAACTACAGCAGGGTCGCTGCTTCAACGTCACGCCGACTTCAGATCCATATTCAAACTACAGTTGAAGCGTTTGTTTGAACAGTTTGGAGGAGGCAGGGACTGGCTTTCAAGCAGAACAGGGCTAAACAAACTGAGTGTTTACGTGTTCGGCGTAATGACGTAAAACGGCCTCGACATCTTCTGTAGTCCTATTCAGCCACTTGGTAACAACCATCGTTTTTCAGACACGTCAACGCTTCAGAAATCACTGCTGATGTGTTTGATGTCGTAGAACCAAAACGTGATCCGTCTCTTCGACGCGTCTCAACCACAGCCCTTAGTTCAGCTATTCTCCAACATGCTATGGAGAGATTGCGTTGCTTTTGGACGAAGGAACCGGAAGTGGTAACATGCTAACTTGCTTCCGGGTGTTAGGGCGCGTCACTGCGGCGCTGTATGGAGGACCGATGGAATAGTTGTGTTATTAATATATGGATTATTACTACAGTAGCAGCATTGGAAGTGATGTCACTAGATGCTGTTGTCGTCGTACATCTGTCTTTGCGGCTGCATAAGCAGACGCCGTAACAACGTTATCAACTGTAAGAGTATCTGTAGTTTCATGTTTTGCTTTATTATTGCTTTTTCTTCAGTTTTCTGTCATTCTTTCTCGCCTCTTATTTCTTCTTGTTCTTCTTGGCTGTGGAAACACTTTGTGAACCCTGTATTTCAAGATGCTTTGTTGATAAAGTTATTATTCGTATGAGATGTCATCAGTCGGGATCGATGTCGTGAGCGCTCACTGTCTCTTCTGTTGTTCAGGTTTTGGACAGTTTGTTGGAGAAGTCGCACTGCGGTTTCAGTCCAGACTGGTCCCTGGTGGAGACCATCAACGAGCTGCAGATGGGTGAGCACACACACACACACACACACACACACTGAGCAGCACTTGCATGCTTATGAAGATCTGTGTATGATTAAATGGCTGTACAGTCCGTGGTGAAGTGATGCATGGAGATGTGTATATCACTGGCGCAGAGTGAGTGGAGGTTCATGTAAAACAGATGGCTCCAAATGTAACGTAACGTATCTGTCGATGTCTGCACTATGGCAACAGACTTCATTCCATCCCATTTGATTTGGACTGTACAGCAAATATCTCAAATCACACATTGGTCTCAGGGTGCTTGATGATCTGCACAGCATATGACGCCCTCTGTCACCTAGAGCCATGCTCAAACGAGGGAGAACTCCCACTTGTGTGTGTGTGTGTGTGTGTGTGTGTGTGTGTGTGTGTGTGTGTGTGTGTGTGTGTGTGTGTGTGTGTGTGTGTGTGTGTGTGTGTGTGTGTGTGTGTGTGTGTGTGTGTGTGTGTGTGTGTGTGTGTGTGTGTGTGTGTGTGTGTGTGTGTTGAGGAAAGGTCATAGTTGATCAATTTGTTTGTTACATTATGCGGCACAGATATTCAGCCAGAAAGACGTAGTAGACACACACACACACACACACACACACACACACCCCCCCCCTTGGGGTGGTGTCTTCTGCGTTTGCCAACACACACTGTACAACATGCTTCAACTCCACTTAACACTGTTTGACACATACACACAAACGCACATTCACACACACTCACACACACATTCACGCACACGCACACACACACTTACATGCATACACACACACACACAGTCTATATGTAGGTGCGGTGCAGTGATGTGTGTGATCTAACCTACATCTTGAGGGCTTCTGCTGAACAGACGGTCAGCGTTATGAAAGAGAGAGAGAAGGTGCTGTGTTGCGAACCTCATTTACACACACACACACACACACACACACACACACACACCACCACCATGGGTTCCTAAAAAACTGGGATTAGGGCCAGCATTTGTCCTGAGGAAGATTTCAATTGGAACCTCTGATCATTGGATGGAATAACTCTTTCACTGCACACACACACACACACACACACACACACACACACACACACACACACACACACACACACAGAAGTGATGATCTTAAGAAGAAGAGCCATTAAGTAGTAGTATACAGTATTAACCGTTATGTTAGTAAAAGTATTCATTCGACTGTTATAAGTATTCATTGCCTGTTATAAGTATTCATTTGACTGTTATAAGTATTCATTTGACTGTAATAAGTATTCATTTGACTGTAATAAGTATTCATTGACTGTTATAAGTATTCATTGACTGTTATAAGTATTCATTTGACTGTTATAAGTATTCATTGACTGTTATAAGTATTCATTTGACTGTAATAAGTATTCATTGACTGTAATAAGTATTCATTGACTGTTATAAGTATTCATCGACTGTTATAAGTATTCATTGACTGTTATAAGTATTCATTTGACTGTAATAAGTATTCATTGACTGTTATAAGTATTCATTGACTGTTATAAGTATTCATTGCATTTCCAAATGACCGACACATGAATCAAAACGATGTGTGTTCCTCGTGATTACTGTATGTGTTATGTCTCAGTTTTGTAATTGCTATTAAAGTGTTAGCGCTATGTACTATGAGGAACATGTATGATAAGTATCATTGTTGAATTTCATAATAACTCAAATACTTGCGATCAAAAAAAACAATATTAAAGTGCGCTTTCTGCATTATGTTGCTGTAGGTAGTGTGCCAACCACAAGAATGTGTTCAAGTGAAAGATAAAGGACATTATTTCTAATTTCCTTTTAATTAAAAAATCTAACACAAAAAGCACAAATGAAAAAGAATAATAGTTACATTTGAAAGTGCTGTTTTCTCAAAACCATCTAAACACATCTCAGTAATACCCTTTTGTTATCATGTTACTGTGTAACACCTATTTCAAGATGAGGATGCTTAATCCTAACGCTACCGTATTGATGTGAAATCTGTGGCAATTCTATGGAGCCGGACATATTACTTATAAAATAATATGATACTTAGGATTATCATAAACCTGTGTGTGAATGCTCAGATGTATTAGAGTCATGTTTTAGGAGTGAAACCTGAACTTGAAGAACACACACGCTGCGCCTTGTGTTGGTGAGGTCAGCCGATCCGTCCATAAGTCCGGCTCACAGCTGAGCGGTGTGTTCCGGTCCTCAGAGGACGGCGTTTTATGTTAGGGCAGCAGACCGCCACGCGCCATGTCCTGCCTGCCTGGGTATCGAGGCCCAAAGTCAAACCAAACATCAGTTACAACATGTTTTCGAACATAAAATAATAATATCATACGTGAACTTTTATTTTTTTGCTAAAGACCGTAGTTATCATGACAGAAAGAACACCTTCAGATGAGAATGCTTGGTTAAAAGATGACTTGTGGTATTGAGAGTTTAGAGAGGTCCCCACTCAGCAAAGGATCAGGGAAATGATCTTTAATCCAAAACTTCAAAAGGCCTTAAGTATAGGTGTTAAGTATTTATTGTCAAATGTGTTATATACGACAGGTTGCAGTTTGAGTTTTTCTTTTGGATATTCAAACATCAACAGAGTTTGGACCCCTTCAAGGACACAATAAAACCAGTAAATGACAGCATCGTCTTTTCTCAAAGTGGAAATAACGGGCTGTATTTTCTGATTATCTTTGATTTCCCCTTAACCAACCCAAAGTGAACCAAGTGATCCCCTGTGTGCAGAGCGGATCTTCGAGGACCATGAGAACCTGGTGGAGAACCTTCTGAACTGGACCAGAGACAGCCAGAACCGCCTGATGTTCAGCGAACGCATCGAGAAGTACGCCGTGTTCAAAAACCCCCAGGTGAGATCCACACACACACACACACACACACACACACACACACACTTAAGTGGAGACGGTTAAATTAAATATTACAGATGTTGTATTTTTGTCTTGTTGCTAACGACTCGTCTCTCTATCTCTCCTGCTCGTCTGCTGCAGAACTATTTGCTGGGGCGGAAGGAGACATGTGAGATGGCTGAGAGGAACAAAGAGGCTCTGTTGGAGGTTAGTTTGTGTTCTCCTCGCACGCATCTTCACCCAGAAGTCCTGCAGGAAGCCTGAAGCTTCGGACCCGAATCAGGCGTTAGAATAACAGCTATCGTCGGTATCACTCAAAACAAAATGGTGCCTGTTCACATTGAGCTACCAATTGTAGCAATACTGGAGTGCCCATTTCATTCTGTTAGCCACAGGATTCATCACTAAACCACCATTTCCAGACTCTCCAAACCGTTACAATCACATTTTAATCTTTGACATAAATGCAATCGATGATGATACAGTTTGCAGAACTCCTTTATACCCGCAACAAACATCACATATTGTCCTTTTGTTTATTTTAAGAAGGTCTTTGTAATAACTTTGATAGCATGTTTTGCACACTGAAACTGAACAAGGATCTCTTGTCTTTGTGTGTGTGTGTGTGTCAGGAGTGTTTCGGCGGCAGCACGGTGTCCGTCCCTGAGATGGAGGGTGTGCTGTGGCTGAAGGAGGACGGGAAGAAGTCTTGGAAGAAGCGCTACTTCCTGCTCCGAGCGTCTGGCATCTACTATGTTCCCAAGGGAAAGGCCAAGGTGTGTGTGTGTATGTGTGTGTGTAGTGTGTGTGCGTGCGTGCGCGTGCGCGCGTGCGTGCGGACTAGCATTACTACACTTGTGGGGACCTAAATCTGTTTACATAGTCACGTGTGGGGACTCGCCTCCCTTATGGGGACAAATTGGAGGTCCCCATAAGGGGATAATTAATTTTAGGGTGAAGACTTGGTTAGGTTAAGGGTAAGGGTTAGGCATGTTATGGTTAAGGTTAAGGTTAGGATAAGTCTCCAGGAAATGCATGCAAGTCCCCTGAACTGTTGTATACATGGTGTGTGTGTGTGTGTGTGTGTGGGGGTGTGTGTGCACACATTTACATTTTCTGTGTGTCTTTTTGAACATCTTTTGGGGGAGGTGTGAGAGCAGCTGTTTGTGTCATGACCCACTTTTAAAAAGCCCGATTCATTATTAGGGGTTAAACCTACTAAACTGTCTTTATTCTGTTTTTCTTTTTTAATTAAATACGTGTGTGTGTGTGTGTGTGTGTGTGTGTGTGTGTGTGTGTGTGTGTGTGTGTGTGTGTGTGTGTGTGTGTGTGTGTGTGTGTGTGTGTGTGTGTGTGTGTGTGTGTGTGTGTGTGTGTGTGTGTGTGTGTGTGTGTGTGTGTGTGTGTGTGTGTGTGTGTGTGTGTGTGCAGGCGTCCAGAGACCTGGTGTGTTTCCTGCAGTTGGATCACGTTAATGTGTACAGCGGTCAGGACTACAAGAGCAAGTACAAAGCCCCTACGGACTACTGCATGGTGCTGAAGGTACGTCACACACTGAAGCATGCAGACACTACTCTGCTGTGTGGCTCCGTGATCTCCTGATGCCACCTATTGGTAGGAGTCGGTACTGACACCTACTTCACAGAACAGACGGATGCTATGATAAATAGCACAATAATGTGTGTCTTCATACGGCATGCTGGGCCCATTCGCAGCCTCGTGTCTGTTTTGCTCGTTTATTCTCATTTTCAGGGATTCCCAATTTTTGAAAATGCTAAAAAAGCTACATTTTCAGCCTCTCATATATAGGTTTACTGATTCTCTCTGTTTTATATCGTACCGATGTGAATATCTTTAGGCTACTGATTGACACAACAAGAGAACGCAGGTTTAAAGAAAATGGGATCAAACGATTAATCTAGAAACACAATTGGCAGATTATAATAATGCAGAAATATAATCTTAATTTGAAGCCTAGTTTTGCTCCGTCACTCTGCTCACTCTTATCCGGCAGGTAGGGATTGCAAGAGATTTTCAACAGCTTTTTTCAGCCATCTGAGAGGCTAAGACAAGCAACCTAATCTGCTGCAGGCCGCACTTCTGGCCTTTGTCCTGGTTTAATAAACTGACTCATAAATCAGAAAATCCACTGAAGTTAGGAACAACTCAAGATAAACAAATCCCAGTTTTGTTGTCATCATTGTCGGTATCGTGTTTAAAAAGTAAAAGTTACAACACTGCAAGTAGACAGAGCATCCTGTACACATGTAATACATTGTGTGTGTGTGTGTGTGTGTGTGTGTGTGTGTGTGTGTGTGTGTGTGTGTGTGTGTGTGTGTGTGTGTGTGTGTGTGTGTGTGTGTGTGTGTGTGTGTGTGTGTGTGTGTGTGTGTGTGTGTGTGTGTGTGTGTGTGTGTGTGTGTGTGTGTGTGTGTGTGTGTGTGTGTGTGTGTGTGTGTGTGTGCGCGTGTGTGTAGCACCCTCAGATCCAGAAGAAGTCTCAGTATATTAAGTACCTCTGCTGTGACGACGTCAGGACGCTCCAACAGTGGATCAACAGTATCCGAATCGCCAAGGTAACAACATTTCTCCTGTCATAGAAAATAAAACTCTCCCTTTTATTCCAGTCTCTGTGATGCACTCGGTTTAATCTGCTAACCCTGCACTACTATTAAAACCTTGACATGTTCAACTGCCGCAATGCAATTCATGTGTTTATTGTCATGTTAATTGTGTGTGTGTGTGTGTGTGTGTGTGTGTGTGTGTGTGTGTGTGTGTGTGTGTGTGTGTGGGTGGGTGTGGGTGTGTGTGTGTGTGTGCGCGCATGTGTGTGTGTCAGTACGGGAAGCAGCTGTACATTAACTTCCAGGAGGCGATGAGGAGGACAGAGGCGGCCTACGATTGGTCCTCCCTCTCCTCCTCCTCCATCAAATCAGGATCCAGCTCCTCCAGTCTTCCAGGTCCGTCCTCCTGATCTGTTCCACATCATTATCATTCTAATATCCCTTCTTCGAGCCTCGGCACCAGGCTTCATGTTTTCGGCTTGTCTGTCCTTCTGTCCCATTTTCCAGAATGCTATTTTTAAGGAAAACTTTGAGGGATTTGTTTCAAAAATGCTCACAAGCATCCTGATTAGAACGTGGTGTTCAGAGCTCAAAGGCACTGGGGCCTTTTTAGCCATAGCTCAACAATTATTTGATTATTTGACTTTGGGATAAAGGGAAACTTCTGTAGCAATGGAGAGTCAGGACTCAGAGAGACACGAGGAGAGTTGGAGCTTTGATGTCAAACACTGATGGTTTATTACGAGTATCGGCCGGAGGATTCACATCACAAGTCACACAGCCAGAGGTTCTGACCGCACGGGAGGGTTGCCACGTCGATTCTGAAGCGCCTCTCCCTCGCTAGCCCTTTTAACAGGTTCACAGAGATCAACATAGATGGAGAGAAATGTTCCAGCGTTATCACAACCATAAACCATTTGTGAGCGAGAGTCGCCCGGTCATAAACTGGGAACAACAACATTTTGGCTGAAGCAGCCCTTTCCTCGAGGGAGATAACAGACGGGGTTGGTCATAAATGTCAACGGGCAAAAGGGTTAGATATCTAGGAGTAGAGGTTTGTTCCCTCACCGTCATGACATTTTGAACAGACATGGATTTATTTATCAATTTTTATAGTAAGTCATACTATAATTGGAATGTTCCCGACTTTATCGTAGCGATACAATCTTTATTATATACCATATTTTGACTTTTTTAATTTACTATGACCATCATTTGTTATGACTTGTTCTATTGAGGCTATTTCTGTGTTTTTGTGAAAATTCAGTTTCTGCAAATTCTGCAAAAATGTACCGCACCATTTCTCAACATTAACTTTATCCTTGTATAAATAAACCACAATAAGCATCAACAACTTAAACAAAAATGTACTTTCCCCGTGTGTCCACTCAGAGTCCCAGTCCAACCACTCCAGCCAATCAGACAGCGGCGTTTCAGAGATGACATCATCCGGTCACGCCCGCTCTCAGAGTGCCGTGAGCTCGATATTCTCCGACGCCTGGAGGAGAGGAACGCAGGGAGAGGTGTGAACACACACACACACACACACACACACACACCCCTGTCCTCTGTCATTGTCCTGTTTACCTGTGGACTACATTTCCCATCTCTGCTTCCCTGCCAGCGATCAAAGGTGAAGGGACGAATGGCAGTTCCTCTTTGTGCAGGAGGAGGAGGGAGCGGAGGTTAGACAGGAAGTGATGTCACAGGCATGTTAACAGTTTGGCTGCAGCCTTTAAAACACTCACATGTTTGTGATGATGCTTCAGTGTGTTCTGGATCTGTCTTATTATTGATCAGAAGGTAGAATGACTTTGAGTGAGAGTGCTGTGGCATGAGGAGATGTGAGCATTAATGGCTGAGCTAGCTCCGGAGAGACTCTCACACTTATTCCTGGACAAGGGGTGTGGTTAGGTTCATGAAAATAGTTCCTATGTGAAACTGCTCACAACAAGATCTGTGAAGAAACCGTCTGAAGAGTAAAACAGCCCACAAGTAGTAAACAAGCGGCTTGAAACGTCAGGTTTTTGTAACCGTGCCTGATGTACAGTATGTCCCTGTTTTGAAATGGCTGCAGCTGAACTGTTGATTTGTTCTAACTTTGTGGTGTGAAGGAATGACCTAACATTATTTAACACAAATACACTGTTTGGGCTTCAAATAGTCGAACACACTGGTTCATAAATGTACAGTTTGTACACAGACACCTTCAAGCTTCATATTTAGTCAGTTGAATACCGACACTGAAGAAACAGACAGGGTGAATGGACTGAAAAGTAGCCATGACAACACCTCATTATTGTCTGCACTGGTAATCATTCAGATGCACACCTGTCCTGAACCACAAGCTAATGGCTAATGATATATCAGCAGACATAGCTTAGAATATGTTTGACAACATTTCAAAAACAGACAATGATTTGAATAAGAAAATGGACTGATAGATAGACTGACCTCAGACAGCCCACCGTCACTCCTTCAGATTGCCCATGGTGGTGCAGGAACCGTTGACAGAGCTGTAATACAGCCCTTGGCTTAGGTCAGTGGTCTTCAACCAGCATGCTGTGGTTCACCAGTGTGCCGTGAGAGATGTGTGCCGTGGGAAATTGTCTAATTTGACTTAATTGGTACAAAAAGATATGATTGAGTTTGTTTAGTTTTCCATTGTTGAGCGTCTCAGCCTGCAATGCAGTGACTGGCTGAGTTATTAAATACTCCTCGGGAGAGGTTGCGTTGACGAGATAAACAGCGATGGATAAATCAAGAAGACTCTGAACTGAAGTCTAACCCAGATGTGGAGCCTAGTCTGAGCGGTGGTCTTTAGTTTGGATGGTTCTGCTTGGCGTGGGGGGGGAACAGTGCCATGGAGCTTAAGCTACACACAGACTGTGTGTAAAGCTCCCAACACAACACCAGGCACTTCAACAGCTATCCGGCTGCAACGGGTCATTCTGAACATGTTTGGTTGTTGGGAAACATTGCGTTAGGCGTTAGGGGTTAGGCGTTAGGGGTTAGGCGTTAGGGGTTAGGGGTTAGGCGTCGGACAGCAGACACCATGCTGAGTTTCAATGTGTGTGTTCTCACACTGCACTGTTTGCTGTTTGGTTCCTGCATCTTGGATTGTCTTCATGATAATGCTACACTCGTCTTTTACTTGTTGTAATTTTGTTTCTCTTCCTCCCTTCTCTTGTGTCTCACTATCCCTCCCTCATCCCTCTCTTGCTTCCTTCTCTTCCTCTCTTGTTTCCTCCCCTCTCTTTCTTCCTTCCCTTCCTCTCTTGTTTCCTCCCCTCTCTTGCTTCCTTCCCTCCCTCTCTTGTTTCCTCCCCTCTCTTGCTTCTCTCTCTTCCATCTTCTCTCCCTCTCTTGCTTCCTTCTCTTCCTCTCTTGTTTCCTCCCCTCTCTTGCTTCCTTCCCTCCCTCTCTTGTTTCCTCCCCTCTCTTGCTTCTCTCTCTTCCATCTTCTCTCCCTCTCTTGCTTCCTTCTCTTCCCCTCTTGTTTCCTCCCCTCTCTTGCTTCCTTCTCTCCCTCTCTTCCATCTTCTCTTCCTCTCTTGTTTCCTCCCCTCTCTTCCTCTCCTCTCCAGATGATGAGGATCGACCCCATCAGTAGGCCCATCCCGGTGCAGATCCTCTCCCCTCAGCCCCCTCCCTCCCGCTCCAGCTACACAGAAGGCCTCGTCCAATCAGAGGACTCCTCTCCGTCTCCCCCCTCTCCTTCTCCTCCTCCCCCTCCCATCGACAGTGTGGACCATCAGACGTCATCCTCCACCCCTTCCTACGTCAAATACAGCACCTTGGCCCGCCTCCAGAGCCAGAACCAATCAGCGAAGCCCAATTACAACACCCTCCCCGCCGTGTACAGCTCCTCCTCCCCCCTCCTCCCGTGTCCCCCCCCTCCTCCCCCACCCTCAGAACCAACACCCGGATCAGCAATGGCCGCTCTGAAATTCGGTCCGCCGAGCCCTTCTTCTCTCCTTCCTCTTCCACCTCCATTGGACGAAGACTTGCTAGAGCCCGCCTACCTCCCCCCTCCTCCTCCCCCAGAGAGCATGAATGGTTTCAGCCTGCCTCCCCCACCAGAAATAGACTCCTCCCCCCTCACGAACAGCGGCCTCCAGCAGTTCCTGTCGCACAAGTTTCCCCACATGGTGTACGACTTCACCCCGGATATGTTGGAGGACTCTCCCCCTCCTCCCCCCCCCTCCTCCCGCTGAGGTTTCCCCCCCAGCTTCCCTCTCTCTAAGGCCTCTCTCCCCGAACCCACCCCCTCCCGCTCCTCCCAAAACCTTCACGGGTGGTTTCCCCCCTCAAACTGCTCCCAAGCCATCAGGTCCTTCCTCCCTTCCCATGGCCCTCTCCCCCGTCTCTCCCACGCAGCCGTACAGCAACCAGCCGCCGTTTAAAAAGCAGCAGAGCTTCTCCACGGGACACTCCCCCAATCAGCCTCCCCCGACTCTTCCAAAGCAGCACAGCCTCTCCTCCAAAAACCTCACCCTCTCTCCCTCTTCCTCCTCTTCATCCTCGGTGTCCATCGCGGCCGCCACCTCCTCATTGGTCAAACAGATCGTCAATCAGTTCCCGGGAAACTCCTCCCCTTCCGCTCTGTCCGCCTCCAGCTCCATGGAGGGATCCAAGTTCTCGGCTCCTCCGTCTCCCCCGGCGGTCAAAGCCAAACCAAAATGGCAGCCGGGGGGGGGGAGTCGTGGCTCCACTGTCTCCAGAGTTCCCTCCCCCTCCTCCTCTGGACAACTCGGGAGATTTCCCTCCTCCTCCGTCTTCATCGTCCTCCTCGAGGACCGGATCGCCCATTAAAAAGTCGCCCTCTTCCTCGTCCTCTTCCTCCATCAAGCGTGGGCCCCCCGCCCCGCAGAGAGCCTCCTCCATCCAGCGCAACTCCACCGGCGACCCGGCTGAAGAGAGGCCGAAGAAAGTGGAGACCCTCGTCAATAAGTTTGGCCAACAAGCCCCTCAGACAGGAACCTCCTCCAGCTCCTCCTCGGCCACCGGGTCTCCTTCCAAGGACTCTTCGTCCTCTTCGCTTCCTGCTCCTCTTCCCAAACCTGGGAAACTGAATTTGGCGAATCTCCCGTTGGCACTTCAAGGTCTCCAGACGCACCATCAGCCCGCAGAGTTCCCCTCCCCTCCTCCCCCGCCGCCCCCCGCCCAGCCTCAGCACCTCGACTTGGACTACTTCCCGCCTCCCCCGAGTGACTTTGAGTTGTTCCCTCCCCCTCCTCACCCCTCGGAGTTTCACCACCCGCCCAAAGTGGCTGTGGTGAACCCCCAGCCTCAGATGCAGCCCGTCTCCTCCACCTCCTGGAAGCAGAGCTCTCTAAAGAAGGGGGCGGTCCTGCCTCCCTCCCTGAGCCGGAGGACCAGCAAAACCAACCAGTATGAAAACACCCCTCTCTCGCCTACCCCTCTGTCTCAAACCCCGCCTCCTTCTTACTCCACGTCCTCCTCCCCCATACCTCCCACATCGCCAAAATCCCCGGGCCCGAGCAGCCTGACGCTGAAACCCCACTTCCTGGAGGACCTGAACCGCACCCTGAAGAGGAAGTCGGTGTCTCGCCACGGCTCCCTCACCTCCTCCCACCTCTCCCTCTCCTCTCCCATGGGCACCGTGGACGACATGGCGCTCCTTCCTCCTCCCCCCCCGGAGCTCATGCAGCAGCAGGGCGGCGTTCGAGGACACTCCCAAACTCTCTCTCGCCACCACACACACTCCCACTCCACCAAACACGCCAACATCTCAGGCTATGCAACGCTGCGGCGAGGCCCCCCCCCCGCACCCCCAAAGCGGGACCAAAGCACCAAACTGACGGGGGAGTGGTAGGGAGAGAAAAAAGTGACTATTGAGGAAGAAGAAGAAGTAATCGATGTGTGTGTTGACTTGTCCGTCTCTCCTCATCCTGAAACCATCCCGAACAAGTAGCAAGCCGTATTTTCCTGAGATATGATTGTTCCTATTATCCTCATTATTAGTATCATTACCTATCATTACATGAGTACAAATATCTATATATATGTATATATATCTGTATACAAGCAAGCCAGAAAATCACCCAATCAAGCTTTTTTCACAATGTCCGTGCAGCTTTGCATCGAAATATACAAAAGACTTGAAGGACAGAGCAGCAGAGACAATGTTCTGCTCGGAAACCGGTACTGCATGGAGGACGAAGGGGGGGTCAGGGGAATCAGAGAGGATTGTGGGAAGGTGTGTATAGAGACTCGGGGAGGGAAAGGGGTTAGTGGGGGGGTAGCATTGCCATTTCTTTCAAACTTTTGTGTGTGTGTTTTTATATAAGATTATTTAATACTGGAAAGATATTATTATTATAATTATTTTAAGTTTTTAAAGAAGAGAACGACGGGTCTGTGTTCTCAAAATATGTCTGAAATATTTGGATCATTTCTCAGATTTCTTTTAATTTCATGAGAGCTTCAAGACTTACATGCACACGTAGTGGAGAACATCGTGGAAGGCTGTGCTCAGATTTCAGGACTTTTCATGGAGATATTATTGACCCAGTGTTTTTCACATGTCTTCACGAGCCAGAGTCCTCATGATACAATATTGTACAGCACCATTGTATTGTGATGATAAGTAACTTGTGATACGGCCACAGAATCTGAATTTGGACAAACAAAAGGCAAAGTGAGTTATTGTGGTTCAGCGCCACCCAGTGGTATTATCATAAAAGACACTGTGTCCCAACCAATAACATACAATGCTATTTATATACTTTTTTCAACTGCAAAATATGCAGTTTGTCAACTTCTGTTTTATCGAATAAGATAAAGGTTTCGTGCAATATTTTAATTTGATTTCACCTTTGTTTTAAATCAATTTCTACCAATCGGATCTGAAAGAAAATGTACAGAATAACCACCATGTAGTAAACTGTAAAAGCACTTGTTACCAAAAAAGTTTAATTTGTATTTGCAGTATTAATAATTTAAATACAATAAAAATACTTGCCTATACAATATTTTCACGCAAAACATCTTAATACTATTCATTTTCTTCCCTGCTAATCAGGACATAGGTTGCACATTTCTCATTGTATAGTATGTTTATTTATATGTTTAATAATAATTACTTTTCCATTATCAGGACTGTCTTTCTTTTAATCTGAGCGCAGCCTTAGCTATTAGCATCACATGAAACAGCATGTCGCACATGTGGTAGCAGACTTAATGAAACAGACTCTATTCTGAATGAATCAGCTTTACAGTCAGTATGTTCGGTCGTTGTTTGATCGCTATTATTCCACGCAGCTACAATGAACAGTTTGCTATCGTTAATAAACCGTCACTTGTTTGTCATCTCCTGATCACTTTGATATTAGTGTGATCAGAGGAGCCCGAAGGAAGCCTTGGGAACAAGTGCCTGAACAACTCAACGCTCAAACTGCTCACAAGTGTGTGTGTGTTTCATGTGTGTTTGTGTGCTAGCTAACATCACACCTCGACTGTGACTTCTGTGATATCGAGCGTCAGCTTTCTGACCTGCTGAAACCTGGAGTTTATGTTTACCATTCACACTGCCATCGTTTCTAAATACAGAATCTTAACCGATACGGAAGCCTGAGGAGCTGATGTGGAACAGGCAGCCGATCAAACTGGAGGTGCCTCCCTCTGGGATATCAAGCACACATTGTGGCCCGTAGTAACACCACGTGTCTTGCTCGCGGTTAGCATGGATGTGTTTCTGATGTTTCTGAAAATTACATTGTTTAACTCTTCCGATGTGCAAGGTTACAGGCAGCCTCATGTTCAGACTTTAAATCACGAGGTTTTTTAACTGATTAGTACATTGTGATCTGAAATAGGGTTTATACATATTTAAGGTTAAGCAAACATGTTAAGAATGCTCTGGTTGCAGCTTCTGAAATATTACAATTCACCCGTTTTGTTTAGCCACTTTGTTTCAACTAACAATTATCATTTAAACATATTTCAAAAAGGAGAGCATGCTTAAAGCAGTAGCTCTTATGGAAAGATGCCTAATGGATAAACCCTGACACACTTTGGGAAGTAGTCCAGTCAGGAGATAATGTCAGACCGTTTCTTTCTAAAAAAGATTCAGCAAACGGTTAAAATAGTGTTAAAAACCCAGTCACTTGAATAGTTAGATACGTTGTCAGAGGTTTCTGTCATCTTGAGGAACAGCTGCGTCCAGATCAGCTGCAAGGCTTTCTTAATACTTCAGATTCAACTTTATTGTCATTACATAGTACAAGTACTAGTGACGAAATGTAAGTTTTTAATTAATCATGATAAGGTTTTTACATTGTGCTCAGCTGACTCTGGATCTGTTTCTACCGTTCTGTTTCAGTAGATTAAAATGATCCACATGACATCGCCGGTTCAAAACAGATGCCAAAAATGTGTTATTTCTACTCCAGCTTTGGTTTTTAATGTGCAATTGTTTGTTTTTGAAGTACTCCGATTTAATTTGAATGTATAATTATTATGGTTACAAAATGACTTTCATTCGTTTTGACATCAGATGTGTGTGTGATATTGTTGGAGGGGAGAAGAGAGAAGTACTTCCTACGCCCTGTACCGGCCCGCAGGAGAGAGATCACTCCGGAAGTCAAACTGATCGATGTCTTGCTCAAAGACACCCTGCAGACAACATGGCTGCAGGGTGTCAAACCTGCTGTTGCATTTCAAATAAAAGAGAAATGAGTGAAACCGAAGTGAGAGTCTTTACACGGGCGCTAGAACATTCAGCAGTGGTTGTCTTTGTAATAATGTGTTTCAAATGCGTGCTCATCTCAGGAAGGTTCTAGTTCTTCCTAAACTAACAGCCATCTTCAACCAGCCAGTGTTAGAGATGCTTAGACTTGTGTGTCGTCAGTTCAAAGTAAGCCAAGTGTGTTGAAAATATAATGACATAAAGTAAAAGGGTAGTCTGCCCAAAAACCTGACGAATGTTCATATACTGTGTGTCCGGAATATCATAAAGTCATGTATGATTATTTTATAGTGAAGTCAAGTGTAGTGTGAAGTATGTTGAAAATGTAAAAAAAGTAAATACATGTCACTGAGTTAAACACTTACCCTAAAGTGACTTATAAACTCAATACTGTGGGCAATTCCCACCGGAGCAATTTGAGGGGAAGTGTCTTCTTGCCCAAGGACACAGAGGGTGCTTCTCAATGTCTCGCATATGACGCACACCTGTTCCGCCATTCTTTGTTTTCCGAGGCTAGGAAGGATTCTTGCCTCGCTTCTGAAGGACCTGACTCGGAGGGACATGTCCTACCAAGGAAGCGACATTGAGAAACACCAACAGGCATGCTGACTGCAGTGGGGATTGAACCAGCGCACTAACCCACTGAACCACAGCCTCCATAGCATAGCATGTCAACAATTTGAGAAAAGTCAGTTTATTAAGTAGAAAAATATAAGAAGTTATAGCAGAGCATGTTGAAAATCCCCCTCTTGATTATGTTCCACCTCAAACTACAACCTCACAAATGTTTGCACACACACGTACTGGACACACACATTATATTGATACATCCCTAAAAAGCAAAATGGAGACGATACAACAGAAGAGCTAATATTATGACAGTTTATTATTAATCCAAGAGACAGTAATTATTAAATATTAATTATACATTACAACGGAAAACAGAGTTAAGTTGTTAGTATTCTAAAAGAGAAACACTATGGAAAGATATTGTCTAAACACATGCAAGTGTAAATAATAATAAGAAATGTTCGAGCCGACTGTAATATATATTTACATTCTTACGGAGATGTGCAGAGGTCAGGCACACCTTTATTCAAACATCGGCAAATTGTCATTAACCTCTACATTCACTAAATGATACAAGTCTACACCTGGACGTGTGTTGGGGTTTGGGTTTTTGCTCAAGGGCCCTTCAGCGGGAGTTGATGGAGAGGGCTCAGTGTCTGGAATCCTCCTAGTCCAATCAGGAAGCAGCATGAGACAGAAGAGGAAGAGTTGATGAGGGTGAATATAATAAAGTCATGAAATCAAACATCCATCTCTCTTCGGAACACGTTAAGCTCAGTGTCGACTCCAGCTCCACTTGGGAAAACCTTAAGCCTCACTTTAAAAAAACATCCATTATTTACAGTTTTTTTGAAAGTATGAACAAGTCATGCGTATGTGGAAAATATTTTAAAAAGGTCATAGTTTAGTCTTTTTAAACATGAAACCGCCAGTAAAGTATGTGGAAATGTGAAGAGAGTCATAGTGTGTTGAATAATCAGAATAACCCAGAGAGGACAAAGACTTCCCAAAACTGCTAGGAAACTGTTAGGCTTTAGTATTACTTTCATGTCATGACAACTACGACATTTGTAAGCTTTGTAAGTACCAGTTTGTTTACATAACACCATTGCCACTAGAGAGGCACAGGGGTGTATTACTAACATAATAGTTAATGGGAAGATACCCACTTGTTTCTGTAACCCTGGCGATGTTCTGGAGTTACATCTCAGTGTTTCTATTCATCCCCAGCTGGAGTGACCAGTACGTTGACCCACTGGGAGTCCGAGTAGATGAACAGAGCGTTCCTGTCGGTCCTCAGAACCATCACGTTCTCCCCCCTCAGCCTCCTCATCTGCCTCTCCCCGTCCGCCAGGAAGATCTGAACACACACAGCAAGAATTCAGTGTGTGTGTGTGTGTGTGTGTGTGTGTGTGTGCGTGCGTGCGTGCGTGCGTGTGTGCGTGGACTAGCATTACTATACTTGTGGGAACCTAAATCTGTTTACATAGTCACGTGTGGGGACTCGCCTCCCTTATGGGGACAAATTGGAGGTCCCCATAAGGGGAATCATTCATTTTAGGGTGAAGACTTGGTTAGGGTAAGGGTTAGGGTTAGGCATGTGTTGGTTATGGTTAAGGTTGGGATAAGTCTCTAGGAAATGCATGTAAGTCAATGTAATCCCCTGAAGTGATGTATACATGGTGTGTGTGTGTGTGTGTGTGTGTGTGTGTGTATGTGTGTGTGTGTGTGTGTGTGTGTGTGTGCGTGCGTGCGTGCGTGTACGTGCGTGCGCCACTGACCGTCTGGACCTTGTCTCTCGATGCTTTAGGCCTCTCTCCCTCTGAACAGTCGCATGTTGCGGCGGCTCCTCCCTCTCCTGCGTCCCCCTGCAGGCCCGGCAGGACGTGCACTGCAACACAACGGATCAGATAACAAGAGCTGATCTGAACAACACCATAGAATAACAATTCCACATTTACTATTTCAGTTTTTTCTTTTAACTGTATTTTTTGTTCTTGCTCACAAATCTCTTCCTTATATTTGTGTTTTCATTCTTTAAAAGCAAACCATGTGTTCAGTGTAAAGCATTCGTCCCTGAATGCGACATCTATCCTTACCTTTACTAAGACTAAGAGACATTGTTAATCATATTACTCACTTGTAAATACAATTTGTAATGAATGATCCCGACGTGGAATGTGATCTGCTCGATTGAGTCTAATGACTCTTTCTGTTCATATCATGGTTTGTATTGGTATCGTGGATCAATTCAGAGCCATATTTCTGATCCTGCTTTCTCTTGTTGTATTGCCGTCACTCACCTCGTCCCGGTAGTCCAGGATCTCCAGTCGGCCCGGACCGTCCTGCAGAACCGGGACGACCGAGCCGTCCTGAAGACCCACGAGTTCCCTTCAGCGCCTGAAGACAAGCATTTATTTCAGTCAATGTAAAACAGGTAGCTCGTTAGTAGGGATTAGCAAAGCTCCCTACTTTGCACTGGAATTATAAATGATGTGTTAAACTACATAGATGTGTACATAGTAGGGCTGTGCAGCGAATTGTATTTTAATCGCAATTATGATTTTGGCCTGCCACAATTACGAAAACAACCTAATCGGAAAAAACGATTATTTTTGCTTTGCTCGGTTGTGACTGCAACATATTTGATCTCATTTATTTGTATTTATCATATTTATATATGTTTAGTAGCTTGTTGAAGTGCGCTCCAAAATATTTGTTGATATTATTTATTTAAATGTAAATATAAATGTATCATTTATTTTTGTATTATACGTTCAGGGTAATCAACAGTTAAAAACATACTGTTCAAATTATTGTTCGTTTTAAAGTTCATTAAATGGATGTTTCCAAAGTCAATGAATAATCGTATTTAATAATCGTGATATAATTATTGACCAAAATAATCGTGATTATGATGTTTGCCATCATCGAGCAGCCCTCTAGTACATAGACACAAAAGTTGGCACAAAATGTAACATCTTGGATGTTGACTCATCAAAATGTGGCTAAAGGTCAATCAAAACAAGCAGTAGTGTTGCATTATGGGTTGTGGGCTTTGCATTTCTGCCTTTAGGGAAGTACAATATTTGTTTCACACAGAAAACTGCATCCACACAAATGTATTATTAAAATACGAGTCGTCTAAGAGAGGAACAAAAAAGATGTATTTGTTCAGTGTTGGCCGATACATGAGGTTGATTATATTATCAGACAGTAAAAAGTGGAATCGTCGTCCATACTTGAATCAGAGACTTCAGCTGTGTCCCCAGTATCATGGAAGAAGGTATGACCAATCTTCAATGAGCACATCTTTGAATAACGCCAATAAACTCGAGTAACCCTGAGTTACAGGATGAGTGAGGTATAAACCGCTGCTTCTCCTCAGCCTTCAATGTGAATATACTAAGATGTGTGTGTATGCCTCCACCCACCGAGGGTCCCCTGGCTCCCGGTTCTCCTCGGGGTCCCGGCTCCCCCCTCGGCGCTGCCCCCCCCCTCTGGCCCAGGTCGCCCTGCAACAGAACAGCAAGTCAGTCAGTAAGTCAAATGTATTTATAAAGCGCTAAACAGCATGCCTTCACAGCTGGACTCACATTAATGTATATTTGTTTATTCCACACAAGGCAGTTATTTTAAAACATGTACACTTTACAAAACATGTCATACTGTTTTGTTATTTTTTATAGCATGGTGGAAAGGAGCAGGGAGAAGAAAGTCTCATTTGACCTGCCCCTTATTAAAGAATAAAGAAAATAACCATAACAAAGTGAAATAAAAGCGATATTCTTTCGGTCACCGTTGCTTACAAATACTGACACATAAAATCAGAACACAATCACAAGTCAACGTCTTCATACCGTCTCATTACACTTTCCGATACAGTTGGGGTTGTATGTAGTTTATGTTTGTTCTACCTTCTCTGCTGACGCTGCAGGGCGGCCCGGCTCACCCTGAAGAGGAAGTCATCAGAATGTTTCATCAATTCATTTATTGATGTCACATTTCCAGCGGCAGCAATTGAGAGACAGGTTTTCCTCACCAGGTCTCCAGCTGGTCCTCGTTTCGCCCTCACACCTTTCTCCCCCTGATGGAAAGCAATTCAGATTAAGATAAGATGGTTTTCTCAAGAAATGCCACTAAATGTTTATGAATCCATTTATTTGGCGGGCACATTGCACATTAAAGGTGGGGTAGGTAATTCACTTCAGAAACACTTGATTCCATGGAATGCTCTTAACATCCCGAAAGCAATGAATACATGAAATGCTTTGACAATAAATACATAACAAAACATCATCTGTGGAAGCCGTGGCGCTGTAAAAAGCACGACCAATCATCTGAGCCGGCCCGGCTAAACGGACTGGATGGCCTACCTGCCTGTCAGCCTTCCATCGGGGCACAAACTTATCTCGTGCCCTCATTGGTCATGTGCGCGTTCGTGTGTGTTGGAGGAGGGGCTCTGTGAGGAAGTGGCAGATTTTCTCCGGTTGTGTATTTCCAAATTCTCGCGCACTCGAGCCGGTTTCTCAAACTTACCTACCCCACCTTTAATGTACACTTAAAACATGAAATGTGCCAAGTGCAAATATGCCGGATTTAGCTTTGAGCTACTTTCCATCCGCAGTCCCTCACATAAAACATTAAGAAAAAGAAAATTACAAACATAGCAGTACAAATACATACATAAAAAATAATTTAAAAATAAATGTGTTTAAAGTCCATAAAGTCCGTAAAGCTAAGAAAACATGTGTATTATTGCTCATTTTGACATTCAGGGAATTTAAAGAACTTTCCAAATGAACATAAAAAATGAAAGAGACAAAGACAAAGAATCACTTATAAATAATAAATAAAATAAAAAAGTCACATAGTATAACAATAAATTGAAGTGCTGTTTACTTATCTAATAAAATAACGGAAAAAAGACACTTACCCTGAATCCTTTACCCCCCTTACTGCCCTGTGAATATAAATACTAATATTAATCATTTTTACCACAAACATTCAATCGCATATGAGGCGGCTTGCTTTAAAATAATGTTTTGAAAGCATTGTTTAGATGTATGTAGGTCTGGCATGCCTTTTTAATGCAGTTATAAGTCAACTGATTTGATGAAGCGATATGCACCAGGAAAGGGTCATTTCAGTGTCGTAGCGTGTAAATAACAGCTTATACATACAGATAATACGTCCAGTCAATACTGAATTGTGCCTTAGTTTGCATAAAGTCATGTGATATAGATGAAAACAGGCGGCATATGATCAATGTTTATGAGTCAGCAGTTGAGTGAGGGTACCTTTATCATCCCAGGAGTTCCTATGTCTCCGTACAGACCTCTCCAGCCTCGGTCACCCTTCTCTCCCTGTGGAAACACAACATAACAATCATAAAGGAAAGTCACAAAATAAATATACAGAATTTTGCAACAGTCCTCAATATGATCAGAATGGTGTCAAAATATGTGGAGGACTTTATTTATCAGGCCTGATTTGTCAAGGATGGATCCTTGATGGACATATATTGCATTAAGCCACTTTGTTAAGTTAAAGTTTTTATCTTGTTTTTTTTTATCTTTTTTTTTATATCTTGGTTCTATGGAGATCATTGATAGACATGCACCTCTGCGTAAATTTAGAGTGAAGGGACGAGACAATCCCTGGTTTTCTGCTGAGCTGTCCAGTCTCCTTCATGAGAGAAATAATGCTTGGGCTAAGGCTAGGAAATCAGGCTCAGAGGTAGAATGGCTACGTTTTAGGCAGCTAAGAAATAGCTTCACATCTCAAATAAAAAGTGCTAAATCAAAGTACTATTTGTCGGTTACCACAGAAAACCTGAACAATCCTAGGAAATTTTGGAAAGCCATAAAATCGATTTCCACTGGTGATATCCCAAATGAGCTACCTCCGTGCCTCACCACAGCATCTGGCATTATATCAGACAGGGCTACTATGCTCAATTGCTTTAATAAGCATTTTGTGTCCTGTGGCTCTCTGTTTGGCTGTGTGGCTCCTGTGAACGCTCCGTGACTCTGAACAATGTGGTCTGGAAAACCCTCTCAGTTTTACTCCTTTAACTATTGGTATTGTTCATGAAGCATTATCCAAGCTAGATCCTAGAAAACCGGCTGGCCCGGACAACTTAGAAGCTTTCTTTTTAAAGATAGCTGCAGATTTTATTGCTCCACCTCTTACTACTCTTTTTAACCTCTCCCTCAGCACGAACACAATTCCAAAAGTATGGAAGTCTGCTAATGTCTATTTTAAATAACTATAGGCCAATCTCTAAATTGTCTGTTCTGGCTAAGGTTCTTGAACGCTTAGTGAGTGAACAGGTAAAGGAGTTTTTATGTACACATGACATCCTGTCTAAACATCAGTCAGGCTTCAGAAAGCAACACAGCACTATCACTGCCACAATGAAAGTGGTGAATGATGTGGCGAGTATTTTAGATAATAAGCAGAGTTGTGCAGCTCTATTTATTGACCTTTCCAAAGTTTTTGATACCGTCGATCATCACATTTTAAAGCAGAGGCTAGCCAGTATTGGCATATCCAGCAATGCAGTGGGGTGGTTTGTAAACTACCTCTCTGAAAGGTCCCAATGTGTTCACTGTGATGGGCTGTCTTCTGAGTGGTTAAACATTTCTAATGGTGTTCCTCAAGGTTCTGTTTTAGGACCACTTTTATTCTCCATCTACATCAACAGTGTACAGTAGGTGAAGATGTGGATGAAGCTACTTTACATTTGTATGCGGACGATACCGTGATGTATGTGCAGGTCCCTCCATTAAGAAGGCTGGTGTTAAATTACAGGCTGTTTTTAACACTATTCAGACTCAGCTCTCTGAATTAAAGCTTCTTTTAAATGTGGATAAAACCAAGGTAATGCTCTTTTCTAAAGCTAAAAAGACACCAGAGCCTGTTTTAGATATTGTCACTACGCAAGGAACAAAACTTGAAGTGGTTACCTGTTACAAATACCTTGGCATCTGGCTTGATGATTGTCTCACTTTTAAACTTCATGTCAATAACCTGCTTAAAAAGCTGAGGGTTAGGCTAGGTTTCTTCTACAGGAACAAGTCCTGTTTCTCGCTTGAGGCCAGGAAAAGGCTAGTCACTGTGACCTTTTACCTGTGCTGGACTATGGGGATCTGGTCTATATGAATGCACCTGCCCATTGCCTGGTCAAGTTAGATGCTGCGTATCACAGCGCTCTGAGATTTGTGACAAACTGTAAAGCATTAACCCATCACTGTACCCTGTATGCAAGGGCTGGTTTGCTTTCACTAACTGTACGGAGGCTCAGTCACTGGTACATTTTTATATACAAAGCCATGTTAGGGAAACTTCCATCTTATATCTGCTCCCTGATCTCACGGAGAATTGTAAGTGGCTACTGCCTGAGATCGAATGCTGTGGTTTTATTAAATGTGCCAACTGCTAGGACTGTCTTAGAGAAGACAGCTTTTAGATGCAGCTCCTCTGTCTTGGAATAGTCTGCAAACTTAAATGAAACTGAACAATCTGGTGCCACTAAATGTTTGTAAAGCTCGGTTGTATGCTACTCAATCGGAAGCTGTTGGTACCTGTTCATGTGGATAATTATGTAAATGACGCTGTATGATGTCCTTTTGTTGTTCTGTTTATGTGTTTATGTTTCATGTGGAACTACTTGAGCAGGTCTCCCTTGGAAAAGAGATCAATGATCTCAATGGGATTTATCTGTATAAATAAAGGTTTGAAATGAAATGAAATGAAAAGTTGAATAAATGGACATGCCACACAAACCAATAACGTTTTAAAACAGAGGTTATATCACATATTTTAGATTGTAGACGACAGAGGACGGTTAGAAAGATTGATGTTATTTCTTTGACCTTTGGACCCGGCTGACCGATGGCTCCTTGTGCTCCGTGTTCGGCCTCTGGACCCCTCACACCAGGCGGACCCTAACACACACAGCAGAGCTTCCACAGTTTCACATCCAGAACAAAGTCATTTGTGTTTGTGGTTCTGAGTGTGTGTCACTGTACCTTCCGTCCTCTGGGTCCTCTGCAGCCCTTCAAACACAAACACCATTAAAGTGTCATCATGTGATAACAGTAAAGGAGTGAAGAAAGCGGGACGGACTTTACATTACACATGCGATTGGTTAAATAACTCATTTATGTTTTGTGGTATTAATAACTGAGGTCTGCCCCACCTTGTCCCCTTTTGGTCCTGTGATGAGTTCTGTTATATCCACCTGAAGAGAGAGACACCTTATTCAGACTATGAGTGTGTGTGTGTGTGTGTGTGTGTGTGTGTGTGTGTGTGTGTGTGTGTGTGTGTGTGTGTGTGTGCGTGTGTGTGTCGTCACCATCAGCTCTTCTTGTCGTTTGACAGTAGGAAACGGAGGTGGAGGAGGTGGAGGAGAGATGAAGATTTGACATTTTGGAGCGGACCCCCTGCTGTCTCTGTTAGACAGTAACCCTGCAGACACACATTTCAAAGATAATAACTCCTTTGTTTATACACTGGAAGTATGTGATGATGCACATGTTTCACTCACTGGTTGTGATGGAGGCAGCCGCTGGCTGGAGGCCGCTGAGCAAGGCAGTCCATCCCAAAACCAGCTGAGTCAGCATCGCTTCTATTCCTGCAACAACAAGCAGATGTGACAAATATGAAACTTCACACACACGGACTCATCCTCACTGAGTCCTGACGCCATGTCCGCTCATGCTCAGTGTATGCTGTACTGCTGCTTCACACTTCCATACGTGATGTATTGTGCGGAAGTTGGGGGAACACATATAAAACAAACACACATCCTATCTGCAAAAAAGAGCCATACGAGTTATACATCAAACTACGTACAGAGAACCTACAAATAAATTGTTCATCAAACTAAAAACACTAAAACTACAAGACCTGGTTGACTATAAAACTATTCAAATGATGTTCAAAGCCGCAAATCAACAATTACCTCATAACATCCAGGGACTTTTCAGACAGAGAGAAAGCATACACGTCGAGAGGAAACTGCATTTTCAAAAACCACCCGTACGAGCAGATGCCACTCACTGCATCTCATCAGAGGTGTCGTCTGTGGAACAACTGTACGACGCACTGAAATATTGTACAGGTCTAAACTGAAAGTATTATTTAGGAGTCAAATCATGAATGGTTATGAACAGGACCTGTACCATCCCATTTGTTGTTATTTCTTGTAATTGTAAAAGTTATTTATTTCTGATTGTTTTGTAAGAAAACAAAAAGCAAACAAATGAACAAGACAAACATGTCGCTGATGACGATGACCTAATGTGATATTTATAAGAAACATATATGTTAGAGGGGGGAGGACCAGAAAAGTGTTTTTAAGCTTCTCCTTGCCCCTGTTGAACAGGACAGAGACTATTGAGAATTATTATTGTTTGGTTTTTTATTTATTTTTGTTATTATTATTTGTTTGTACTTTGTTATAGTTATTAATTTGAGTGAGGAAAAAAAAGGAAAAAAAGAGAATATATATATATTATTGTTGAATGTTTTTGTTTCTGACATGTTCAATAAACTGAATAAAAAGCCCTGCCAGCTCCATCCATAACGTGCTCCTGTTCTCAAGTCACTGTTTGTTGTTGCCCCACTCTGCTCATGGTCAGCTTCACCATCTGTTATGCTACGCACAAAATTCATTATTATTCCGCCGGGTTATTTTGCACCACCTCTTCTCCCACATTCCACATCGCAGACACTCCGTTCAAACATCAAAACGTTCAGCTCGGTCGGGAATCGATGGCTATTACTTTTCTCATTCATAACTTTCATAACTCCAGAGATACATCCCATAATGCATCACATTTTTATCATGGAAGTCAATGGAGAAAATCTTCAGACTTCAACAATCTTCATGCGACCTCAACTGCTAACTGTTCATTCATACTTTCACTCAGAAACCTCATTCCAACTTTAAAATGTTACACATCTTTCTGACATTATTCGTGTAACACAACTTTTAAATCTGATTCGTACTTTTAGAGATATTAAACATTGTTCAGACCTTGGTACAGAGGCCTTCTTCAGATTTTAGAGTGCGTGATGTCACAGCTAGAGTGGAGGACAGATTTAATTTTGCTTTCATATTTTCTTTTAAACCTGCCATAATTCCCAAACCCTACATTCCTGAGATATAAGTGTTCATGAGAAACGTAGGGAAAACATCTCGTAGCTTGAATGATACAAAATTAAGCAAAATAATTATTAACAAAAAGCCTCTTGAGGCACGAAGTGACAACAACTCTCAACATGTCTCCATTAAAGCCCATTGTAAGTTCAGCCTCACCTCCCCCCAGCAGCCATTAGTTAGTCTGCCAGAAAGGCCACGTTATTGACCCGTAAGTACAAAAAGCACACTTCAGATGCTCCAACGGCCCACATCTTCACAGGTTTGGTAACGATGCAGCCATCAACGCATCTTAGCATATTATGGTATGTCATCAAATGCCGTTGCCATGGCGACAGATCATTCGCCATCAAGTTAGTTCAAAAGTTTGCGGTTCAAATATTCTGCTGCTTTCCCAAGCCTTTTGACTTTCTTTTCTTCTCTCATCACACATCCAAGCCCCCAGTGTTCAAGTATCATCTCAATCTAAATCCTTCACTTTCTTCATCACATTTCAGCAGTTTAGCGTCAGCTTCTCAGCATAAAGCATTCCCACGAGCAATTTCTTCAGGAATTGCATTCTCGAGTTGTATGTAGTGTCTCTCCTGGGACATGTCTCCATGCTCTAATGTTCAAAAGCTCTTTATTGTTCTCATACTGCCTGTGCTGCAGCACCTCTTTTCACCCTCTGTCTGAAACCAGAGCCCAGTCTGCTCTGATTGGTTAGCTTGCCGGCTCTGTTGTGATTGGTCAACCGCTTAGAGATGTCCCACCCCTTAGCCCATCATGCACAATGTGTCGGAGCGCTAGCCAATAGAAGCGCGAGTGATGTCACTATGTTCAGGAAGTAAACAAAGGAGTCCAATGGAGGCGTTTCAGGCAGGGGGGTGTGTGTGGGAGAGACAGGGAGTTTAGCCTTTGCTGACCATTTACATGCACACAAACTTGTATAACACACAGGGAGGAAAACCCCAAAAATGCATATTAAGGCCACATGATGTTTTTCTGCAGGTTTCAAATATTATATTTTCTCTAAAGATCTGATACGACCTTGTTTATAAACCCCCACATTAATGTAATTAAATGTATCTCTCCCCGGTTGTGATTGAGAATGAAAACCCACAAACACCCTGAGTGGAAGAGACGCAGCCGACTAATGCACGCTTTATAAGATGCAGCTTTTTAGTGTAATAGCGAGTTCTTTCAGACGGATCTAGAACGGATTCCACGAATGCTGTAATAAATAAGGCCCTTTATCCTTTAACATTGATTTGTCTGTCTGTCAGTGCGCTGCTGTTGGCTTGCTTGTGGTGAAAATGCCTGCTCTGCAAAACACAGATCACAGATCAAGTCTCGTATCGAAGTAAAATACTGTCGAAGTGTGCGGCGGTGAGGAGCACCTTTGAACCACTTTAGACGCAATTTTGCTTGTTTTCATATTTCAGAAAATGTAATTAAAACAATAAAAAAGGCATAACGAGACTTTCATTTGATCTTAAATATACCGATAGATATCTTTTTTTAATTCCTCGTGCTCTCTGATTGGATCTGAAAATAAGCCCCTCAATATGTGTATTACAATCAATATGGTTTTTGGAAAACTGCTAACCCACTCAAACAAATGATCTGAAGACGATAGATAGATTACATGTCACTTGTTAGACGCTTTTATCCAAAGCGACTTCCAGACTCAATACTGTGGACAATCCCCACAGGAGCAATTTGGGGTGAAGGGTCTCAGGGACACAACGACATGCGTGTGTGTGTGTGTGTGTGTGTGTGTGTGTGTGTGTGTGTGTGTTGCAGTCTCACCTCAGTGTGTGGTTGCAGTGTGTGTTGCAGTCTCACCTCAGTGTGTGTTGCAGTGTGTGTTGCAGTCTCACCTCAGCTCTGTGTCCTCTCCTCAGCTCTGTGTCCTCTCCTCAGCTCTGTATCCTCTCCTCCTGCAGCTCCGTCTGTTGGAGCGTTCCTCCTCCTGGTCATCCTCCAGCAGCTCTTTCTGCTAACCTTGCACGCTGAGTCCGACTTTGTCTGGATGATGCACGGTGGAAGTGCAGCGCAGGCCCTGTCAGCTCCGCAGGAATAATCAGATAATTACTAACACACCGAGCCAAAGAGCAGGCGCCCATAAAGAGGATGAAACAGAGGAAGGAGAAAGTGGCACCTTCTGTCAGATTGTATTATATTATCATTACTGCTCTCCATTTACGCTCCAGGCTGTCAGCCAAGGCAAGCCAAGGCAAGGCAAGGCAATTTATTTGTATAGCACAATTCATACAGTAATGCAATTCAAAGTGCTTTACAGGATCAAAAAGAGAAAACACAATACATTGAGAAGAAATACAAAACACACAAAATAATTAATTAAAAGAAAGAAAACCATGTTTAACAGTTCGAAAATTAAAACATTTAAATTTGAAAAGCCATATTAAAAAGAAATGTTTTTAGACCTGATTTAAATGTTTCTAAAGTGCCAGCCATTCTCATACGTTCTGGCAGTTTGTTCCATGCATCAGGAGCGTAGAGGCAGAAGGCTGCTCTCCCACGCTTTGATCTCACAAATGGAACAGTGAGCTGGCCTGCGCCTGAAGACCTAAGGGGTGTGCTGGGTTCGTACCACTGAAGGAGGTCCTCGATATATTTGGGTCCTAGCCCGTTTAGTGCTTTATACAGTATGTGTGCATTCAAATTTTAAAGTCAATTCTCTCACTAACTGGAAGCCAATGCAGTGATCTCAGCACTGGAGTGATGTGATCTGTTTTCTTTGTCCGGGTTAAGATTCTGGCAGCAGCATTTTGAATTAGTTGGAGTTTACGGAGTGATTTTTTTTGTGAGGCCTGTGAAGATGCTGTTGCAGTCGTCAAGCTTGCTAAAAACAAATGCATGGACAAGTTTTTCAAGGTCTTGCTTCGACATAAGGTCTTTAATACGTGAGATATTTTTAAGATGGTAGTAGGCTGATCTGTTGATTGCCCTGATGTGGCTGTTAAAATTCAGGTCAGAGTCTAAAATTATACCTAAGTTTCTTGCTTGACTTTTCGGTTCGAGTAATAGTGATTCCAGGTGTGCAGAGACTTTAATTCTTTCTTCTTTGGTTCCAAAAACAATTACTTCGTTTTTTTTTGTGTTGAGCTGTAAGAAATTACGGCACATCCAGTCATGTATTTGTTTTAGACATGTGATCAATAAATCAGTAGGACCGTATTCACCTATGGAAAGTGATATGTAGATTTGGGTGTCATCCGCGTAATTATGATAGGAAATGTTGTTATTTCTAATTATTTGAGCAAGTGGCAGCATGTACAAATTGAATAGAAGGGGCCCGAGGATCGACCCCTGGGGAACTCCACATGTCATTTTGGTTCTGTCCGATGTACAGCTACTAATTGAAACAAAATACTCTCGGTTTTCAACATAGGATGTAAACCATTTTAGGACAGTGCAAGACAGACCCACCCATTTCTCTAGTCTTTCTATTAAAATGTTGTGATCTACAGTACGGTGTCAAACGCCGCACTGAAGTCTAATAGAACTAAAACTGTCAATTTCCCACAATCGGTATTACAAAGAATGTCATTTAAAATCTTTAATAAAACCATCTCTGTGCTATGACGAGACATAAAACCAGATTGGAAAGTGTCTAAAATGTTATAGGAGGTCAAAAAACTGTTAAGTTGAAGGTAGACAACCTTTTCAATTATTTTGCTTTAAAAATGGTAAATTTGAAATTGGCCTGTAATTACCGATTGTCAGTGTATCGAGGGTGTTCTTTTTTAGCAGTGGCTTAATAACTGCAGTTTTCAAGCCCTTATGGGAAGTCACTTGAATGGAGCGACATGTTCACAATCTGCAGTACATCTGAGGCAATATAGCAATAGACATTTTTAAAGAAGTTTGTCGGAAGACTATCAAGACTACATGTAGTTGTTTTTAGATGGAATATAACGTCTTCAAGTGTTTTATGGCTGACTGGAACAAATTCTGACATGTTTGCTTCATTAATTATTTGTCCTTGCAATGGGAACGGGTCAAGACTCGGAATTGAGGAATTGATATCTTGCCTGATCTTTAAGATCTTTTCTGTGAAGAATAAAGCAAACTCATTGCATTGCCGAGTGGAGATTAGTTCAGGGGCTATTTCCATTCTGGGGTTAGTTAACCTATCAATAGTGGAAAATAATAAACAAGAGTTATTAATATTTTTGTTGATAAGATCAGAGAAAAATGATTGTCTATCTTTCTTCAGTTCAAGACCGACGGTGAATAGTTCTTCTTTGTAAATATCATGATGTATCTTGAGCTTTGTTTTCCGCCATCTGCGTTCAGCTTTCCGGCATTCTGTTTTTTTAAGTTTCACTGATGGTGAATTTCTCCATGGTGCTTTCTCTTTTCCAAAGATTTGTTTAACTTTCACGGGCGCAATGGCGTCAATGATATTCGTCAGTTTTGCGTGAAATGTATCCACCAGATTACTAACAGGGTTTGGTGTGAGAGCCGGCGCGGCTAAAAAGGCTTGGATAAATGATGTACAGGTATTTTCATTTATATACCTTCTTAAAGTTACATCTGACCTAGTGTGGATCACATCAGTGACAGACATCTCAAAGGAGATACAGTAATGGTCAGAGAGAGCGACATCAGAAACAAACACTTTACAGATATCGAGACCTTTGGACATAAGTAGATCCAGTGTATGGCTTTTAGAATGAGTGGGCCCTGAGACATGCTGAGTCAGACCAACATTCTCCACAGTATGGAGCAATTCTCTAGCATTTTTATCATTGGTGTTATCCACATGAATGTTAACATCTCCAGCAATAATGAATTAGTTCAAATCAATACGACAGAAAGCAGCTGTGTGAACTCATCTAGAAAGTTTGCTGAGTATCGGGGGGAGGCCTGTATATGGTTATTAATAAAACAAGACCCTCACACTGATCAGACTGCTCAGTGGGATCCTTTAGACCTGTCCTCACAGCGGGTCAACCGAAGAAAAGACACTATAGGCTATACATGGAATTTTGTTTTATTCTTATTTTATTCCTGTTTTATTCAGTACTGCGTTGGTATTATAGTGTTTTTCATCAATCTATTATAGGTCTCAGATATATAGAGAACCTGTCTCTGATTGGCTGAAACACCAAACAGATCATTGCAGCATTACCCATAATCCCCTCTGTTTCAGCCCTGTTTCCAAAGTGCTGATTCTCTGTCTGTTACTTTAGATGAAAGTAAGGAGCCCCTCTGGGAGAGATTTGGTTACAAAGAACTCAATGGAGCTCTAGAGGAGATTCAGATGATAAGGGGCAGGTTTTTATAGAAATGAATCAAAAAGAGAGAGAATCTTTGTTCCTGACGTTTCAGAGTCTCTTTCCACAGAGGGGACACATGTTGATGTAGAAGAGACATGAAGAAGAGGGGACACGTGTTGATGTAGAAGAGACATGAAGAAGAGGGGACACGTGTTGATGTAGAAGAGACATGAAGAAGAGGGGACACGTGTTGATGTAGAAGAGACATGAAGAAGAGGGGACACATGTTGATGTAGAAGAGACATGAAGAAGAGGGGACACATGTTGATGAAGAAGAGACATGAAGAAGAGGGGAAACGTGTTGATGTAGAAGAGACATGAAGAAGAGGGGACACATGTTGATGTAGAAGAGACATGAAGAAGAGGGGACACGTGTTGATGTAGAAGAGACATGAAGAAGAGGGGACACGTGTTGATGTAGAAGAGACATGAAGAAGAGGGGACACGTGTTGATGTAGAAGAGACATGAAGAAGTGGATTTTGCACAATAGGTGACCTTTAAATGTCCCTTTTAACCACAAAGCTATGTGTTACTCTGGTTCAGAGGTGGGAAAAGTACTCAGATCTTGTACTTGAGTAAAAGTAGAAGTACCAGAGTGTAGAAATACTCTGTTATAGTAAAAGTCCTTTATTCAAAATGTCCCTCAAGTAAAAGTAGAAAAGTATTCTCATCAAAATAAAGTTAAAGTACCAAATGTAAAAGTAGTCGTTGTGCAGATTGGTCCATTTCAGAATAATACATCTGATATGTTTTATAATGATTGATCATGAAAGTATTCTCAAAGCTGGTGAAGGGGCAGCTAGTCTGAAGGACTTTGTAGACTGCAGGGTAGCTGGTGAAGGTGCAGCTAGTCTGAAGGACTTTGTAGACTGCAGGGTAGCTGGTGAAGGTGCAGCTAGTCTGAAGTACTTTGTAGACTGCAGGGTAGCTGGTGGAGGTGCAGCTAGTCTGAAGTACTTTGTAGACTGCAGGGTAGCTGGTGAAGGTGCAGCTAGTCTGAAGTACTTTGTAGACTGCAGGGTAGCTGGTGAAGGTGCAGCTAGTCTGAAGTACTTTGTAGACTGCAGGGTAGCTGGTGAAGGTGCAGCTAGTCTGAAGTACTTTGTAGACTGCAGGGTAGCTGGTGAAGGTGCAGCTAGTCTGAAGTACTTTGTAGACTGCAGGGTAGCTGGTGGAGGTGCAGCTAGTCTGAAGTACTTTGTAGACTGCAGGGTAGCTGGTGAAGGGGCAGCTAGTCTGAAGGACTTTGTAGACTGCAGGGTAGCTGGTGAAGGTGCAGCTAGTCTGAAGGACTTTGTAGACTGCAGGGTAGCTGGTGAAGGTGCAGCTAGTCTGAAGTACTTTGTAGACTGCAGGGTAGCTGGTGGATTTACTCCAGGTGGAACTAAAGTCTGATTCAACACTTGATTATATTTATTGACGGCTGAAGGCTGACAGGCAGGTAGGCCATCCAGTCACTTTAGCCGGGCCGGCTCAGGTGATTGGTCGTGCTTTTTACAGCGCCACGGCTTCCAGAGATGACGTGTTTTTATGTATTTATTGTCAAAGCATTTAATATATTCATAGCCATCGGGATGTTAAGAGCATTCCATGGAATATAACAGTGTTTCTGAAGTGAATTACCTACCCCACCTTTTAAGCCAATTAGAAAGCAAGTTCCAAAATGCTATGTGTTTTTACTGTAATTCAGATTTCTTGTATAACCAAGTGGAAATGTTCCAAAATGAGTCTCTTGTATGAGGTATATCCCTCGAATAGGCAACAAATAGGTTACGCTACAACTATCCTGAGAAGATACCTACTTAAATTTGACTATAAAGCCTAACATGTTTAAATATTAGACTTTTACAAAAAAACAAATAATATTTTGTCGTATTTAAATCACTAAGAAACGAATCTCGTTGTGCTTCCTGGGTTAAACTTAAAAAACACCGGTCAATGCAATTTGATAAACCTTACTCTTTGGAGTTTTCCCTTTCCGGTGCTAAATAGGTGTAAATGGTCGCAAAGGCTAAAATCCCCGAGCCCTCCAGAAGCATGTAAACATGTCTCAGTAGATGCACATACATAGATGAAACCTGAAAGTTAGCGTAATGCATCCCATTTAATGTTTAATATATTGGTAAATCAATGTTGAAAATGTCTGGAGTCCCCTTCATTTCTTTCTTACATATCCCTCCCCAAGACTGTCCGTAAGTCTGCTGACTTTTGATAAACATTCTCTCAAATCAAACAAAAAGCTTCATGTTATTGAACTTAGAATCATAAGTTTTTTTATTTGGAGTTTTAAACGCTTCAATAAAAAAGACAGAAGAGTCTACTACCATCTAAAGTTTGCTTCAAGACTTTAAAACTGCAAAAAGACATTCAACTGAAATTACAGAACATTTTACAAAATATACAAGAGCACCGATAGGTTGAATTGTAAACAGCCTAAAAAACAGGCCCATGGATGTAAATGAGGGTAGCGTATGTACACAACTTAAACATCGGTTAAGAGGAGCAAGAAGCCATTCATGTGGACACTAGGAATATTAATAATACGGCGTAAAAAGTGTGACTGTGCTTCCCTTTGAGTGCTTCCTAACATCTTATAAACTATCCAACAGCCCAATCTACAAATACTAAAAAGTGCTGCTAGCATTCATTTAAAAACCACTTTAGGTAAGGTGATGAGACCAGGCATTCAGAGTTAAAAGCATAAAATCTTTCTTTGTTAAATCCGTCAATTTAACAAGTCTCGTTGAAGCTTAAATAGATCTGTCTTTATGTGTTTCTCAACTTCTGCCGTCAGCGCTCGTCTTCTTTTTCGCAGATTCGAGTCTGCAGCTCGACCACGACGCCCCTCATCATGCCCGACAACTGATCGTGGATCTGGACCAGCTGCTGAGAGGAGCAGTTATTAAGTTCCTGTGGTGTCATGCTGTAGCCCAGAGCCTCCACCTCCGCCTGCAGCCGCCCTGCTGGTGTGTGTTCTCCGGCAGGTGTGCCAGGAGTCAGGTTTTTGGGGCAGTCGTCCTCCATGGGACCGTCAGCAGGAATCGGCTCGTCTATCAGCGCTGTCGCTGCAAAAATAAGAGGACGTTTATAAAGTTAAACATTAGTTTGACCTTCTGATAAATACTCAATAGGCGCTTTCACACCGGAGTACTTTTCCAAGTATAGTTCCGATAGTTCTTGAAATGTTGCGTTCACACCAAAAAGATCCGGAACTAGAACTTAGTTCATGAGAACCTTTCCACCCCCTTTTCAGTCCCTGCTAGAGAGCAGGGACTTTCATGGGAGAAAAAGGTTCCCATTTCTGATTGGCCGGGCGGATTGCAAACCACGCCCCGTAAAACTCTGAAAAGTTTTGTGAAGCCGCCATATTATTTGCTGGCATTAGCATTATTAGCATTAGCATTAGCCCCGCGCAGAAACGCAGAGAGACTAACTTATGGCAACACAAAAAAGAAACATGGGAGCGGTGGAGATGAGGAGGTGTCTGGCGATTTACTCGGAAGGCTTCAGTAGAAGCTGCTGGGAGTCCCAGTCCCCAACTTTTACCTTTGAATACAAACCGACCTAATAAAGAGTGTTTACACACCTAGCGTCTCTGAGGTCTTGTCGTCTTCATCCTGGTTCTGGGGAGCACTGGTCTCCTCCAGTTCAGAGGTCATCATCTCCAAGTCATCCAAACTCTTCAACTCATCAAAGCCTCGTCCTTTACGCTGGAAGAGAATAATCCAAAAGGTCAAATACAAGAATTATACCTTTATGTGTTTGTTTTGTAAAATGGTATAATTTGTATTTATGCAGTGGGACATCAATGCTTTTGCAACTTTGGCGTCCCCTGCCTTACTTGTTGTTCGTAGTTCTTTAGCGCCTTCTTGACGTTGGAGATCTTCGGGGAGCGAATTGGTAGAGTCTTGATCTCAGTGAGAGTGAGAGCGCTGAGGTCGCCGACAGTTTTTATGTTTCTGGCTCGAACCAGCTGCCCGAAACCCCGAGACCTGTGAGGAGAAACGGCAGCAGTTACAAACAGATGCACCCGATAAAACAATATATTTAAGAAAGGTTAAATATTTACTACACTCACCACATGCTGGAGGAGATCTGCGGCAGCACGGCTTCTACCGGCGCCGAGCAGCCGACCAGAGCAGGGTAGATGCAGTCTTTGTAGACGGGACGATCCTTGCTCATTTCGGAAATCTAGAGGAACAAGCAAGTTTGCATCGACCATCAGGACACCCGTTTCCAACTGTAAACCAACAGCTGCGACGATGCATCACAGAACATTATTACCCAGCTCTGCAGCGCCCCACTCATTTCGTTTTTACAGCTCATTTAAAAAAGGGGGGGTTTAACAATTTTACAAATCAAAGTCTGTTTACAGGTCGAGACAACAGCTGTCAATTACGACTTAACACGTTACAGTGGAGGCAATAAAATGACAATCGCTAAAACCCTTGAAGCTTAGATCGAGTAACTTAGTTTAAGGCTAAGCAGATCCACGCCCGTGTTTAATCGGCACATTTTATTTCAGTGCGTGTCAAAAAGAGAACAGACGGCCAGTGGGCTACATTTGTTAAAAGTGTTTTGGATATCTCAAAATCCACCTTTTAGAGCCAGATATTTCAGTGTAAGCCAAAGTATAGCTACAAGTAAGTACAGTTTTTGTTTTGCAGCATACCAGGCATTTCTTGGAGCTCTTGTAGCCTGGACTGTGCAGATGTCTGGGACTCAGGATCAGCAGGCCCTTTGTTGGAGTCGTGACGTACTAGAATAAAGAGAAGGAGGGATTGAAGTTTGGTGCATGTGGTACAGAAATAAAAGGCGAAGTAAAACAAACGCGTCATTAATACCTTTGGCTGAGGGATACAGCTGCCTTTGTTTCTTCTCGGGGAGCTGGTTCTGAGCGCAGGGCTGCGACGATCAATGTCGTCCGCAATTTCCTGATGATGGATCGGATTAGCAAAAGACACACGCCTCGACTGCAAATGGGAAATAAAAGAAGTTACTTTCACTGACATTACAAACCAATGATCCATTTTCAAATGTCACCAGCGTGTTGTCACTTACTTTGATAATGGGTGAGGGAGTCTCATCCTCGAGCGGTCTCTTCAGACCCTTCTTAAGGATACTTGTGGATGGGGAGGCTGTAGGAGACCAGGTTCCTCTGGTCCTGCTGCTGGGGCTTTGGCCGAGATCTGCCGCCATTAAAGCCTCCAGGTCCTTCTGCTTCGCTGGAGAAACTTGAGCCAGAGCAGCATCCAAATTTGCGACAACATCGTTCAAACTGTGGAGGGCTCGAGATTCCTCTTCGTACTGACGCTCTAAAATTGCGCTTTCTGCACTGGTGTACTCTGTGTGCTGGTATGTTGATTCGCCTTCTTTGCTGGAGGCGGACTGTTCTTCATCCTTTGACAAATCATCGATGACATTTTGACACTCGTTAGAGACTTGTTCACCGAAAGTAGTGTCAAGGTCTTCACCTTCTTCCTCCGTTGGAACGACCTCCGGATCCTCGGCTGGCACGACCTCCGGATCCTCGGCTGGAACGACCTCCGGATCCTCGACCTCAGGATCCTCGACCTCCGGATCCTCGGCTGGAACGACCTCCGGATCCTCGACCCCGATCCCGACCTCCGGATCCTCGACCTCCGGATCCTCGGCTGGAACGACCTCCGGGTCCTCGGCTGGAACAACCTCCGGGTCCTCGGCTGGAACGACCTCCGGGTCCTCGGCTGGAACGACCTCCGGGTCCTCGGCTGGAACTCGAGGTTCTTGATCCATTGAATCTGAATCATCCTCTTGTTTCTCTGCAGCTTCCTCACTAGGCTCGGCAGCTTTCTCCTCTGAAGACTCGAAGGCCTGGAGTTTTTCTATCAACTCGGAGGGCTCCACTGTGTCCTCAACAGAAGGGTCACATGGCAACTCTTCTCGATTCTGTTCAGTACTGATTCCAGCTGGTTCAGGCATATCAGCAGAGGGCAAGTCTCCAGTGTCCCCTTCCTGTGAAGAGGTCATCTCAGTAACTTGAGTTTGCGCCTTGCGATCTGAAGCGGTGAGCGATTGGCTTTCCTTTGTGTTGTCAACAGCATCCACCTCCACCTGTGATTCTGCGTCACCTTGCTCTTCAGTGTTCATCTGGAGCGATTCAGAATTCTGCGACTTCTCTAAATCCTCCAAGTCTGCTTTCGCTTCTACACTTTGTGATTCTGCCTTTTGAGAAGCATCAGAATCACCTTTTACCATATCGTTAGTAATTTGGCTTTCTTTAGATTCAACGGTGAGAGGACTTGGAAGAGACAGTCGAGGTTTCCTTCCCCTCTTTTTGAGCATTGGGGGATCTTCTTTGGCCTCTTGGCTTTCAGACTCTGTACTGGCGACTGGTAACACTTCAGAAGTTCTACGTACGTGTTTGCGTCCAAGGCCTTGGGAGGACTTGGCGGTATCTAAAGACTGAGAACTTTCTGGGGTTGAGATAGGACTCGACTTTGAGGGATCCTCTTGTACTTTTTTGGGCCTGCCTCTCTTTCTGGCCTGCGGCTGACCGTCAGCTGTCAGAGAAGCCTGAGAATTAGACCTGCTCCGCCTTTCTAATGAATCCTTATTCTCACTTTTACTTTCAGGCGCCGTTGCCTCAGATGATGCCTTGCTTCTTCCGGATCTGCGCCGAGACTGGCTTTCAGAAGATGAGGGGGTGATCACTTGAGAGTCCCCTTGACTAAAGTCATCATCTGTGGCTTCCCTTGTCTCAAGTTGATCTTTAACCTCCGACTTCTCTGTTGTGCTCGTTGTATCTCCGGACTCGTCATTGGTTGAAGGAGAAGAAGCGACTATCTGAGAATTTTTCTTTTCATTGTTGGGCTTTTCTATAAGCTCGGACCCTTGGGATTGGCCCTGAATTTGAGGAGAAGCGATCATTTGAGAGTCTTTTTCTAGCTTTTCACCATCTTGTACAGTCTGAGAATCGATGTCATTGTTGGTCTGTTCTTCAACCTCCATCTCTTGGGGTATGGCACTAGTTTGAGGGGAAGGAGTGATTATTTGAGAATCTTTCTTTGGCTTCTCCTCATCCTTATTAGCCTGTTCTACAACGTCAGCCGAATCCTTTTTCTCCATCGATGCTTTGCTCCTCCGCCTTTGCTTACCCGGTGACTGACTTTCATTATCAGCCAGCAAATCAGTTTGGCTGGAGTCTCTGGTGCTTCGCTTCTTGGGTTCAGGTTCTTCAAGGAAGTCCTCCGAAGTGTTGAACAGTTTGATCTTCTTGTTTGCTTTTCTCTGAGAGTTGGTTAGGTTTGACTCACTCTTGTCCGTCTGAGCCCTCGTTCGTAATCTGCCGTCGTCTTCCTCAGCAGCCTGTGTACTTCTTGTGTTTGGCCTGCTCGACTTTGAAGAATCACTTTTAGGTTCCTCTCCAGAACGTCGCCTTTTCAACGGCGTGTTTTTATTTTCATGTTTCTCAGGGCTCTCTCCAGGCAGCCGAGGTCTGACTCTGGGGCGCCCAGAACGTCTTGGTTCGCTTTGAGAAGTCTCAGACAGAGAAGAATGAGAATCCTCTAGAGCTGCATCAGATTCCTCTTCCTGGCTTGAGGCTTTTGCTTCCTCTGATGACGAGGTACTTTTTGTTCTTTCTTTGTCCTCCCCTTCAGTCTGGGTGTCGGGGATAACGTCTCCGTCCTCTGTTGGGTCGCTGGCCAGTCTCACAGTCAGCTTTACTGGCTCAGTTCTTTTTCTAGAGTCTTTTGGTCTTACAGGGGACTCAAAGGCGTCAGTCATAGGACTCGCCGATTTAACTTTCCCTGTCTGAGAGGACTGGGAACCTTGGGGCTCAGGACTAGTGGATGTCTGTGAAACCCGAGAGGACGACTTTTTGCCAGCGTTGGAGCGTTCTTGGCTATCGGAGGTCTTTATTAGGGGACCTGTGAAAGTACTGCTGGGACTACCAGCTTTCCCCTCAGCATACTTCTCCAGAGTGATGAAGGACTGACGGCGACTGTTTTGTTTCTGAGGAGTCCCAGAGACCAAATCTGAAGAACCAGAGACGTCAGGACTTGGGCCTTCTTTAGACTGCATTTCCAAGTCTTCTGCTCTATCACTAATGGTATCCTCCTCCATAGAAACATCTCTGGACTCAGGAATCATATCTTCCTGAATATGGTTTTCAGGCATAGCATCTACCGCTTTTGGACTGGCATAGTCTTGAGTGTCTTTGGTTAGAATTTCATGGTCTTCCTCCGTTTCAACATCTTCCTGAGGAACCTGGTGAAACCAAGTGAAAGTAACTAAATGTGTGCGGAAAGGACAAAATAGATGTTTTTTTAAGTGTAAAAAAATGCAAACTTGTGAATTTTTTTATTCTATGTGATGAAGAATGTAGTTCTAGTCCCAAATGAAAGCCAAGTCATAATAGGCATTTCCTGTTGAAGCTTTGAAGTGCTTCAATAACTAATAAAATTATGGTTTTTTCAGAACATATGGGAGATAATCTGATGCAATTTCACAATACCCCATTTGATTATAATGCCTCCTGGAGGCTTCATGGGGAGGAGACTCTTGAGCAACACATTATGTAAAGATTAAACATCTGGCCCGGAAAAGCTTGAGACCCCAGGAAGAGCCCGATCAGAAACGGTTACGCGAATGACCCGATTCCTGCGTTGGTCAGCAGTCTTCCTGGAAATGTATAATTTGTGAGCTGGTATATGCACAATCCTGCTACTTGTTCGAGCTCCAATTATTTATGTAGCAGCAGTGTTAAATTCATTAATGGGAACATCTCCAACTTGAAACAAACAAAACTCCAATTTCTCAAATAACTAAAAGCTGTGTTTTAGCTGCAAGTACCAAAAAACAAGTTTTAGTTGTATTCAATCTGGCTTTAGCAGAGCCCTGCGGAGTCTTTCCCGTCAGTGTGGTTCCTTACCTTGCCAGTAGCCTCCTCATCTGTAACCTTGTCAGCTTGTTCAGATGCCAGTTTGTCCCTGTGGGGGGAAAACGTTTTAGTTTATGAATGCTGAGTTTTTATTAGAGAGCAGGGACTTGATGACACTCAGAACTTACGAAGAGTCCTCTTGGCTCTGGGTGTACTGGGTGAACACCGTCGTATCCAGAGAGGCATCAAGGTTGTTGTACATGGCAGGGATGTCGACCCTGTGAGCCGAAGAAAACATTAGATTTACACGAGACTGACAACATGGACGCCACTGATTGACTCATGTAAACAAACAAGAGGACACAACTGACCTTTTTGTCCTTTTCACCTCCTTCTGGTGCTCAGTCAGCACTCGCTCCTTGGTCTCGGGAGGAATAAAGACGAAGTCGATGGAGGCCTCTTCGTCCAAAACTCCTCTGCGGGGGGGCTTCGGGGAGCCAAAGTCAAGCTTTGTCTTTTGTAGAGAAAACAATGGAAACAGAGTTGTGCAATGGTGAGATAGTTAGAAAGAAAATTGAATATACTGCTTTCCATTTTTAAATGAGCGGGAGATTTCTTATCTTAAACGTCTTTTGCAGCACTACATCTTAAAGAACATCATTGCTAGTAATACAAAGATGGCAAAGCAACTGGTAAAGAAATATGTAAGTAAGTATGAGCCAACACATAGTGCATTATACACCATCCTCTCCATATATGGATTTCAATGACTACTTTTGTTACGATGTTGTATTTTAGTGTTGCCTCCGTTTAGTGTCCCGTCTGTAACTGTGTGTGGTAGTGCTACCACTGACGGGTCTCTCGAAAATGAGCCCTTGTGTCTCAATGAGATTTTACACCTGTATAAATAAAATAAAAATATCATGGTGAAAATATTTAACATTTTGTGTCCCAATACCCTTTTGCCTTGCATGTGAACAGCTTTTTCTTATTATCAAATGTTTCAATCGGGCTTCAAATACATATGAGAAACACCCGAGATGAGACATTCATTAATTTGTCTAAATATGTACATCTGTGTATCCATCTCACAGTATGCATGCAGGTTTATGTACACACTTTGGTTTTAGTGAGACTATAAGAAACGGAGCAATCGTGTCCGTTTCTTAAACTTTCAGGTCTCCAAATACGTGTGGACTTTCCAGTAATTATAAATCATGTTAAGGATTTAAATTGCAACCCTGTGGTTTTTAAACAGCATCATTTTTTTGTGACGATGTTTAGATGAATATTTAGTGTTTCCCTCATGATGATGGAACTCACAGAAACGGGTTTGGAGGTTTTCGGTGAGCTCTTGGTCTGGAGCTCAGCAGCCTTCCGCAGAGAGTCTCTCTTCCCCACAGACGACACCTGGATGCCACTGAGTTTCGTCTCCAACTGGGAACTCTCACTCTGAGGAAACACACAAGTTCAGCCACACATGACAACAACAAACAGTGGCTAAAATCACAACACTAAAAAGTAAACGCAACTTACTGAATACTGTCCACTGAGATCGGGAACATCGACCACCTCGAAGCCAGGGAGGATGATCGGGGTCTTCTGCTTCACCTGGCTCAATATCGGTCTGTATAAAGAATATGGAAACATGGATAAGACTGATGTAATTACACCGAAATATGTTTATTTATTTCGAAGGTTTGAGAGGTCATGAAACAAATAATTTTCCGTTGTTAGTTGTATGTTAAAGTAAAATTGTCCGTAAAGAGAGGCCTTGGCCGGATTCAGTTAAATATTTTTGCTTTCTTTACGGTTTTCAAATGGTGTTAATTTCCCTTTGTTTTGTTTCTAATTATTAATAAATACTCAAGTCTGTATTATTTTGGTGCTAAACTCTAAAAATGTACGATTGTCAATTGTTTGTCTTTTTAATTTGTGATAGATAAAAGATTTTTTTTAAAGCTGGATTTCATTTATCACGTGACGCAGGTAAGGAGAGCCGACTATTGAGTAGATGGCAGACAAACGTTTAAGTGAAAAGTAAAGTGCCTATTTGGCAAAATGTGGCATTCAAATCAAACCGTAATCGGCAACCTGAGGATAATCTACTTGATCTGTAAACTTCGCCGGATGAAAGTGGAAGCACCTGGATGCCTTCAATGCATCTCGTTTAGTGAACTGTCCGGGCCACAGTGTGTGGCATCGCTACATTGCAGCAGTAATACGAGCTGAAGACGTTCACCTGATCTCCTCGGGGTAGGTGAGGCTGACTGAGTTTCCGAAGCTGGAGTTCCAGAAGTGAGCGACGGCGGTGCGGAGCTGCTTGTTCTTGTGAGGAAACATCACGCACAGCAGAGGAGAGAGAAGAGCCAGGAGTTCATCGTTGTACGCCAGCGTGGAGCGGGTCTGCAGGCAGCCGAGCACGTCGCTGAGGAGCTTCTCCAACTGAGAGGGGAAGGCACACGTTGGTGGATTCAGATCACTTTTTCCCTTCTCATCCAACAGTACTCCAAGTTAGATGAGCAGTTTCTTTAACAAGGGGGCACAACACGTTTAAGGTCTCAATCCTACTAAATTAAATGGGAGAATACGAAAACTAAATTTATAGAAATCAATAACACAGAACCTGAGATGACGTTTTTTAAGATGGAAAGGATTACTTTTGATTTGAGGTTCAGCCCCATAACCAAGTTAATCAACATTCATCTGGCAGCTACTTATAAATAAGTTAATATATCATATTCCAATAACTGGTATATAGACTCTTATTGCACCATTATTCTTTTTGCATTTACTATTTGTTTCCATTTTATTTAGGGCTGTCAAACGATTAAAAAATGTAATCGGATTAATCACAGCTTAAAAATTAATTAATCAGATTAATCACCATTCCAACTATGTCCAAAATATGCCATTTCTTTATGTATATTGTTGGGAATGGAAAGATAAATGAAAGAAGGCGGATATATCCATTTCACATACATGTGTTTATTATAACATTGTTCTGTGTGTCAAAATGAAAGACAGCCCACACACCTATCAATCATCAAACCGTGGGGTCTTATTTCATTACGTGTTGATTTCTATCAACGCGTAATGTTGTATACAGAGATGTACTACGGCAAAAGTATTCTCCGTCGGGACTTCCTGCAACAACACCACGCCATTATCTTGATTCTGATTGGCCAGAAGACATTATCAAAGATGTTCTATTGAGAAGATGATCACTACGTGACAAAAGTTTTCAAACCGTTTCTAGTCTTTGGTATTTCCAGACAAGCGACTACTGAAATCAATCTGACTAACTGCTGTCTGTGCAATTTACTCCGCGCGAGTTGGCGGACTTTATTTTGCTTACTTTAACATCATCTTTCATGGTGGGGCTGAGCCATTTCTTGGTATGGGTGTAGCCTAGCCCTGGCGCTGCCACTGGTGGGATGTATGGGGCGGGCCATTCTGCACATGCGTTAAATATTTTAACGCAATTAATTAAAAAAATGTATTACCGCCGTTAACGAGATAATTTTGACAGCATTAGTTTTATTGTGTTGCACTGTTGGAGGAGCCCAAGATTTTCATCGTCATAACTAGCCATGTTCGTATGACCAATAAAAGCCTTGAACCTTAAATGTTCACACTTTATTTTATAGCAGGTTTGAAAGTCAGCGAGTCCTGCCTCTCTATTGGCCGCATAATATATGCAATACATCGATGTGTGCTTTCATTATGAACGACAGAAGGCTAAAAGAGAATATTCAAATATATTCTCAAGGATTGTATAGACTTTGAAAATGAATCAAAAAATAGGCAGACACCTATCATGCTATTTTAAAAAAGGCATATATTATGGGTCTCAGATATATAAAAACATGTCGATGTGTTTTGCTCAAAATACAAACAGATCATGCATTTTAGACATTCCTCATTTCCCTCTGTTCCAGCCCTGTGAGAGAAACACGGATTGTGGGTCCTTAACTTATAGAAAAAAGAGGAGGCGGAGCTAATGCCTGCTCAGAATTCTACCGGAGATAAAGTTAAATTCTGCTGTGATGAAACGCCATCCTGTTCTAACCCACATCAAGGATTATGTCTGAAACAGTCTGGAGCTCAAAGGCTTTCTCTCTCGCCGGTTACACCACAAGGTGAGTTCCTTTTTACTTCCTGCTTCTTCACACACATGCTCTCCAGTACAGGTTAGCTCTGAGTGTTAGCGATGCTAACGTAAACACCGACCATATTACGTCCAAAACAATCGGGCACTGTTTCTGATAGCAACGTTTCTGATAGTGCTGTGGGTCCGCCACCGATTTGACGTCATATCGGCCGCAAATCTGTATCAGCTCGTTGTAGCCTCGTTTTTGAAAGATTTGGTTACAGAGGAAAAGAGAGAGGGTTTTATTTTCTGACGCTGTGTGAGTTCCCCGACACACATGTTGATGTGTCGGGGAAAGAAATCAAAAGTCCATTTTGCATGATAGGTCCTCTTTAAAGTTAAAATGCATTATTGGGCTTATGGATAGGAAATGTACCTGCAGGATTCTTGCTTTCAAGTTTGTTGCAAGACACTTTGGATAAAAGCAGCTGCTAAATGTAATGTAATTAAAACTGTCTCCATATGACAAAGGACCCACCTTTGCCTGCAGCGGAGAGGAGAATTTGGGCGGCTCACTGGCTGCTTGTTTGCAGAACAGAGTGAGAGGAGGAACCAGAGAGTTCAGAGCTTCTGTGACGGTGTTGGGGAGACTGAAGTTTGTGAAGAGAGCCGACATGACGGAGGCCAGAGCGAGTCCTGTGGCGTCAGAGGAATCTTCGTCCAGAAAAACCTCCAGACAGTCGACCAGCAGGGACTGGAAGGTGGACAGATTCCCCAACACCTTGTTCCTCTTCTTCATCCAGTTCACAGGAGTGTGAGGAGCTGCGAGAAACGAGCGTGAATACAAGTTCAATTATGGATTTCATGAAAGCGTGAAGACTTGGACACTTAGGTTAGGTTCTCTTACACTTTAGCTTTTGCTGAAACTGAGGAGAGTACGGCGAGAAGTCCACACACTCCACCATGACCTGGAGGATGCTGGACACTGCATTTAGAGTGGAAGGAACCTGGAGGATCACAGCAGGAATATGTTCTAGTATGCCGTTTGCAAAATACATTTAACCCTCCTATCGCCCCCCCCCCTTACTTTGATGTTCACGGTCAAATTTGACAGGTCCCGTTTTAAATTGCTATTACATTAACACAAAAACCATTAATCATCACCACATTTCATTTCACACCCTTTCAAACTGTACATATTGTATCAGACTACTGGTACACATGAAACACTGCAGTTAATATACAAAGAACAGACACTGAACATGTATTGCGTGTGCCAAGTGTGATCCATGTGAACACATCTAGAATATGTGTGTGTGTGTGTGTGTTATCTGATCCGGATGGTTACTAATTCCTTTTCTTTATGGCAGTCATTTTTGCCCGGGAACACCGTGGTGTTACAAAGTTGACTAAATCATCCAGAATGCAATGAAAGTGGTGATCAACCATTGTATATGTTCAAATGTCTCCTGTGAAGGATATCATGAAGCCTGAATGCAATCGAATGTAAAAGTTATGATTGATGAAAGTAGTAAATCGGTCAGATTTGACCCGAAGACAACAGGAGGGTTAAACAAATAGTTTCACCACCTTTAATGACCTACCAAGTCAATTTTATTTTCAGTGTGTGTTTTGATTAATTTAATATTTAAAAACCCTACACTTACAGGAATAGATAACATGTATGGGAACAGTTGTCCTGAAGATTACACAGCAGCAACCTCCAATTCTTAAATGTTATCATTTGATTAATATGAGAAGAATATTTCTCATTTAAAAGCAAATTCTGACGATCCCAAAATGTACAAATCAGACAAGTAAAAACTGAGGGAAATTGATAGGTCGTTTTCGTGTCTCCTGCAGCTACACCTCCCTTTCCCCGGTAGGGTGGGGATCCATACTTCACTCAAAGACCACATTTCTTAGTGTGGATGCTAACATATAGCTGTGATTACTATTCTGCACTATTTCTATTACATTCTGTTTTGTTTTATTGTCTTGCACTAGTATCTGTGTTGCACTGTTGGAGGAGCCTGTGACCTAAGATGTTCATCGTCATGACTACACCAACTATGCACAAATGACAATAAAAGCCTTGAATCTCGCCGCCAGCTGTTTCCCTCTCACCATCAGGGCGTCTCGGTCCATCACAGCGCTCATCTTCACGCACAGCTCCTCGCAGCAGATGTTCTCCTCGGCCGTGACCACCAGCGCCGAGCAGCGAGCGAACACTTTGTACAGTTTGGACCACGAGGACAGCATCGACTTCTGAGCCGCCTGAACAAAAACACACGATGAATCAGAGCCTCTGGTCAAAGTATATCCACTGTAATAGCAATGAAGCCATACTTGAAGAGCACTTGTCATACACAATGTGCAGCTGCTCTGACCACAAGGCACACGCCACAAATGAAACAGAGAAGAAGAAATTCCCTTCAGGTCAAACCTTTCAGCACGCATGCAGCATTTAGACACAAGGAGGTTTATGATCCTTTAGGTCAAATAAAAAGACAGAAGGCAAAATGGATAAAATATAAAAACAAAATACGAATAAAATGATCGTAAAAAATGAATAAATTATAAGAAGAAAGATTTAAAAGGCTGATAAAAATGTAAAATGTAAAATAAATAAAAACCTATAAAATAAATAATACAAATTTAAAAAAAGGTAATAAAAATGCCATGAAGATACCAAACCATTAAGAGCTTTATAATCGATTTAAATGCATTCTTAAAAGACACTGTGGCCAACGCAGTGCAGCTGAAACAGGATGTGCTGAACGAACAGTTGACGCATTGACTCTTCAAAGGCCAAACGGTGGCTTAAAGCTTGACCTTAAAGCAGGAGGTATAAACGGACCTGCTGTAGTGGGGTGCCGCGCAGCAGGTGTGTGACGGGGAACAGCAGCGCAGAGTGCACGGCGCTGAAGTTGTGCTCCAGAGCGTCTCCTTGGTTGACTTCATTCGACTGTGAAAAAAGAGATTGATGGAAAACGTAAAGTTCATTTTCCGCTCCGTTGGCAGACGCGTCACTTTAACGGTAACACGGCTTCTCCAACCACAAATACACGTGCCGGTTTGTAAGCTATCGCCGACCAGAGCCTGTGTTCTGGTAAAAGATGGTTATTAGGTTATAGTTTTTCATTTTGTTAAACCATTTGCACTGGAGTCAAATGGTAAAACATTATGAATACACACATTAGTGATCAAAACATTAAAAGCATTGAAAACAGAGTATAAATAAACACAAATACTGAACTAATCCTGTGAGAGTTCCTGTTTGCTTGCGCTGCACGAAGAGGTACTTATTTGAAGCAGGGTCAGGAGGGTTTATGGTTTGGAAATGTTTACACTGTAATCCCAACCACCCCATGCAAGGCAAGCAAGTCACCACTAACTTCTGTCACTACTCTGGAGGGTTAGTTGTTGCACACGAGTCATAACCCCCGTGCTGATTGGCTTGAACAGGACAACACATCCACCCCAAAACAGACGTGTGTCCTCCTTAGCATTCGACACAGTTGAGCGAACTCTCAACATTTGCGTTTTCTAACCAAGCCACTGAATGAAAGTGCCCCCCCCCCACCTGCGTGATGGTGTCTGTGAGCGGGCTGACCACCAGGCTCCACATCCTCCACAGCTGCTCCTTGTTCTGCACGGAGGCAGCGCTGCGCCTCACGGCCCCCAGCACCGCCTCCCCGAACGCCAGAGGGGAGGTGGGGCCCGACAGCCCGCAGCCCACCAGCGTCTGGAGGCACTGGAAGAACCTGCAGACGCAAAGAGAGGAGAGGCATCACTCCTTTAGGACACTAGTGTACATTCTCAAAGATATTGAAGTGATTGAAATAAAAGCACAATCAATATACAACATAGCAGTCTTAATGTGTGCATATGTATAAATGTGTCTTTTGATTGTGTATGTATTTGTGTATACATATTTGTATATATATGTATTTGTTTTTGTATTCTGGATTGTGGGAAACGGTATTTCGATCTCTGTACACCACAAACTGAAAGATTGACTTTGACTACAGCAATATGAAATCAACATATATAGTTTAAAGATGTATTCATTTATTAAATGGGACAATAAGACATTTTAAATACATTTTATTGAAGAAAAACGTGCATTAATTGTTTGAAAAGCCCACATGTTGCTGGACTAAAGCCAAATAACCCTGCAGATTACTTTTTCACCGAGGGCGACAACCAACCCAGGTTAAATAGTTAGAAATTAATTAGTTCTGTGCATTAAGTGAACACATCCCTCAATCAAGAGCCTCAAAGATTAAAAAAACCTATGGCTCTCTAAAGTGTTTATTTCACCTCGCCCTGGCAATTTAAAAAAACCGTCACTTTACTTAAATGTTCCAGATTAAATAGATTTTCAAGATTAAAATTAGCATCTATGGCTAAATCTGAAACATTTACATGAGGAACTCGAGTGCAACCGTTTAATACATCAATTTATTATTATATATTATTATTTTCCTTGTACAATGTGAGGGTCTGAGGACAGAGGGTCTGAGGACAGAGGGTCTGAGGACAGAGGGTCTGAGGACAGAGGGTGTCGTATTGTCATACTGATATTCTGTACACACTGAAGCGTAACATTTGTGATATCGGGCGATATAAATAAACATTGATTATTCAAAATGAACACGAGACCCACCTCTCGTCCTCGATGTAGGCGGGGAGCATGCTGCTGTTGTAGAGGAGGAGCACGAGGAACAGCGCCGGCGTTCCCTGAGGATCAAACGAAACGTTTCAATAAACCACCTTAAGAACATTTCCAGTTAAACAGCTGGTGAATATCTGCGGCACGGAGGAAGGAGAAGTACTCGCATTCAGCACGTCCATCTTGCCGACCTGATACGACGCGGAGCCCAGAACTCTCTGAGGAATTCCTCTCACTGTGGCCTCGAGGAGAATCTGAGGAAACACTCAACGGTTAGAGACATCTGGATTTTAGCCACTTCGCCAACGTCATCATCAGGACGTCAGGAATTAAAGATATTTGAGTCGGACAATAAAAAACAAAGCGCCAGATCAGCAGGTTTAAGGTCGATGAAACAATACATCAATTTCAAAGAGGTATAAGAGTTAAAAACTGTAAATAGGTAAAACAGTTTTAGATAAGATTTGTGGTCTTTCAAGGATCTTAAAATAGAGCTCAATAAATAAAAAAAAGGCTTTAACATCAAATCATTAAAGACCCGTTATGAATCATTAAAATAATACATGTTGGTAAAGTGTTCCCGATTACACTTCTAAATTAATATACATTCAGAGGATTATTAAACTTCAGAACTGAATTCCAGGCCGTGTATGTGACGCCTTTAAAGTCGATTAGTCTGAAGGAAACATAAAAATATGACCTTTAAATGGAGGTGATATTTTTAATGATTAATTACATTTATTGCGCGTCCATTTGTAAATTGAGTTTAAGTTCGGTTCATGTAAGATGTTTATTTCTATTTAATCCGTCTCACCAGCACTTTGTCCGCCGGCAGAGCTTCTGAGGCGACGATGCTCTGCAGAGCCTGGAGCATCAGAGTCAGGACTTCCCCTCCGTGGCGATCCTTCTTACTGCCTGCTGAACAACAACAACAACATTAAACCCAACAACAACAAAGCTCTAGTCCCATCTGCTTCGGAGAAAGACACGAGCCTGGTTTGAGAGGAGAGGGTCATCATTGGGGACGAGCCCCTCAGAGTGTGTCTCTCGTCACTGCAGTCGAGACCACGAAGATCCGACCGCTCTGACTTAAACTGACGTAACGTGGGAGTGGGTCGGGGGGAGAGGAGGACGGGGTCTCTGATCCTGCTCTCATGTGACAGCCCTGATCCAGTCGCAGTGCTCTGTGTGGCGCTGCGAGGCGGGGACCACGACTTTAAGATCCACACGCAGCTGAGCAGCCGCCACAACTCCTCTGACTCTCCACCAGGACAAGTGCATATTACAGCAGCAGGAAATCACTTACTAATCTAACAAAGTTTACACAGCCCGATACTAAAACAGGTTCGTCTCAGTGGGCTGCACGGATTAACCAACAGATGACAGTGTTACTGCAAACAATGGAAAGACAGGATAATAAAATAGAACGAGATAATACAACGGAAAGAGAATAAAAACCATTAACACATGTAGGACAGCACACTCTCAAAGTGTTGTAAGACCCTACTTCTTAAAGCTGGCATCAAGTGATCAAAGTTTGTTATGGAAGCCCATAAGGGACTTTATTAAAATGATAGTCAAACTTTAAAATAAAAATGTAATTCCTCAATAGCCTCAATTTTCCACATGATTTAATTGTTTTAATTACATTACACGTCACTCGTTAGACGCTTCCATACTCAACACTGTGGACAATCCACACGGGAGCACTTTGGGGTGAAGGGTCTCAGGGACACAACGACATGCTGACTGCAGTGGGGTTTGAACCTGTGCCCCCCTGACCCCAACACCAGCGCTCAACCCACTGCCTCCAATGTTGATCGCATTTGGAAGATGAACACGAGAGCGTGGCACGCATTGCTTTGATAATACTCTCCTCGTTGCATATTAAGGGATAAAGCATGAAAGCACTCACCGGACTCTATCGATGAGTTGACAAACCGGACAAGATTCGTCCATAAGACGGAGAGAAGAGAATCTGAGAGAAGAGATGGGACATGACTTTGTTAAAACAACCAGGTCACAGAAGTCCGAGTTTAATAAATGGCACATTATCCCAAATGACGACAGAAGGTTTCAGTAAAGCATTACTTACTGAAAGAAGCATCGACTCGGTGAAGCTTACCTGGAGCGTCTTTGCCGACGTTGATGAATCCGTCTCGGAGGCAGAAGGTGAGCACAGCGGCATGTTTAGTGAAAGAGGAGGAGCCAGAGAGGAGAGGGTGCTTCAAGGGCTCTGAAAGAAATAATAATAATGATTTTATATCCAAAAGATTGAACATAAGGGCCTGAAGGACGAGAGACTCCCCACATGTTTCCATTTCACTGTTGGGCAAATTATGATTTCAAACACAATCGTGTTCCTGAGACTTCATTTTAAATTTCAGTCGACTTTAAAGCTGTCGTTTGATTAATGGAAAAGTTAACCTTAAAATCTTTAATGGTAAACTAATGGCGCATTTCAACGACACGGCCTGGCTCGGCCTCGTTAGGACTGGCTCACTTTATGGCAGAGGTGGGGACTCGAGTCACATATTTTTTGACTTGAGACTTGCTTGACTAACATTGATAAAACACTTGACAGCATAAAGATCAGTGACAGGACCACCACAACATCCAACTTCATTCGTCACTACAGAACAACCCACAGAGAAAGGTGCGTGCATGTGTTAGCTGGTTTCAAATCGATTAAGCAAAGAGAAGACAAAACCGTAAATTAATGCTAGAACCGCCAAGGGAGAGAGAGAGAGTGGGAGAGAGAGAGGAGGAGAGAGGAGAGAGAGAGAGAGAGAGAGGGGGGAGGAGAGAGAGAGAGAGGGGGGGGGAGAGAGAGAGAGAGACAGAGGAAAAGAGATACCTCGTTTATTTCCCCTGTGTTATTATCAGAAGTTTCTGTACACTTTTGAATAATGTAGTTCATCTACTTTTAGTCGTTCATTTAAATGTTTTAATTATGTTTTGTTTGTAGAAGTGCATCATTCCTTGTAAAATGAATCTGAACTTTTTGATCTGTTATGATGATAAACTGAAGCAATTTGTAAATTAACCCAATTAAGTGAGTTTTAAATCGTCCTACTTATTAGTGTATAAGGAAATTATGAAGAGGAGCAAATTAAATGATATCTATGTAGGCGCTGACGCTGTTGGCGGTTCTAGTGTTAACAGACATCTAAATTAAATATGTGTAATGGAAAATGCAAATTAGACGCTTTTCGGAGCCTCCCGCTTTTGTAACGCTGATTTGGGTGACTCGTGTAATTCGTGGAGAACCGAAGACTTTTCGTTTTGGGGGGGGGGTCCGTCGGTCCGTCAGTCCGACTGAGAAAGAAGAAGAAGAAATCTAGACCGCAAAATAATTAAACAAGCGAGTGCCTGATTTTCCTGGCCAATGACAGGTTCCTTGAACACAACACGAGCGTAACGTCTCTTCACGTTAAGTTCCCCACCCCTGCTGTAAATAATAATAAAAACCCCTTGATTTATAACTCAACATCTCTGTCTCCTATTGATCAGAGCATATAATAAAGAATAGCAGGTTAATTGAAGCATTATAGCGCAGGCCTTTGTCAGACGGTATTTGTTTTCTGCTTCGAATAGTTCTCTCTTTTTCACCATCCCTGCGTTTGATTTTCTCACCTGGAGTTCTGCCTTTTTGAACAGACTTCTTGAGTCCTAGCTACATTGTCTGCAGTTCTAGGGTTAATATGAATCTAATATGATTGTCATCGGTCTAAATTAGATTTCAAATGATTAACTGTGTGTGTAATGAAGATCATAGTGTGGGTTCAATCCATTTTCATCACCACTGTCTTCATCAGACTGTCGTATGACTTGACTCTCACCACAGTGACTCGGGACTTGCACATGTAGGACTTAATCCCACCTCTGCTTTATGGCGCATTTACATTACAGTTTAGGGACTGGGGCAGTAACTATAGTAACGCAGTGTAGGCGGAGCCGTGACGTCATCTTCAATGCGCACCCCAGAAAAACAACACAGCCGTTAGCGGTTAGCACTCAGAGCTCACAGCTCCTCATATCTGTTCAGAAACTAGACAAAAGTTAAACAAGTACGAACCACAGACTGCCTGTGTCATGGTGAATACAGTCGCTGGTTTATTTATGTCTGTAGGCCGTTGCTGTGAGTGTGGACGGTCGGAGCATATACAACGTTAGCTTAGCCAAGCTCCACAAGGGTTTTCCGCCTGCCGTCTGTCTGCAGACTTGTCAAAGCATTAATTCATGGTTGTTACTAACCGGTATCAGTATGTTGTTACTTCGGCATCATTTTGAAACGTGTATTACAATTAAATCACGGTCAAATATGTTCATCTTGTTGTAGTTGTAGCCCCCTTGCCAGCGATTCTCTCTCTAGTTTAGCATACTCAGCGCGATGACTCAGCCCGGTTGTTGGCCCGGAAAGAACCTCGATTTTATGGGGCCAGAAAAATGTGAAATAGGACCCGCTAGCCGGTACTACGCCGAGTGGGAACGCAACCAAAAACGGCCCCGCACGGCTCGGCTGTAGTGGCAACGCGCCATCAACATGCTTATTGCCATTTCCCTGTAACTTGTTGATACTAAAACACGGACGTCCTTGTTCATTTGTTTTCCCCACACACTAAGACCGGAGGAGAAGTCAGAGTATTAGAGTGCGACTCTCACCGAGACTGAGGGTGAGCTTGTTCTTGGCGGCTGCAGCAGCGACCTCCGGGCCCAGGAAGTAGTGGAGCAGCATCTCCAGGCCCAGCAGCTGGATGGAGGCGAAGCTGCTGGAGCCGTGGACGCTGGAGTTCAGACTCAGCCGAGACGTGTTGGCCGAGCTGTTGAAGCCGGGAGTGCCGCCTGCAGAGGGATCGTGCACATTATCAACATTTCTGTACATGTGCCAAGAGGCTATTTTTCATCCGTCGCCCCGCCACAGATTTTGTAAGTTAACCTTTAAACAAGTATTCAAACAAAAAAAAACATGTAACAAACATTACTGGAATATTTAAAGGTCACCTATTATGCTAAATCAAAATGTTCATGTCTCTTCTACATCAACATGTGTCCCCTCTTCTCCATGTCTCTTCTACATCAACATGTGTCCCCTCTTCTGCATGTCTCTTCTACATCAACACGTGTCCCCTCTTCTCCATGTCTCTTCTACATCAACATGTGTCCCCTCTTCTCCATGTCTCCTCTACATCAACATGTGTCCCCTCTTCTTCATGTCTCTTCTACATCAACATGTGTCCCCTCTTCTTCATGTCTCTTCTACATCAACATGTGTCCCCTTTTCTCCATGTCTCTTCTACATCAACATGTGTCCCCTCTTCTTCATGTCTCTTCTACATCAACATGTGTCCCCTCTTCTCCATGTCTCTTCTACATCAACATGTGTCCCCTCTTCTTCATGTCTCTTCTACATCAACATGTGTCCCCTCTTCTTCATGTCTCTTCTACATCAACATGTGTCCCCTCTTCTCCATGTCTCTTCTACATCAACATGTGTCCCCTCTTCTCCATGTCTCTTCTACATCAACATGTGTCCCCTCTGTGGACAGAGACTCTGAAAGTTTCAGGAACAAAGATTCTCTCTCTTTTTGATCCATTTCTATAAAAACCTGTCTGAAAATGAGCTGATCGGATTTTGGCCACTTTATGATGTCATAACGATGTGTTGGCTTGGTAACCATTAGCCAATCAGCAACCAAGGTAAGATCTTTCTGTGTGTACAAACATATTTTGAGATGGACAGTAAAGTTGACTTTGACTTGATCATGTGACTCCAGTCTCTGGTCCACACGCCTGGGTGGAGGAAGGTGGATGTGAACGTACCGGTCTTTGGAGTTCCAGGTGGAGCGGCACCGTTCTGACCCACAGATCTAGAGGGAGTTCCTGGGACTGAAGAGGACTCGGACCCGATGGTGCATTGGAGCAGAGGAACAGAAACCTGCAGAGAGAGAAACGCTGATCACTCCCAGCATAGTGTAACTGGAAACTGACAAGATGCCTTTCATTGACTCATAACTTCAATGGTGCCGTTTCAATGAGGACAACTTGGACTTGTTAAGTCTGAAATGCTACATAATAATGAAAGCATGCATTACAAATGTGTAATTGCACATTTGGAACAGCATTCAACTACAGTTACTAAAGATTGGTTGGAACAATTAAGTTTATTTATATTTTTAATAATTAGTTTTTTGGAATTAAGGAAAAAGTATCTGCACAAAAAAAAATGTTCATTGTGAAAGAACGCAAGAATTACGAATATACTCCACCTCTTTTTAATAGACAAGTCAACAATCGATTCATAACCGTTGTATACCAACACTGAAATGTTATGCATGTTTGACAAATGTTCACAAACACATGTGCGTGGAGGACACAGAACTTTAGATTTTTTGGAGGGTTTTTAAAAACATGATCATGAATTTGAATTGTGTTCGGGCCGTGTGCAAAAGGCTCCACGTGACCTGGATATCAAGAGGACCCGATCTGAAGACAAGAAGCGACGACGGAACGGTCCTTTAACTGCCAACCAGAAAACAGGGAGGATTCTCACTCATTATAACAAAGTACAAAAAAATAATAAAATATAAATAATAATAATTCTCATAGTAATAGTCTCCGTCATGCTCAACAGGGGCAAGAAGAAGCTTAAAACTTTTCTGGTCCAACCCCCACGAGCACACATTTTCCTTATAAATAAAATATTAGGTCATCGTCATTAGCGACATGTTTGTCTTTTTGCAAAACAATCGGAAAGAAAATTGCAAATGGGATTTTACAGGTCCTGTTCATAACCATTCATGATTTGGCTCCTAAATAATACTTTTGATAGACCTGTACAATATTTCAGTGCATCGGTTCAGTTACTACACAGACTAACATATATATAAACATAAAGCGGCATGACTGACCTGATCAAAGTTGGGTGCCAGGTTCGGCCCGAGTTGGACCACCAGGTACCACCAGACCTCCACCTTGGTGAGCATCAGGACCTCCGTCCGCACGTTGATGGAGGCCAGCGGCTGCATGAGGAGCTTCATACGCTTACTGCTGCACAGGATGTCTTCAGGAGCGACATGGAGGAAACCACACACACACCAAAGCTTAATACAGAGCTCAAAAGAGGTTAAAGGTCACCTAGTATGCAAAATCCACTCTTTTTGTCCTCTATAAAAACCTGTCTGAAAATGAGCTGACTTTATGGCCACTTTATGATGTCATAACGATGTTTTGGCTTGTGTAACCATTAGCAACCAAGGTAACCCCCCCCCACCGTATCACCTGAATCTCCTCCAAGAGGACCATTGAGTTCTTTTTAACCAGATATCTCTCAGAGGGGCGTGGGGAGGGGCTCCTTACTTTCATCTGACGTAACAGACAGAGGGTGTTTCTCAATGTCGAGGAAGGCTGCTCCAGAGCCACTATTTCAAGCATACTACGTCACCGAGTGCCGCCGAAGGACTGTTCCAATGTCCAGGATTCTACCGAGCCCGGCGTCCTTCATTGCGGGAAATTTCGAGGCTGCACATGTGTATCCTCCGCGGTCTTAAAATCCCCACAATGCTTTGCGCACGGACCAATTTCCAAATCTTTGGCGGAAATCGCGCTTCATTTTAGGCGGGGCCTGTTAGCCTGTTAGCCTGTTAGCCTGTTAGCCTGTTAGCCTGTTAGCCTGTTAGCCTGTTAGCCTGTTAGCCTGTTAGCCTGTTAGCCTGTTAGCCTGTTAGCCTGTTAGCCTGTTAGCCTGTTAGCCTGTTAGCCTGTTAGCCTGTTAGCCTGTTAGCCTGTTAGCCTGTTAGCCTGTTAGCCTGTTCCACCATTCTTCGTTCCCCGAGGCCAGGAAGGATTCTTGCCTCGCTTCTGAAGCAAGTGACTCTGAAGACATGTGTTACCAAGCAAGCGTCCTCGACATTGAGAAACACCCAGAGAATCAGCACTTTTGAAACAGGGCTGAGACAGAGGGGATTATGGGTAATGCTGCAATGATCGGTTTGGTGTTTGGAGCCAATCAGAGACATGTTCTGTATAAATCTGAGAGCTGTGATATACTGATGAAAGACAGTATATTAGGGGACCTTTAAATCTGAGGAAATAAAAGCTGGGACTAAAGAGCTCACCTGGATTCAGAGCAAAGTTATCGATGAGGCTCTTCCAGGCGATGAAGGCGATCTTCTTGATGGTCGGGGACGAGCTGCGGAAACCCAGTTCCTCCAGGTGGAGCAGGGAGTTGATGAAGGGGCCGCCTCTGTGCAGCATCTGTGCAGCAAATACACAATAATCCGTTTAATAATAAAAGACCAACCGAATGTTATCTTGTCAAAACATACAAGCACACTTATTGAATAGGCTTACATCAAATCTACAAAGGAAACCAACTTCTATCTCAGAGACAGAGCAGGCAGGTCTAGAAACACACTTACCTTCCCCAGCAGTTTTATAAATAAGGGCCAGAGCTTCAGGACGTTCGTTTCATTCTTGGACACGAAAAGCTTCTGCAGCTCTGGGATCAGTTTCTGAGAGAAAACGGCACATCAGAAGAATTACTGACACCGCTCAATTCCTCTTTGCTGGTGATCAACACGCCGTAGGCTGACCGTGAGAGAACAATGCATCGTGAACATGTAACTAGTTCATTTAGTTCTTCATGTATATCAGTTTAAAAAAAAACATCTGCTTTTAAGTAAATATTGGGTCTGCTTTGGATCACAGGTCCCCCAAACAAGACATTAAACAAATAAAACAGCTGGAAATTAGCAATGTTTTTCTTAAGCTGCCCCATGTACTGTTCTTTGTGACAGTTGATCAATGGGGACTGTCCACGACACGATAAACAAATGAACTCAGCTAAACCAAACAGTTACTCACAGACAGACACATGTATGTTTAGTGTTATAAACGCTTTGGCGATACTATGTTTAACATGCGGTCATGCACCAAAGCCCCTTTGTATTGTACTCACAGTGGACATCATGGGCTCGATAATGGCCGCCACCTCGGTCTGTTTCTCCAGCAGCAGAGGGAGGCCCGTCTCTAAGGCTGCTGCTGCCCGGAGACGCACTTTAGAGGCGGAGTGCACCACCAGCGGGATGACCAGCCTCGCCCAGCGCAGCGCCCCCTCGCCCATCTGAGCCGGGACCTGCTCCAGCAGCCTGAACACACCCGGACAGATTAGGAACATGTACGTCCGATCTGCCAACACTCTCGCATCCTTCAAACGGTCCCTCAATACCCACCTTCCACTCCTAATCCACTAACCCCTCGCCCTTACTCCACCTAGCTTAGCTCTTTTTACTTGTGTTGTTATTTTACTTCTTTACTTGCTTGAAAAGCGCTTTATAAATCAAATGTATTACATGACATGTCACTTGTTAGACGCCTTTATCCAAAGCGACTCACATACTCAACACTGTGGACAATCCCCACAGGAGCAACTTGAGGTGAAGAGTCTCAAGGACACAACGACATGCTGACTGCAGTGGGGTTTGAACCTGCGCCCCCCTGACCAGAACCCAACGCACAACCCACTGCGCCACACACCTCCACGTATTATTATGATTATTGCTTATTCGTCTTTTCACCGCCAATGACAGTGGAGACTTGTAGCTATTATCCGAGGACGATCAAACACTCGTCCCGTTTAAGATCTGAACCAAATGTTCTTTTGTTTTACACAGAGCTTCCAATACGGTTTACAAATGAAGCTTTGAACATTTCTCCCAACATGTTTTGTAAATGAGTTTAATCAAGCGTAATCTGATGGACCTTTAATTTATTATTGAATGTGTGCAGCAATCAGGGGAGCAAACAGATTTTGACAGCATGACACTTTAGTTTTTAAGGCTAAACCTAAAAAAAAATACAGCAAAATAATTAGTTTGAAAAAAATATGTTGTGAATTTTGGATAATATCAAACAATCCTACACAGCCACCAAAGGAATCTTTAGTAGTAGCCTAATGTTTACCTTCAACTGTGCAGAAATCAGGCAGGAAATAATGAAAACTGGGCATCCATATATTGATTTAGAGTTCAAATGTATTTCCGTCCAGTAAAGCATTTCTTTGACTGATTGTTTGTGTACCTGATGATAACGTTTAAGGCCTCGTGCTCCAGCACCACAGACTGGATGTCCTCTCTGCCCAACACGCTCTCCAGAGCTCCCAGTATGGACGACACCTGAAAATAAAGCGGATCAGAACTGCAGTATAAAAAACGCCCGGCCCCTCCACTGCCTTGTGTTCAGCCATTCAAAAGCTCACCTTTTTGCCCACCATCTCTGGAGGAAAGCTCTGTTTGGAGATTACCCATAATGCTCGGATGCATGTGTTCTTATCGGTCCCCTTCACCACCAGGGAGCAAAGTGCTGAAAGTAGGTCTGCTGCGAAGGTTTCTGGAAAAAGACAAATGGAAATCCCACACATCAGCTATTAAGATAGACAGAGAGACAGAGGGACAGCGACAGAGAGAGAGACAGACAGACAGACAGACAGTCGGACAGAGAGACAGACAGCGACAGAGAGAGAGACAGACAGACAGAGAGACAGACAGACAGTCGGACAGAGAGACAGACAGACAGACAGACAGAGAGACAGACAGACAGACAGACGGACAGAGAGACAGACAGACAGTCGGACAGACAGACAGACAGACGGACAGACAGAGAGACAGACAGAGAGACAGACAGACAGAGAGACAGACGAGACAGAGAGACAGACAGACATAGAGACAGACAGACATAGAGACAGACAGACAGTCGGACAGACAGACAGACAGAGAGACAGACAGAGAGACAGACAGACAGTCGGACAGGGAGACAGACAGATCTTTATTTATCCCGAAGGAAATTGTTGTGCCAGAGTTACAAAATACATGCACCGCAGACGGTCACATAAGTCATGTAAATTCCCAGAGAACGTAATCAAATTATGAAAAGTGAGGTTTCAAATGTAAATGTGTGTACCAGGCACTGCAGCGCTGATGTGAGAATGATACAAACAAAATCCTAATGCCTGCAGGGCGGCTTGGCTCAGCTCTGCATCCGGACCGGTTACATGAGCCTGGAAACAACAAGAGACGAGAGCAGAATTAGGCATCTTCGATATCAAGAGCAAAACTCAAATGTTTAATAATTTAGTTTTTGAGAGAAGGGGCGGGATTAAATAAGTGTAAACTCCTTCCCACCCCTTTCGGATGTGTAATTAGAACATATTGTTTATATATCATTTTCACTCCATCTTCACCCACGACTGTACCCCTGCACATGATTCAAACTAGGGCTGAACGATTAATTGATTTTAAATCGAAATCGCGATTCGAGATGATGCGATTATCAAATCGCAAAGACTGCGATTTTCTTTAACGTTTTGTTTACATTTTTTTTTCTTCTTGTGTGTCAGTCATCCACACCAATCAGAAGTGCTGTGCTCCACATGTACCAGCCATTGTTAACGAATCAGAAGTGGCCCATGATAGAAGGTGATAGACAGATTGATCCAATCACCTGCCAAGTGCTTTTGAAAGTGCCTGCCCTTTCCAAATGGCTTCCAATGGAGCTTCTAGATAGTTTGGTGAACCGTCTGGGTCAGGTTAGTGACGCTCCATCAGGTGTTTCTATCACAGGGTGAATCTTTAACTGGAGCTCGACTTTAAAGCAACCCAACGGAAGTTTCATGTAAGTTTAGTTCTTTCACTCGTAGCTCGGGCTGCGGGGGTGCTAGAGACAGGAGTACGTTGATACGACCTTCCTAGCCGGAGTTATGGCCGCATTTTACAATAAACTTCCATTGGGTCGCTTAAAAAAAAATATCACAATTCGAATCGAAATCGCAATTTTTGTCAGAAAAATCGCAATTAGATTTTTTCCCAAAATCGTGCAGCCCTGGTTCAAACACCATCATCAAGTATGCAGACGATACAACGGTGATCGGCCTCATCCACAACAACGATGAGACGGCCTACAGGGAGGAGGTTCAGCATCTGACCGAGTGGTGTGCTGACAATAACCTGGCCCTCAACACAACAAAATATCTCATTGTGGACTTCAGGAGATCGAAAGGCAACACACACACACACACACTCCCATCCACATAAATGGAACGGCGGTGGAGCGTGTGTCTAGCTTCAAGTTCCTGGGGGTCCACATATCCGATGACCTCTCATGGTCCAACAATACCGTCCACCAGCGTCTCTTCTTCCCGAGGAGACTAAACAAAGATCACCTCTCTCCTCAGATTCTGGTGAACTTCCATCGCTGCACCCTTGAGAGCATCCTGACCAGCTGTATCACAGCCTGGTATGGGAACGGCACAATGCTCAACAGGAAGGCATTGCAGAGGGTGACGGAAATCGCCCAACGCATCATCGGTGTCCCACTCCCTGCCATCGAGGACATCCAGGGGATACGGTGTTTGTGGAGGGCGCACAACATCTTCAAAGACACCTCTCATCCTGCAAACTATCTGTTTGTCCTCCTACCCTCGGGGGGGGCGCCTCAGGAGCCTCCGGGCCAAGACCAGCAGGTTCAGGGTCAGCTTCTTCCCCAGGGCGGTTACCCTGCTGAACGCTGTCCGCTGATAGGCTCAAGCCCATACCCACCACCCACCTGTTTATATATTTTACTGTCAATGCCGTTTACACTGTATATATATATATATATATATATTCATATAGCCTATTTATAATTATTCTATTAATAACAATTCCATGTATGATTATTCTCATTATGGACTCCTGCACTGCTATTTTGCACTTCTGGTCAGATGCCTAAACTTACATTTCATCAATAAGTTGAATCTGAATCTTAAGTCAGTAATATTTTTGTTTATCAATTTGATACTGCTTAAGTTTGTACAGTATCATAATTCTCTTTATTATAACTTTTTGTATTATTGTTGTTGTACACGTTCTAAATCAAATCAAGGGCTTTGATTTAATGTGGGTAAATGTAGAGGGTTTAATGTAGGAATGAAGTGCAGAAGACTCACCAAGATGGATTTGCCCAAACGAGGAAAGTGCTTTTCAACAGCAGGGAGAAACTGCCGGCCCTCGTCTCCACTGAGCCGACTGCAGGGGAGAAAGCATCAAGTCAAAGTCAACTTTATTGTCAATCTTTCAGCTTGTGTGTGCAGACGGAGAGATCGAAATACCATTTCCCACATCCAAGTAAAAATGTACCACACACACATTTAAAAAGGTGCCCTATTATACTGTTTTTCATCAATATATCACAGGTCTCAGATATATACAAAACATATATCTGAAGTGTTTCGCTCCAAACACCAAAGAGATCATTGCAGCATTACCCATAATCCCCTCTGTTTCAGTCCCTGTTTCCAAAGTGCTGATTCTCTGTCTGTTACTTTAGATGAAAATAAGGAGCCCCTCCCCACGCCCCTCTGAGAGACATTTGGTTACAAAGGACACAATGGAGCTCTAGAGGAGATTCAGGTGATAAGGGGTTACCTGTTGCGATTGGCTAATGGTTACACAAGCCAAAACATTGTTATGACATCTAAAGTGGCCAAAATGATCAGTCATTTTCAGACAGATTTTTATAGAAATGGATCAAAAGAGAGAGAATCTTTGTTCCTGAGACTTTCAGAGTCTCTTTCCACAGAGGGGACACATGTTGATGTAGAAGAGACATGAAGAAGAGGGGACACATGTTGATGTAGAAGAGACATGAAGAAGAGGGGACACATGTTGATGTAGAAGAGACATGGAGAAGAGGGAACACATGTTGATGTAGAAGAGACATGGAGAAGAGGGGACACATGATGATGTACAAGAGACATGGAGAAGAGGGGACACATGTTGATGATGTACAAGAGACATGAAGAAGAGGGGACACATGTTGATGTAGAAGAGACATGGAGAAGAGGGGACACATGTTGATGTAGAAGAGACATGAAGAAGAGGGGACACATGTTGATGTAGAAGAGACGTGAAGAAGAGGGGACACATGTTGATGTAGAAGAGACGTGAAGAAGAGGGGACACATGTTGATGTAGAAGAGACATGAAGAAGAGGGGACACATGTTGATGTAGAAGAGACATGAAGAAGAGGGGACACATGTTGATGTAGAAGAGACATGGAGAAGAGGGGAACACATGTTGATGTAGAAGAGACATGGAGAAGAGGGGACACATGATGATGTACAAGAGACATGGAGAAGAGGGGACACATGTTGATGATGTACAAGAGACATGAAGAAGAGGGGACACATGTTGATGTAGAAGAGACATGGAGAAGAGGGGACACATGTTGATGTAGAAGAGACATGGAGAAGAGGGGACACATGTTGATGATGTAGAAGAGACATGGAGAAGAGGGGACACATGTTGATGTAGAAGAGACACGAAGAAGAGGGGACACATGTTGATGTAGAAGAGACATGGAGAAGAGGGGACACATGTTGATGTAGAAGAGACATGAAGAAGAGGGGACACATGTTGATGTAGAAGAGACATGAAGAAGAGGGGACACATGTTGATGTAGAAGAGACATGAAGAAGAGGGGACACATGTTGATGTAGAAGAGACATGAAGAAGAGGGGACACATGTTGATGTAGAAGAGACATGAAGAAGAGGGGACACGTGTTGATGTAGAAGAGACATGAAGAAGAGGGGACACGTGTTGATGTAGAAGAGACATGGAGAAGAGGGGACACGTGTTGATGTAGAAGAGACATGGCGAAGAGGGGACACATGTTGATGTAGAAGAGACATGGAGAAGAGGGGACACATGTTGATGTAGAAGAGACATGAAGAAGAGGGGACACATGTTGATGTAGAAGAGACATGAAGAAGAGGGGACACATGTTGATGTAGAAGAGACATGAAGAAGAGGGGACACATGCTGATGATGTACAAGAGACATGAAGAAGAGGGGACACAGGGGACAGAGAGCTACAGCTCCATTGAGCCTTCTATTCCCATAGCACTCAGTAGTAATGATTTTATGTGCTTTTTTAACGATAAAATTGTTATTCTTAGAAACAAAATCAATGACCTCTTGCCTTTGACCAGTATCGTGTTATCAACAGCTCCCGGAAACGTAAGTTCTAATATTACACTCAGATAGTAAACTAGAATGCTTTTCAGCCATTAACCTTGAACAATTACATTCAATGATTCTCTCTTCTAAACCATCAACGTGCATGTTAGACCCAATTCCAACTAAGCTGTTGAAGGAAGTTTTCCCATTAATTAGCACTAATTTATTAAATATTATGAATATGTCTTTATTATCAGGCTATGGTCCACAATCATTCAAAGTAGCAGTGATAAAACCGCTTCTTATAAAGCACAACCTCGATCCAGAGGTTTTAGCCAACTATAGACCTATTTCTAATCTTCCGTTCCTCTCAAAATTCTTGAGAAAGCGGTCGCAAAACAGTTGTGTGATTACTTAAAAAACAATGATTTATTTGAAGATTTTCAGTCTGGCTTTAGAACACATCATAGCACAGAGACAGCTCTGGTTAAAGTCACAAATGATATTCTAATAGCCTCAGACAAGGGACTTGTCTCTATTCTTGTTTTGCTCGATCTCAGTGCTGCATTTGATACTATCGACCATGATATCCTATTGCAAAGACTAGAGCACTTGGTTGGCATACAGGGAACGTTTGCTGTTTAGGTCCCATCTATCTGAACGCTCTCAGTCTGTACATGTTAACGATGAATCTTCCACGCGTACCAAAGTTAGCCATGGAGTGCCACAGGGCTCAGTGCTCGGACCTATTTTGTTCACATTATATATGCTTCCGTTAGGCAATATTATAAGGAATCATTCTGTAAACTTTCATTGTTATGCGGATGATACTCAACTATATTTATCAATCAAGCCTGATGAAATTAATCATCTAAATAAAATTCAAGACTGCCTCAAGGACTTAAAAAGGTGGATGACCTTAAACTTTTTGATGTTAAACAGTTGTTGGTTGTTCCTAGAGTCTCTAAAAGTACAATGGGAGCCAGAGCCTTTTCTTATCAAGCTCCACATTTGTGGAATCAGCTTCCAGTTTGTGTTCGGGCGGCAGACACCCTATCCGTTTTTAAGAGTGCGCTTAAGACCTTCCTTTTTGATAAAGCTTATAGTTAGGGCTGATTAGATTCAGCCCCTAGTTTTGCTGATATAGGCTTAGTTTGTCGGGGGACATCTTACTTCTCTCTCTGTCTATACCTGTGTACTCTCATGATCCGATTAACCCAGCTTCCCCAAATTTCTTTCTTTTTGGTGTCTATATATGCGGGATCCGGAGTCATGGATGATCCTGCGGTCCTGTGTCCTGGATCGCGAGTCATGGCTGTGGTCCTGGATAGATATCCTCGTGGATTCATCTTCCTATTATACACGCATGCATTTCAAACATTTGGACTACCTATGTTGCAAATGTATTATCTTTTCAATTTACACACGGCATCTATTGCACGTCTGTCCGTCCTGGGAGAGGGATCCCTTCTCTGTTGCTCTCCCTGAGGTTTCTCCCATGTTTTCCCTTTAAACTGGGTTTTCTCCGGAAGTTTTTCCTTGTACAATGTGAGGGTCTAAGGACAGAGGGCTGAGACAGAGGGTGTCGTATTGTCATACTGATATTCTGTACACACTGTGAAGACCACTGAGACAAATGTAACATTTGTGATATTGGGCTATATAAATAAACATTGATTGATTGATTGATTGATGTTGATGTAAAAGAGACATGAAGAAGAGGGGACACATGTTGATGTAGAAGAGACATGAAGAAGAGGGGACACATGTTGATGTAGAAGAGATGTGAAGAAGAGGATGTTGCATAATAGGTGACCTTTAAGATAAAAACACAACAATCATTACAAAATAACAGTCACTTCAACGTCTTTGGGAAAGTACGTTAGTGCACGACTGTCCATAGCAGCGTAAAGAGTACTTGAGATTTTACTGAGGCAAAGCATCCTCTCTGACAGATGCAGATCCTGGACGAAGTAGCGTACCTGGCGATGGTGAGGTAGGCGTCCGTCTTCTCCGACTGTCCCACAGCGGTGTCCTCCAGAGACTCCAGCAGGGGGAGGAGGCTCGAGCCACTCGGAGGCTCCGCCGAAGCCATCATTATTATTACTCCCCTCCTCGAGGACTGCAGGAGGAGAAGACCGAAAGCAAGGATGGAGTTAGGAAGAGGGAGAACAGAAGCCATGTTGGAAACAAGAGGAAGATTCTGAGGACTGGAGGAGGAGGAGACAGGAAGCAAGGATGGAGCTCAGAAGCACTGTATTGATCCCAATTTTGGAAATGTTTGCGTTGCAGCAGCATAAAAAGATAAGGCAATGTATATTTACTGCACATATTTGATATCCTTCTATTTCAATGTAAATTCAGCTTATTGTAATGTTATTATAGGGTTCTTAAAATAGCTGTGTTTTTTTTTAAATTGTTGTTTTACTTTTATGTATTAAACCTCCCCCCCCCCAGCGCGCGTGCACTCCGCTCTGCATCAACCAAACGGCTCGCTGCACCCTCGCTGCAAGGGGGACCCAAGTTCCCATCAGCAGAAACATGTGGGTTTGCTATCCTGGCTCCAAGATGGTGGAATGAGCTCCCCATTGACATCAGGACGGCAGATAGCTTACACACCTTCCGGGGAGACTGATAACTCATCTCTTTCGACTCACTCGAGCGATAGAACTACTAACAGAGCACTTATATACACTAATAAAGGGCTGGCTTATCTAAAGCCAGTTGAGTAGCACTTGAAATGTTTTGGCTCTATGAAACCTGATGTACTTTATGATTCTGTTTTCTTCAAGTTTGTATCTTGTTGGTCGAATGCACTTATTGTCGCTTTGGATAAAAGCGTCAGCTAAATGCAATGTAAGGTAATTTATGCACACGAGTCAAATTCCTCGTACGTGTCAACCTACCTGGTGATAAACCTGATTCTTCTGATAAGAGAAGTAAACAATCCAAAATGTAAACATTCTCAAATGGAAATAAAATAGCATTAAAAAAAGTAAAAAATATACATGTTGAAATACAAATGTACAGTAACAACATATAAAAGCAGGATATTATATATATCAATTGTGCAAGGAGATGGATTTAGGAAGAGGGAGAACAGAAGCCATGGTGGACAAAAAGAGAAGAAGATTCTCAATCAACCAAGTGAAGAAATACATTATTAAATAGAAGTCCTAACGCAAAACACAGACGCTATACATCCTGTGAGGCAATGGTTGCTATGATTATCAAGGTTGTGGGTTCGATCCCAGCCGTGAAGTCAACATGCCGAAGAGTCCTTGGGCAAGATACTGAACCCTGAGGTGCTTCTGATGGGTACCGTGTGCTTTCCTAATTTCAGCACTGACATTTATTAATGTTATTGAGATTGTGCCTAATTAAAGAGTCAGTGATTTGCATCAGAATGTAAACACCATGGCCACCTACATCTCATATACAAGTATTTGTGTATGTACTTTTCATTATGCAAATACATTTACTACATTTCTGTTGACATCTTTATTTATTTGCAATACTCTATCACAATGTTACTGCATGTTATATTTGAAAGCATATCTTCTAGCTTGTAACACTAGGTGATGGCTTCTCATTTGAGTGGACTAGCTGAAGTAGTAAAGCATATTTAATGAGCATTATTGGAGGGAGTCTGCTTGGATTGCCAACGACTGCTGATGTCTAACTTTATGCAGACAGAGTTGGCATGATGGGAATAAGCAGGGATATGGAACACAATGCATGAACACAACTTACCTCAGTGAGCTTTAAGTAGAGCTGCGTTCGCCCTCCACTGAATCCAGATCTGGACACACGATAGAAATCAAGATTATTGCAGCAGGTGGTAGAAGTACTCAGATCTTGTACTTGAGTAGAAGTAGAAGTACTCAGATCTTGTACTTGAGTAGAAGTAGAAGTACCAGAGTGTAGGAATACTCTGTTGCAGTAAAAGTCCTGCATTCAAAATGTCCTTCAAGTGAAAGTAGAAAAGTATTATCATCAGAATATAGTAAGCGACAGTGAAAGTAGTCGTTGTGCAGATTGGTCCATTTCAGAATAATATATCTGATATGTTTTATAATGATTGATCATGAAAGTGTTCTCAGAGCTGGTGAAAGGTGCAGCTAGTCTGAATGGGACTTTGTAGACTGCAGGGTAGCTGGTGGATTCACTCCAGGTGGAACTAAAGTCTGATTCAACACTTGATTATATTTGACACAATTAATCCAGATCTGTAAAGTAACTAAAAAAGGTATTAAATACGTGGAGTAAAAGTACTCTATTTACCTCTGAATTGTTGTGGGGTAGAAGTAACAAGTAGCACAATATTGAAATACTCAAGTAAAGTACAAGTATGTCACAACTTTACTTGAGATCACTACTTGAGTAAATGTACTTAGTTTACTTTACACCACTGGAAACATTTTAGTGGATGACGCATGTTTTTGGATGCTACCAGAGGCCAGACGTCCTAATACACAACTTCCTCTCGGACACCCAGAGTTACCAAAACAAGTCAAGTGTTTTCCAGCTATAAATAACACAGTTAAAAAGCACTAGTTGTATTCATGCATCCACTCAGCGAACAAGTCAGTGAATGCATCTTGTAGCACTTTAGCAAGCAGCCTGCTAATGATACCTAGCTTTGACAGGTTAGCTGCACATAGTACTGATTAATCCGGGTAAAAGTGGACTAATCCCGGGTGACAACTCCTCAACAGCCGGCTCACATGTCCTGCTTTATTTAGACTAACTAACAATAATATAAACAAACATAACGAACACATATTCACACTTTGTTTTGGCACACTGCTCACCTCGGAGGAAGAAACGCAAGAAGCAGAAAGGACTCAAACACACCATGAAAACCACTAAAACCACAGGCCTCCCAGTCCACTGTGAGCTGGGTGTTTGTGTCGATGGCCCTTCACTTCTTTAATGTTCAATAATGTAGTTTCCTTCTTCTCTTGTGCTCTTCTTGTGCCCCGCGAAATTGCTGGCGCCAAACCACCACGCCGACGTACAAAATTACCTCTGACCCCACTACGTCACATCCGGTTCAGCCTCTTTTACCTTATACGGAAAGCAGCAAATTGACAGTGTTGTTATCTCACTTCTAAACAATCCCTATTTCTCTGCATAATAAATGTAAACAAAAACATAATTAATACAATAAATGAGACGCTTTTCTAGACACTCAAAGACGCTTTGACTGAGAATAAAAAACAACAACAAAAAGAGATACAAAAAGAGATAAACAAAACAGAAAATAGGGGGGGGGGTCAGTGGTTGAATGCAGTGTTGAACTGTGGGTTTTGAATGCGGTGAGGGAGGAAGAATCTCTGATGGATTGGGGTAGTGAGTTCCAGAGGGTGGGTGCAGCAACGGAGAAGACTCTGTGTCTGTGGAGGAGGTGAGTCAGGTAGGATGGGGTCAGGTTATGGAGGGCTTTGTGGGTCATTCCAGAATTGGAGGACAATTTAGACACCAACATTTTTGAAAAATGAACCTTTTATTTTCTAATTTTTGTTATGTATTTAGGAAAAACAGACCGTAAACCATCAAAAAAAGTGATTTGCCCAGCTAGGCATCACATGTATATTTTCCAATGAAGAATTACCCCTGTTACTCTAGTTATAGTAACAGGGTTGAAAGTAACGGGGTTGAAAATCAATGCTAATTTGAGCTTTAACCTCAGGAATTATTGCTAGATTATTGCATGTAATGCTACTTTCAAGGCAAGGACAAACTTGGATATAAAATGCAAGAAAGATAACTTTGAAATGAATATGCTTTATTCTGATAATATCAGTAACGGGTTGAGTGGGTCAGAGTGCCACACTCTTTTAAGACTGAAAAGATTGTAAAAATATGAAAAATAAAAGAGAGGACTTAGTTTTGGTCTACCCATGGCACTAGCACATGGCTTGCTGATGTCCTTTCCACTGTGTCATCTGACTTACAGTTTTGTTCACTTCCTGTGCCAATCTAAAAAGGTTTGGGTAACAGGGTTGAACGCATGTTGAGGGACACACCTTCTGTGCAAAATTACTGTTATTTAAAATATGTTTATGATTTAACAAATTGATTTTACCATTACAAGAGACATCAATAGAATAATACCAACAAAAGTAAATCAAATCCCTATTTTAAATGTTATATTTGACATGCACGTTGGTCACCAAGAAGCGGGGACAAGAGAAAAATGCCATTTTAGGGGATGTTCGAGAGCTATTTAATCATTTCAATAATATTTTGAAACCACTTTTTCTACAACTTTATATACATTTTGTCTCAAGACAAGTATGTTTAACACAACAAGTGCATGTTTTAGAATTTTGGGCATTGATTATTAGATTTTTTATATGGGGGACATGAAATGTCCTCCAATTCTGGAATGACCCTTGTATGTCATCAGGAGGATTCTGTACTGAATTCTCTGGGGGAAGGGGAGCCTTATTAATATACTTTGAAATGATTTGGTTAACATAAAAATGCTTAAAAACGTATAAGGCATGTATATTTGTTTCATGTATATTGTATGTACAAAGTTTGTATTTTGAACAAAGTACATGACAGATATCCATATAATGTAATGTATAAGTATATAGGAATGTCAATAAGGTTTATAAAAGTTTCAAATGTAAGCTTTAATTGTGTTATTTATTTTTTAACAACCACAACGTCAATTCATTTGTTTCCTATTATTAAGTGCATGAGGCTTTTATGAATATGTTGTATTTATAAGTAAATGTACATAAATAACTATTACAAAGTAAGCCTCAGTGAAGGTGAACGTGAGGATTGCTTATTTGATCTCTGTTAGAAAAGCAACCAACCAATTGATGACAAAATGATCTATTTAATCAGCTAAAAAACACATTAATTACAGTCCAGGATGTTATCAATAACAACATGGTGAACACAGCAACAGGATCACATCAGCAGAGGAGTCGCTCAGAGGAAGTAGTGCGACTGGTTCTGAGAGAGCAGAGACGCATCAAAGGTGACGTATTGCAGTCTGAAGCCTCCAGCTGTGACTGAGGCGTCAGACAGGAACTTCAGCGTCATCACGTTTCCTGCAAAACAACAACAACACAGATAGATTTATTTGTTTGTATTTTTGATCATTAAAAGATCCATCAGATGAGGAAAGCTCACCTGTACTGGTGATATCGTCAGGTAGATAATCGCCACAGTATCTGAAAACAAGCAAATCAAAAACAGTTGTTAACATTAAAGGTCACCTATCACGCTATGTTTAGGCAATAGCATGGGCGGGTCATTCTACAGAAAAGGCGGAAGTGCTGTCACTTACTTTTGCAGACACCAAAATACATGACGTTGTCCTAATACTCACATTCATTATATATGTTGAATAAATAGAGATTGTCTTTGCAATGGTACTAAATACAAAATAAATAAAAAATGGTTTTATACGTAAATTGCAATTTATTTAAAATGCCAAGTTCAAGGAACTGCCTTGTCACTTTGATCATACATGGAAGTGGAGCCTATAGTTTTCATTTAAAAGATGTAATTTATATTTACATAACATTACAAGCATTACATATAACACTGAAATGGTAAAAAAAAACGCAAATTATTATGAATAATATCAAATAAATGTCAGTCACCCAAAATTACGTCATTGGTGTTACTGCTACACAAAACGCTTTTATTTTGAAACAATGTACTGTCTCTGAAGTGCCTCCTGTAACAAGAGATCATTTGAGGCAGTGGACAAAGACATAAGTCAGATACTTCTTACTTTGTTTGTTAAAGGTGTAATTTTATCTTCAAATGTTACATGCGTCTTTCCAGTCTGTCATTAGTGTTACTCGTTGCATAGCCCTGGGGGTGAACATTTGAATGGGAAAATGTATTGTATTGAAGAGTTCAACGATTTTGATATTGACTGAAGCCATATGTGGTCTGACAGATGGCAGCCATTTTGTTAAAATGGTAGTGTTTTCTCCAAATTGTCACTGGTGTTACTCTTCTTCCTGGTAACACGTAACACCAGTGACATTCCTATACAAATAAGCTTTGTATAATGTATACAAATAATAAACATATTTTAAGCTCTACTTGTTGTTGATTCATCAAGTTAAGAGTTAGTTATTGCTATTTAACAGGTTTTAGATGTTTTTAGAAGGAATATATTTCAGCAGATTTGTATCACCCAGATTCCACCTTTTCTGTAGAATGACCCAGGTCTCAGATATATACAAATAAAAAACATGTCTATGAAGTGTTTTGCTCAAAATACCAAACAGATCACCCATTCTAGCCATGCCTCGTATCCCTCTATTTCACTTCCTGTTTCTAAAGTGCTGATTTTGGGAAAAAGCTTATAAATAATATAAAAATATAAAAAGGGAGGGGTCTGAGCTCATGCGGGACCCGGCAGCTACCGTCTAAACTAAATGCTGCCGTGATGAAACGCCATATCATGGATTATCAAGGATCTGAAACAGTCTGGAGCTCAAAGGCTTTCTCTCTTGCCGGTTACACCACAAGGTGAGTTCCTTTCTACTTCCTGCTTCTTCACACACATGCTCTCCAGTACAGGTTAGCTCTGAGTGTTAGCGATGCTAATGTAAACACCGACCATATTACGTCCAAAACAGCGGGCATTGTCTCTGATAGCAACTTTCTGATTGGGCCGCGGGTCCACATTTCAGATGTTACGTCATATCGGACGCAAATCTGGATCAGCTCCGTTGTTCCCCGTTTTTAGAGATTTGGGTACGGAGGAAAAGAGAGAGGGTTTTATTTTCTGACGCTGCGTGAGTTCCCCGACACACCGGGGACACATGTTGATGTAGAGAAGACATCAAAAAGTGCATGTTGCATGATAGGTCCCCTTTAAACTTTCTTCAGTCTGAACGCATGCAGGATAAAGAAATCAGTTAAACGGAGTAGGTGGACACGTGATTTATTAAACAAACGTACTGTGTTTGCTTTAAATTCATGTGTTAAACTTAAATAGCATTTAAGAAACTATACTATGTCTAGCTTATCATTTAAAATATGACGTGTTTGATCCTAATTATTTTGGTTTCCTCTTTTCTAAAGTCACAAAACAACTTAACAACTTATTTGAGAGTCACAAGGAAATCTTAAAATCAAAATGTCACATCACATAATCATCGTCAGAAGTTACTAACATTTATGCTTCCAGCTTCTCCAATGTGAGATATGTGCTGCTTTTCTCAGTGTGTATCAAAATGAAAGGGAATTTATTTGATGTTTGAACTATATGTCAGACAAACACAACATTACAACAAATCCCATTGTTAAGATGAGAGGACGGGGGAGCAAAAAAAACCTACCCCCAACCTGACAGAGCCCCATCAGGGAGACTGGATCAAAGTTTTTACAACGGTCACATGACCTGTGCTGCAATAATATTGGCCTAGAAGGGCTGATATACATTGGATGGCCTTAAAAGGGGGTGATGTCTTGACATGCTTCCATGCTATCATACATTTCCTATAATTTCCAGGAGAACAGTGCAATGTTCATTAATGTAAGCATGAATCACTGTTGAGAAAGAACATTGTATAACGGTTTTTCTCCATTGAGGAAAACCACAAATATACCCAATCACTTCATATTTATGGTCACAACACAACAGAATCACACTTTCCCCCTCAAAGCCACGGACCTGCCATCGAACCATGAGACGTCGTCATAAGTAAACCTTGCATCTTATCATTCAAGATTCAAGGCTGTTATTGTAATGTGTGCACAGTGTAGTTATGACAATGACAATCTGAGGTCACAGGCTCCTCCAACAGAGCAATGCAATAAACAGATAAAATAGTGCAAGTAAATACAAATAGAATAGAATAGAAATAGTGCAAGTAGAGACTATATACGCTGTTGGACAATCTTGCACTAATGTACATTTCCCAAAGGTATTAAAGTGACTGTTATTTTGTATATATTGATGATTGTGCTTTTATGTAGGTCTTAATGTGTGCATATGTATACATGTGTCGGTTGATTGTGTATATATAGGATAGATATTTTTATATATCTTTGTATTTTTTATTCGGGATTGTAGGAAACGGTATTTCGATCTCTCTGGCTACACACAAACTGAAAGATTGACAATACTTTGGACGTGGACTTATATACAAGTCATTGGAATCATATTTTTCAAATCCTGTGTCAGTTCTATACAGATTTTGGAGCTACAAGTGCAGATTCCTCCCTCTTTCCCTCCTGAATCTCCTCACTTGCCAGCGAGCCCGGAGACGTCGATATTTTAATTTATTCTCCAGTAAAGAGTGACATAACTGATGAGATGAGAAGTTCACCTTGCCTTTCCCCTTATATGGCCACATGAAGACCCTGTTTTCTTTTCCCCCCTCAAAGCCACTGACCTGCCAGCGAACCCTGAGACGTCGTCGTAGCTGTCGTAGACCTCCAGGTAGTCGGCCAGGCAGCCCGAGTCCTCCTCCAGGTCGAACTCCTGGAAGAGCAGCTGGATCCTCTGGCCCAGGCGCACCCGGATGTGCCAGTAGCAGATCTGCTCGTCCTGGTACTCCTCGGGGAAGCCTGGAGACTGGATGATCCTCTGAGGGTCCGTCAGCGTCCCCCCACACTCCTTAGCTGGAAGACACACACATCAAATGCAGAGGTTAGAATTAAATCGGCATTTTTCTTCAATTGTCCTAAAAAACGATGAATTAACTGCTGCTGGCAACTTGTATGTAACTTGTATAAGATGTATATGCAGCCTGCAGTTGACATGCTGCATTTTTCACTTGATTATTATTCAGTGTTTAATGTGTATTCTATTTTATTTTGGTAGAGAGTGCACTAGATGTATTGTCTCTAAAATCAAAGTCTCTAAATGTACCATTGATGTAGAAGACAAGGAGACCCTTTTTAATGAAGCTGCAGTGCAATTATTATTATATTATAATATCAATATTAATTATTATTCAGTGTTTACATTTTTTACTTTTTTCTCATTTTTAAACGTTTCTTACTTCTATAATCATTATTATTGATATTGAAATCACTATAATTAATTATTTCTAAAATAAAAAATATGATAATAATAATAGTAAAAATCTCAATAATATATCTTAGAATATATGAAGCACAGATAATTAAAAAGTAAAGCTACAAAGAGAGGTAGAAGATCACCCTGACCTCAGACCTGTGTCCACCAGAGTTTGTGAGTAGCTATGCTGTTAGTGAAGGAAGTTTAAAGACCGTAAAAATAACACCACAAACGTCATACTTAAAGGTGGGGTAGGTAAGTTTGAGAAACCGGCTCGACAGGGCCGGCCCTCGGCATAGGCAGTATAGGCGACTGCTAAGGGCCCCATAGGGGGGCGCCGTAAATTTGAAAAAAAAAGTAAGATTTTTTTAATTTTTTTTTCAACACAATTTCCCGATTTTGGATCAACAAAGTACATCTTATTATCTTATACTAACAGAACTACGCCTATATTGCGTACAGCACCCATAAACTATGGCACACCCCCCCCCAAAATCAAGTTGAACTGCCCCAGTCCCAGTAAAAACCAAAGGTTTATGTGAAATTGTAGTGTGCAATTATAGGTTTTAATTTTGTATTTGTATTCATTTAAAAATAAATCAAACTCCCAAAAAACGTACACAGCTTCTGTGTGCTTTTATTAACATTGGAATTTACTGTGTAAGCGGCCGCGAGGGGGAGAGCTTTAGAGAGCTCTCTCCTGAAAGACTGAGAGGCTCTGATAACCTCAGCTCAGTGAGGTAAAGGCACACCTTTATATATTATACCATTATAGTTATAGAAAAATAAGAGAACAGGTGAAAAAACAGGTATAAAATACTGACAGTACAAAAAAGTTGTTATTAATAAACAAGAATACAGTTTGAAAGGGGAGTGATTTGTAAAATATCCATAAAGAAAAAGAAAATCTGCTTCCAGTTCTGTTTCATATGGGTGTTGAGAGGTATCCATAGATCTCCTAATGTTGCTTTCAAAGTGCACCGGATTGTTGCTTTTAACTTCAATATAAAAAAAAAGTCTTCCCGGGGGATGCATGCCCCCGGACCCCCCTAGAGGAGCACACTTAAATCATGTTCAAATGGATAGGAAACTAAATGCAGTTGCACACATCTTGTGTCAATATCTTTGTTTTTGTGGTCATGCCACCACCATGCACGTGCGAATCATAGTGAGTGTCTGCATTTTGTGGGGGCAAATTGGTCAGGGCCGGCCCTGCGGCTCGAGATACACTTTTTGTTATATTCCATGGAATGCTCTTAACATCCCGATAGCAATGAATATCTTAAGTGCTTTGACAAAAAATCCATAAAAAAAATTCATCTGTAGAAGCCGTAATACTGTAAAAAGTACAACCAATCCGTTTAGCCGGATGGCCTACCTGCCTGTCAGCCTTCCATCGGGGCACAAACTTATCTCGTGCCCTCATTGGTCATGTGCGCGTTCGTGTGTGTTGGAGGAGGGGCTCTGTAAGGAAGTGGCAGATTTTCTCCGGTTGTGTATTTTCAAATTCTAGCGATCTCGAGCCGGTTTCTCCATTCTTACCTACCCCACCTTTAAAGACCGTAAAAATGGCACATCAAACATGTGCGTTTGTCTGTATTCTAAATGCATACCCTCAGTTATGTCAGGTCTGAAGCATGCTTTTCTGCAGCTCCAAAGAATAAAACACACTTGGAGAGTTCTTGGTAGTTAAGGGAACAGAAATAAAGGGGAACATTTGAACATCACTGCAGTGGGAAAGCAGCTCTGCGGTCATCTAAGGACATGATGTGTGTTCTGAGGCAGGACTTTAATCTGCATCTGTTCACATGCAGCACTTTGGATCGGGGGGTCTTTCTCCTGCATGTGAGCTCTGAATGAATCAAGGGTAGGAGAAGAAGAGTTCTTTTGTAAAGGAAGGAAATTAAACACACATGTGGAAACGGGTAACAATGGCATCTAAAGCGTTTCCACTCGATGTCCTGCAGGGAGAAGGGATGTTAGGTTGGTTAACGCTGTTTCTTATTTGTAGATCATTCAAAAGGAAACATATACACCCAGAACTTTAGAAAAATCAACCTTTCGGAGCAGAGGATCCTAGCAAATGTAAGCTTCATTGAGTGACTTTCTTCTGGAGCAATTAGTCATCTAAATACGGATTATAAGCTGTAAGAAATAAGAGAAGATCTGTTTGAGTTCATGATCTGTTTTAAGCATTTAAAAATGTCGGTTTTTGTGTATACCTGTATCATCTTATACTGTTCATGTCAGCCAATTGGTAATTATAATTAAGCGTTGCAATGTCATCGTTTATCCACCAGAGAGCACACAGGTTTGTTTATCTTCTGTAAAACGGACCGCTTAACCCTTATGTTGTGTTCGGGTCTCCCGTGACCCGTTTCAAGTTAGAATTATATAATAACTACGCTGTAGATTTTTGTATCGGAACAAGGCTTCATGATATCCTTCACAACTGCTAAACACTACAAAACGGATTTTGACCATTTTTGGCAAGTCTGAAGGTCTCTCAAAAAAAAAGTGTATAATTTGGTGTTCGGGTCTGGGGAGAGCAGCAGAATTGTTTTTGGGTGACTCGGGTCAAATTTGGCCCAATCAAGATTCATCTTTGACTTTAGACTTTCTGGGTCTGTTAATTAAAGAATGATATCGTCAGCATACAGAGACATGTTGTGTTCATCGTTAATCTTCACTGCTTTAATACTTATGTTGTCTCGCACACATGACGCCAGTGGTTCAATTGCAAAAAGCAAAGGGGACAGAGGACATCCCCGTCTTGTCCCCCTTGTTAGTGGAAACAAATCTGAGGAAATGCAGTTAGTGATAACCGCTGCTTTAGGATTTTTATAAATTGATTTGACCCACTCTATGAACCGAGAGCTCATATCTAACCTGTTCAAGATAGCAAAAAGAAAATTCCACTCAACCCGGTCAAAAGCCTTCTCTGCATCTAAAGAAAGAAGCAGAGATGGCTTCTGACCGGTGTCCAAATGGTTTATAATATTCAAAAGTCTCCTTATATTATCAGAAGAATATCTGCCCTTGACAAAACCTGTTTGAGTTTAGGTAAAATAATTTCCAGTCGTTTTGCTAATAATTTGGTGATAATCTTATAATCATGATCCAAGAGGCTTAAAGGCCTAAATGAAGAACAATTCAGGGGGTCTTTCCCATCTTTATGTAGTACAGTAATATATGCAAGACTCATTGATTGAGGAAGTGTTCTGTAGTGAGAGAAGTTGTTAACCATTGACATAAATATAGGTTGAAGTTCAGTCCAAAGCTCTTTCTAAAAGTTCTGCCGTGAAGCCACCTGGCCCTGGGCTTTTATTTATAGGCATAGATTTAATTGCAGCCAAAACTTCTACTATTCTATTTAATTGATGAGTTTAGATACTCTTGATCTAAATCAGATAATGTAGGTACATTCATGTTATGGAGATAATTGTCCAGTTCATCTTGTGAGTAATGACTTTGAGATTTGTATAATTTGTTATAAAATTCATAAAAAGTCTGGTTCATCTGTTCTGGGTGGATCTGAATCTGTTTATCGTGCTGTCTTTCAGACGAAGTGCCTTATAGGCCTTTCTGCTTGCTGCTTCTTTAATTTATAGGCAAGTAGTTCACTTTGGTTTATTGCCGAATTCATAATTCTTTTGTCTGATAAGATTCATTGTGTTATGATTTCATTTGTTAAGTCAATATTTAATTTAGCTCTGGCTGTGTTTAATTGTTTCCAGTTTTCATCTGTCGATGCGGATTTATGAAGTACTCACATCTGTTTACTTCTCTTTCAAGTTCTTGTCTGAGTTTAATTTGTTCACGTCTTTTAAAAGATGTATATGAGATAATAAGTCCTCTTAAAGTAGCTTTTGCAGCTTCCCAAATAATATTCGGATCTATAGAGGGGTCATTGTTTTCTTTTATATCGTAAATTATCCACATTCGCATTTTTTATTAGAATTTTTCGAGTTATCAACTTTACAGCGCCTGGATACCAATTCTCCACTCTCCAAGTGAATAGTTAAATACACTCTTGCATGATCTGAAATATTAATGGAATCAATTTTACATTCTTTTACCCTATGCATGTATTTTGAGGGAATAAAAAAATAATCTATTCTAGAATAAGAGTTGTGGACATTTGAAAAGAAAGTGTAATCTTTGACATCCTGATTTAGTTGACGCCATACATCAATAAGGCCGCATTCTGCACAAAGCCCCTGAAGGACCTTTGAGGATGTAAGATTGTGGCTCTTGGACTGGTTAGATTGATCTAATGTAGGGTTAAGAGTGCAGTTAAATCGCCGCCCATCAGTCCTAATCCTTTACAATTTTCATTGAAGAGCAGCACCATGTCTGACATGAACATTGGTTCATCTATATTGGGAGCATAGATATTTAAAAAGGTGATTGGGGTTCCATAAATAGTACCAACAACCAAAACAAACCGTTACTAATTTTTCTAATTCGAATGGGCAAGTTTTGTTTATCCCAATAGCTGTCCCTCTACTATGGGTTTTATATGATGAGAAATACACCTGACCTATCCAATCTCTTTTCAATTTAAGATGTTCAGTATCTGAGAGAAAGGTTTCTCGTAAGAAGACCACATCAGCTTTGTCTTTTTTAAGAAAAGATAATACTTGATTCCTTTTTATGGGGTTTCCCAAGCCTTTAATATTCCAAGAATAGATGTTCATGTTTTGCATGGTGGCTGCTGCATATCTGTGGGATTATATTTAATATGTTGTATATTTTGGCCCCATACACAAAAGGGATTGTCACTGCTTTTATTATTTAACATTACAACTAATGTAACACAAACGCAAAACACAAAAAGAAAACAAAATAACATCCCACCCAAACCGGGGTCTTCTGACCCTGGCAATTCATCTACCCAATGTGTTGTAGCCCAGAGAGAAACACACGTCAGAGAAATGTCCATCTCAGATCTAACGAAATGTCCTCTTTGTGTCGGCAACTTGGAGCTCCCATCCTCAGTTCTCATTGAACATAAATACATTTCCTCATAATGTTCCTCCTTAACAGGTAAGTTTTCACTTATATGATTAAAAAGAAAAAAAAACGGCAAAGTGGCAAGGCTTGCCCACCCGGCGTTGGGGGGGGGCACAGTGACTCATTTGGGGGCGGCATGGCCCGCGAATGACCCCCCATGACGCCGACCCTGGGTCAAAATTGACCCGCGGACACCACGGACGGTAACAGCTTTTGAACACAACACAAGGGTTAAGAAACATATGGATAGCAGTTATTTTATTTTAACTATAGTTTAAAGCTGTTATAATTCATGTTTTATTATATTAACAATAGATCATAATGCCCGTCGCCTTCAATAATACACACCCAACAAGGTTTTAGTTATTTTGATTTCGTTTAATTTGCTTTTTTGTTCATAGTTATCCTTTAATTTCACCCCACTGTATAAAACATATTGTTATGTGTGTGTAGTTAATCTGTTGTAATTGTAGTTCTTGTGCATAATGTTGTTGTAATTATTCTGTTTTAATTGTCTTGATATAATTGAAAATAATAATTCTTCAAGTACTAAATATAATACATATGCAGAGTGTACGGCCACACAACTTTTCCATCTCCTTTCAATAGACGGCAAAACTGTTTCTGATGTTGAACACATATTTGTTTTGACTCTCTGAAGGCACAGTGGCTGGAAAAGGTTGAGATGCTTTTCATTTGGGTGTTCATTTCCAAAATAATATATATAAATAATATATGTGTTTAAAAAAGGACAAAAGAGTAAACGTACTTCGCAACCAGTCGCTGTGCAGCCCGTGTTAGTTATCACTCCTCAGTCTCTCCATCTTATCCTCACGTCCTGCAGGTTTATTCCTGGTCTCCTCTTGATAACTCACAGGGTGCGACACAGATTGTGGTTTTAAGTGCAGTGAGTCTGCAGAGCCTCAGACAGGACGACTGCTCCGAACCACAGCCCCAGTCATCGCCTACGCTTCAAAACACAGTGTCTTTAAACCATATTAAGCTATACTGACTAGCCGTGACGCTGGTTTAGTTTTCACCTTGTGAGTGTGTGTGTGTGTGTGTGTGTGTGTGTGTGTGTGCGTGTGTGTGTGGTCTAGCATTACTATACTTGTGGGGACCTAAATCTGTTTACATAGTCACGTGTGGGGACTGGCTTCCCTTATGGGGACAAATTGGAGGTCCTCATGAGGGGAATCATTAATTGTAGGGTGAAGACTTGGTTAGGGTTAGGGTAAGGGTTAGGCATGTGTTGGTTATGGTTAAGGTTAGGATAAGTCTCCAGGAAATGTAAGTCAATGTAATGTCCCCTGAAGTGATGTATACATGGTATGTGTGTGTGTGTGTGTGTGTGTGTGTGTGTGTGTGTGTGTGTGTGGTGTGTGTGTGTGTGACCACAGAGGAGGTTTTAAGTGCTTTGTTATAGTTTATATTTTTCTGTCTGTCACTTCCGTTGCATTACAGCGGTGCAGGATGCAGTCACTACACTTTACAGAGGTGTAGATCAGATAGAAATGAAGTTCAAAGAAGGGTGTTATCCGAACAAAGGATGACTTTCAGTGCTCTTAGTCGGACCACTGTTGGGGACTATAGGAAGTGGTGAAGAATTTAGCATGTGTGATCCCAATTGCAAGATATTTTACTTACCAGTATCACTTCCACATCTGAATGACGACATATCACCTCTGTGCATGCGTCACTGTTGGATTTGTCATAAATGTACCTTTTATCCAATTTAAAGCAATATATTTTCAACACACTTAATATAAGCGCGCTACTCCCTTTGTGTCGGCACTATCTATGCAGAAGTGAAGTTGAGTAATGAGGTTTTAGAGAAAATGCATGTATTTGGGAAGTAGTGAGCATCCAACCGGAAAACTGAGACTTGGACATCGGTTTTACTTTTTAAATGAATGGTTTTGAATAGTTTTGCCGTTGTTAAATGCTGCTCCCATTTACTAATTCCTCACTTCATGATACTAATCTTTCTCCTACCTTGAATGTTTACTTATTAGATTGTTTTGCTTGGCACTACCATACTGATTTATTTTGCCTTAATCGGTCTAGTCCAGTGTTTCTCAAACTTTTTCATACCAAGGACCACTTAACCAATACAAAAATACTCGCGGACCACCTAACTCCACAAATATCCAAAAACACATCGTTTTTTACAAATCGCCTGAAAATGGTACAAACAAGTGGCAATATGTGTGATGGAGGTGTTGTGCTGGGCTATATCATTCAATCAAAAGTTAAACTTAAGCTCGCTCCATTGCGGAGATATACCCGCGAGAGTGCGGAAAACTTAAATGTATTTATTTATTTCAAATGTGAAATTTTCGTGCAAATACATTTTCCCTCTGTGGGACGGATAAAGGAATGATGACAACATTTGTAGATGACTGTGGAAGAATCTAAGAATACATTGGGAATTCAAGGCAACATGTGGTAAGAAATTGATATAAGGATGATCATTTTGTGGCTGAAGTATTCCTTAAAGCCAGCTTGTACTGTAATATATAAAAACATGTACTCACAGTCTGGGTTGTAGCAGTACACATCCCATCTCTCACTCTTGTTTCTTCTCACTCCGTAGTCCACAACGCCGATCTTCCCAAAGCCACAGTTCGCGCCCGGTTTAACGATGGGGTACCCAACATGCCCTCTGTCGAACCATCCGGCTGCACACACATGGAAACCTGAAAAATTAAATATATCTGCTTCATGCAACCGCTGATAATAAACCACTGTGTTCTGCCAGCCAAGCACGGAAACTCAAAGGTAGAAACCTGGACTCTCTGTTTGTTATTTTGTTGTGGGGGCCTCACAGTTACACTCAGTTACACTCCCCAGATAAAGCAGAGACCTCCTACCGCTGTGGGAAAACGGGTCTCAAGCGCTGAAAGGGGACAGGATCGAGTGGCTGGACTCCATCTCCAGAACAAATGTTACCCACCCAAGAAGGTGTTAACGGACTTTAACAATGCTCCCTGAGGCCGCTTAAAACCTGCTCATGAAACAGCAAAGCACTCGTGGGAAGAAGTGTTTCCTCCTCGACCTTTGTCCTGTGAACATGTGAAGTCTGAAAGCATTGCAGCCTCTCGACTGTTACATTAGACATGGTGCTTTAAGTGTTTCATGGGAGAAAGGAAAGGTAAACCTCCCTGCTTTCATTGGGTGGGTGCGGTATGAGTCTCCCTCAAGTGATGCATTATGATGCATTCATTCTCCTATAGTATCTCCTTTAACCGGGTGTGTGTCAGGGTTTGTGTCAGGGTGTGTGTTTGGTGTGTGTCAGGGTGTGTGTCAGGGTGTGTGTGTGGTGTGTGTACGTGAGTTTCTGCCGACCTATTTGACGAGCAGCCTCCAGTTGTTCGTGAGTGGCCAGCTTCCCCCCCTCGTATTTGCAGACGGCCTTGGCTTCTTTATACGTCAGCTGGTATCTCCCTTTGCGTGATTCCCGGTGGTAAACTCCAGCTGCTTGTTCTGTTAGAGAGGGAGAGAGAGAGAGAGAGAGGGAGAGAGAGAGAGAGAGAGAAAAGTTGTTACCTCCATCTGAGGAAGGACTGTTTGCAGACACCACAGTGATCTGCAGAGGGGAAAAGTAACTACTTACGTACTTAAAGGGGCCCTTTTATGCTAATTTCCAGGTTCATATCAGTATGTAGTGTCTCTACTTTCAAAGAGTCCTCTCTTGCTGATGTCCAGGTGTATATCAGTATGTAGCGTCTCTATTTTAAAGAGTCCTCTCCTGCTGATGTTCAGGTGTATATCAGTATGTAGTGTCTCTACTTTAAAGAGTCCTCTCCTGCTGATGTTCAGGTGTATATCAGTATGTAGTGTCTCTACTTTAAAGAGTCCTCTCCTGCTGATGTTCAGGTGTATATCAGTATGTAGTGTCTCTACTTTAAAGAGTCCTCTCCTGCTGATGTTCAGGTGTATATCAGTATGTAGTGTCTCTACTTTAAAGAGTCCTCTCCTGCTGATGTTCAGGTGTATATCAGTATGTAGTGTCTCTACTTTAAAGAGTCCTCTCCTGCTGATGTTCAGGTGTATATCAGTATGTAGTGTCTCTACTTTAAAGAGTCCTCTCCTGCTGGTGTTCAGGTGTATATCAGTATGTAGTGTCTCTACTTTAAAGAGTCCTCTCCTGCTGGTGTTCAGGTGTATATCAGTATGTTGTGTCTCTACTTTAAAGAGTCCTCTCCTGCTGATGTGCAGGTGGATATCAGTATGTAGTGTCTCTACTTTAAAGAGTCCTCTCCTGCTGATGTTCAGGTGTATATCAGTATGTAGTGTCTCTATTTTAAAGAGTCCTCTCCTGCTGATGTTCAGGTGTATATCAGTACGTAGTGTCTCTACTTTAAAGAGTCCTCTCCTGCTGATGTTCAGGTGTATATCAGTTTGTAGTGTCTCTACTTTAAAGAGTCCTCTCCTGCTGATGTTCAGGTGTATATCAGTATGTAGTGTCTCTACTTTAAAGAGTCCTCTCCTGCTGATGTTCAGGTGTATATCAGTATGTAGTGTCTCTACTTTAAAGAGTCCTCTCCTGCTGATGTTCAGGTGTATATCAGTATGTAGTGTCTCTACTTTAAAGAGTTCTCTCCTGCTGATGTTCAGGTGTATATCAGTATGTAGTGTCTCTACTTTAAAGAGTCCTCTCCTGCTGATGTTCAGGTGTATATCAGTATGTAGTGTCTCTACTTTAAAGAGTCCTCTCCTGCTGATGTTCAGGTGTATATCAGTATGTAGTGTCTCTACTTTAAAGAGTCCTCTCCTGCTGATGTTCAGGTGTATATCAGTATGTAGTGTCTCTACTTTAAAATATAGAGTTCTCTCCTGCTGATGTTCAGGTGTATATAAGTATGTAGTGTCTCTACTTTAAAGAGTTCTCTCCTGCTGATGTTCAGGTGTATATCAGTATGTAGTGTCTCTACTTTAAAGAGTCCTCTCCTGCTGATGTTCAGGTGTATATCAGTATGTAGTGTCTCTACTTTAAAGAGTCCTCTCCTGCTGATGTTCAGGTGTATATCCGTATGTAGTGTCTCTACTTTAAAGAGTCCTCTCCTGCTGATGTTCAGGTGTATATCAGTATGTAGTGTCTCTACTTTAAAGAGTCCTCTCCTGCTGATGTTCAGGTGTATATCAGTATGTAGTGTCTCTACATGTCTCCATGCTTTAATGTTCAAAAGCTCTTTATTGTTCTCACACTGCCTGTGCTGCAGCACCTCTTTTCACCCTCTGTCTGAAACCAGAGCCCAGCCTGCTCTGATTAGCTGGCGAGTGTTACATAGTGATGTCACTATGTTTCTGAAGTAAACAAAGGAGTCCAGTGGAGGTGTTTCACAGGGGTTAACCTTTGCAGACCATTCACACACAAACCAATAAAACACTACAGGAAAGGGAAACCCTCAAACTGAATACAAAAGGCTCCATTTGTACACATTTTCTTTATTTGAGTATTTCCATTATATACAACTTCATGTTTCTACTACATCTTAGAAGTAAATAGTGTTCCTCTTTCCCACTACATTTGGCTGACAGCTTTAGTTATTTGTCAGATTACAGTTTTCATTCCCTTCCTCCAGATGTGTTGGATGAACGGATGAAGGGTTTCTTTATGTGTTTGGAAATACTCCTCCTTCTCAACATAAATACAGTCAAACATTAAAGAGAGGCTTCCTGTGTGAGGTTGTTCTACGCTTTGAAAGTCCACCACTCAATCTGTAATTTGCTCTGGGGTCGTATCAGTGGGAGCTCTGATCCTGTTCCAGTTGCACTCATGCATGACGGCAGCACTGGGCACAAAGCTCTCAGGAGTGAGTCAAGTGGATGTTTTGATCTGGTTAACCTGTTTGATGAATGTTTTGTCCACTAATTAAACTTGTGTTCTCTCTGCTCCAGGAAACACCGCCTCTAAACCAGGGGTGTCAAACTCAATTTCATCACGGGCCACATTCGCATAAAGGTTGCACTCAAAGGGCCGGTTGTAACGATATAAATATATAATATAAATATAAAATAATGTATTATATTACATTATTGCCTCTGAATTGGATTATTATCGGATAGTATAATAACTTAGTAATTAACTACGTCTGAAAGCAGAAGTCCAGGGCAAATAATTGGAAGTCTCTTCAGTGTGCATGTCACAAAACGAGATGCATTGCGGGACATGTAGTTTTTGGGAAACCTGCTTCTGTAAAGTGGCGTGTAACCGGTATAATAAACGTATTATATTCTTTGCAAGCTCTTGCGGGGCCACATAAAATGAAGTCGCGGGCCGGATTTGGCCCCCGGGCCTTGGGTTTGAGACCCCTGCCCTAAACCCTTTCGGTGTGTTACAGTGACCATACTTTTTAGAAAACATGGAGAACCTCCCCCAAAAACATGTTGTAGACATGAGAGAAACGCTGTGCTTGTGATTCAGCTTTGTTGAGCCAATATGAAACACCTTTCCCCACATAAAGAAAACCATTTGGGGTTTCTAAAAACGAGTTCCAGGTGGAGAGTAATGCACACGAGGAAACACTCCTTTAAAGCTTACTGTAATAAGGTAAAGCCATTATTCGTAGAGTTGAAATGTGTTGAGCTATCTTTTCACTCGGATGTGTTTACATTTGGAAAGTCCTGAGATGAAGTCACTCCCCGTGTTTACTGGGCTCCTGCAGCCCATAAACATGCCGTTTGGCAGAGTTGCTGTGTTGCCTTCATTATTATTCCTTGTTAGTCCACACAATGTGCCTTTATGTGAGGGATTTATTACTGTGCTTGCAAAAACTGACTGAAAACAATCCCATGTAAAGTAGGCCGAGTGTAGAAGATTACATGTGAAGGATATGAAATACGTCCCTTTGCATTAAAACAAAAGCTGGCTTAATCTAAAATATGGATACAAAAACGTGATGAAAGCAACACTGGCTAATAAAGTTGAAATTGAAGATTTAAATAAACTACAGATTAAACAGATTTTGATGCATAACAAGAAGGCAATCGCTAGTAATCCACTCGAGTTATGGCACTTATTATATAATTGGTCGTTATTTGTTCATTTGGGTTTTACCTTCATCACAATTATTAGGCTGCTATACTGATTACTAAAAGAATAATAATTCCTTTACCAGCTTTGAGAACACTTTAATGATCAATAATTATAAAACATATCATATATATTATTCTGAAATCGACCAACCTGCACAATGACTACTTTTACTGTCGCTACTTCAACTATATTTTGATGATAATACTTTTCTACCTTTACTCGAGTAACCTTATGAATGCAGGACTGACAGAGTATTCCTACACTCTGGTACTTCTACTTTTACTTTAGTACAAGATCTGAGTGATTCATAACAAAGTGAAACGGCTTAACCAACTTTTTCTTTCTATCTAAATGTACAATTACAACAACTTAAAAAAAAGAGATTTACCCAGCCAGATGGAGTTATGAAATATTCCGTTCTTGAAGCCCCATGCCTGCGCCTCTTTGAGCAGAAAGCCCAGCGAGCAGAGCAGAGAGAAGCAGTTCATCCTGTCTGAGAGCGGCTGTTCCTCCAGATGTGTCCGAGCTCTGCCTCTCGGCTGCTGCCTTTATACTGCTGCTGCTACTGCTGCTGCCCCCCCCACAGAGACACACACACACACACACACACACACACACACACACACACACACACACACACACACACACACACACACACAGCTACTGCAGGTTACCGACAACCATTGGTCACTTACAAAAAACCAGGGAGGGGGAGGAAGAACTCAGATCCTCCACTAAAGTAAAATGACCACTCCATCAGGAGGAAAGTACTCTATAACAAATAAAGGTAGTTTTACTGACTGAGTAGTACTGACATTCCAGATTTCAACATGACATTGGCATTCACTTGCTCAAAAATAACTAAATTCGATAACACCGAAAAATGTACATCCAGGTACATAAAAAAAAATTGATATATATTATACAAAAAAGACATTAAAGAACATCAATATTTATATATATATGTATATATAATAACTTGCTTTATATTTTGTTACTGTACATTTTTAATTCAACATGTATATTTTCTACTTTCTTGTTTATTTTAGTCTTTTAATTTGTAATGTACAATGCCTTGTCTTTTTATGCTGCTGCAACACATACATTTTCCAAATTGGGATCAATAAAGTACTTCTTATCTCATCTTAACAAAGTTGATGAAAAATTGTTTTCATTAAATAATATTACATCCCCACTCGATTACAATTATTTCAAAACAAACAAAAACAAACCCCCCCCACCACTGACACTACTGACATCACCACTGACATGTCCTAATCCCACTTTAGTAAAAGTATTATCAGTATCTATAAGGCCCCAATACATGTGATATATTATGATATATATATATATATATATGGCATTATTAGATTGTATTCTCTAATTTTAAAGTGGACCTATTATGCGATATATGAAAAATATATTGTAGGGCCATACCTATACAAAACATGTCTGTGAAGTTTTTTGCTTCAAATACCAAACAGATCCCCTGTTGTAGCCATGTCTCAAACTGCTCAAACCCCTCTTTTGCAGCCCTGTTAGAGAAACACGGATTTTGGGTCTTTAGCTTGAAACAAAAACAAAGAGGAGGCGGAGCTAATGCCTGATCAGAATTATACCGGAGATAAAGTTAAATTCTGCTGTGATAAAACGCCATCCTGTTTAAACCACATCAAGGATTATTTCTGAAACAGTATGGAGCTCAAATGCTTTTTCTCTTGCAGGTTTTTCACAAGGTGAGTTCCTTTTTTTATTTCCTGCTTTTAAAACACGTGCTCTACAGTACATATTAGCTCTGAGTGTTAGCGAGGCTTGCTAATGTAAATAAAGACGGTGTCGGTACCAGATGTGTTCGGGGTACCAGATGTGTTCGGGGGCCGTCTCTTACCAATGACGTCACGCATTGTACGCATTGTGATTGGCTGTACGGTAATTTACCGGGGTTCTCGGGGGCAAATCACATCTACAGATCATGACGAACCGAATTGAAGTATTCCTATACTCCTAGCGTGTGAAAATGTTGGTGAAAAACATGTTAAAAAAACATGAAAACGGAGCAATGGCTGTACGCCATTGGCTGTACGGCAACTCAAGAGGACCATCATACACGGTCAAATTCCGAACATTTAAACATAGCCTACACTTCATTCTTTACTTTGTAAAAATGTTTCTGAATAACGTGTGCAAAGTCTCCGAAAACGGAGCAGTGGCTGCGATGCTAGCTTTGCGGCTAGCGGTTAGCATTTTAAATGAAAATATACATCGAAACATCATGTTTCAGTAAAAAGAAGGCCCCACTGATCATCTAATCTCTGAGACGATTCCAGGGATGCCTGACTTGAGTTTCTAGCACCAGGGAAAGTGGACAAAAGTGCCCCGGATCAGCCTCTTAATTTACCCAGGGCCTTGTGCTTGGCTTTGGGCATGAAAATTCAGGAAACTCCCCTGAGCATTTTTATTTTATTGACGTCATTACGTCGTGACGTCACTGTTAAGAGACGGACCCCGAACACATATGGTACCAACACCGGGATTATGTCCAAAACACGTCAGGCATTGTTGCTGATAGCAACTTTCTGTGGGTCTGCCGCCTATTTGACATCATATCGGCAGCAAATCTGTATCCTCTCGTTGTACCCCCATTTTTAAAAGATTTGGGTACGGAGGAAAAGAGAGAGGGTTTTATTTTCTGACGCTGCGTGAGTTCCCCGACGCACCGGGGACACATATTTATGTATAAAAGACACAGAGCATTTTGCATGATAGGTCCCCTTTAAGTAACATTAACTTTGATTTTCGGCCACTAGCAGGCAGGATTGAGAAAGGAATGACATTTTGACACACTGATAATCCAAAGGGACACATAAATATTAGTTTACATATCATCAAAGTTATCCAACGTCTGAAAGAAATCAATTATCACAGCGTGGACACAATGTCGTTTTTTAAATCCTGATAAAATCAAGATGGGACCGTTTTCTACCTCTTCTTCCAAACAGTCCATGTTAGAGGTTACAGTGCCTCGGCTGTGTGTTTTCTCAGTGCCTGTGTGTTTTCTCTAAAGTCAGAATTTATTCTTATCGTTTACCCTGGTGTTGTTTTCTGCTTCTGATTCACTGTGTGTCATCAGGTTTTAATGCCTCCTACTGAGCGGAAACTATACCAGAGAAGAGGTTTTTTAGTAATTTACCATCTGGACGTGGACAGATTTTATCACCACCATAATGTTGCAACCGTGCAGGAAGCATCCTTAAAACCTTACAGATGTTTAGTTAAGATTCAAATAAAGATCAACCTAGAATGGGGGGTTAGTAAATGAAGACGAGCCTGATGGATAATCTCTGGTTTTAAGCAGATGTGGGGAAAACAATTTAGATCTTTTACAGATTACACAGGTATTATCAGCTAAATATACTTCAAGTATCAAAATTAAAAGCACTCAGTATGCAGAGTGGCTCTTTTAACAGCATTAGATCATTATATTATCCTGTTTTTATGAGTAAGTTATATGAAAGAGTATATAGTGTCTCTCCTGTGACATGTCTAAGGGCTTTAATGTTCAAAAAGCTCTTTGTTTCTCTCATACTGTCTGTGCTGCAGCACCTCTTTTCACCCTCCGTCTGAAACCACAGCCCAGTCTGCTCTGATTGGTTAGCTGGCCGGCTCCATTGTGATTGGTCAACCGCTTAGAGATGTCCCGCCCTTTAGCTTTATCACAAACAATGTGTTGGAGCGGTAGCCAATAGAAACGCAAGTGTTACATATTGATGTCACAATGTTCCAGAAGAAGAAGAAGAAGAAGAAGCTTACAGGGACATTTCTTTCCACACTCTGTTGTGTTTACACACACACAGAGGATATACATGCACACACACACACATGCACGCACACACAGAGGATATACATGCACATGCACACACAGAGGATATACATGCACACACACACACACACACCACACACACACACACACACACACACACACACACACACACACACACACACACACAGAATATACATGCACACACACAACCACATGCAGATAGGAGAGGTGGCAGAGCAGAGAGGCTGCCAGTTTCCCGGTGCCAAGGGAGTAGTTTCGAGGTTAGGTGCCTTGCTCAAGGGCAGTCGGCAGTGGCCTTGGAGGTGAACCTCTCCAGCTACCAGCTCACTCCATCTACCGATCGGGGCGTGAACCTACAGACTGAGCCCCTCCAGTAAAACATAGGAGACCAATAGAGAAACTTCCTCTGGAGGGCACACAGAGATTTGAGCCTTTGCAGCCCATTTACATGCACACAAACAAATACAACACAATACAGGAAAGAGGAAACCCCAAACGCATAATAGGGCCTCTTTAATGCGAGAGTGCACACACACACACCAGTGGCTGCTGGGTACAATTGTCCTGAATTGGTTCCAGATCTGGGAGGAAATGACGAGTTCCTTCTTAATTCTCAGCGGCCTCTCCCATTGAAACCCGCACATGGAAAGTGTGTGATTGAGACATACTGTACGTTACAGCTGCTCTTTAACAGGAGATTCCTCATCATTTCCATGTGTTACACAAATAGAGCAAAGGAGGAATGGATACGCAGAGGAAAAGCCTGTGTCATGATTATAAGACAATAAACGTGCATTAAATCATGACATCATTTCCGTCATGAGTAATAAATGCAACACAGCATGACATGGGCTCAGAGTAAGAAGGAACGCCAGCATAACGTTGACTTTGAATTCAAATGGATCTGACTAGTTATAATTGAACACATTAGTTTCCGATGTTAAATGTGGACAGAGAAATGTATATTGGTCAAATGGTATGATCTTGCTTTAACCCTCCTGTTGTCATCAATCATAACTTTTTTGTTTTACATTCGATTGCATTCAGGCTTCATGATATCCTTCGCAGTAGACATTTGAACATATACAATTGCTGATTAACACTTTCATTGAATTTTGGATGATTTAGTCAACTGACACACAAACACCCACACACGCACCCACCCACCCACGCACCACACACACACACACACACACACACACACACACACACACACACACACACACACACACACACACACACACACACACACACACACACACACACACACATGCACGCACACACAGAGGATATACATGCACATGCACACACAGAGGATATACATGCACACACACACACACACACACACACACACACACACACACACACACACACAGAATATACATGCACACACACAACCACATGCAGATAGGAGAGGTGGCAGAGCAGAGAGGCTGCCAGTTTCCCGGTGCAAGGGAGTAGTTTTGAGGTTAGGTGCCTTGCTCAAGGGCAGTCGGCAGTGGCCTTGGAGGTGAACCTCTCCAGCTACCAGCTCACTCCATCTACCGATCGGGGCGTGAACTACGACTGAGCCCCTCCAGTAAAACATAGGAGACCAATAGAAAAACACAAGATGTGTTCCCCCCCTTATGTGCCCATCCCTTGACATAAAACATTTTGTGGAGCAGGGTTTTGTTCATGATCTGTTTGATTTTGATTGGGGTAAAATCGATCTGTGTGCTGATGTAGAAACCGCATGGTCTTATTTTTATCTTGGTGTTATGGAGATCATTGATATACATGCACGCCTGCGTACATTTAGAGTAAAGGGACCAGACAATCCTTGGTTTTCTGCTAATCTGTCCAGTCTCCTTCATGAGAGAAACAAGGCCTGGGCAAAGGCTAGGAGATCAGGCTCAGAGGTAGAATGGCTGCGTTTTAGGCAGCTAAGGAATAGCTTCACATCGCAAATCAAAAGCGCTAAATCAAAGTAGTATCTGTCAGTAACCACAAAGAATCTAAATAATCGTGGAACATTTTGGAAAGCCATTAAATCATTATCCACCGGCGATATCCGTAATGAGCTACCTCCGTGCATTACCACAGCATATGGCACTATATCGGACAGGGCTACTATGCTAAATTGCTTTAATGAGCATTTTGTGTCCTGTGGTTCTCTATTTGATTCTGTCACTAACTCTGCTTCTGTGAACACCACAGTATGTGACTCTGAAAAACCTGTGTTGGAAAACCCTTTTCAGTTTTACCCCTTTTACTGTTGATGTTGTTCGTGAAGCTTTAACCAAGCTAGATCCTAAGAAACCGGCTGGCCCGGACAAACGTAGAACCTTTCTTTTTAAAGATAGCTGCAGATTGTATTGCTCCACCTCTCACTACTCTTTTTAACCTCTCTCTCAGCACGAACAAAATCCCAAAAGTATGGAAGTCAGCGTATGTCCTGCCTTTACTGAAAGGAGGGGAGGCCACCTTATTAAATAACTATAGACCCATCTCTAAGTTGTCAGTTCTGGCTAAGGTTCTTGAACGCCTAGTGAGTGAACAGGTAAAGGTGTTTTTATGTACAAATGACATCCTGTCTAAACATCAGTCAGGATTCAGAAAGCAACACAGCACCATCACTGTCACAATGAAAGTGGTGAATGATATTACGAGTATTTTAGATAATAAGCAGAGTTATGCAGCTCTATTTGTTGACCTATCCAAAGCTTTTGATACCGTCGATCATCGCATTTTAAAGCAGAGGCTACTCAGTATAGGCATGTCCAGCCGTGCAGTGGGGTGGTTTGTAAACTACCTCTCTGAAAGGTCCCAATGTGTTCACTTTTGATGGGCTGTCTTCTGAGTGGTTAAACATGGCTAATGGTGTACCACAAGGTTCTGTTTTAGGTCCACTTTTATTCTCTATCTATATTAATAGTTTAGGTGAAAATGTCGAAGGAGCAACCTTACATTTTTATGCGGACTATACCGTGATGTACTGTGCAGGTCCCTCGATTAACGAGGCTGGTGTTAAATTACAGACTGTTTTTAACATTATTCAGACTCAGCTCTCTGAACTAAAGCTGCTTTTAAATGTGGATAAAACCAAGGTAATGCTTGTAAGCTTTTATAACCCCGACAGTTGAAGCTGGGTTTATGCTTCTGCGTCAGCTGAATGGCTTTAGCATGGGAATTGATTAACTGAAAACATATCGAGCTTCGGATATAAACATCAAACACATGATCCGAGATAAAAGAAGGTTTCCCTCAAAACATAATTGACATCGAAGTTCTGTTGTATGGGAATGTTTTTTGTTAGAAGCTCAAATGTGTGAAGTGTAACAGATTAACCTTAACTTTTGAATTTATGGCAAATATGTTCTTCCCTTTTAGCTCTGTCTTATTCTTAATATCAACACTTACTTTATAGTTTTGTTTAGTATATATGTTTGTATATTTTGTGTAGTATTTGTGTGTATTCTAACTTATTCTGTATATGTTATCTTGTTTATTCTAATCTAATCTAGATATCTTTCTACTGTTGATATGTTTATTTACCGTTTTATTGTTGTTGTTTTACTCATGTGCGATTCTGCTGCTGAGACAAAACGATTTTCACAATTTGGGATAAATAAAGTATATATTTATTTACTTATCAACATACAGTAAAGAAAATAATATGTTACTGTTTTTCAAAGCTTATTTATGTTGCCAACAAGTGTCCAAAACACTGTTTATTTAGCTTTAAAGTTATTCAATACATGCTAAATGTGCATTCATCTCACTACTAAACCCACAACACTTTAACCCTTGTATGGTATTCGGGTTTGTGGGACCAGTTTTCATTATTTAGGAAAGGCACCTTTCAGCACGCGACAATTCAAAGTGCTCATTTAGCTAAAGAAAAATGATATGATAAATTATTTTTTCAAACTCACACTCAATGGCCTTGGCTCATTTTCTGTGAAGAACATATATCAGAACACATTTTCAATGACCACCCCCCCCCCTACACATTTACATTACATACAGGGTGTTCGGGACCTATGGGCGGGACACAATAAATAAAGCTTCGCCAGATTGGGTCCTTATCACAAGTGATCAAGATGGCCAAAAGATTCTCTGCTCAGAGGGCCTTTTGGTTCTGATATATGCTCTTCACAGAAAATGAGGCCATTGAGTGTGCGTTTGAAAAAATAATTTATCATATCATTTTTCTTTAGCTAAATAATGAAAGTGGGTCCCACAGACCCGAACACCATACAAGGGTTAAGGTAAACAAAAAACTAAGCACTTGATGAGTTAATTTAGGCCTTGTAACTGATTCACCAGCACTTACTTACTCTTTGAGCACCAAGAAAAGCACTGTATAAATAACATGTATTATTATTATTATTATTATTATTATTATTATTATTATTATTACTATGGGATGATCTTGCTTTAAGTTATATATCTGCACTTTCCTTGTTGTTCGGAGTTTGATTCTTTATGGTTTTTGCACTTATTTTAAGTCACTTTGGATAAAAGTGTCAGCTAAATGATATGTAATATGTAATATAACTAGAAAATGCTATTCTTGCAGAAAATGCGTGCGAATGCTGTAAACTGTGAACATTTGTGGCTGAATTTAGCTGAAAATGCAGAAAAATCTGAATATGTTATTAGCTGAAAGGTAGCTGCTTTTAGCTTTAGTGTGTTGCTGAACTTAGCGGAGAAATGCAGAAAAGTTAAATGATTTGAATCAAATTGTTACAGCTCAAATGCATTGTAATGACTTTGTTGAAAACTTGAAAGTGAAATGTTAAACTGGAAGAGTAGGAACAATCGTGAAGAAGCTTAATCGTTAAAAGAAAAGGTTTAAAAAAGGTATAAACAACAACATGTATAGCCTCAATGTCCTGAAATAGCTGAATAATGAATAATAATAGTTGAATGGTTTCTGCAGCTGAAAATAGGCTGAAGGAGTTAAATATAAATGTAAGTATAGTGAATGAATGTGCATTAAGAAGAGAAAAGAAAGTAAAAAGGCTTGGGAAAGCAGCAGAATATTTTGACTGCAAACTTTTCGACTAAAACCATACATCACCAATAATGTATAAAATATGTGGAACATGTTGAAGTCAGTATGAAGTCTCCATCAGACAGAAAATAATAGAAATAGAAAGAAAGAAAATAATTGTCAGTGTTTGTTTCTGTGCTGACTGAGCACCTAATCATAACAAATAATCATAACACCTGTGTGAGCCCACACAGGTGGTGGTTTCAATCTGACCAGCAACACCATGGTTACCAGCAGAGATGGGGTCGTTACTAAAAAAAAGTAATATATTACACTTCGTTACTTTACTCGCCGAGCACGTACGAACTGCGCATGCGTGAGTGGCAATAACTCTCCTTACCAGCAGGCGGCGGTAGTGTGTATTCGTCATTCAAAACAGGCAACAACCCGAAGACAGAGAAGAAGAACAGACTACGTGATATAAACAAACAACAAATAGCGTGTGCGTTAGCTTCACCTTAGCATGTGTTCTTTGCAGGTGTGTGTTGAGGTTTGACGTGGTGTTTACAGCAGTGGATAACAGCTTCTGGCCTGGACACAGTTTGCACCTCACCGTCACATTCCTGTCTATTCTTCGGACGAACTCAAAACAATGGGCATACCCCTCGAGAGTTATCGCTGACTCAGCCATGTTTATGCAGCACTGCACGTGGAGATGTGGACGTGCGCGCAGATTACGTACATAAACCTGCGGCGGACACCCCTCTTGTCTGTCAGTGTGATTATGACTGATTTTAGAAAGTAACGAAGTAACGCGCGTCGGGGCAATGTTAGTAACTGTAGTTTGATTACTGAGTTATAAAAGTAGAGCGTTACACTACTCCGTTACCGACTAAATTAACCAACACCCAACTCCGGTTACCAGCTGCACGGTAACCAGACTGCACGGCCGGACTTCTCACAGCCAATGACAGCGCTGCATCCATCCCTTGGATATTATATTAGTAAGTGCTTTCATCGCAACGCGATGTTTACAGTGAGAACAGCTGTGAGGTCCGTGCAGAAAGCAGAGCAGTGTGTACAATATATATCACTCAGTATAACAGGCCTACATTACTTTCTGTATTGTATGCTGTATTTTATTAGATATCTACATACAAAGAGTCAATATTTTTCTAAGACCATTTACTGCTTCACATATTAAAATACACAACGGCTGTAGCCTGATTATGCTTTAGGAGCAGTAGGTGTGTGGTACAGTGTGTGTTGTACAGTGCGTAGATGCGGCGGACAGACGGGTCTCACTTGGTTTGGTGTCCTATGCTTACTTTTAATACTTGTACAACTTTTGGCCCGTAATTTCAATTCCCCATTTCAGCGACCAGGAGTGGGGGGGGGGATATAGTCTCTGATTGTGTTACGTTATTATGAGTGTTCTCATACTTGTTTGATTCTGAAATTGTATATATAAATATTTGTGTGTGTATATGTCCGCATCTGTAGCCTGTTATTGTCTCATTATACCGCACTGTGAATGAATCAAAGTAAATATATAAGTGGTCTTGACACATCTGTCCATCAGACTGAGGGCTGCTGTGCCTCCTGTCATCATTAATGAACGTCTCTTTAAAATGACCGCTCAGAGGAGAGGAGTTCTCCTTTCTCTAACCACCTGCTGCTTCCCCTCCTCTCTCCTCGGTTCCCCTCCTCAGTCCTCCGCTCACATCTCCTGGGGGCGGCACCAAGTCTCGAGGAGGGGAGTCGAGTATAGGGTTGCGTTCCAATAGTCCATTTAGCTTAGGAACCTTCCTAACCAAGTGAAATGACCCGGAAGTCCCTCAGTAGCAGCCACGATAAGAGCTGTTCCAATTCTCCAAATGAAAGGAAAGGAGGTTTCAAACTTCCTTTATAACCTCCTTTCGCTTAGGAACCACTGGACCTCCCTTACCGACAGGAGAGGAGAAAATGCTGCCCCACAATGCATTGCAGCCGCAGCATTTGCCGTCACTCAACAGTCGGCCGTTCACGGAAACAACCGATTATGACCGAGAAATTATATCATGAAAGTTACGGTGCTTATTAAGCTTTTTAAAACGTTTGTGGAAAGTTGCCAAAGTGCTTTGTTTTGAACGTTCATCAGTATTATAATCAAAAAGAGAAATATGAACGTTAGTTTTTACTGAATTATGATCAAATAAAGTCAACATTTCAGTCTTCACTGAGCTGTGTGGGGTTTGTTCAACTTTTAAAAGATGTTTGAATGGTGATATACACAGTGATAGATGTTAAGGACTAACGTTTATAATAAATACATCTGTATTGATTTAAGATCTTTAGTTCATACAATCATACGTATTGGGATCATTGGTATAAATGTGAACCGGAGGGAGAGGGTGACGAGCATAAGTTTCACTTTCCTTTTTTATTTCAATTCCAACTTTGGTCATGAAGAATATGTTTCTCTGTTGTCCACGTTCATAAAGCAAAGCAGCAGCATCAGAGCACGGTGCAGAGTCTCTAGATGAGTTTACAGTAGTCCCTCGTTCTTATTAAACATCCATGTTGTAGTCCGCTGTATAGAAAACTGTGGTTTCCATAGTTTCCCCACAGCAGCAGACGCACAAAATGACGTCCGCTGGCGCATCATAAACACGTCGGATAGTGAAAGTGCATTCGATTCTCTAAAGTACCGCAGTCTCTTCTCCTAAGTCCTTTTGAATTCTCCTATCCACTATCCCTTAACCCCGTGACGTTTCACTCAGAGGTCAAGGAATAGACGATAGGGTTAGAATTTAGGAGCTGATTTTTGGATTATCGGAACGCAACCTAGGAGTCGAGGAGGGGAAATTTGAGTATTGAGAAACCTCCTAAGCCTTAACGAGCTGCCCAATACACACTCATGTTAAAATCTGAAGAAAGTCTCTTTACCAAGCTCCAAACTAAGTTAAATATCTCAAAAAGTGTAAAAGTTATGAACAATCTGAAGAACAAGTGTATTCAAGAGGATTTGAAGGTTCCTCCCATTGACTTCCATGTTAAAAAAGCTGAATATTTTGAAAAGCATAAAATATTTTATAAAATAGTTTGATATTTGAATGGTTTCTGTAGCTGAAAGTATGCTGAAGTTATGGAGAGCCAAATTATTGGCTGAAATAAGAATAAAGATTTGAAGAACTATAGTTGAATGCTAGCATTCACACTAATAAACTTAAGTTTGGTTGTGAAAGTCTCAGTGAACTTTAATTATTTGGAAATCCTCAGCTGGAAGTCGTGGAGTTTCCCCGAGTGTTGGGGGTAACATGTGGTCAGTGATTACTGCCCTGAGATGACGTCCTTGAAAAAGCTTGTTTTATTGTTCAAACTTTATTTATTTATTGTATTGTTTACACACAATCAGTCCAGATGGGGGATGGGTGTAGATCAGGATAATAGTGTCTTTGTTTCAGGACGTTTTTTTTGGCTTTTACTTTGTTTTGTGTAACTCTGCAGGCTGTACTCAATGACTTCCATGACATAACATCCTGGCACTGGCATGTGTCAAACTGTGCTGCTGTTCCTCGCTCTGGTGGTCTATCACACACACACACACACACACACACACACACACACACACACACACACACACACAACCCTATATGAGTATTTTGGCCGCCCCTTACTTTTCTTTGTACTCTAATATATGCAGCAACGAATGCATACCTTGCAACAGTTACCATTACTAGTCTTTTATGTATTATAATCTATAAATGTTGACATAATTAATACAAATATTTAAAGGTCTTCCCTTTAGGAGGCTTCATACTGAGCTAGGAATTACAGTTAAAAGTCAAAGTCAACTTTAATGTCCATTTTTCTGTGTGTTTGTACAAACAGAGAGATCGAAATAACGTTTCCAACAATCCCAAATACAAAATACAATAATACAATGCAGGGTTCAGCCGGTAATTACTGTTTTTTAGCTGGTCAAATGTATAGAAAAACTGTAGATTAAAAACCTCTCGGTCAAAATGTCCGGTAATAATTAGGGATGCTACGATCGATTGCCGCTCATCATTATCGACCGATATTCACTCTTAATAGTTTGATCGGTGCTCTCTATAAAGGCCGATCAGGAGAGCTGGTTCTGATTGATATGGACATAAACGCGAGTGAATTATAACCGGACGAGAGAGAGAGATCAGAGATCAAATCAGCTGCTGAGTCTGACCGAGACACGCATCTCTGCATGATCACCCGAAACTCCGCCCACCGTTTAGCGAGCTGCATGAGATACAGACCGGCTGTCAGGAGAGGGAGAGATAGAGAGGTAAAGAGAGGATCCGTTTTAGGGATCGACCGATATGGCTTTTTCAAGGCCGATACCGATACCGATACCGATTATTAGTAATCAAGGAGACCGATAACCGATATTTGGAACCGATATACATTTGCAGTAAAAAAATCTTGGTGTCAAAATGTAGAATAACACAAACTCCAACACAACTCAACACAACTTATTTGAAAGGCATTTAAGCATATATTATGTTTAATGAACTTTTAAACATCTTACAACTGGTTTCCTCTCTGTGTCCTTTTCTTTAGTGCAGCCATCTGCTATGAGTTAGAGAGAGACAAGAAGTGGGGCAGCAGCCTGACATGCTTAACTAACAATAATGCTTAATTTATTATATCTGTCTATCTAGCATAAAATCCCAATAAGCATGCTAGCAACTGCAAAACACTAGTGCTAGCTAATGTTTTGCAAACTATTAAAAGTGAGGCTATTACAGTAGACCTAAAGTTAGTCTAGTAGCCTCACTTCTAATATGTTGCTAAACATTTGCTAGATACATGTTGGCTCGCTAATGAGCTTCACATATCAACCTGAAAAACTGCGAGGCGAGGCCAATGGCCGCTGCTAGCCAATGGAGACCGACGTTGCCACTTGGCCGCCATCTTGCTACAGGCAGTGCTCTCATTCATAACTTTATGGTTTACTATTTAAATAACCATAGCTTGCTCAATTTTCAACCAATTTTCAAACGGTTTGATTTTTTATAAACATCAAAGATGTAGTTATGATACTGCATACTTATAATCATGGACTTTCATATGAAAATAACATTAATGAGATAAAGCAATAGCTATACACACACACAAAGTATTTATATTAAATATTTGCCGGTGTATATATTTCCATGTATTTTATTATATTTTTAATATTTAAAATAAATTATAAATACATTTTAAAATTAAAATACATTTATATTTTATATATAAAAATCGGTCTCATGTTACCACTGTAAGCCAAGAGTTGTTAATTTAGCAATGCCGTAGCTTGAAGAACAGGGACACAACTAATGACAATAGCATATGTTGGTATATTATTTAGATATTCACACCTTTATCAGAAGAACCAAACCAACATAAAATGTGCTCACAGACAGGCCAGTTCTGTCTAATTTATCACAATTATTTTGGACATGAGATCTTCATATCATCCTAGTTTTGTATTTAGTTTCTAGATTTGTAATCAAATCCAGAACCTTTGAAATATGTTATTGAAAAAAGACCAAGAATAATATAAACTGTACCATGTGTCCTTCTGTAGTCCATTTGTGGTTTGTCTTGTCTCACCCCGGCTGATATATCACAACATCCATTGTTTAAATTGTTCCCTATATTGCCCCTATGCCCCTGTAAGGTGTCCTTGGGTGTTATGACAGGTGGCCCCCCAACATAAATATATTATTATTATTAAGAAGAACAACTTGGTGTGGTGTGGAGGGGATGTAGGAAGCAGGAGCAGATGGGCTTCAAGGTTCAAGGTTATTTGTTTTAAATGTGTCTTGGAGATAAGGACCAGCTGCACACAATAAAATACAGTATAACACAAAACCAATAAGACACACGGTGACACATGGCACACCAACAATCAATCATCGTCCAGCCTCAGCTTTGGTATTCTTTCACAACCATGTTATGGGTTTATTAGACTGAGCAAACATAAACATATGTGGTGATCCCACGGGTTCTTGTTTGCAGACAGCGGCGATTGGAGCATCCGTAGGCTGCACAAAAGTCCGGCATAGTCAGGTACTTCTGTAAACACAAAGCCAGCAAATTCCTGTATCATAATGCAAGATGTTTTTAACAAGCCAAACCACTTGGAAGAAATCATGTGTAACTTAAGTTATGTTGAAAAGAAAGAGCAGTTCTGCCTCTGCCACTGGTGTAAAGTTGCTGGGTGAACTTTGTAATACTAGGTCTCACTCACAGCCTCTTGTTATTAGCCAGCTAATAAATACAACCACATACACAAAGAAAAGCTGCAATTTCAACATGTTCAAGCATCCTGTATCATAGCCATGCTAATCATGTTTATAAGAAACCAAACCGTTTGTAAATCAGTCAAGATTTCAGCGAGTTAAGAGTATTTTTGTGCAGATCACTCACCTTACAACAGCTACCATAACGCGAATCAGAGTAACTGTTGACTGTAGCAAGATGGCAGCCAGTCAGCTACGCTGGAAAATCTCCCATGAGCCATCTAGTGTTTATATATCTATGGAGGGGAGTACAAAAAACGTTCCCAACCCTTCAAGGATCAAAACTTGAAACCACCGGAGTTAAATCCAGACGACAGTTGTGGAAATTGATGTGAGATATTGTACCAAAGAATTGAGGTGTATATTTTTGGTATGTTCATTTTAATGTCACCCATCTATAGGAGGTGTATTACATAATGTCATCCCTAATATATGTGTGGGTTTATACATTCCTGTGTGTTAATAGTTGAAGGAACAAAAAGTACATTTTTCCTCTCAAATATAGAGAGGTTTTTTATAGATTCCTGAAACAATGTTCAGACACTCACACACACACACACACACACACACACACACACACACACACACACACACAGCTCTGTCTTTCCTTCGAAGTTGCACACTGACATACAACGATATACTCAATCAGTCTGTACTGCATATTGTTTCCTAAATTAACAATTGAACATAACATTACCAGAATACTGGTGAAACTGAAATCCACACAGGTCAAAAACTACTACTTCTTCCACACAATGTAATATTTTCCAGTTTTATTTTGTATTAAATTATTTAATATCTTATACTCCTACATTAAATAATGTCTCATCTTTTTTCAGACATTACACATTGCATTCTGACTCAGCAACAATAGCAAAAATATGTCCATCTTAACAGAGGTTTTTTCAGAATATATCTCAACCCATCATTACAGTATTTTAGAATCACACGAGGAGGACTTAAGTATTTTAAGGGTAACAATGAGCTTGATAGATTTTCTAAACCAGGGGTATAAGAAGGCATAAATCAATGGGTTCAGACAGGAGTTAAAATACAGCAACCAGACTACAATGGTTGAGGTTGAACTACTATTTTCAATATCCTCACCTATCAGGGATGGAGCGTAATATGGAAAAAAACATATTAGAAACACAAGGACAACAACACCAAGAGTCCTGGCTGCTTTCATCTCAGAGTTCTTAGCAGTTGCACCAACTGAACGTTGCATAGTGACAGCTCTAACATGGGATCGCACGGCTCGAGCCTGAGACACAGCCACCACAAACACTCTGATATACAGAACTATGATAACAGTAATGGGGGAAATAAAGTTAACAACTAAGTCAACAGCTCCTGTGATATTGTCATTCACAACTACACACTCTCCATGGCAAGAATTCTGTGAGTCGGGTTGTCTCAGAAAGTCCAATAAAATGAGACAATTATAGATAACAGAGCCCATCCAACAAAGACAGATGCAGATTTTTGTTCTGTTCAGAGTAACTCTGATGGTGTAATGTAGAGGGTCACATATAGCAACATAACGATCAATGGATATGAGCACCATGTTTCCAACCGTAGAAGAGGTAATGATAAAATCAACAATACCATACAGAGCACACATCAGGTCACCCAAGTACCAGCAAGTCTCTGTTAGAAGGATTTCAACAGGCATCAAAATGAGGCCCACAAGGAAGTCTGAGACAGCCAGGGAGAGGATGAGGAGGTTAGTGGGGGTGTGGAGCTGCCTGGAAAGGAAGAATATAATCATAAATAAGATTATCAACAATAGCTTGTAACAACAAACAGCAGTAAAACACAAAAAAAGGAATTTGAATGGATATTGATTTTCGACTTTAACTATTTTGTCACAAAACGTCAGGTTTGAATATGTTATCATTTAAAACAGCACAACTATTATCTGAAACATTCATTAAAAGGAATATATGCGTTGCTAAATCATGTTACTTTCCTATCATGAACATATACAAGCTTAAACTGAAAGTGTCTCTGTGCCTGAAGTGGGAGATAGAGATGATGACCAGCAGGTTGAGAGCTGCAGTGATCAGAGCGATGAAGGACAGCAGGATGTAAGCGAGCAGGACATCTGCCTGAGCTGGCGTAGGCTTCCTGCAGGAGTTGTTGAAGAGTTGTGGAAAGCAGAGTTCATCCATTTGGGAAGTCTCCATCTGCAGAGAGACGTGTTGAGAAGCTGCTGTGTTCTGGCAAAGCTCAACGTTATGCAGCTGATATATCTCTTCTCTTCCGTCCTGCCCCATACTGTTACTTTCTCTCTATCTAAGACTGAAATCCCTAAGCTCTACTTTTTTTTCTGCAGTCATCTTCATCTCAGTCTTCATCACTTTCATGCAACTTATTTTCTTCGGAATTCCCGGCATTGAGATCATCTTATTTGATTATGATGCCCACTTTTTCCTTCTCACCAAGAGTGGTTTTACAGTGTAATGAATCTTAAAAGATTAACATTTGTTGTGAAGTATTGAAACCAAGTGGGCCATGCTGATAAGTTACATTGTGGGAGTGGCTCCTCAGAGTTATGGTCAAAGGATCAATGAAGCCAACTTGATTGACTTCAAGATTGACTGTTTCTTCACCCCAAGAAAGTTCTGGCAGCTGACGCTTCCTCCCACCGCCAGTCAGCTTCTTTAGGACGGTGCACCCCACCCTGAAGCCGAGATGGAGCCGGAGCCTGTCGGGGTTGGTCAGCCCGTCCCCGCGAGTGCCGGTATTCAGCCGGTTCTCCGGGACGAACCACGGAGGCAGAGGGAGCAACGGGAGCCACGGGGGCTCTATACCCAGGGCCGCCTTAATGCACGGGCTGACCTGGGCTGAAGCCCAGGGGCCTACGGAGATCAGGGGCCTATCATGAGCCAATAAAAAAGTTTAAAAAAAAATGAAATTTATTATTTCGGATGTTTTTACAAAACATTTAAATAAACAAAGTCTGGGCTTTCAGAATATGAAACTTTTATTTCCAAAATCACACGATAAATACATTTTTGAAGCTTGTAAAGGGAAGATGACAGCTCTCACTCGCACTCACTCCTCCTCCCTCCGGATGACATTATGAATGTAAGGCGTATAGTAATCATAGATAACATGGCAGGGTCCGTTACAGTTTGTTTTCATCTGGTTTCAATTAAACAAAGTCTTGGCTTTCAGAATATTAAAATTGTTTCGGCAAATTCAGATAAATACAACTTTGAAGCTTCGGCACAATTACAAGCGGAGAACGGAGTAACTTGACGTCACAGCAGGCATAACAACAGCCTGTGTTTCTCGTGAGTGTTTTCCCCGGGAAACAAACACAATACACACAAACGCAAAAATACACACACACACACGTATACACACACACACTCGCAAGCTTCCCCGAGAAAAGTAATCCAAACGAAAATATCTTCCCTCCGTCAGATCGATGGAATCCAGAGATGACTCCGAAACAGTCAGTGGGCACCACTCAACCGCCAATCAGAATGAGAATATGTTTCACATGTGACTTATTCAAATTACGAGTGATTGAGTGACAGATGAAGGTTGTTTAGGAGAAAAAGTTTGAGAAGAAAAAGTTTGAGAGTGGCGCTCGGAAAAGGAAATTGTTGAGGGAAAAGGAGTTTCGAGACAAGCAGCTATTACAAAACATGTCGAAGCTTACAGGTTATTTTAAACCTGTAGGCCAGGATGAGGAGGAAGCACAGATGAGTTCTGTACCGAGCGGTAGTGGTGCCGGCCGCGGGGCCTCGGAGCCAAGTAGGCCGTCTGGTTCTGATAGCGATGGAGTAGCGGGAGAGGAAGAACAGACAGGAGGGACATTATCTGTTGGAGAAGATGGAGAGGATGACGAGGACTTGCTACGTGGAGGGGAGCCAACGGCAACCGGACAGATACATGAGGGAGGCCCGATACGTCACTCATCTGGAGGAGAGGACCAGGCGCGCGCAGAGCAGAGTGGAGAAGTGCGATCATAGAGCCTGCCGAGGCTATAAATGACTTTGATTTGTTGTTTAAATAGGGGGCCTACAAAACCTATCAGCCCCAGGGCCTGATGGCAGGTTAAGGCGGGCCTGTCTATACCGGCACCTCTCTCTCTGTCTTACCACCGCCGAGCGCTCTCCCCCCCCGAGGAAGAGCCTGAGGACGAGCCAGTGGCAGCATGCGGCTGAGCTGCGCCCTCTCTTCCTCCAAGCGACTGAAGCGCTGGGTGACCGAGGTGATCGACCCGAAGAGCCCTTCTGTGGATACGGGGGCCCCAAGGAGATCATCCCGGTCTTTCTTGGACAGTGCGGTCAGACCCAGCCACACGTGACGCAACGCCACTGTGGCCAGGGACATCACATGTCTAGCTGCGGTAGCCATACCGTCTGGCCCATCTACCATCTGGCCCAGGCAGCAGTCCGAATAATCGCTCCCGTCTGGAGGCGCGGAGGCGGGGATGTCCTGCTGAGGGGTGAGTCCTGCTGAGGAGTGATCAGTGAGACACCCAACACGCCAAGATTATTGGCGTGTTGGCATCTGCGTCCGGAGCCTGGCGGCTCAACTGCCTCGGTGGCAGTGGTGGGGGGAGCGGCAAGCCTGCATGCCCCGCCGCCATATTCATCACCGGCGGGAAGTCCTGCCGCACAGACCTATGCTTTGGACCCTCCTAGAGGCTGGCCCCGAAGCATCAGACAACAAGGTGTCGTCGTCTTCCTCCTCGACGAACGGGGACACCCGGCCCGCTGGCATGGTGAACATGAAGGGCACACCAACATCCAGCTCCTCCATCTCCACCACCTCTAGTTCCCGGTCCTCTGCCTCTTCCCGCGAGACATACTGCGCCAGAAGTGCTCCAGACGCCGGCGACTGAGCCACTGGATCAGGCCGGCCACCGCGTGGTCAGGCCCCAGGCACTCGAAGCAGCGGCAGTGGAGATCAGCAGTGGAGATCTGCACCTGCGATCAAGCCCAGGCACGAAGAGCAGGGTCGTTGCTCTAAAAGTTGTCCATGATTCAAACTTTCTTGTCTTTTGTCTTAGTGCTCAGTTGTTTCCTTGCTCGCTGAAGAGAATAGGATGACAGTCAGGAGGCGAAGCCGCCTTATATACGGTGGGCTTGCGTGCACATTGAGGTAAGTCCGCCCCATATAGATATCTCAGTTGATGAATGCTCACATAGTATGATGAGAGGTAGTACCCATAGAGTCCAGTAGAGGGCGGAGCCTGTGTGAGATATAACTTTGGCGTTTCAGGCTCTGCACTTTCCCTCCTCACCTCATACCTCAAAGACCGCACCTACAGGGTAACTTGGAGAGGGTCCGAGTCTGACCCTTGTCAATTAACTACAGGGGTCCCTCAGGGCTCTGTTCTTGGTCCCTTCCTCTTCTCTCTGTGCACAAACTTGCTCGGATCAGTCATTAGCCCGCATGGTTTTTCATACCACTGCTACGCGGACGACACCCAATTAATTCTGTCCTTTCCCCGCTCAGAGACCCAGGTCGTCGCACACATTTCTGCTTGTCTAGGAGATATCTCTCGGTGGATGTCTGCTCACCACCTCAAGCTCAACCTTGACAAGACTGAACTGCTTTTTCTTCCTGGAAAAGTCACACTCTTGACCTAACAATCAACATCGGCCCCTCTGTTGTTTCCCCGACTCAGACTGCAAGGAATCTGGGTGTGACCCTAAATAACAACCTGTCCTTCACCGCAAACATCACTGTAACAACCCGCTGCTTCAGATACACTCTTTACTACATCAGGAAGATACGTCCCCTCCTGACCCAGAAAGCGACGCAACTTCTGGTCCAGGCTCACGTCATCTCATGCCTTGACTACTGCAACTCCCTCCTGGCTGGTCTACCTGCATATGCCATCCGACCTCTGCAGCTCATCCAGAATGCAGCAGCTCGTCTGGTCTTCAACCTTCCTACATTTTCCCACACCAAACCGCTCCTCCACTCCCTCCACTGGTCCCTACATCCAGGACATGGTTAAACCATACACCCAAGCACGTGCACTCCGCTCTGCATCAATTTGTCATTGTACAAGTACAACGAAATTACAATGTGAACTCAAGGTGCCAACGCGCAACAACAAGACAATATAAAAACAAGAAATGGGACTTAAATAGACATGAAAGGGAATATGTACATACATAAATAATAAATTAAATTGCACGATTCCCCTCGTATTGCACGGAAGACATGATTATTGCACGGAAGACATGATAACTTTAAATATTAGCAGCGTTCAGTGCACATATGGCCCTGGGAAAGAAACTAAACTTGAGTCTGTTTAGTTACCTGAGCGCAGCCGTACAAAGTTTGACTGCCTTCTTTAGGCAACAAGAGCTGTACAGTACCTCCAGGGAGGGGAGAGGGCACCCGATGATCTTCTGGGCCGAGTTGACGACCCTTTGGAGTGCAACCCTCTCTGCGGCTGTGCAGCTGAGGAACCACACGCAGATGCAGTAGGTGAGGATGCTCTCCACAGCGCAGCGGTAAAAGGACACAAGCAGGTCCTGTCTGAGGTGGTAATTCCTGAGTATTCTCAGGAAGTAGAGTCTCTGCTGTGCCTTCTTGACGGTCGCCATGGTGTTGGTCCTCCGCCAGGTGAACGCCCAGGAATTTGAACACTGAGACTCTTTCCACACAGCCTCCATCAATGTACAGGGGCTGCATGTCGGTCTTCTTCCTCCTAAAGTCAATGATCATTTCCTGGGTTTTCAGCTTGTTCAGCTGCAGGTTGTTTACTTTGCACAACTCTAACAGTTGCTCCACCTCGTCCTGGTACGCGGTCTCGTCACCCCCGGAGATGCAGCTCACCACGGTGGTATCATCAGCGAACTTTATGATGGAGTTGCTGGTGTGGGCGGGGACGAGATTGTGGGTGGAGAGGGCGTATAGTAAGGGGCTCAGCACGCAGCCCTGTGGTGACCCGGTGCTGAGACTGAGGGACGTGGAGGTGTGGGGGCCTATCCTCACCCTCAGGGGGCGATCAGTCAGGAAGTCCTTAATCCATAGGCACAAGGAATGGGATACTCCCAGGCAGTGGCGACTGGTGGAAAATATGTTAGGTGAAGACCTACAGTTGACATTAAACATTACAAATATCAGGCAGTTCAGAGAGAATCAAAGGAAGGCAGGCAGGCAAGCAGCTTTGCATGACATTCTTCTGGATGTGTTTCATTGTGGTGATAGTGAGGGTAGTCGATCCCTTGTTTAGCAAGACAGTAGTGACGGCCATCTTGGTGACATCTGTGTTGTTGTGCGAGAGCAGAGATGTAGTTCTTTGAGCGTTTCACAAAAGAAAATGTGTTACTTCACAGTTTTATGACACATTTTTTTTTACTGGCAAAATTATCTTTTAAATATTTTTTTTTCATATGTGTAATTCGTGGCACAATTCAAACGGGATCGAAAGATAATCTTTCTCTCTCCATTGACTTCAATACATATTTTTTCCGAAATAAGGTCCCATGATGGTCCACCGGAAGGGGAGGGACTTCGTCACTCTATAGGCCGGCCGCCACTGCTCCCAGGACTGATAGCTTGGTCACCAGTCTGTCGGGGAGGATGGTATTAAATGCCGAGCTGAAGTCTACGAAGAGCATCCGTGCGTAGCTCCCACTTCTCTCCAGATGAGACAGGGTAGAGTGGAGAGCTGTCGCGATGGCGTCCTCCGTGGACCTGTTGGCCCTGTAGGCGAACTGGTGGGGGTCCAGTCCGGGCAGGAGGGATGAGACGATGTGGGGACGGACCACCTTCTCAACAACTTTAGCGGGGATGGAGGTGAGTGCCACTGGACGGTAGTCATTTAGGCAGCCGATGGTGTTCCTTTTCGGCACCGGGATGATTGTGGATGTTTTCAGGCAGGATGGGATGATGGCCTGGGACCACAAATGCAACTTACTTTTTGTTTCTACTGTTTATAAGTATGATGTTTAAACATGAAATGCTGTATTCATTAGTTGTACAATAATTCTACAAATATTTTTATATTTTAAGTTTTCAGAGTAATTGTTTCCTACAGAACATTTTGTGATGTCATTTTGTTGAACCTGTTTGATTGGAAAATGTTAGTAAAATAACTAACAGTATTCTAGCTGTAGAACTTTAGGTTCTGTATTTATTTTAGTGTTTGATCATACAAATCTAATAAAAAAATGTAAAAAACTGTTTTTCTCATCAGAACTTTATTTAAGGTATTTCAATGTAAGATTTTGAAAAGAGAGGAAAGTTTCTTAAAATCTTTAAGGGCAATTTCTGTATACTTTATTTCAGTTAAAGTATTTTTACTTTAATTTTATGGTTTTTGTTTGGCAGCCGCTGCTGCCAATCATTTGATCGTTTTTTTACGGGTTATTTGCCCGTTAAAGTATTAATGCTGTACTTTTATGAAAGGTTATTGACTGTAAAAAGAGACGATAAAGCTGTAAAATTACAGTATTTGCACGTAGAAGTATTAGTGCTGTACTTTTATTAAAGGTTATAGACTATAAAAAGAGCAGATACATCTGTAAAATTACAGCGTTTTCCTGTAAAATCTTTAAGAACATTTCCCGTAAATTAATGGCTTATTCACTTTATTTCAGTTAAAGTATTTGACTTTAATTTAAGGGTTTTTGTTTGGCAGCCGCTGCTGCCAGTTTTTTTTACGATTTTTTTTTACAGTGTAGCCAATCAAACCGCTGCTTGTGTGTCAGGGGCGGGAGATTCATGTGATTGGTTGTTGGTCGAGTTTCAGACACGCCCGCCGACAAGCGACAACGCACGCCGCTGTGTGGACGGGCCTTAAGGGCAGGAGGGTGTAATGGTGTGGCTGCTTCCATTGGCCGCGTCTCGTAGCGGGCGTAGAAGGAGTTCAGCTCCTCCATCAGAGGGTCACCCCCGTCGGCCGAGGGGTGGCTGGGTCTGTAGTTGGTCATCTGCTGGAACTCCCGCCAGGGCGCCGGATTCATTTCAGAAGTGGGGGGGGGCAAAAAGTGCGTGTGTATGTGACATACTTGCCAACCCTCCCGATTTTTGCGGGAGACTCCCGTTTTCCTCCCGGGGTCATATTTATCCATAATTTCTCCCGATTTCTGACTAAATCTGAGTTGTTTCATTCTAACATAACGCACCAAATGTTACTGTTTCCACTCGGACTTCAATAAAGCTACACCATTGTTTGGTTTCCATGGTAACGTGTCTCTTTAGTAGCGTGAGCAAATGAAAGTCTGAGAGGGTGTTCAGGAGGAAGATAGTCAGAGAAAACAGAACAAGAATGGACAACTCGACCCTCTGCTCACTCCTTTCCTGTAAATTAAACTATACAGACCAGCCCACACATATGACAGCGCAGTTGCTCATTCCATCTCTTCTTTTTTCCTGCTACGCTCTTGTTTGACAAGCTGAATGTTGACTGGTGTTTGACTTTGACTGAAGTAAGCTCTGTGAAAAGTTCCAGTTATTAACTCGGTATTTACAAAGCTGTCATCTCCACATTTGGAGAAAGTTACAAGCCGTTTGACAGCAGAAAATCTGCATATTTCACAGAAGGCTCGTTCAGTGGTTTTGCAAATAATTAACCACTCTCTGTTTTTGTACCATTCTGCATTGAAGTACCTTTCTCTTTGCCCAAATAAGCTTTTATTTGCCCGTCACAATGTCCCGACAACAAACCTCCATGCAGTCGGAACTAGCCTGTTTCGGTTCAACGATGCCGGCGGCGGCGGTTTTGACAGTCTCTGCGGCCGCAGAGCGGCTGCTTTGGGTTCATCTGGCTGCGTTCTATGGTTAAAGGGCCAGGCTCCGGAGGTGCAGATGTCAGGGATGTGACATTCAAGTTGTTGAATTTCAGCTTAGTTTGACTGTATTTTGTTTTCTTATGCGCCGGTTCTTCTGACATGTTTGCAAGTTTATCTATAGGTTAACGGCTGACACACACAGAACAACGTACATAACGTAAACAACGTAACAAATAAACACATCTAAGCTTTGTTATTGGTTGTAATGTACATGGATATATTTGAATGGTGTGACAATGTCCTATTTGATTGGATTAAAATGTACATTAGCGGAGCAAATGATCAAAGTAGTACGGAGGGAAGATATTTTCGTTTGGATTACTGGTCTGGGGGAAGCTTGCGTTTTCTGAAAAGCCCCGGATGTTTCACTTAATTTTGAAAATGTCTCGGGAGTAATGTGCAGTACCGGAGTCCACCAGAGAGGCAGCCGCTGCGGGACATTAGCCTGCGTACTGCGTATCCTTCCCTGCCCTGAAGAAGAAGTGATCCTTCCTAGTGCCTGACGAGTTTTAAGCTAATAGCCTATAAAGTTATCGATATTAGAAAGTTATTTTCATCGAAGCAGGCGCCACAAGCTGGAGCAGCAGCAGCAGCAGCAGACAACAATGTCATCACCAGCAGTGAAGAAATGGATGTTTCAGGTTTGTGAATCTAATGGTGATATCTGCACTCTGGCTGACTCAGTAAGAAGTGAAAAAGAGAGATGTACTGTAACGTTAATCGTATAGCTAGTAAACATGGAGTAACCACCAACACAAGGCAATTCAAGGTGCTTTACAAAAATGAAAGACATTCAGACAAAGGCATTTAAAAGATAATAAAAGAAACATTAAAAGAAAAAATACATGAATACAAAGTTACAGTGCAGTTTAAGATATGAATAGTTCACACAGAAGTTCCACTTTACTGATGAACACAACAGCTCAGTTTAAATTAAAAGCAGCGACAAAAAGAGAAACCACACTAAGTCAATACCCTTATATGTTAGTATGTATACAGAACATGACTAAAATGTATCCTAAGATGTAACGTTAACCCTACAAGTCAAAGTGATCAAAACAAATAAATGGTGAATCAAACAGAGCTGTCGTTCTAGTTATTTATTTGAAGCTTCAAATAACTGACAGGCAACACTCTGAATCCGATTGGCTGTGACTGCATCCAGTGCCTGATTCAGAAACGTGACTCTTACACTCTTTACGTCACAAACAAAGATGGTGGATGAGAATAGATCTATAAAACGATAAGCAATGCGCAGTGGATCGGAAGAGGACGGTGTGTCGCCGTTGTTCGATAGCGGTGCGGTATGCTAATAGAATACACGCCAAACATGCTAAATCACATCAGAAGGCATCACCCAGATTTGCCAATCACCGGAGCCCGCAAAAGACAACAGCAGTTCAACAGCTGATCCCCGCTGTTTTTAAGAAGTCAATAGACATGAAAGCTGTGAAACCAAAATAAATAACGGAAGCTTTTGGCATATGTTTTTCAACGACTTTGCGTTCTTGAAACACTTTCTTATTATTTATGATGTAATATTTTCAAGACATTCTTTTTAGTTTAACAGCTTGATGAAACCTTTTTGTTTGACATCAGCCATTATAGATACTATGGCCATCTGAGTGTGTGTGGTGCTGTTTGTGGTTTGTTTTTAACTGTTTAATACTGTTAATTATTCAAAAATGTCAGAGTTCCTTATTTTTAAACTGAAACTTGCACTACTGTTCAAAAGTAAATAACAACACACCTGGAATTATGCATTTGGGACTTTGTTTTGCTTTTTCTTGTTGTACCGAACCGTGACCCTCCCAAACCGAGGTACGAACCGAACCGTGACTTCTGTGAACCGTTACACCCCTAGTCCCCGGTGTTCCGGGGAACTCACCAAGTGTCAGAAAACACAACCCTCTCTCTTTTCCTCCATACCCAAATCTCTAAAAACGGGGCTGCAACGGATCTGATACAGACTGATCTTATAATAATATAATAATAATCCTTATATTTATTATAGTGCTTTCTCAATGACTCTCAAAGCGCTTTACAAATACACATTACACATACAGATCATACATGTAATGGTCATCTACTGTGGACAATACCCACAGGAGAAAATTCGGGTGAAGTGTCTTGCCCAAGGACACACCGGCCTGCCTGATCTTGAATTATTTTCTACGTCACAGAAGTGGTGCTCCGCTTATTGGTCAATTCTCCACCTATCAGGGGAATGTGGGGTTGGGCCACGGCCGGCCATTGCGCTGGAGACGATGTAGTACATATGCCAGGCCTGTAAGTGGCGCTGTAGTCTGCCACAAAAGCAGCGAAGAAGACTTCCCGCGCATGGTTGCCCTTCTGTTTATACTCTGCTCTGGCTCTTTTTCTCCCTCCCCGAGGCAAGCGTTTGCTCCCGCTGCTGTAATTCAATGCAATCCCTCCCTCGCTGTAATTCTCTCCGGTTAGTCCACCAGCAGATGACAAACACCCTCCTCTCCGGCTCTTCCAAGGAACGAGAGGACCGTGTGGCAGAGTTTCAGTTAGATTTTTATTTCGCCGGTCAACATGTCCGTTAAAGTTTAAATCTTCCAGACAAAATTGTAAGCAAATGAATAACGACTATATAATAATAATATAAGAATAAAACACGGAGGATGGAGATCTATTTTTCTCCCCCTCTTCTCCCTGCTGTAGCCCAGCAGCTGATCTCAAAGCACGCTCCCCTCTCCTGCAGGGGGGCGTGGTGCAGCTCACAGAATCAGCCCCCTGCAAAAACAGCGCTGGAAAGAGCAAATAGAGCGAAATGAGGCATGGCTAAAATGCAGGATCTGTTTGGTATTTTGAAAGAAAAACTATTTATATACTTTATATAGGTATGGCCCTACAATATATTGTTCAAATATAGCATGATAGGTCCACTTTAAGGTATTATTAAGGTAGGGTTAATGTTGCTCTCAAAGTGCACCAGATTGATGCTTTTAACTTCAATATTTAAAAGAAAATCTTCAGATTAGTAAGCCCCGGATCTCCTACAATCCTAAATCCGCCGTGTGTGTGTGTGTGTGTGTGTGGTGTGTGTGTGTGTGTGTGTGGTGTGTGTGTGTGTGTGTGTGTGTGTGTGTGTGTGTGTGTGTGGTGTGTGTGTGTGTGTGTGTGTGTGTGTTGTGTGTGTGTGTGTGTGTGTGTGTGTGTGTGTGTGTGGTGTGTGTGTGTGTGTGTGTGTGTGTGGTGTGTGTGTGTGTGTGTGTGTGTGTGTGTGTGTGTGTGTGTGTGTGTGTGTGTGTGTGTGTGTGTGTGTGTGTGTGTATTGTTGCGTTTGTTTTCCGGGGAAAACTCTCACGAGAAACACCGGCTGTTGTTATGCTGTGACGTCAAGTTACTCCGTTCTCCGCTTGTAATTATGCCGTTAAAAGCTTCAAAGCTGTATTTATCATCTGAATTTGCCGAAACAAGTTTAATATTCTGAAAGCCAAGACTTTGTTTAATTTAAATCAGAAGAAAACAAACTGTAACGGAACCTGCCGTGTTATCTATGATTACTATGCCTTACATTCATAATGTCAGCGGAGGGCGGGGAAGCGGGACTGTGGAAGAGCAGAGTGGCGAGTGAGAGGTGAGCTGAGTTCTTCCCTTTGCAAGCTTCACAAATGCGTGTAGCTAATGAGATTGAATATAACAATCAAAAATAACAAAATATACACAGCTAGATCAGATGGCGTTCTTTTTAGATGCGACTTTAGAGTAGAGGGAAATTATTGAAACGGGATGTGTACAGTGTTCCGCGGCATCCACTGCTGCGAAAATGTGGGGCAGGGCTGTAAAGCCCCCCCCGCTTCCGGCGCCCTTGCCCCCGCCACACCTGCCTGGAGTCGTTGCTCTGGAAGCAGTCTTCAATCTTCCCCTTGTAGCGACTCGGCACGCTTGATCCCCCGCTTCAGGTCGGCTCTGGCCAACACACTCTCACTCCCTAAGCGTCCAATAGCGACGTTTGGTCAGTGTCCGTGGCGTCCAATTGTGACGCTCCTAGGCCCTTTCAGCGTCATAAAGGGACGCAAATAGCTTTCAACTGATTGCAATGTATTCCCATCTGCATCGGGATTTGACGCTCATGGAAGCACGGCATTCGTTTATGTCGGCTGCCCTTAAAGGCAATGTGAGCGTCCATTCCCAGGAGTAAAGGATGGCAGAAGACACTACACTACCCAGAATCCCCAGCTATCGTTTGGACTACACCATGTGCTCTGTTTGACAAACCCCGTGATAGTCCTCAAGCTCTGTGATTGGAGAGTGTGCTCCGAGGGTTAAGCCGATTCTCGAACAGCACTTGAAATGGGATGGAACCACGGCAGACTGTCCAAAACTGGATTTGAACCGCCCCCCCCAGAACTACACATGCTGGCTATTCTGTTTCGCAACATGTTCTCTATGGCACGTCTCTACTGGGAGTTGTAGTTTTAAAAGACGTTTTCGTATTTCCCATAATAAGAAGTTGCCAGTATTAAACTGTGTACATCCCTGGAGGTTTAGGGGACAGGAAACACTCACATTTAAAACATATAATTAATAAATGGGTGAAAATTGGTTTTGCCCATTATGGGCAGTATTAATATATATATACCCACATGCCAGCTAAGGTCAGAAGAGCTTTATTTAACAGCTGGTCTTATGTGTGTGACCCCTGTGATAACATTACATTACATTAATTGATCAGCCTGAAACATGCACTTCTCAAGGTTCAGAGGCACATTTTGCAAATATGGCAGTAGCCATCGATCAGCTTAAGATAAGATATACTTTATTGATCCCAAGTTGGAACATTTGCATTACATAGCATGTGTAACAGTTAAATATGCAGTTGTGTTTATTTGAAAATCATTTAGTATAATCACACACATTCTGTGTTTTATATTCAACAATTCTGTGTTCTTTATTTATTGATTGTTCAATACCTGACAAGGCCGGAGATGAAATATATACATACATCTTATAAGAGTATAATACATTATGTATAATATCAGTTAAAATAAGTGCTTCAACATAGTTAACATTGCTGGAGGTATGCACACATATTGATAGATGTCTTGTAATGCACTATTGAGAAACCTGCAACCCAAGTTTTTCATTCAGTGCAGAACTACACCACAGTTGTGTAGGCCTATATGATATGTCAATAAACCTTAGAAAATCTTGAAATCTTGAAAGGGATGTGCAAAATAGTCATTACATACAGTCTTTAATTAACAATTAGTAGAGAATAACGAGTAATGAATATACTTTATAGGGATCGTATTAATATCTAATAATAAACAAATATTGAAATTCAATAACATGCTTTAACCACCAGGTGTCCCTTTATATCAGCTGTGCACCTTTATGGTGTAAATACAGCCTATCTACCAATTGGATCAAATATAAAAGTGAGCCGAATTAGTGTTGATACTGCAAGGAGACGTATTGTGTGAAAAGAAATGTAAGATGTTGTTTAATGGCTGATATATTTATGATCCACGTCACGTTTTCAGTTCCTCGTGTTTGTCTTCTCATCAAGGGCTCTATAAATACAGAACTACGGCAGATATGTAATATGTAATGCAGCTGAACCGTGTATTACAATGCCGTTATGTGATGACTTTCAAAGAGAAAAGCAAGAGCACTCGGAATAAGGTATTATTATTATTTTGGTCTGTTTCCGGTATTTGTTAATGACGATGTGCTCTGAGATGTGAGACTGGAATTGCACAGGGGGGAAATAACGTAGGCTATCTTTAGATGCGGATTTTGTTAAACTAATATGTTTAGGCTGTGGACCAACACTATACATTGACGGGGAAGGGGGGTAGCAATAAAGATAACACCATTAAACAGTTACACAACATAACAGAAATAATATCGATAGCAGCGTCCCTAGCAACCACCTTGGTAACAATGAAAACGTCGCGATTTCCTAATACTCGTAATAACTAGCAAACTAAAGATCATGTACATCCACTGCACACATAATCTGAAATAACAACTCATATTTCTCGCATCAAATGACATCAAAACGCATTTTAATGGCCAAACTAACTTTAAAATAGGCATTTTCTTCCGAGAATAAAACGAATTTCGGCCATGTTTTCTTTTTCTGCAGGGAGAAATTTGAAGATCACGTGACATAGACGCCAGCCATCGAAAAAAAACGGGGTTTGTCAAACAGAGCACATGGTGTAGGCCAAACGATAGCTGGGGATTCTGGGTAGTGTAGTGTCTTCTGCCATCCTTTACTCAGAAAACATATTTGTTTCTCCGAATCGAAGGGGAAAAATACAAAAGCATTGCACACAATTTAAACCAATCAATGTTGTGTAATTAACAAGGATAATCTGGTGTTTTTTAGTCGATGAGTAGTGCAGATATCACTGTAAAATCAATCGACAGTAAGAGGAATACTTACTTCCGGGTGTAAAATTCTCCGTTATCCAATGGGAATGGATGCTCACATTGCCTTTAAGGGCAGCCGACATAAACGAATGCCGTGCTTCCATGAGCGTCAAATCCCGCCGCAGATGGGAATACATTGAAATCAGTTGAAAGCTATTTGCGTCCCTTTATGACGCTGAAGGAGCCTAGGAGCGTCACAATTGGACGCCACGGACACTGACCAAACGTCGCTATTGGACGCTTAGGGAGTGAGAGTGTGTTGCTCTGGCAGTGCTGTATAGCTCCCTTACCAGTCCTGAAGGCGATGTCCCTCTCCCTGACCAGAATGAGCTCCCCATTGACATCAGGACAGCAAAAAGCCTATACATCTTCCGGCGCAGACTGAAAACTCATCTCTTTCGACTCCACTTCGAGAAATAAAAGTACTAACAAAGCACTTATATACTAATAAAGGGCTGGCTTATCTAAAGCCAGTTGAGTAGCACTTGAAATGTTTTGGCTCTATGAAACCTGATGTACGATTCTGTTTTCTTCAAGTTTGTATCTTCTTGGTCGAATGAACTTCTTGTAAGTCACTTTGGATAAAAGCGTCAGCTAAATGCAATGTAATGTAATGTATGGTGAGACAAGGAATTCCTAACAAATTAAGGTAAATATGTGCATCTTACAATATGTTTATCCATTCCTTTAGCTTTTACATTAACACACACACACACACACACACACACACACACACACACACACACACACACACACACACACACACACACACACACACACCTTTCTACCTGACTAATGAAGCCAATTAGACTGGATTTCTTTTTTCAGGAACTTTACACAACAAACATCAGCACATAGTTATTGCTCTCATTAAGGATTCACACCTTCTTGTGTTCATGTCAGATGATCTCAAACTCTCATCTCAGAGGGATCCTCCCAATCAGAGGTGTAAAGGACATCATCCATGCTGCAAAGCAAACATGATGTAAGATCCAAACATCAACACATGATGAAAACTCTGTGAGAAGTTGCATCTTCCACTGGAAAGACAAACTTATGAATTATACTTGTTATGCAGTTGCAATTCATTTGAAAAGTTTAAAGTGCATTAGCCCGCAGCAAATATTTAGATAACACCCCCTCTGTGTTTGTTAAAATCTGAGCTTCTTTGTGATTTGTTTTGCACCTGCGCCGGCCACTCGTGCATGTTGGTGCGAGTCCCTTGCTGTGTCTCAATTCAAATACTTCCCTTTGAACGCTGCCTTGTTGAATAATGTAAACACTTGCACATTGCGTGAATTTCAACCAGGTAGCGTTGTCTCAAATCGCACATGGATGCTGTGCCCTACACAGGCTTGATGCTAGATAGCTTGCTAGGGAGCAACAGTTGCTGTACCAAGTCATTACATTACATTACATTACAGTGACTGCTCAATACAACCAATACAATGAACAGTAGCTTCCTTTTAACAACAATTTGAAGGTACTGCTTTTATTGGTGAAAAAAGCCAACTTTATAACTTGTATGCGTCCATGTAAACAAACATTCATCACAACTTCTGTGATGCATGCTCTATCAAGTTTGGAGTCACGAGTCACAAACATTTTTCATTATTAGAGATGAAAATAATAATCAAGATGTCTGGAGTTGAGTTGTTATTGTCAAAGTGCTTCAGATGACAGAGTACTTTAGAAAAGACGGAGAAAAAGCACAAGTAGACTAAGGAACAGTGGCTATGCTCGTGAACCTGCTATATTTACATCAGTATATTTAAGTTTGACAGTTGGAACGTTCAAACAAATGACTTGAGATGCTTTTGTTTCTATTCAGGCATTCCCACACCCTCACTGACATGTTTGCACAACACACTCTCACTCCCTAAGCGTCCAGTAGCGACGTTTGGTCAGTGTCCGTGGCGTCCAATTGTGACGCTCCTAGGCTCCTTCAGCGTCATAAAGGGACGAAAATAGCTTTCAACTGATTTCAATGTATTCCCATCTGCGGCGGGATTTGACGCTCATGGAAGCACGGCATTCGTTTGTGTCGGCTGCCCTTAAAGGCAATGTGAGCGTCCATTCCCATTGGATAACGGAGAATTGTTCACCCGGAAGTAAGTATTCCTCTTACTGTCGATTGATTTTACAGTGATATCTGCACTACTCATCGACTAAAAAACACCAGATTATCCTTGTTAACTACACAACATTGATTGGTTGAAATTGTGTGCATGCTTTTGTATTTTTCCCCTTCGATTCGGAGAAACAAATATTTTTTCTGAGTAAAGGATGGCAGTAGACACTACACTACCCAGAATTCCCAGCTATCGTTTGGACTACACCATGTGCTCTGTTTGACAAGCCCCATTAGTTCTCAAGCTCTGTAATTGGTTGACCTCCAACTGATTCCAATGGCTGGCGTATATGTCATGTGATCTTCAAATTTCTCCCTGCAGAAAAAGAAAACATGGCCGAAATTCGTTTTATTCTCGGTGGAAAATGCCTATTTTAAAGTTAGTTTGGCCATTAAAATGCGTTTTGATGTCATTTGATGTGAGAAATATGAGTTGTTATTTCAGATTATGTGTGCAGTGGATGTACATGATCTTTAGTTTGCTAGTTATTACGAAGATTACTTCAGGAAATTGCATCCATAGAACCTTTTCATTGTTACCAAGGTGGTTGCTAGGGACGCTGCTATCGATATTATTTCTGTTATGTTGTGTAACTGTTTAATGGTGTTATCTTTATTGCTACCCCCTTCCCCGTCAATGTATAGTGTTGGTCCACAGCGCAAACGTATTAGTTTAACAAAATCCGCATCTAAAATGGTGGCATAGATACGTTATTTTCCCCTGTGCAATTCTCCAACCCAGTCTCACATCTCACATCACATCGTCATAAACAAATACCGGAAACAAACCGAAAACATTTAAAAAAAAATAATAATACTTTATTCCGAGTGTGCTTGCTTTCACGTTCACATCCATTTGAATGTGCGCAGTCTGTTAGGTAAACTAGATTTTGTCCGCATTTGGGAAACCTCGACTGACGCTGACGTCATTGTTTTATCAGAAACATGGCTAAATAAATCTATTTTGGCCTCTGACATTGACTTAAATGGTTTTAATGTTTATCGTTCCGACCGGCCTAATAAAGGTGATGGCGTTGCCATTTATGTTAAAAATAAGTTCAGTGTATCCACATTAGTTTCCAAATCTATCAGTAAGAAATTCGAATTTTTTTGCCTTAACTATAGAAGTGGCAAAGGGTCAACAGGTCATGGTGGTGGGCTGTTACAGACCCCCCTCAGCTGGCAAGGACTCCTTGTCTTCACTAGCAAATCTTTTATCGGAGCTAGACTACAAGGAAATAGTGCTACTTGGAGATTTTAACTGGGACTGGTTAACTGCAGTGTCAGAGGATTTTAAAAACCTTTGTATCTCTAAATGTTACTCAGATTGTGGACAGTCCTACTCGCCCTAACATTAAGTCCCCTAATAAATCCTCCCTAATTGATCTCATCTTAATTGTTCCCTATAAATACTCATCTGTGGGAGTATTTGCGAATGATGTGATTGACCACTGTGCTGTAGCCACAATTAGAGACACAAAGGTCCAGAAGTTTAAACCTCGTATTATTATTAAGAGAGACAAAAAACATTTTGTGGAGCAGGGTTTTGTGCATGATCTTATTGGACAACTCCGGACGGCAACCCAAGTAGCACAACATTGACACAGTGGCTTTTAGCAAAGCTCAAAAGGAAAACTCGAGAGGGATGAGTTATTGTTATTACAACGTGACTTCACTATTATTTAACAACTCTTTTTATTGGGTTCTTTTATTTGGGGTTAAGTACATTGTCAGAATAAGTGAGGAATGAATTTAACTTCTGTTAGCCAGCCATATGCCATACATGTTTGCATACATTCACAGTAAATATGTATTCAGTATGATAGCTGTCTAACAGAAGTTAAATTACTAGCTGACAGTGAGGCATGTACATGTCCATCAAAGTGACCACGCCCTAATTTATGCAAACATTTTAAGACCTAATATAAATAAAAGGGTTGTGTTAGAAAACAATTCACTCACAGATTCATAATCATGAAGGTGGAATCTAACTATATCGATAATAATAGCATCCATGGGTAGAAACATGTTTTTTTCTGCTGTAAAGTTGGGCATTTTAACATGGGGGTCTATGGAAATTGCTCCTTTCTGCAGCCAGTCCCTAGCGGCCCATGTATGAACTGCAGTGTGTGGCACTTCCGCATTGGCGTCCCGGCTGTTCCCCAGAGTTTGGTAGAAAGGAGCCCTCAGCCAGAGCAGCAACAGCCAACAAGCTGACTGTTGCTATCTGTATACTATGCCGCCGAAACATAATTTCAGCCAATCAGCGTCGTCAGATCTAATGCTCAAAGGGCGACCTGTCAGCGCCCTGGCCTGTGTGTCTGTGAGTTGTTTGGACTCGTATCTAAGGTGACGCTACAGTATTTGGAGGTGGAGACTCTAGCACCATGGAGCATATGTGTGGGCTGGACCTGTATTTTACAGGAAGGGAGTGAGCAGAGGGTGGAGTTGTCGATTCTTGTTCAGTTTTCATCTTCCTCACCCTCTCAAACTTTGAGTTGTGCGCGCTGCTAAAAGAGACGCGCTACCATGGAAACTGTGGAGATTTTATCACCTGATATATAAGAAGTGTTACGTTTGAATGGCAGAAAGTCTTGTTGCAATTTCCAGATATGGAAGGAGGCCCCTTGAGTTTCTCTGTTAATTATCAATAATCTGGGCAAGTAACAGGGGAAGACAGGGGGGGATTTTCCTCAGATTTAATGCAGTTACATTCTTGTAGTTAATGATGCATGACAGGCAGACCCATAAAAAGCCTTGCAAATTGAGTCGCACAGTTAAGAGAGACAACAGTCCTTCTGAATTATCAATACATGTATTCAGTCCAGTAAAGCAGACTCCAAGGTGAAGGGATGTTCACAGAAGCCTTTAGGCTACAAGAACAATCAACTTCTGTTAATGATAAAGATGTGTGTGCGTTAAAGATGTTTTGGGAAGAAGTGTCTATTGCAGCAGCTAGATGGGATTACTGCTCAAAACGATACCTGTACTTGTGTTTTATATTGATTTCTCTGTTTTATTCTTTCATAAATGTGAGGACTAAAATTGCTACAACATAAAGGGGGTGCAGTTAGGCAGGACAGGAGACTAGGGGGGAAGGGGATATTCTTCTTAGGATCTCCAGCAGGTCAGAGAAGTCTACATATCTTGAATAGTAGATGTGTGTGTTTAATTACTTTGTATTAATAATAAGTAACAAGTAAATGTGTACACACCATTGTGTTTCCTATCGCCTAAACCTCCAGGGCTGTGCACAGTTTAATACTGTCAACTTCTAATTTTGGGGAAAACAAAAACTTCTTTTAAAACTACAATTCCCAGTAGAGACGTGCCATAGAGAACATGTTGCGAAACACAATAGCCAGCATGTGTATTTCTGGGGGGGGCGTTCAAGTCCAGTTTTGAATAGTCTGCCATGGTTTCGTTCCATTTCAAAGCAGCTTGACGCTCGGCGTAACCTTGGCGCACTGCCACTCCAACATCCAATCCCAGAGCTTGAAGATTAATCACAGGGTTTGTCAACGGGATTGTAGTCCCAAACGATAGCTGGGGATTATGGGTAGTGAATAAACAGAATTTTCTTTCGGATATCATATCGCATTAACAACACCACATCTGGCGTCACAGAGATCTTCTGTTACTGTCCTTTCTTCTTAGAGGAAGTACAGAAACACATAACTCTGGATTTGTTTTAATGTTTGAGGTACAATAAACGACACAGCAGCTTTTTGGCATGTTAAAACTATTATTTTCTGCCTCGCTCATGAGAGTAACAGCTGGCGAAATTACAGCCTCGCCTACTGATTTCAAATGTGTGCTCTAAAATGATATTTATAAATGATTATTATCATTATTATAAGCAAGACAATAAATGGCAAAGATATGTAGAGAATAAACGTATTTGAGATACGTTCATAAGAAACGTAGCGTGGGAGAAAATACGTTTCTAGATAAACGTAATTGAGAATGCAGTTTAGTTCTGTGGGAACGTAATTTTTAGGAGACAGGGTTGGGCCTGCCGACATGGCCACTTTCATACAGATCATACACTAATGCCCTCGATTGGTCTCTGTGTGTCATTCAAGCTCGGGAGGGTGTGTGTTAATGTATGTGTGGCACGAGCGAGTGAGATAAAGCGTGCGCACCGGTAACGTGTATTGTTGTTGTTTGCATCTGGTGTTAGCTAGCTGCGCTAACGGATATAAGGAGCTTTTTCAACAACAAGGTGGAGGAGAGTCCTCTGCTGTCAGACTGAGAGGCTGATAACCTCAGCTCAGGTTAGGTAAAGGACTCTGAGTGTGTAGATAGTTAACTTAGTCTAAGTTCTCTGTGGGTCTCAAACGGTTTGGTCACCATTTATGTAAACACATATTTCCATTTGAGGACGGAGTGATTAGTAAAATAAGCATGAATAATGAAAAAAAAACGTTAGGTGAAAAAGGTAAGATACACTTTTAAAACTTGTTGAGAGCTAAAACTAGTCTTTGCTGCTGCCTCAAAGAGGAGCAGGGGCAGAGGAGGGAGACAGGAGAGGCTGGTTCAGGAGCACAGACACACAACTATAAATGAACCAAAAACAAATAAATAAACAAGTTTCAATGTTTTTTCATATTGGATATGTGTTATTGGTTATGGCCATGTTTTTATGATTTTATGATTATTTAAATGTATACAGTTCTGTTTCATATGGGTGTAGTACATTTATTTCCCCCTCAAAGTGCACCAGATTGATGCATTTAAGTCCAACATTTAAAACAAAATCGTACCGGGGGGGGGCAAGCCACTTAAAATATGTTCACATAGGTTCCTAAATAGATTTGCACTTTTTTTTTAAATAGTAACCCATCTCATATGTTTATTTGTTTACCGGTACCGGTCCGTGGACCGGGGGTTGGGAACCCCTGGGTTGGATAACTCTGAAACCCGCAAATGGCGTTGACCGAAACGAGACACCAACATAACATTAGACATAATGTGGTGATCTACAGTGTCAAATGCTTAGGCTAAGTCAATAAACAATGCAACACAAACTGATTTTTTATCCAAAGCAGCCTTAATATCGTCCAAGACTTTCAGACTGGCAGTCACAGTACTGTGCTTTGATCTGAATCCAGATTGCATAGGGTTAAGGATGTTGTGTGAATTTAAAAAAACATGCACAGTGGTGAGCAACTACATTGTCACTGCTGCCCCACAGTGACTACACTCAGGTGACTCCATCATCTTGGCAGGTGGATTTGACGAAGGTGAGGAGGTGAAGAGCATCTGCACAGCATGAGTCAGCAGTTTGACATCGCTGTGATCAGGAGGAGGCAGACACAAGGATGGTGGACCATGCCATACATCTTGCAGAGTCATATTCCTGCATCATTGTGAGGTCTGATGACACATGTGTAGAAGTACTGCTCATATATTATGCAAGCAAATACATGTTTGGTTAATCTCTAGTGTACATGCATGCAGGCCATGGAATGAGAGAGAGATGTCCCCATCAACACCATATGTGAGAAAATTGGAAAAGACATGTCTGTCTACCAGCATGTCATGCACTCACTGGCTGTGACACAACAAGTAGTTTGTACAGAATAGGAAAGACAACAGCATTCACCAAACTCAAGACCCATCTCAGCGAGCTCAAAGATCTGGCCCATTTTGGACTCTCTGCCAGCTTGGAAGAGTCTTTGCCAGTCGCAAGAGAATTTGCGCATCTGCTATATGGAAAAAAGGAAAATGGACTGATGTGCACAAACTTGGATGAACTGAGTTTGATATTTGCATCAACAACAGATTCAGAAAATCTTCCGCCAACAGAGGATGCATTTCAACAACATGTGCAAAGAGCAATGTTTCAGACAGCGATATGGTGTCACAGCCCGAACCCAATCCCTTGTTATGGAGTCCTGTTGGCAAGGGGTGGATGGTCAGAGATGGGGCCATTCAACCAGTGCTATTTACAAAAACCCCAGCACCTACAGAAGTGAGAGACATTACTCACTTGTATTGCAAAGATGCAAAGTGTGGGGACTTCCTGCGGACAGCTGAGCAGCATGGTCACTCCCTTATGCCCCTCCCTTAACAGAATAAACTCCGCCTAACTAGAAAATTAAAACATATAAAACATCCTGGACAGTGTATAATGAGAGGAGGGTCAACAAAAGCAAGGAATAAGAAAAGCGTGAACCGTCAAGGTAAAGAAAAAACTAACATTAAGAAAGAAAAGGACAGGCTAACGGCAGAAGCTAGCACAGCAATGGCTAAACCACAAGCTAATCTGGACAGCATTAGCAAGCAAATCAAAGCCATGCAAAGCGAGCTGAAAACCGACTTGACCATCTTTAAGGAAGACATCGCCAGTGCCACTCAAATAAAAAACGAGCTGACAGAATTCAAAGAAGACATTAACCAGAAACTGGTAAAAATACACACAGAAGTTGGACAGCAAAATTATAAAATAGACGCCGTTATGAATCGCACGGAGAAGTTTGAGCTCTGGAGTACCGAGGCAAAAAGCGATATGCAGGAAATAATAAAAGAACACAAGTTTATGACTGAAAAGCTGGATGATTTGGAATCGAGATCCAGACGGAACAATTTGAGAATATACGGCTGGATGCAGGACGAGCTGTCAATAGAAACAGATCTCCAGATTCAACGAGCCCACAGAGCCCTGGCACCGAAACCAAAAATCGGGACAACCTCCGAGGTCGATCATCCTGAACTTTCTGCAGTTCCATGTAAAAGAGATGGTCTTGAAGAGGGCTTGAGAAAAGAAAACTGTCAAACTCGGAGACAATAGCATATATGCGGTGGGGGCCGAGGGAACCGGGCAGAGGTTTTCGCCAGTCAACGTGTATTAAAGTTTAAATCTTCCGACAAAATTATAAAAGTGCCGGTCAAAGGTCTTCTTTGTTATTTATTGAGCTTTAAAACAAAAGAATAACGACTCTATATGTTATAATAATAAAATACACAGAGCCTCTCTTTTTCCTCCCTCTCTTCGGACAGCGTCAGCGTCTGTCTCATGCAGCAGCTCATCCAGTAATGAGTGACCCGGCCGACAGTAAAAATAAACATATTTATAACTAGTGTAGGGAGTTTGAGAGGTGTCTCCGTCCTGTCCGATCAGACTTCACTCGCGTTTAGGTCCATATCGAGAGAAAGATAAATAATCTGAATTCAGGGTGCAGTTTACTTTGACGCGGGGTGAGCAGCAGAGGTGGGGAGAGGCGGGGCTATTGCCTCATCATTATCAGAAAATGATTGGATAGGGCGTACACACGGAGCCGTTGGACCCCCCAGAGCGTTGCGTATGCCGTTCTATCCACCTTGGGACCCGTTATCGTTTCCTCAGTCGTTTAGTGCCGTATTCGGTCGTCCTCGTGTGGCCGAACGGTCTATATGACACTAAACAGTAACGCACACGACCGTTTTCGTCCTCGTGTGGCCGGGGCATCAGCCCTACCCTGTTTGCTCTATATATAGAACCATTAGCCCAAATGATCAGACAGGAAAATGCAATAGCAGGAATATAAATTAGTCAACAAAAACATGTTATTAGCCTTTTCGCAGACGACGTCATGATCATGCTGAAAGATACAGTAAGCTCCTTTATAAAGCTAATGCAAATTATGGAACAATTTGGTGAATATTCAGGATCCAAATTAAACATATCTAAAACTCAAATCCTTATGTTTAACTGCGCTCCAAATCAAAAACTAAAATAATTAAATTTAAACTGGGAAGCCAAATCAATTAAATACTGCGGAATAAACATAACTAAAAATGTAGCAAAGCTGTAGCAAAGCAACTATGAATGTATTGACAAAGATATAAGGAAAGATTTCGAAAAATTGTCAACTTACCCGATGAGTTTTATTGACAGGATAAATACAGTGAAAATGAATATTCTACCTCGCTTGTTGTATTTATTTCAATCCTTGCCGATAAATATACCGCAGATTCAGTTCCAAAGCTGGGATAAGCTTATATCAAGATTCATATGGGGGGGGTAAAAGACCGGTAAGATATACCACACTTCAATTGCCTAAAGAAAGAGGGGGCTGGCACTTCCAAACCTAAAGGAATATTATCATGCAGCACAACTACGTCCTCTCATTTACTGGTGCAACTCCGATTATATAGCCCGCTGGAAAGACATCGAAATACTTACATATGAGTCCCCAATTCAACCACTCATAGGGCAAAGAGAAATACCTCCCCATATTAAAGAAAAGGGAGACCTAGACCCAATAACAACATTTACACTAGAAAAATGGTATTCTATTATTAAACAATTGAAATTGGGACATAGGGAAATTGCCTATGACAAAGGATTCAAACCAGGAAGCTATGACTGTAGTTTCAAGCAATGGACAGAAAAGGGTTTAACAGCCATATGCACGGTTATCCAGAAGGGAGAAATGAGAAGCTTTCAAGACCTGAAAAACCTCTTTGACCAAGAAAACAAAGACTTATTCAGATATATGCAAATGAGGGACTACTATACAAAAAAGGTTAAGAAAAATGAAGATGACATACAACCTATTATAAAGATTATTGCACGAGCTTACCATGATGATATTCCCAAAGTTGTGTCAACCCTATTCGTGCTTGATGGAAGCCAACAAAGATTCAACACTATGTAAAAACGAAATGGGAAAAATAACTAAACGAAAGGATCTCAGATGAGATGTGGTATGATATGTGGAAAATGCACCAGACCACACAGTCACACGGAGGGAGAGAGTTTCTGTGGAAAACCCTAATTTGTTTCTTTTAACACCCAAAATCACTAGTAAACAAACTATCATGCTGGAGACTTTGTAACCTCACCATACACGTGTTTTGGAGCTGCAGTAAAATGCAACCTTTCTGGGACTGTGTACACTCTGTTATATGCAAGGTATGAGGCTATATAATCCCTCCAACCTGTTTGGTATTATACCTGGGACATATGGAAGGATCTGTACATGTCGGAGATCAATACCTGATCAAGATCCTCCTAGCTGCTGGAGAGAATGCTATCACTAACAACTGGCTAAAGGCGGAAACACCAAGCTACAGACAATGGGTTCATATTATTGGTGATATCCTAATAATGGAGAAAATCACATACAAGTTGAAAGTAATGGAAGACACCTTTCTTAAGGGCTGGGAAAGATGGTTAAGGTACATAACAAATGTGTCATAAAAAACCAAGTAATATTTGTGTAGATCGTCTCCGTACAGGCACTGTTCTCTCTGAAATGTAATATTTGTTTGTGTGTAATTTTTGAATACGTCGATCGCGATCGACCGGTCGATCACAAAGGTAGTGTGGGTAGATCGCATTGCAGTGAGTTAGCCTATCATCCATCCTTACTATGGCATTTGCCACTTGAAGCCAGTCTGAGATATCCTCTTTTCTAACACCAATCACCGGCGAGCTGATTATCTAGCTTCCAATTTATACAATTCTACTAAAGAAAGGGTATCAAATTGACGTAATGACCCAAAATGTACTGAGTTGTATTGTGCCCTACATCACCAAATAGTGAGACAATTATTTACCTGAACAGTATTTGTTTCGGACAGCCACCTGGTTCATACCTTCGCACATCTGAAGAGGAAAAGAGTGATCCTTCTCTAGTTATGGGCTTTCTTGTCACCTTTCCCACATTCGGCCTGGTCTCATTCGGCTCCTTTTCAGGGATTGGGGTAGTTCTTCTAAATAACAACCAAAAACATTTTTTCCCCCAAAATAAAATTTGACAACAATCAATTTAATTAATGGGAGCCCCTAAAGATAAGACACATCTGTGTTGTGTTTTGTTCTACCTCGGGATCTCGAAAACTAAAGCCTTTTTTGAGGACTTGCTGCTCGACTATTGAGTTTGACACCCCTGCGAGTGTGAAAGGTACATTTGTAGCTTTACTGACACATGTTCAACACTAGGTGGCAGCAGAAGGCAGGATCCTGGGAGCTTTGAGGCTTCTGAGAAAAACAAGTCATCAGTTGAAGTGCTGCCATGAAAACACTTTGAACAGACATGACAAATAGCCAGAAGTATAGACACCCATATGTGATTGTTGAACGGGCTTTGCTTTGCTGCTAAGTAAGATTCATTTGACAGTCATACAGCGCATAAAACTGCTGGTATGGAAGCCCTTAACAGCAATTGAGAAAAACAATCTGGTGAAATATCTTTTTTAATCTTGATTAATGCATAATCTAAAACAATTTGTATTAGTATTATTACATATTTCGTTTGTTTAAAGGTGGGGTATGTAATTTATTTCAGAAAGACTTTTTGTTATATTCCATGGAATGCTCTTAACATCCCGATAGCATTGAATATATTAAATGCTTTGACAATAAATGCATACAAACATGTCGTCTGTGGAAGCCGTGGCGCTGTAAAAAGCACGACCAATCATTTTAGCCGGCTAAAGTAACTGGATGGCCTCCCTGCCTCTCAACCCTATGCTCTCAGCCTTCCATCTGTGCACAAATGTATCTCGTGCCCTCATTGGTCATGTGCGCGTTCGTGTGTGTTGGAGGAGGGGCTCTGTGAGGAAGTGGCAGATTTCCGGTTGTGTATTTTCTAATTCTAGCGCCCTCGAGCTGGTTTCTCCTAAATGACCTGCCCCACCTTTAAGTGTGTGCCAGGATCATCTTTCTAAGGTACTTGTTTTTCGGCAGCTGTTTTCTTCCAGGGTCCTTCTTAGATTCATGATTTTTTTTATCCAAGTACATTTCTCCATGCCCTTTACACGCAAGTGATGTATGGTATGTGTTTCAGTAAAAAAGTTATGTATCATTGCAGTGTCTGTAATATAAATGTATTTTCTTTGCACCTATCTATCTCGAGTCCCATTTAAAATAAAGGGTAGTGTTGCAATTCAGCATCCTTTTTTCAACCATATCTATGCATAACAATGTCAATAAGAAATAATGTCCTGAAAAACCCGTTTTTTTCTACCTGTTTCAGGATAATAAAAACATTGTATGTACACTTTCCCACCTGTTGTTAAATCATGAAGACAGGAAGTAAAACAATAAAGATTGAGATTATACACAGAAAATGAATCCCCGCATTTCTATCAAAGCTTTTGTATATAATCGCACAAAGAAAAGGATAACAAGCCCAAAGGGACGATATACACATACATGTATAAATATCTATCCACATGTGGAAATAACATAACTCTGAAGGTACTTCTGTTGAACAACACGCGTACTTCACAGCAGTCTCGGTTCAGATTGACACAGCATTCAGCACCAGGAGGGCAAAGGTCAGAACACTGTGACTTTCTGACAATGTTTATCTCCACGGTTCACAGAGCTTTTGTTGAGCCTGACTGTTTGTGGTGTGAGGTCAGGCACATCAGTGTTGTGTTGGGGGTTCATGTGAAAATCTCCCATTCCCCAAATTGTCTTGGCTTTCAGACCTGGGAACTGAACCCCCGTTTACAAAAAACATTTACATCACAAAGAGGTTAATGCTCCTACTTTAGAGAGGAGCGTGATAAACAAGCTTGATTTACAAAGTTATCCCTTAACTCATTTCCTGTCATCTCGCATTTTTGCATTCAAAGAAAAGACATCCATAAACTTTGACAAGGATGTGAACAATGTTGTTTTAAAAATGTAAATAAATGCGAATATTTGATGAGAAGGGAAACGCATTTATCTAACTTGGTGTAAATACAAACATAACATTTGTTTAGAGGAACAATTCAGAGGGCGCCTTCAATTCTGCTTATGTTCTAAAGGCAGGACTTTAATAAACAGTTTTGACATAATAATGTAAGATTTCTACTTTAATTTAAACTATGTTCATTTTGAAAGAATTTGCTGCTGCAACCGTAGGCTACTTCTTCTAATAAGACAAGATGCTTAAGCTAATGTTAGCACATTTCAGATGCATACTCCTGTTAAACTGACATTAATATTCACGACTTGTGACGCTTTAGCATTTAGGCATAATTGCCACTTGCAACAGTCACAGTTTTTAAGCGTGTAAAAAATAGTGACTTTAAGGGAGAGTTGAGCTAATGACCATACATACACAAGATGTCAGTAAAGAAATGTATAGCATCATTCCTCTATTGGTGCTTTTCCCACTGCAGCACGGTTTAAGGTTTAACTCGGGGTAGTTCCGGCTCAGGGCTACTTTTTCACCTTTTTTCTGGCCCTCCAAAATCGAGGTTCTTACCGGGCCAACAACCGGGCTGAATATGCTAAACTAGTGACGTAAACACTCTCGACTGCTGAATGGCCAGAGAGAATCGCTGGCAAGGGGGCTACAAAGAACATATTTGACCGTGATATAATTGTAATGCACGTTTCAAAATGATGCCGAAGTAACAACATACTGTAATGGAAACGCAGCTTAAAGTGAGCCTGGCTTACCAAGGCCAAACTAAGCTGTGCTAAGCCGTGTGAGGTCCAGCAGTGGAAAAGCGCCATAAGTGAAGAGCTGCCAGGCTGAGAAGAGCTGACAAATACAGAAATGATGCAATAAAATAAAATGCAGCCTGAAAATAAAGACGCTTTGCTAGTGAAATAATGCAGAAGGGTGGTGGAAGGGAACTTTTTTTTTAAAAACAGGGAAGAGGCAAAATAGAGGAAATGAAAAAGGTCTCAAATAACCTCTCCAGTGGAAAAGTTTGTCTCAAAAGGGTGAGAAGCGTGAGACGAGAAGGAGGAGAAAGTATGACTTCAGCTGCCTGTTATACAGCACAGGCATGCACACCCAAACACAGAGGCTAACACAACTGGAGCCATGCTAGCTAATCTGTATTTAGGCACAGAGTCTTTGAGACAAATGCTAACATTGGTATGCTAACATGCTCAATATCAGAATAACATAATGTTAAATGACATGCTAAACATAGTGGCTTGTCTTTTATGCTGCTGCAATGCCAACATTTCCCAAATTGGGATCAATAAAGTACATCTTATCTTATCTTATAACACACTTGTGTTAAATAACCATGTTCAGCACCTTAGTTTAGCGTGTAAACAGGCTAACATATCAACCCAGTCTCACGGCATTTCGTGTTATAGTCACAACTTTTATTTAATCCATTGATTCGTGTTCACCATCACGATTTTTTTCGTGCCTGCACCACGTCTTTTTGTCCGGTCTTGAAATACCAGAAGCTGTGGTTCATACAAATATTCTCTTACTCAATGTCTTACCCTAAGCCTAACTCTTTTATTTTAAATTGTATAATGTCTGAGTTTTTTGCCATCCGCGAGGAAAATAAATGGGGCTCATCCTCAGAATACTGACATCTGTATTAAAAAATAAATAAATAAATACATACTTCCAACAGAAATACATTGCTTTTAAAATCGTTCTGTGTCACACGAATGCGAAAATCGTGTTGGTGAAAACGAATCAATAGATTAATTTCGTGACTATAACACAAAATGCCGTGAGACTGTATTGAACATATCGGCTACTATTCACTAAAACTAGGCTAAAGACAGAACTAATGGGAATGCCGTTGATAAAGCATACGACCAATTGAAAGTATGACCTTATAAAAAGACTGAGGGTCACAGAAGTCAGTAGGATTCACCCATGAATATCTGTACAAACCATCTTATAGATGTTGAGATGCTGCTAGCACGGCTAAAAGTACCAGTGGCCTACAAGCCGTCAAGACATTTTTAAATTAGCACAGATTGTTTGAAATATGAAACCCTGAGATGAGAATCATTGGTAAACAACCAGACTGAGAGCATGTTGCTTTATATACCATTTAACATAAAGAAAATGTTATATATAATCTGTGTTAAATGCAGACCCCTGAAAATGCATTAGAAGCTAAAAGGCAAAGCAGATACCAATGTGTGAGTATTTCAGAAACATAGAGAATACAAATATACTGAAAGTGCTAAAGCGAAAACTCACCTTGAAGAGTCAGGTTTCCTAAAATAACTAATGTACACTTTGCAGAGACGCTCCTTAAAATCTATTTCCCATCATGCCCCTGAGCCATGTGTTGCGTCAGGTCAGATAATTAGCACATTGATTCTGTTGATGAGTCAGACATCTGCTTTGTACAGGGTTTATTTCCCTCCCTCGGACAGATTTAACCTGTGATTTCCTGTCAGCGAGTTGGCAGCTAGCGACCCTCACCCAGTCAGAGGGGGGGAGGAAACCCACAGAGATTTATGAACTCACCTCAAACAGGAACTACAGAACAAACATCGACTTGTTCCACATCACAGCTGTGGTTTCCTCATGCCTAGGGAAAGAGGGCCTCGGAGACCTTAGATGTTTGTATTTCCGAGTAATCCTAAAGCCTTTTTTCCTTTGAATTTGACGACTTTAATCTCAGTAAACTTGTCATTGTTTTCTTGCAAATGTCTTTATAATCTTGGAGTATATTCAGGTGTTCCTGTAAATTCTTCCACATTTTTTCTTGTAAATGTACAATGTACCTCTATCCACTTTTTACTCCAAAATGTGTGTTTTTCCTCCTGAATGTACCACTCTAATCTCAGAAAATGTCAACGTTTTTTCCCATAAATTCCTCAATTTAATCTCAGAGAATCTTGTAGAAATATTTTCTCGAAAATTAAAGACTTAAAGACGGGGTATAGTAGGTAAGTTTGAGAAACCGGCTCGAGATACACTTTTTGTGATATTCCGTGGAATGCTCTCAACATCCCGAGAGCAATGAATATCTGAAGAAATACATAAAGAAATGTCATCTGTAGAAGCCGTGCAGCTGTAAAAAGCACGACCAATCATTTTAGCCGGCCCGGCTAAAATAACTGGATGGCCTGTCAGCCTTCCATCTGGGCACAAATTTACCTCGTGCCCTCATTGGTCATGTGCGCGTTCGTGTGTGTTGGAGGAGGGGCTCTGTAAGGAAGTTGCAGATTTTCTCCGGTTATGTATTTTCAAATTCTAGCGCACTCGAGCCGGTTTCTCCATTCTTACCGACCCCACCTTTAAGTCTCGGGAAATCTCACTTCTTTTTGGGAATTCCCCCCCCCTACCTGTGCTCTATAATAACACCGGTGTACACCATTATAAAAATCAAAGTACCATCACACTGTTTGAGAAACGTACTCTAATAACGTGACGTGCCTGCATATATAATGAAAGGGTCATCCTGTAAAAACTTCAGTGTCGTAATGATTATCACACGGGGAGGGGTCTAACCAGAGATGTGTAAATTACAGCATCAGAGACTCATCAGACCGCCTTCCTGTCTGTGAGATCGCACATCAAACACGTGAGAGCATGGTTAGCGCCGCAAACAGATGTTTTACTAAACTTTGAAGTGTGCATAGACACACACAGTAGGCCTACAGGCAGGAATATGTGATGTTTAAAATTAGACGTGAGATGTACGCCACCTCCTAACGCAGACTTCTTACTAATTATGTACAAATCAAAACAGACTCCCCGCATTTTGACATAAGCAGATTTATTGTTCTTGCTCTGTGTACAGTTTTACATAAACATGAAGGGGTGTGAGTCTGTTCATCCATGTGGAAATGTTCACGTCTGTAAAGGAAGACTGAAGGAGATGTGGGTGAGTAAACTGTGCCAAGACACACAGCCAAACCTACTCAAAACTGCACAACTGGATTTCATTTGGCACTGTATGTACATGTTATAATATTTACACACACTCTTTGCACTCACTCTCACACACACACGCACACACACTCCAAGTCCCTGCCACTTTTACTGTAAGACTGTGACAAAAGAGGCCACAGAGCACCCTCGTCTCTCCTTAAACTCGTCTCACTGTCAGATTTCCCTGCGACAGCTCAAACTACTCCTGTGGGTAATTCCAGATGTATGACTCTCTTCTCTGAGGTTTCTCAAAGTTTCCACCCATTCCCAGTGCACGCACCATCGCAAGGGCTTCATATAGCAGAAGCCCTTCATTTTTAAATGTTTATTTATCCTTAATTCAGCCAAGAATGTCCCACTGAGACTGAAGATAGCTTTTTCCACAGATTCCTGGTCATACTGTATTTCCAAAGTACTGCATGCGTCCAAGTACCAACGATCATATGTAACACATCTACCTTATCATCATATAAATGTGCTTTTCCCAGTGTTGGATATTTATTTAGCATTATGGGGCTTAGTGGCTGGCGATTTTTCCTTTTTCTATTCAACCGAAAGACCAAAACCAACAGTAATTTGGAAGATGTCTCACTCCTCTGTGCCATAAAGCCGCTCCATTCTCTTTTTTAAGTTTTCTTGGTTAATCACTGGGTCAACAAAATGTCACTAAAGCCTGTCACTATATCATAATGCCCGAGGTGACCGTCTAAATCCCAAATATATATATATATAATGTTTACTATAAAACAGGGAAAAGCAGCAAATGAAAGTTTCTGACCAATAAAACTGAAGAATATTTAATGTTTTTAAAGATTAAAGAAAGAGAAAAACTGAAATGTTCAAACTAGCTGCAGATCAATTATTCCTTAATTGCCCAATCGACTGACAACTGGTTTAGCTTTGCTGTAAACTAGATATTTAAATGTGTATTATATTTGTGTATCAAGTAATATCCAGTGTTTCTTTTAACAAATGACTATAAGAAAAGGGAATATCTTTTT